>CM073951.1:4800000-6000000 GCA_037179545.1 Sesamia inferens
TGCGTCCAATGCGGGGAGGACACAGCGCAGCAAACGCTCTCCGAGTGTGTAGCTTGGGAGGAGCAGCGCCGTGTCCTCACAAATGAAGTAGGAGGCGGCCTGACGCTGCCGGCAGTAGTGCGGAGGATGGTCGGTAGCGCAGAGTCGTGGGACGCAGTGGTGTCCTTCTGCGAGGACGTGATGTCGCAGAAGGAAGCTGTGGAACGGGAGAGGGAGATCTCAACTCCCTTTCTGGGCCGCAGAAGGCGCATGGGGCGCCGAAGAAGAGCGGATAACGCCCGCTTCCGCCCCCCATGAATGAGTCCAGGGGCGAGGGACATGGGGAAGTCCCCGCTCCCTATTCGATGGACCCCGAGGCGGAAGCGCGCGCCTCTGAGGAGATGCACGGGGTTGTTTAACACCCCACTACCCCGTGCAAGAGACGAGGCCCGGGCAGACCGGGCCAGCACGTGGGTGTGGGGCCGTGGAAGAATGTAGTCTCTCGCGGCCCCACGCGCGCTCTTGATAGAAGAGACACCGGGGTGGTTTTAGTCAGTAAAAGTCTGACAGACCCCGTCGCCCACCCCAGGGCGGCGGACATCCTATGAAGATTTCCATCCCGCAAAAAAAAGGCTATTGGCTATTAAGGCTTTGGCAGTCGCAACTATCGGTACAATGATTGCTGAATCGACATCCTCGTGAGCAGAGGCGGGGCAATCATGCAGGATGTTTATGCCAACAATCATTGCACGCTGCTCTGATCGATCCACCAACATTGTACGACCACCCCTAATAAAGGTGGCGGTAGTACATGCGCCTATATGGTAAATTAACAGAACCTAAACTAATACCTATAAGCCCTACAGTCCCTACGACCCTAAGTCCTATATGACCTAAAAGCCTGACCTACCGGCTACCATGTAGTTTGTACTTAATAAATAAATATATAAATAAATCCGGGATGCCTGCACCAAGAGACTTAAGGTAATAGACGGATAGTGGCTCGGATTTTCAGGTACAGGTGAACTCACTGCCAGTTCAGCTGACTCACAAGACTCAGGACTGATTAGATATGGCTAAAGGTGTCTTGGCTACAGTGAGGGGTAATAAGACAAGAATAAATTCTAATCGGATTTTTTTTTAAATTATAAACCAGCGCTTGACCGCAATCCCGCCTGATGGTAAGCAGTGATGCGATCGTTGATGGTAAAGCGCGCTAGTTTATTAAGAGCCTATTCACTATAGCCTTGAAGACACTCAAATTGTAGTGTGACGGAAACACCGTCGCTGGCAAATTGTTCCAGTCCCTCGATGTACGCGGTATAAAAGAGGAAGCAAAACGCTTCGTCCGGATCGCAGTAGTGTCAACAACGTAAGGCTGGAAACTCGCCGTACGACGGGTCGTCCGATGATGGAACGGAGATGGGAGAATTAAATCATGCAATTCCCTTGCACACTCACCAGAATGCATCCTATAGAAGACCGAAAATCTGGCTACTCTACGCGTGTGCTCCAGGCTTTGGAGCACAGCTTATATACTACTTTTTCTCAACACACACAAATGTACAAACGTCTTAGTATTCTATGGGTGTAAATCTGCAATTTCCGTGTGGGCTTAGAAAGAAAGAAAGAAAAAAAATTATTGGCAATAAACATGACGCAAGAGTTTACAAAAACATAAAAAATAATAAATAGTTGAGAGAAACATGCGTCACATCCTCGCAAAACGGCTGTCGCTCAGCATTATGCTGCGACTCTATGCAAAAACAGAGCCCAGCGCTGGTTTTCAGCGACAGCCGGCGTCGACGTACAGACGTCACCCGATGCAACAAACAATTAAAAGCAGCACCAAACCGGTAATACAGTAAAAATAAAAAACGTAATAATCAAAAAAATATATAAAAAGTAAATCCAATTGTAAATCGTGAGAGTACAGTTTAAACAAACACAAACAAAAATATAAAAAATAAAACACGGGATATATAAAAACTACGAGAATATCATCCTCAAAAATGACATACATCTGGTTCCGATTTGAAATTCAGCATTTCCTAACATAGTCTGTGATTTGTGGTTTGTCGCATGCGCATCCAAGCCAACATGCATCAATGTTTACATTGTTTGATTACTATTACCATTTATAAATAGAAGGTACCAACCAATATCCTCCCTTGGGTGTCGTAAGAGGCGACTAAGGGAACTCTCACAAGGAAAGCGGGCAGCAGCGCTTTTCTTGTGGAATAATAAATTACTGCGATTCCCAACCTGCCTGCCAAGGGTGGGGATTTTGGGAATGCCCCCCCCCCCAATGAATTCAAAGCCTTAGGGGAGGCCTCTGTCCAGCACTGGACGTCTATAGGCTGATAACAATCTGCAATTATAACACTACTTGAAGTAGGCCGGGCGTCAGCTCGCTCCCCGAGTGTGTAGCTTGGGAGGAGCAGCGCCGTGTCCTCACAAATGAAGTAGGAGGCGACCTGACGCTGCCGGCAGAGGATGGTCGGCAGCTCAGAGCCGTGGGACGCGGTGGTGTCCTTCTGCGAGGACGTGATGTCGCAGAAGGAAGCTGCGGAACGGGAGAGGGAGATATCAACTCCCTTCCCGGGCCGCAGAAGACGCACCGGGCGCCGAGGAAGGGCGGATAACGCCCTCTTCCGCCCCCCATGAATGGGTCCAGGGGCGAGGGACATGGGGAAGTCCCCGCCCCCCCTATTGATGGACCCCGAAGCGGAGGCGCGCGCGAGTGTCGGCGCGCGCCTTTGTGGCGATGCACGGGGTAGTTTAACACCCCACTACCCCGTGCAGGAGACGAGGCCCGGACAGACCGGGCCAGCACGAGGGTAGGGCCGTGGAAGAATTTAGACTCCCGCGGCCCCACGCGCGCTCGTGATAAAAGACACACCAGGGTGGTTTTAGTCAGTAAAAGTCTGACATACCCCGTCGCCCACCCCAGGGCGGCGGGCATCTTATGAGGATTTCCACCCCGGAAAAAAGGCCGCGCGTCAGCTACCGGAATGCTGAATCTAGGTACAAAGGTAGCATTGATCAATCACTATATCAGGCTTATTTAGCCCAGTCATATTAGGGTTTCACCTCGGAATGAAAGATAATAAGCTGCAAATTGGTATGAACCTTTGTTTTGTCATTCTAAATGTTGTCTCAAAAGTCACAATCGTTATCGTGTCCGCGTCTCAAAATATTCAAGGTCAAAGGTCACAAAAATTGGTTTTTCGCGAATATCTGGCTTCCTATCGGTTAAATGAGATTTGCATTTATAATAAAAGTTGTAGGCTATAAAATTCCCTACAACTTTTGTCTAAACTTTTTTTTCATACGACCAACCGTTTTGAAGTTAGAGCGCGAAGAGTGCACATCGTACAGTCATATACGGCCTAATGCAAGGTCAAGCGTGAGTTATGGTTATCAGTACGTTATAAAGTCAATTATTTACTTGGAAATTATAATTATTAAACAGTGCCCATTATTTATGTACTAACTATTAATTATTTATATTTAATTAAAGTAAGTAACTTGATTATTTATATATAATTATTCATATTTAACTATTTAAGTATAAAATATTATTAATTCTGGATTATATATTTTAGTTTTATTTTAAGTTAAAATGATAGTAAGAGTATATATTTTACACATATTTTTATTTATTATTAAATACGGCATAATATACATTTATCAAAATGTGAGTTCAAATATCAAAAGTATCTTTGTTGATTTTAATTGTATTGAAATTGGAAATGGAAGCTAATTATCTTCTTCTTCTTCGTCGTCTTCTTCTTCTTGTCGCTCAAAAATGTTCGATTCATTGTCATCATCCTCATTATCTGTCATGTTCATCTCCAAACCTTCCAGAATATCGGGATCATATGTATTTTCTTCATCGGGATTACTTGGATACAGTGAAGCGTTGAGGCAAGCTTGTCCGTTACACTGGCCGCAAGCTAAAGAACATTGTAGCCCTGATTTTCTGCATCCACAGCGGGAACCACAACCATTTTTGCAATTCCAAATATTACGTTTAGTAGTTCGGCTGGTGCTGGAGGTAATAACGTTCGTATGGGCTCCAGGATTTCATTTTCAAGTATCCAGTCCCATTCTTGAGGTTCTAAGTCCTTCCCTAACCACGTTTGAATCTGGTAGTAGACACGTTTTATGTGTTGATGAGCTGCTACACTTGTTGGTGGAAGTGTTGACAGTTGTACAGGTTTATTTAGTTTTGTAAATTTGATGAATTGCGTGTAGCGGAAATGATCAATGTTGTCCTCAGATTTTGGAGCATTATATAATTCCAACAAGATGCGCACTCCATTTTCTAATAATGTTTGTTTTGGGCAGTTTTCTTGTTGAAATACTTCCACCAGTTTATCTAAATCAGGAATTTTTTCCAATGCTCTAGTAACAGTTTTTTTCCTTTTTTAAATAGCGCAGAAGTCGTGTCACAGCCACTGAATGCGTGTAAAAATAAAATGTGCTTTTTAGTACGAGGATATTGGTCAAAACTTTTACTAGAATATATTTGTGTTTTGACATTGCCTTTGCCAACTTTTTTCAAAAAAAATTCCTGATGATGTGACTGAGTACGTCCAATTAAAATAACGAGCAAATCGATATCTTCTCCTATGATGACAGCAGTCTTTTGATGTTCTGATAAGGCAATAGCTGTGTCAATGATGAGAACATCAGCATCATCTCTGGCTTGTTTTGTTGTGATATTAACAGTTTTAAATTTTTCAACAAGCATGTCGATAATTTTTTTTTTATTAGACCGATTTGATAAAAAAATTTCTTGACTGATTGGCACAACCATTGTTTCGTCAAAACAAACTTCATATGATTTTGAAAGTGCAGCAGTTCTTCTTTGTTGTTCCAGTGCTTTAATATTTTTACTATAGTCCGAATATCCGTCAAATACAACAACAATTGCTGAGCCATAATGTGTTTGTAAATATTTAATGTACTTATTTAAAATAATAGAGAAAGTATCGTCTTTGCTCCATACGACGCGATGCAGAAGAAATCCACCATCGATGATGTATGTTACATTATTTTCATCAAGATCGATAACGACAGGCATCATATTGTCATATAATGTTGCTTTCGTGGTTTTTCTCATGCCATTACTATCAAATAAAGATGTCGGATACGGGCTTAGTTCATACTGAAGATTTTCTTGTAAATTACTTTCAAATTTTTTGCTTACAGTTATTCTCTGGAAAAGTAACATTGGATCTATAGAAACTTTACAATCATTAATTTTGACAGATTTGTTAATGGCTGAAAGCGGTAAAACCTTATCGACGCGTTTTAACTTTATTTCGTTGAAGTTCAAACCAGTTATCTTTACCATAGATTGCAATCCGATTTCATGGGCTCGGTGACAATTAATTTGGTCATTTCCAACGATTCCTGAAGCTAAGGATACCAACTGATTCGTATTTAGAAAGGGATTATGAAGCGTAAACCAACCAACCAGTTCATTTACATCAGTATCATCACCTCATGTAGTAGGCATGACGGATGCCGATATAACAATATTTTTACATTATGCTATTATTAGTTATTTAAGTTCTAATATTAATTCTAATTATTTCTTAAGTATGGTTGTACATAATATTTATTTATTTATTAGTAATAAGGTTAAATTTTATATCAATGAATAAATATTTTAATTTTGAATATTTAAGTGATTAGGTAAAGTGGGTAAGTATGTAAGATAGTGTAGGTATAGGGTTTAGGTATTTAGGTAGGTATGTTAGATAGTGTAGGTATAGGGTTTAGGTATTTAGGTAGGTTTGTTGGATAGTGTGGGTAAAGCTTTAGGTAAGTAGGTAGGTATGTAGGGTAGGTAAGTAGCCTACAAACTAAAATATATAATCCAGAATTAATAATATTTTATACTTAAATAGTTAAATATGAATAATTATATATAAATAATCAAGTTACTTACTTTAATTAAATATAAATAATTAATAGTTAGTACATAAATAATGGGCACTGTTTAATAATTATAATTTCCAAGTACATAATTGACTTTATAACGTACTGATAACCATAACTCACGCTTGACCTTGCATTAGGCCGTATATGACTGTACGATGTGCACTCTTCGCGCTCTAACTTCAAAACGGTTGGTCGTATGAAAAAAAAGTTTAGACAAAAGTTGTAGGGAATTTTATAGCCTACAACTTTTATTATAAATGCAAATCTCATTTAACCGATAGGAAGCCAGATATTCGCGAAAAACCGATTTTTGTGACCTTTGACCTTGAATATCTTGAGACGCGGACACGATAACGATTGTGACTTTTGAGACATCATTTAGAATGACAAAACAAAGGTTCATACCAATTTGCAGCTTATTATCTTTCATTCCGAGGTTGACCCCTTTTTTTACCTAATTTGACTGGGCTATATTGGCAACAATAGTCCTTTCAGTTTTGTCATTTCTTATTAATATTGTTCTTCTTATTATTTTAGTTACACAACCGCGACAACACATAAAAATCAGTCATGACTACGATATTATTAGCAAACTGAAGGTGTGTAATGTACTCGCCATTGATGTTGATTCCCAGTCCTTTCCAGAATTGAGACGTGGTCGCTAACAATGGGCCTTATAAGAAGGCTCAAAGTCACTCAAAGGGCAATGGAGAGGGCTATGCTTGGTGTTTCACTGCGCGATCGAATCAGGAATGAGGAGATCCACGGAAGAACGAGAGTAACCGACATAGCTTGAAGAATTGCAACACTAAAGTGGCAGTGAGCTGGGCATATTGCCCGTAGGACCGATGCCCGATGGGGCCGACGGGTTCTCGAGTGGCGACCACGCACCGGAAGACGCAGCGTGGGTGGATGCGGGAGGCGCAGGACCGGTCGTCGTGGAGATACTTGGGGGAGGCCTATGTCCAGTAGTGGACGTCTTTCGGCTAGAATGACTTGGATTAAAATACGCAAAATTGTATTGACAAATGTGAGGCATTTGTCTGCAATAGGAATTGTTCATAAATAGTTAGCATGTAAAAGTCGATAATCATGTAAATAACTGGAGATTTGTAAAACGCGAGTTTCGATAACCCTAAATTGGTTTGTTTACTTGTATTCTTTACGGAGCTTGTTATAGGTATAGATGGGTTGTGACTGTCGTAAGAGCTCTGATGAAGAAGACAAAGGGAACTCCTCAACGGTTTACAGTAGTTACCTTATGTTTAGACTAAATTCTTTTATATTCATGAGAAATTTGCACCCATATGCGGTATACTGAAGGTATGCAGTAGATTTGATGATGGAGCCGAGGGACAGTTAAGGGAGCTCCTCTATGGTTTACAGCAGCTACTTTGTGTTTGGACTTAATTCATTTATATAGATGAGATCTTTTCACGTATTTATATGGTTTAAAATGATGATTTGCAGTAAATCTGATGATGAAGACCGTAGACAGTCGAGGGAATTCTTCAAAAATTTACAGCATTGATGTTTAACATAGGACAACCATTACCACCACCTACTCGTCTCTTGATTTTAATTGCAATTAAAAAAACTGAATTATAGTTGAAAGACATGACGCGATTGCGTAATTGCGTCATATACTAGCATTGCTCATAGGTACTTTCAGTTTGGTCTCATTGGAATTTTATAGAAATCGGTTCAGTGGTTTGGTTTTTAAACCAAAATTACGGGTAAAAATTACATTAATCAAAATTACGTCGTTTGCTTACAGGCCTTTTCCCAACTATATTCAGCATCAGCGTTCATTCTGCCCGGACGCAGCTGAGCAGTACTTTTCACAACACAAAAGTGTAAAATAAAAAAAAAATAGAAAAAAAGCAACCGTCTTCTAAAAAACACTACAAAGTGAAATTTAACTAATTTCGGAAGTCGGTGTATCTTTGCTATTAGTATATTCGTTTTTAGGAACAAAAAAAAGTACTTACTGTAGTACGAGATCAAAATGAAAGTATGAGCAATGCTAGACACGAAGCGAGTACGCAACTTCAATTCAGTTTCTTGATTTTAATTGGTTGTTGCATAAGCGTAACGAGTAGGTAGTATTTGTGAAACCACTACATCAAAATAACTTATTTCGGAAGTCGGTGTCAAAAACGAATATACAAAAACCAAAGACTTCCGAAATAAGTTATTTTTCACTTTGTTGTAGTTTTTGGAAGTCGATTGTTTTTTTTTTTTTGTTAATTTTTTTTTTATTTTTACACATTATTGTCTACATTTCTGTTTTACTTCTCCTTTTGCAGGTTTGCTGGAAGAAATTTCATAAGAAATAAGCAGCACCTTTGTACTCAGATCTTAACTTTGTCTTATCCTAATAAAAAAATGCTTTAATAATATATATTTTTTAATATATGATCCTTCCAAATGTTTCAGATAGTTTGCTACAAAATTACTTGAATGATTTGACAGAATAATTTATGGTCCAAGTGAGATCAAACAAAAATAAAATCAATTCCCTTTTAATTTCGTTCTAAAAGAATAAGTAATTACGTTTAATTTGTTTATCGAACCCCCAATAACAGTAATAATAGAGTAAATAAATACATTTCACACAATTTTCTAAACATTCGCAAATAATAACAAGCATTTCTAAACAATAACCTAGTAAGGGGGTGCACAATACCGACATTAGTGTCAAATTGTGCGTGACATTGTAGTGAACGTCATAACAAGGTTATTGCGGACGGTGTAACTTTGTTAAATGCAGGCGACGACGGGGGAATAGCTCGTGTGATTTCCTTTGAGTCAGTTTTGATTTTATTTATTATGTAGTTTTCGTTGGCGGAGTCCAGTGGTGCAATTCTGATCACGGTGAAAACTTGGGAGAAGGGAGTTGGAGAGAGCTGGTTTTCCTACTGTTAAGCTAAAAATGTTAGGGGTTGACAGTATTGACACATCAATGTAAGTCTTTTATTCCGGGATGGAAAATCCTCATTGATGTCCACCTCTTACTACCCACCAGGCAAAGTCTTGCCGCCAAGTGATTCATCGTGTTCCGTGAAGCCGTACGGAGGACGGGTCTGAGCAGTTGTGTTGCAATGTGTGCCGGGTACAATGCGCCAAATGTTATTGTGTCGGGAGTTTGGTCGTGGAGAGTCTCCGGATCAATCTCCCTCTGGTGCAGCATCGTTAGTCGTGTTGTTGAGTTCAACATTGCATCACCTCGCTCAACTGCCGTCTTCCTTTCTATTCACTCAGTTTTTTTGAGTGAATAGGCTCCTAATAAATTAGCGCGCTTTACCATCAACGATTGCATCACTGCTTACCATCAGGTGGGATTGTGGTCAAGCAATAGTTACTAATTATAGTAAAAAAAATGCCCACCAGACACAACACCCGTGTGGTCGGAGTAGCCTTTTCTTTGGGGGATACGTCATGTGGTTTTTAAATGAACAGACAGCTGTGCTGCTGGGGAGTTTGTTGAGCCACTTCTTCTTCAAAGTGAAAGTACTAGGAAGTGGCGAAGGGTGGGCGTTTTGACAAAATTATATCCGATAACTTAATCATCATGCTAGGAAGGTCATTAACATAAACTACAAAAAAAAAGGACCAAAAATTGAACCTTGGGGCACGCTCATCTTAACTAGTAACCCTAAAGACTTCGCCCGTTAATATTGTTTTTTTTTGTTTGATAGACAGATTAGGAATTAACAAGATCAGCAGCTTGTCCACGAACTCCGCTGTAGTATAATTTACAGACCAGCGCATTATTTTCAACACAGTCAAATGCTATTGAGAAATCACAAAAAAATTCGTTTGCATCTTGGGACTTCTAATTTGAAATTCGAATAGTGTTACTGATAAATTTCACTTACGCATTGTAAGTCAGTCTTCCATCCTTCAAACCAATCTGGCTACCCTATAATATTTCACGCGACTTGAAATGTAACCAAGATTTTTGCACATATGAAGAAATTATAAAGTTTTAAAAAGACTAACCAGCATATGATGAGGGGTGTATGTAACAACGGGCCATAAGGTGTAATAACCAATAAATGCTCACAATGGGGAAGCATTTAGTTTTTGTCCCAGGTACAATGAGAGAGGGTTCTTTAGGATGGTGTTATGTTAGAGTTAGACAAGATTTTAAGACCACGTTAAAACCAACTGTCTACTGCTACGCGGAATATAAACGGAGAAGAAGAACATTGAAAGAAGAAATGAAGAAAAAGCTTTAATCTGCGGTGTTAAATACCCGGATGGTATTTAGGGACGTTGACCTATTGTTACACTAGAGAGAGTTGTAAATAAAACCACTGTGTACTGATCTGATTTGACAGCTCTCGATAGCTTACTTATACCCTAGAATAGTATATTTCATATACCATTCTGCGCAGTGGTTGAGATAAAACGAAACAAATATTTGTATGACCTGCAAATAATTGTTCCGGGTCTGGCTGTTTATGTATGTGAATTTATATGTTTTTAAGCGTACCCACGATACAGGAGAACTTCCTAGTGTGGGGCAACGTTTCTTTTTTAATAAAAAAAATATTAAAAATCACGGTAACGTAACCATAGCGGCTTTTAAATCTGCGCCAACGCCATCTATTGAGCATGCCGACAACTTTACAAATAATTAAGTCGTAAACATACCGCCCACCAAGGACATAACTGACGGAACGTCCAATAAGTTTTTTTTTTTTATAATTATAAACTAGCGCTTGACCGCAATCCCGCCTGACGGTAAGCAGTGATGCGATCGTTGATGGTAAAGCGCGCTAGTTTATTAAGAGCCTAATCACTCAGAAAAACTGAGCGAATAGGAAGGAAGACGGCAGTTCAGCGAGGTGATGCAATGTTAAACCCAACAACACGACCAACGATGCTGCGCCAAAGGGAGATTGATCAGAAGACCCTCTACGACCAAACTCCCAACACAACAACATTTGGCGCATCGTACCCGGCACACATTGTAACACAACTGCTCAGACCCGTCCTCCGTACGGCTTCACCAGACATCATGCCGGAACACGACAAATCGCTTGGCGGCAAGGTTTTGTCTGGTGGGTGGTAACTTCTGCCGGCGGCCGATGTTATGGCCTACCACCGAGAAAAAAAAGTTAAAACTAGAGTGACACATTGCTAAAACAAGTAGAACTAAACAGTTGTTATACTTGTGAAATAATTTGAACTGAAACCTACAAGCTACAGTTAATATACTTATAATCATCATCAACCTTTTTATCGTCCCACTGCTGGGCACAGGTCTCCTCTCATACAGAGACGGATTGAGCGTAATCACCATGCTTGTTCAATGCGGGTTGGCGATTTCCGACTTAAAGTCCAGGTTTCCTCAAGATGTTTGCCTTCACCTTTTAATCAGTCATTGGTGTCCAAGATAAACATAGAAAGTACATATAACTTAGAAAAGTTACATAGGTACTTGCCTGACCTGGAATCTAACAGCAACCTCATACTTGAGAGGCTGGTGTTTTAACCACTAGGCCATCACGACTTATATACTATACAACACTACTCATATCTATACTAATATATAAAGCTGAAGAGTTTGTTTGTTTGTTTGAACGCGCTAATCTTAGGAACTACGGGTCCGATTTGGAAAAATCTTTTTGCGTTAATAGCCCATTTATCCAAGAAGGCTTTAGGCTATGTAACATCACGCTGTGACCAATAGGAGCGGAGCAAAACAAAAATTTTAAATATATGCTGTATATTTTGGGGCTAAAATAAAATGTATAAATAACTAATTCCACGCGAACGAAGTCGCCGGCGGCAGCTAGTACTAATATATAAAGCTGAAGAGTTTGTTTGTTTGTTTGAATGCGCTAATTTCAGGAACCACTGGTTCGATTTAAAAAAATCTTTTTGCGTTTGATAGCTCATTAATGCTATGCCTTGCCTCTTTATATTGCATATGTAACGTTTAATATTCTTAGGCCGGGTTTCCACTGACGCGGAGCGGGGCGGTGAGGAGTTTAGCGGTGCACGAATTTACTATTTACTATGCTCCAAATCTCCGCTCCGCTTCAATGGAAACAGCACGAGCGAGGCGGAGCAGAGATGAGCGTACCCGCTCATCATTCAAACATAATAAAAATACAGCGAGGCGATGCGGTCCTGAGACAACGAGCATTGGGGTGCAGAGCGGAGGGCAGCGGGGTGCTGCTGTGCGGAGGACAGCGGGACGGTGCGGAGCCTTTCTGAAAGATTGAGTGTAACTAAGCGCCGCCGCCGCTTTAGTGAAAACAGTGACCACTTTTCACCGCTCTTCACCGCTCCTGGCCGCTCAGCTCCGCTTCAGTGAAAACACTTACCACTTTTCACCGCTTTTCTCCGCTCAGCTCCACGTCAGTGGAAACGCGGCCTTACAGTTTTTTCTAAAATGGTTCCTTATTCTATGATATCATCCCTTGTATAATCCAATCACGTCGATATTGAGCCTTCTGCGCCAGAATTAAAAGAGTTTCTCGACTTCGCCCCCACGGCACAGTAGAGAGTATCAGCAGTAAGTCAAGTGTGAGATATCCTTGAAAAATATCCTACCTACCGTTGACAGACTTTTATTTTATTTTTTTCGGGGTGGAAATCCTCATAGGATGTCCGCCGCCCTGGGGTGGGCGACGGGGCCTGTCAGACTTTTACTGACTAAAACCACCCCGGTGTCAATTCTATCACAAGCGCGCGTGGGGCCGCGGTAGTCTAAATTGCTCGTGCTGGCCTGGTCCGTCCGGGCCTCGTTTCCTGCACGGGGTAGTGGGGTGTTAAACTACCCTGTGCATCGCCTCCGCCTTGGGGTCCATCGAATAGGGGGCGGGGACTTCCCCATGTCGCTTGCCCCTGAACCCATTCATGGGGGGCGGAAGAGGGCGTTATCCGCCCTTCTTCGGCGCCCGGTGCGTTTCTGTGGCCCGGGACGGGAGTTGAGATCTATTTCTCCCATTCCGCAGCTTCCTTCTGCGACATCACGTCCTCGCAGAAGAATACCACTGCGTCCCATGACTCTGCGCTACCGACCATCCTCCGCACTACTGCCGGCAGCGTCAGGTCGCTTCCTACTTAATTTGTGAGGACACGGCGCTGCTCCTCCCAAGCTACACACTCGAAGAGCGTGTGCTGCGCCGTGTCCTCCCCGCATTGGACGCAGTGGTGGTACCGAGCGTCCGGCTCCCTGCCTAAGCGACGCAGGTACTTGCCGAAGCAGCCGTGCCCCGACAGTACCTGCGTCACCCTGAACGAAAGGGAACCGTGCCTTTTCCCGAGCCAGTCGTCGAGTACTGGCCGGATCGCCTCGACGGTAGCGAGGTAATTTGACGGTACTAAACTAAACTAATATTGCAATGAACTCCAATCAAGTTTAGTTTGTGAACATTAAGAGCTTCGAACCCATCTATGATATGAATTAGCTGTCAAAAAACACTTTTCACAGCTAACTCGGAGATCAGTCCACCTAACTTTTACGATGAGATTATTATACATAGGCTGTCAAGTTTTTTGGTTTATATTTTTACAGATTTCGATTAAAAATGAGCAACATATTAAACTTCTGCCTTTTTGCCGTAGTAGGTACTCGAACAATCTCCGAAGACATAAAACACTCATCGAACCAATTTTTACTGGCCGACTTCATTCCTGTCCAATACAAACCTTGTAACCTTTATACAAGACCCAAAATCCCTTATCAAACGGTAAATTAAGTTGGCATCCAGTAATTTGCAGTTATTACAAGCCGGAATGCGGCGCTTTGATCCGGTTAGAAGCGGATTGAACCGGTTTTAGGGTAGATGCGACCGTCAAAGGTAGACTAAAATAGATTTTGTAAGCCAAATATGATTAAGTGCCTACGTATTTCTGTTTTGTTTGATGTAGGGAATTAATAAATATAATAATGCTAATTAAATATAGGTTTATTCCATTGATTGAAGAGTATTGAAAAGGGGTAGAAGCTATTTTTGGAAGAGCTTTGATTAAAAACGATAGACACCGGCCCCAATAGGGTATTTGACTAAAAAAAAAACTGATTAGTCCGTCAGTCAGATTTCCAAAGAAAACTAGACACGTATTTTTCTTTTTTCATATAAACAAAAAATAAAGACGACACAGTGCGTTGAAATCTCGTGTGATGTCACTGCACGCTACACTTTTTAGCGACCAGTGACGTCACTAGCCACCACCCCTGATCTTTGATGCCTTTTATATTTGTCAATTTTATTAATTTGATAAAACAAAAAATACGTAATCGTACGGAAATCTGACTGACGGACTAATTAGTTTTTTTTATACCATAATCCCTTGATTACACATCTTTTTATTCTATTTTATAAAGAAAAGCACAGAACATTTAATGTCATTTTACACCTGACAAAATAGTCCGCGCCTGACTGATGTATTTTTGGTAGCAATGTTTATAATTGCGTCTAAACTGTCTATGGCAGAGTTTTGGCGGGAAAGCGAAGATGAGTGCCACGCTCATTTTTCATTAAACTTTTAAATTATTTATTGTGTCGTTTACTAAATAAAAACGCGTGATTTATGTAGTAAAAAGTGCATTCAGTGAATAATTCATAAAGAACAGTGAAATAGTGTAGCATAGTGGCCACATCATGTTTTTACGCTAAATCCCTCCTAATCGGCCTCATGCGGGAATCGAAAGGAGTTAGTTTAGATTAAGTTAAGTTAGGATAAGTTAGGATAAGTTAGGATAAGTTTAGGATGGCAGAGGCTTATGCGCCCTACCGCCGGCCTCGCTACCGTCGAGGCGATCCGGCCAGTACTCGACAACTGGCTCGGGAGGAGGCACGGCTCCCTGTCGTTCAGGGTGACGCAGGTACTGTCGGGGCATGGCTGCTTCGGCAAGTACCTGCGTCGCTTAGGCAGGGAGCCGGACGCTCGGTGCCACCACTGCGTCCAATGCGGGGAGGACACGGCGCAGCACACGCTCTCCGAGTGTGTAGCTTGGGAGGAGCAGCGCCGTGTCCTCACAAATGAAGTAGGAGGCGACCTGACGCTGCCGGCAGTAGTGCGGAGGATGGTCGGCAGCTCAGAGTCGTGGGACGCGGTGGAGTCCTTCTGCGAAGACGTGATGTCGCAGAAGGAAGCTGCGGAACGGGAGAGGGAGATATCAACTCCCTTCCCGGGCCGCAGAAGACGCACCGGGCGCCGAGGAAGGGCGGATAACGCCCTCTTCCGCCCCCCATGATTGGGTCCAGGGGCGAGGGACATGGGGAAGTCCCCGCCCCCCATTGATGGACCCCGAGGCGGAGGCGCGCGCGAGTGTCGGCGCGCGCCTTTGAGGCGATGCACGGGGTAGTTTAACACCCCACTACCCCGTGCAGGAGACGAGGCCCGGACAGACCGGGCCAGCACGAGGATGTGGGGCCGTGGAAGAATTTAGACTCCCGCGGCCCCACGCGCGCTCGTGATAGAAGACACACCGGGGTGGTTTTAGTCAGTAAAAGTCTGACAGACCCCGTCGCCCACCCCAGGGCGGCGGGCATCCTATGAGGATTTCCACCCCGGCAAAAAAAAAAAAAAAAAAAGGATAAGTTTAGGATAAATTAGCATAAGTTAGGATATAAACTTACTGAAGAAAAAATTACTTAAGACTAGGCTGTATGGCGTACTATGCCTTTGCCTTTTCCGTTCCTCTGAACGGAAAGAAGTGAACCAAAAAAAAAAATGTCTATGGCATATCTTAATTTGACAGGTTTAAACTAAAATGTTATCTTCTATCCTTTTCTTAATGAAATGGAAAGAAAAAGATGCACTTAATTTAAAATTAGTTTAGTTTGTAAACAGGACAATCGGCCCAATATCGTTGACAATTAATATGACAATTTTAGTTTCTTCAAGGCTAAAGTGAAGAGACTCTTGATAAACTACCGCGCTTTACCATCAACGATTGCATCACTACTTACCATTAGGCGGGACTGCGGTTAAGCACTAGTTTATAATTACATACTTTTTTTTTTTAATAATTACAAACTAGCGCTTGACCGCAATCCCGCCTGATGGTAAGCAGTGATGCGATCGTTGATGGTAAAGCGCGCTAGTTTATTAAGAGTGAATAGGTCACTCAGAAAAACTGAGCGAATAGGAAGGAAGACAGCAGTTGAGCGAGTTGATGCAATGTTAAACCCAACAACACGACCAACGATGCTGCGCCAAAGGGAGATTGATCTGAAGACCCTCCACGACCAAACTTCCAACACAACAACATTAGGCGCATCGTACCCGGCACACATCGCAACACAACTGCTCAGACTCGTCCTCCGTACGGCTTCACCAGACATCATGCCGGAACTCGACAAATCGCTTGGCGGCAAGGCTTTGTCTGGTGGGTGGTAACTTCTGCCTTTTTAAAATCGTTTTTTTTATGCGTATATAAAAAAAGGATTTTAAAAAGTCAGCCTAACCTTGTCCCAACTTGCCGCTGGAGGAGCTGCGCCGTGCCCTCATCTCTGAAGTACCCAGTGACTTGTCGCTGCCGGCCGTGTTCGTGTCAATGGTCGGCAGCGAACACTCCTGGGATGCGGTGGTTTCCTTCTTTTGGCAACTTCCCAGCTTTGCCCAACTTCCCAGCAACGGCGTAGGGTTGCCAGCCTTTCGGTGTTCTATTGCATGGTTTTTTGGAGAGTGTGCGAGGGAACTATATCATCATCATTATCATCATCAACCTTTTTATCGTCCCACTGCTGGGCACAGGTCTCCTCTCATACAGAGAAGGATTGAACGTAATCACCACGCTTGCTCAATGCGGGTTGGCGATTACAGACTTAAAGTCCAGGTTTCCTCAAGATGTTTTCCTTCACCTTCCAAGATATACTTAAAAAGTACATATAACTTTCGAAAAGTTACATTGGGACTTGCCTGACCTGGAATCAAACCCGCGCACTCATACTTGAGAGGCTGGTGTTTTACCACTAGGCCACCACGACTTCGGGACCTATATGACACCTGCCATCACCGTTCCTTCATCGGATGATCCGTCGTAAGGTGAGTAGCCACCCTTACGTTGTTGACATCGTTACGACCTGGATGAAGCGTTTTGCCTCGAGGGACTGGAACAATTTACCTGCGGCGGTCTTCCCGTCTGATAACAATTTAAGTGTCTTCAAGGCTAGAGCAATGAACTAGTTAGTAGACCACCGGTCTTACCAAGGGGTGTCGTATAGGTCAGACCGGAAGCTGACCCTAAAATAGTTGAGTAAAGGATAGAGCAGCGGTTGCCTGGTGGTATCGGCTGCGACTTACAAGTTGTAGGTCCTGGGGTCCATCCCCCCATTTTTTTTTTTTGTTGGGTTGGGTAATCATCAAATGGCTTCTCCCGCTCTGGGCGGAGCGGAAGGGTGTGTCAGACTTTTACTGACTAAAACCCACCCGTGTTTCTTCACTTGCCTGTGCGACGGCCAGGGCCGCGGTTTCTTGTTTAACCAACCCGCAACCCTGACCCAGGAGGCATCGGTCTTCGTGGACCCCGTCACGATGTGCTGACATCTCTTTGAGGCGCGCGTGAAGCACGACGCGCCGTCGACTCGGGCCTGGTCCTTACCGGGCGGTGAGCTGCCCACTGCTCACCACCCGCAGGCCCGCGCCTACGCTGGCTGGGAGTTAGGTGTCGTCTCCCGACCGGGGCGTCTACTGCGGCGGCTGGGGTCCATCCCCGTCAGGCCAATAACTTTGTGTAAAAATTTCTTCACCACTGCTTACAAAACGGTGAAGGAAAACATCGTAAGGAAACCAGCATGCCCTAGAGGCAAAACTCCGAAGACATGTCATCATCTCAGCATTAATCATCATCTCAGCATTAATCATCATCTCAGCATTAATCCCAGTAGCATCCGAAGCTTTTTTTTCAGCTTTGGAGCCTGGGGTCCGCTTTACCAGTCTAAATGCTGATTTTGGCTAAACTTCCATATTTTCCGTGAAGCGACTGCCGTCTGACCTCCACAACCCGAAGGCGATATCGAAGCATTGCAGTTAGACCAATTGTTGGACTTTTGTGGGCTCCAACAACCCGTAACGACTGCCATTAGATGTTCGTATGGCAACCGGGACCAACGGCTTAACGTGCTTTCCGAGGCACGACCAGACCAGTGCAAATATTCATATTCATGCATACAAACTGTCAACAAACTTCGAAGACATGTAAAATCTACCAACCTGGGCCTGCGTGGTAGATTATGGCCCACTCCATCTAACTCTTGATTCCCACTTTTGAGACCCAGGGGTTCCAAGAGTGGGAACATTATAGACTGACTAGCTTTCCGCCCGCGGCTTCGCTCGCGTGGAGATCGGTTATATCGCCCTATTAGATTTCCCTCGTGAATATATTTTTTTTCTGGGATAAAAAGTACCCCATTATTTAATCCTGACTTCTAACTTTACGTCTGCAAAATTTCAAAACAATCGGCTTAGTAGTTACGGCGTGAAAGCGGAACAAACAAACAAACTCACTTTCCGATTTATAATATCAGGATATTTGGTGTACACGTACAAATATTCCAGTAATCTCCCTTGGGAACTTGATGTTTTTTTAGGACCAAAAGTAGCCTATGTTACTCTCCATCTTTTCAACTAACTGTATGCCAAAAATTAGGTCGATTGATTGCTTAGCTACGGCGTGAAGGAAGGACAAACAAACAAACAAACACACTTTCACATTTATAATATTAGTATGGATTATGATAGGCTAGGTATAAACGATCATGATGTTAACAAATCACGGAACAACGAAAAATATTACAACGAAAATCTTCTCACCTAATTACACAACCCCGAAATACTAAAACGGTAACGAACCATCAAAACACTCATAAAAAAAAAACAATAATAGGGATATCTCCAAGGTATGAAAATCAAAAAAAAAATAATTAGTCCGTCTTACAGATAATAAAAAAAATTAAGACCCGTATCTTTTATTTTGTCGTAATTACCAAAAATTACTGAGATGTAGCGTATTAAAGTTACAGAGTGGGGGCTAATTACGTCACGCCGTTCTATATTTTGCACCATGGCGTGACGTCATGCGACATTTCAAATCAATATATCTTCCTAAATATTTGAATAAAAGAAAAAATAAAAAATACGTGTTCAATATTTTTTATAAAGCTATCTGACGGACATTAAATTATTTTTTAGGATACAAGCCAATTGTCACTATTTATAATTTGGAGTGATATACCGCTAAATATTACGAAAGTCAAGGGTAAAAAAATGAGAAAAATTATTTATGCCATAATTTTTGTATATTAAGCGTCTCACGCTTTTTTCTCATTTTGCTAGTATTGTTTATAATACTATTGTCATAAATTAAATTTATTTTCAACTTTTTAGTTCGATATTCTTTTTTAAATAATACACGGATAACACGAACGGAAGTGGTGCTCATTTGTTTTTACCAAACTTTTCTTGATCTCCAACAGACAGAATCCATTCATTCATTCATTCATTATCAACCTTTATATTGTCCCACTGCTGGGCACAGGTCTCCTCTGATACAGAGAAGGATTGAGCGTAATCACCACGCTTGCTCAATGCAGGTTGGCGATTTCAGACTTAAAGTTCAGGTTTCCTCAGGATGTTTTACTTCACCTTGTAATCAGTCATTGGTGTCCATGATATACTTAGAAAGTACATATAACTTTAGAAAAGTTACATTGGTACTTGCCTGGCCTGGAATCGGACACGCACACCATACTTGAGAGGCTGGTGTTTTAACCACTAAGCCACCACGACAGACAGAATAGCAAGTGCTGAAACTCGTAATGTTGCGGTACCCAAGTAACTAAATCTAAAACTAAAACTAAAGTAAAAATACTCTGCCTACACAAATTAATATAAGGTAAGGTTGAAAAAATGTTATTTAGAGACGGACAAACAAACAAGCAAATATACAAGTGAAGCTAATAAAAAGCATGTAAAAAATCCATCAGCACCAACTCTGTACCGACGTCGCAATAAAAAAATTAGCGCACGATACAAAGGTCAAACATCGCCTGGGGGCGCGATATTTTGATAAAATCGCCATTACAAAGACATGTCACCCCTTTTTAATGCATTAGGGTGACATGTTAATAGAGTGAACATGTTTTAATATAGAATTTGCCCTTTGCTTTACCCTCTTATGGGATTTAGAGTACTATAACAATTATAGGTGACGATAGAGGGGGCCCACCTGGGGTCACTCTATTGCCAAATTGGTCTACTCTCTACGTCAGATTAAAACTGACAATCACTGGAAACTGGCGCCGGTTCAGATGTTCACAAACTAAACTAAGTTCACTGCATCTTATCTATACTAATATACGAGGGTTAAACTGAAAGTTCTTAGAAAATCAAAAACTGATAACATTAGCCAGTTCTTAGTTTTATTATATCTTTTCAAAATATTGTCCATTCACGTCAATACACCGTTGCATGCGATGGAACCACTGGGAAAAGCATTTTGCCCACTCGTCCTTAGGGGTCTCTTCAATGGCATCGCGATACGCAGCCACCGCTTCTTCAGCATTCATAAACCGCTTTCCTTTAAGTTTTTCTTTAATTTTTGTAAATAAATAAAAATCACAAGGCGCGAGGTCGGGACTATACGGCGGGTGACCCAGTAATTCAACGTTTGATGTCGCCAAATAGTCGATCGTTCGCTTGGCGGTGTGCGACGAGGCGTTGTCGTGGTGAAGGAGGATCCTACTGCGAGGTCGTTTCTCTCGAACTTTTTCCAAGACAAGTGGCAAACAATTGGTAGTTTACTATTCTGCAGAAACTGTTTTTTGATCCTCTAACATAATTGTTGCGAAATGACCTATCCTTCCAAAGAACGAGGCCACCATTATTTTTCCCGCACTTCGATCTCTCTTCACTTTAGTTGGCAACTCCTCGAAAGGAAACACTCACTGAGCAGATTGTCTTTTGGTTTCAGGATCATAACAGTATATCCAGCTTTCGTCACCTGTTAATATGTCGAACACAGCATTTGAGTCACCTCCGTTAAATCTTTCAATCATTTTACGGCACCAATTCACACGATGGAGTTTTTGAGCCTCAGTCAAATTATGAGGTATCCACCGGGCGCAAAGCTTCCTGACCGCTAAAAGTTCGTGAAGGATTTTGTGCACTTGACTCATACCGATGCCTAAGCTTGTCCGAATCTGCTGGTAGGTCACTCTTTTGTCAGTCTCTATCATACGCCGCACAACACAGATGTTATCTTCAGTCGTCGCCGTAGAAGGCCGTCCCTCACGTAAATCATCAGTGAGATTAGTGCGACCACGTTTAAACTCATTAAACCAGTTGTAAACAGTCGCACGAGACGGGGCTTCATCGTGAAAGGCCAATCGTAGTCTATCATAACTTTCTTGTTGACTTAAATGACATCGAAAGTCATAAAAAATCATTGCACGAAAATTTTCTCGTGTTAAATTCATGTTGACGTGACACAGACAATTTTCAATTTGCCGCCAAATCGTATAACTAATGACAAATGAATGAAATATATACTCAGTAATATTGCCAAAGAATTCTATTTTCAAATTTTAGAATAATTTTTTTATTATATTGTTTATAAGTGGCCAGTTCTAAGAACTTTCAGTTTGACTCTCGTATTATAAAGCTGAAGAGGTTGTTTGTTTGTTTGTTTGAACGCGCTAATTTCAAGAACTACTGGCCCGATTTGATAAATTCTTTTTGCGTTGGATAGCCCTTTAATCCAGGAAGACTTTAGGCTGTATAACATCACGCTGCGACTAATAGGAGCAGAGCATAACGAAACCACGCGAACGAAGTCGCTGGCGGCCGCTAGTGCTTTATAATTCACTAAGAAAAGGACAGATGATGAATATTAATTAGTTTACTCCTGTCAATTTAGTCCAAATCTGACGTAAGTGAGTTGACGTAATTTTAGACGCTATGTTTTTAATCACATTCACGTCTCTGTCTATGGAGTGTTTTCATTTGACATAGCTAAACTTATATTTTATCTTCTGTCCTCTTCTTAATGAAAAAGAAGGAAAAAGATGATTTGGCACCAATTAAAATCTAACTATCAAAAATATGTCTAATTTTCCACCATTTTGACAAGTTTTTGATATTGATTGAGTTTATTAAAGCCAAATTGGATAAAGAATAGAGGTAAACAAACCGTTGCTAGGCAACGATTTGTTTACACCTAAAATGAAAATGTTAACAAACTTTTCTAGGTAGTTGATTTTCATATAAGTGATAATCCTAATTCCTATTAACGTAAACAGTTTATTTCTGTTTAGATATTTATGATTTGTATCGAACGCTTAACCAATTTGAATGAAATATGCCACACATGTAAGCTAATTTCCTAATAGGTAAAATTGTTGATACGTAGTTCATAGTTGATTTGAAAAGTACTTGAAATACGCAAAATTGTGTTGTGTGTGAATCTTTATTCATTGGCTGAATTCCATAACATGTGTTTAATACATGGATTTCATCCATGTTTATTTTTTTGTAGGGTTATCACGTAAAATTAATGTCGACTTTTTAATGTTATAGTGATTCTATTGAAATATGCTGCAATAGTAATTATTAATAAACAGTTAGCATGTAAAAGTCGCTAATCGTGGAAATGATAGGAGATTAGTTAAACGTGAGTTATGATAACCGTAAATTGATTTGTTTACCTCTATTCTTTATCGAGTTTGGCACACGTGTAGATTCTATCTTGTGATGGTAAAACACACTTTGCCTTTCGGTACTTACAGTATGCCCATTGGGAGCTGAAACCATCATTCATCTTATACCTACCTACTGGTTTTCAAAAACAAGTACCATATGCTGACAGAACCTCAGTAGTACGTCATCGACAGGCGCGCCAATACATCCCATTTGACGCGAACTGGACGCTCGCTGCCGAGGGAATTGTGGTCTGTCTTCTCCTGTTCAGCCAACTGGGTCATAATTGCCTGTTGGCTCGGTACTTCGACTTAGAGCGGTGACGGGCAGTCAGCTTGCAAGCAGGGATTGCCGCAGTGGATGCAGAGATCAGCAGACCACGTGTCTAATTTTTGGCTATGGCCGAAACGCAGAGAGCGAGTGCTCCGCACCAGTGGCGACTGATCTTGCACTCTCACTCGTGGTAGGTCGATGTGCATTTGACCCGCGGCAGTCAGCCTCTGCAACACCGTAGGAGATACCTGCAAGATCACGTTCACGTACAGTTCCTCGTCTTACGATGATACTTTACCCCCAACCTCAGATCCCCGGCTGCAGGTATTTCCCCAACCAGATGGGTGTATTGCTGCTGTAAGTACTGCAGTAATTCCTCATCTGTGTGGCAGGAGGGGCCGTCCCTGATGATGACAAGAGGATCCATATTCTTCACTTCTTTCACCACCTGGTTGCTTGTCCTTCGGGTCCTCTCCGTCACTCTTGTCATCTCCTTTCTGGTCTTGAAGTCAACCACCACTTTCTGATCTCTCACTTTACGCAGCCGCTCTACACTAGTCCCCTCATTTCTCCGACATCGACCGCTGTCCTACGCTTCTCAAGAACCTTTTCAGGATACCGGGTCCTGATCATTCACAGATGATACTACCACTCCTGGGCTCCTGGACGTTCTACTTCGGGGTGGCGGTCATTTGCACCAAAGTCGGGCTCCGGCTTGGGGCGTAACGAGAGGCTACCTGGAGTTGCTCCGACAGAGTTTAAGTCTGTGCTGTTTGAATTCCTCTAGCGCCTTTTAAACAATTATACCCTGTTCTGTGATAATACCCATCTCCCGGACCGAAAGATAGAAGTCTCTGTTGAAATATGATCTAACCTTCCACCTTCTTGATATGAGTCTTATCGTTATAACCTTTAAATAGCTCAACCATACGATTTTAATACTTCGAGCACACGTTTGTAATCTCAATTACTCTAATAAACCAAATATCAAGAAAATCGTAATGGATTTAAGTCTGTCATTAGGACAATTAACATTTAATACATCAGAAATCAGCTAAAGCGAATTACCGCCATTTTGTCGTCAACGGGCGCTTAATGTCAATTATCAAGTGATTACGCTACTCGCCGCTAGATGGCGCGCATCGGATTACTGTCCATTGGGGACTTGTTAGGGCGTATAAAATAACCAGGTTAAATTGACCTGCGTTCTTAGATGCCTTATAAGAAATGCTAGGTCTTTCAATATTGGTCTCATTTCGGAGATTTCTCATTGGAAATGTAGTCTTGGATAGCAGATATAAGGTTGGTTTTTGAATGTTCGACTATGTTAATTAGGTTTGGCTTAGCAATCATTTCTGTTATCTACTTATCAGTGATAAAATATTTATTGATTGAGGGCGCGGAGTGGAAATGATGCGATGTTAGGTTTTCATTGTATTTACTTACAACACTCATTGTTAGTTAACTAGCTGGTATTAAGATCATGAGATCAGCGTTAATCCCAGTCGCACCTGCGACAGCTCAGCTTCAGCTTTGGAGCCTGGAGTCTGCTTTACCAATTTAACTGCTGATTTTGACTAAACTTCGATATTTTCCATGAAGCGACTGCCATCTGACCTCTATAACCCGAAGGCTATATCGAAGCATTGCAGTTAGACCAATTGTAGGACTTTTGAGAGCTCCAACAACCCGTAACGATTGTCATTAGATGTTCGTATGGCAACCTGGACCAACGGCTTAACGTGCTTTCCGAGGCACGACCAAGCCATTGCAAATATTCATATTTGCAATTGCACTTGAATCCCTTGTTCACAAACTAAGCTAAATTTATGTTCCATGTATCTTTTTATTTCTATTTCATTAAGAAAAGGAGAGAAGATAAAATGTTCTTCTTCTTTTTTCAAGGTGAGATTCAACTTCAACCCTTGATTAATGGCCTCTGTGGAATAGATATCACAATTTTGCCAATAACACGTGTATCAAATTATAGACATTCTTTGAAAATTTTATTTCACAATAATGGCGGATATCGCCAATGACAGTTGAAAAAGAAGGCCGCGTGAACCGTCTATGAGGGAGGTTTGAGGCAAATTCATGATGTGGCCACTATGCTGCGATATTTCAATGTTCTTTATGAATTATTTACTGAATGCACTTTTTACTGCATAAATCACGCGCTTTTATTTAGTGAACGACAATATAAATAATTTTAAAAGTCCAATGAAAAATGCGCTTGACACTCATCTTAGCTTTCTCGTCAAAACTCCAGATAAAATGTTGTTTTAGACCTGTCCAATTGTTCCGCTCTTGACGTAAATTGACGTATTTTAGGTCGCCATGTTTATAATCGCGTTTTTTATATTTATACTAGCTGACCGGCAAACGTTGTTTTGCCATATAAATAATAGATTAAATTACTAAAATGGCTATTAAAAAATAAGGGCTGATCGTAGAAGGGTGAAAATTGGGGATTGTATGTATTTTTGTATGTTGTATCATAAAAAAATAGAAATTAAAAATTTTGTCTAAAAAATAAAAAAAAAATTTAGGGGTGGACTACCCCTAACATTTAGGGGGATGAAAAATAGATGTTGGCCGATTCTCATAGATACCGGTTAAGCACAAAAATTTCATCAAAATCGGTCGAGCCGTTTCGGAGGAGTTTAAAGCCGAACACCGTGACACGAGAATTTTATATATTATTTATTTATTTATATTTAATCCGTCGTATTTAAGATAATCCATAGATTATCTTAAATTGACAGGATTCAGTACACGTTTTAAGAGGCTCTACAGAGGTCATCCAGCATTGAACTGAGGTCCTCCATAGCGACAGTCAACCGAAGGTGAGTTATGTAATGGCTATTGATATTAATTTTGTTATTGTGCTTTTAGCAGCTCAGAAATAACCATTTTTGGCGTCATTATCAGCGTCTATTAGTTCCTGTACAGCCACTTTCCAGTCCACAATATTATATTATGCCGTGCGTTGTTCGAAAGATATACCGTAGCCCTGGGGCATAAGCAAGTGAAGGAACACGGGTGGGTTTTAGTCAGTAAAAGTCTGACATTTTTAATAATTCATAATTCCACTCCGAACAGAGCGGGAGAGGTCATTAATTTGATGATTTCCCATTCACAAAAAGCCTTTTATTAAAAGAGGAAAACGTCAAAAGGCTTTTTGACATTTTCCTCTTTTAATGTTTTTCACAAATTCATAAATATGTATACAGTATGTTAAGAAAACCCTGTCCGACCCGTGAAGGTGTTGTTAGGTATCGATAACAGATTCTACTAATGCATACAAAACCGGGCTAAACCTAAAAAAAAAATCCCCCTAAAAAAATAAATATTATTTTGCAAAAAGAGGTAACTTAATAAATGTGCGCTATGCACACCTATGCCCCATTCCGCGGGCGGCGGGTGGCAGGGCACGCGGCACGTGGTCGCATCGCTATTCGCCCATAATAATACCGGTGTTGTCACTTTTTAAAAATTACCAAATTTCGGGGAAGTTGAAATTAATTCGCGGGAAAAAAAGATTATTTCAAAATTCATTTGTATTGGTACTATGATGATTACGTAAAATTTTATATTATATTAGGTCATGTGTTTACCTAACCTTTATTATCCTTATGGGTCGGACAGGGTTTTCTTAACATACTGTATAAAGGGTGTATCTGACATCGACGCACAAACGATTACCATGGATCCAGTACATGATTCTGAACCCCCCAGTGGAGGAATTTAGCGTCGGCTTTTTCATGATTTTCAAAAAAATATATGTAGTTTTTTTCACTTTAGACCGTTCATAAATGCTATACTGTTATAACCCAATAAGATTTTAAAGTAAACATTAATTAATTCGCTAATTACACAAAAAATCTCAATGAAAATAAAACTCGAAAAACTATCATATCAGCTGATTTAATAGGGTTCACATCAGGGATCAACGTCATACCTACAAACCCGCACGGCGGCACACTTGCAACGTTCAAAGGCCAAGCCGACACTTTTTTTTAAAGTCTGTGATTTTGTAACCCTTCATTAACGACATAAATGACTATCATAATTTTATTAGTGGCATGGGGTGTAACCTTTTCGCGAAGTTTGCGTTACGATGTCAGATACACCCTGTACAATACACAGCCTCTGTGGCGTAGCGGTAGCGAACGCGGCCGCTGCGCAAGGAGGCGCGGGTTCGATCCGCGCACATTGCAAATATTTGTATCCATGAATATGGATATTTGCACTGGTCTGGTCGTGCCTCTGAAAGCACGTTAAGTCGTTGGTCCCGGTTGCCATACGAACATCTACTGGCAGTCGTTACGGGTTGTTGGAGCCTTCAAAAGTCCAATAATTGGTCTAACTGCAATGCTTCGGTATCGCCTTCGGGTTGTGGAGGACAGACGGCAGTTGCTTTACGGAAAATATCAAAGTTTAGCCAAAACTCAGCAATTAGACCCCATACTCCAAAGCTGAAAAATGCGTCGGATGCGACTGGGATTAAAGCTGAGATGATAATGTTACTGGTGAGAACTTCATTTTCCACTTTCATTTACAGATTACTGTGTAAAGTTAGAGATAAGATTAACATTTAACCGGATTACAGAAGTATGACAATCTTTACAATACATCATTTTGAATTGAGTCAACAAACAATTCCGGGAAAGGAAACTCTCTAACAGTGAATAACAGACAAATACAACGAATTTAATCAAAAAGGAAATGATTTTAATATTTTGACGGATATAATCCACGTTCACATCCTTGTTTCCGATTGATTTTATTTCCAATTAAGCAGAAAACAATTCAAATCGTCTTGCCAGAACCTCCGTAACTTTATTTATTTAGTTCAAACAACAAGCAATAAAGGCACATATTGGTACCAGGCTTAGAATATTACCAACCCGTGTGCTCCCGTGGGTGTCGTAAGAGGCGTCTTAGGGAACTCTAACCAGGGAAGCGGCCATCAGCGCTTTTATCCTGTGGAATATCAAACTACTGCGATCCCCAACCCAAGCCTGCCAAGCGTGGAGATAATGGCAAATCCCCCTAATGTAATGAAAACTTTGGGGAGGCCTTTGTCCAACAGTGGACTTCTATAGGCTAGCAAAGATGAAGAATACACATAAACAATCTACATAGCATTCGGGAACACCGTTGGAGCTGCTGAACCTAGCACAAAACTGTCTTTGCATTGTGTAGATTCAATTTCTTAGTATTGTATAATTACATGGAACACGTGTGAGCACAATGTACTTGCTGTAAAGCATCTATTTGTTGGGTTAGTCTTTTATTGACTTGATTGTGCTATGGCTGTTGAGAGTATGTCATGCTCACTCAAATGTCTCGCTGGTGGTGGCGTGTGTGTTGGATCATTAGGTTCCCTTCAATATGGTTGAGCTGAATGATGCTGATCCATACGTCATGTTCGTGAACGGACGCCGTCAGAGGGGACTGGTCATCTCTTAGCTGCTACGCCATATTTTAATTTCTGAATTGTTGTTTTTTTCCATAATGGACGCTCTCAGTGTACAATATATTTCTGCATCGTTCTCACACGATTGATTTCAAAATGAATGATGTAATCAAATATTTGTATCAATAGCTTGATAATTTAAAAGCTTGTCCATGGAGTTTCTTGCCCGTTTTTCTCCATAGGTACCTACTCTTTGGAATGGGCGACTAGCTTCACCTTACTGACTGACCGACATTCTGACAATTCAAAAGTGACTGTAACTGGTTTATTTGAAATAAATGCTTTGATTTGATTTGATTTGACATAAAACTAAAGTTATACACAATTTTTTTTAAGCGTCGGCGTCGTATGCGACGAGTTGTCAGGCATTTGGCTACGGAATCGACGGAAAATAACTCCTTTTGCTAAAAAAAAAAAATGTTGAAATATCTTTAGTTGACACTCGCAAAATAACGGATTAAGATTTAGACTTGGGTAACGCATCATTACTAATTTTAGCACTTGCTATTCTGTCTGTTGGAGATCAAGAAAATTTTGGTAAAAACAAATGAGCACCACTTAAGCGTTCGTGTTATCCGTATATTATTTAAAAAAAGCATATCGAACTAAAAAGTTGAAAATAAATATACCTAGTTTAAAAAGCGCGAGGTGCTTAATATACAAAAATTATGGCACAAAGCGCCTCACGCTTTTTTCTCATTTTACTAGTATTGTTTAACTATTGTCATAAATTAAATTTAAAAATTATTTTTAAATTTTTAGTTAGATATTCTTTAAAAGCATGTTTTTAAACTATATTTATTATTATCTATAAGGCGGACTAATTATTTTTTTGATTTTCGTACCTTGGATACATCCCTACTAACTTCCTGACACATTATATGAGTTCATATAATTTGCTTTTTACAATGCACAAATCTTCTCGTCCGAAATACCGCAGTGTCTCAAGACAAAAGTCTTCGACCAGTGTGTGTTGCCAGTGATGACTTATGGAATTGAGACGTGGTCGCTAACAATGGGCCTTATAAGAAGGCTCAAAGTCGCTCAAAGGGCAATGGAGAGGGCTATGCTTGGGGTTTCACTGCGCGATCGAATCAGGAATGAGGAGATCCGCAGAAGAACGAGAGTAACCGACATAGCCCGAAGAATTGCAACACTGAAGTGGCAATGGGCTGGACACATTGCCCGTAGGACCGATGCCCGATGGGGCCGACGGGTTCTCGAGTGGCGACCACGCACCGGAAGACGTAGCGTGGGTAGGCCCCCGACAAGGTGGACCGACGACCTGGTGAAGGTCGCGGGAAACCGCTGGATGCGGGAGGCGCAGGACCGGTCGTCGTGGAGAACCTTGGGGGAGGCCTATGTCCAGCAGTGGACGTCTTTCGGCTGAAATGATGATGATGATGATGATGAATGCACAAATATGTGAGCTGTCACACCCTTTATACTTGGGGCTTTTATTTAGGTAATACTTTTAAGTTATTTATATTTCAATGATATTTTATTTTTTGTATTTGCTTTGCTGGTATTTTCGTTGTTGTGTTTTCTTGTGTTCATTACTGTACCTACATAGTATTGTATAAAATCATGTTTTTTTTAAAAATGAACAGACAGCTGTGCTGCTGGGGAGTTTCTTACCAGCGAAAGCAGTAGGAAGTGTCGATGGGTGAGCGTTTTGGGGGACTGTCTAATGTGATATTGACGTTCACAAAGTGCTGATTCTCGGCCTAATTTGAATGAATTAATCTTTTTGATTTGATTTGATTTTGAATACTTTTAATCCCGATATTCCCACGGGCTTCGAAATTGACACGGGTGAAACCGCACCGCAGGACGCTGCTATTAATTACACAAGACAGCCCCCCAAAACGCCCGCCCGTCCCCTCTTCCTAGTGCTAAGAAGTGCGTGTTCATTAATATGGTAATTCACCTCCATAGGTAACAATAAACATATTTTTCGCCATAAATGAGTACTCCGTGAGTCATCTGTACACCACTGATAACAAGTGATAAAGGTGTTGAGATAACGCGGCAGACATTTTGTTTCAGTCCTTAAAGCAGACTTGGACAAACTTGATGTGTTTTTGCAGAGCCTCATTAAAAACCGTTCATGTGTTTGTGATCTTTGCTAAGGATAAAAAGGTGAATATCCAAATATTTTTTAGATAAATTTACTTGATGACAAGTTATGGTGTTTTCAAAAAAGATGAAGTTGTAATGTAGGTATTTAATCTTAATACGTAGGTATGTGTTAAATACGATGTATGTGTGCGTAAGTAGATACCTATATATGTGTGTATATTCAAGTAACATGACAGTGTCTTGTATCAGGTATAATTTATTTGGGTTATGTATTTATGTATGATACTACAAATTTTCGGAGTGCCTAGTGCGATTCTGAGTGCCTATGAAGTTCAGTGCTCTGAGTTGACTTAGGTCCAGAACGAAACTGCAACTTCTTGTTACTTTAGAGTTTCATTTGAGTTTATGCCATAGACTCTTACGAGTGACCGCACATGACGTGACCATTTTGAAACCGCTTTGAAACGCATTGCAAATCAGTTGCGTTTAAACCGGTGTGCTGGAAACTCGCGTTTGCATTTCATCAACTTTGGCGTGTTTCCGATACAACAAAATGGCCGACGACGAAAGTAAAAACATTCAATTTGTATTAGAAGTTGAGAAGTACCGTTGCTTGTACAACACAACACTATCAAGTTACTCTCGCAAATCTGAGATTGTTACGCTTTTTTCTTTGACTAAATACAAAACCACAATTTCTTCATCACTTGAATTACTTACAGACATTTTTCTGACGTCTGTTCTCAAACAACACGGTAGGGATGTTTAAAAATAATCTATTTTCTTTTAATCGATTATTATTTTCGTATAATCGAATATTTACAATCGATTGTCAAGGTCATATTAATTTATTTTTAATAAATCGATTAAATAAATCACCCTATTAAATTGATTTTTAGTTCGTATGGCAACCGGGACCAACGGCTTAACGTTATTTCCGAGGCACGACCAGACCAGTGCAAATATTCATATACATACATATAAATATTTGCACTGGGCGCGGTATTTCCAGGTCTGACAATATACTTACAATAATCATCGTAACCAGTGCACATTAAAAGGCCAATGTATGTTAAATTAAATAAATTTCAGCTGTATTTTCGTGGCATTTAAGTTGATTTTAGAGTCACAAAAAAAAAACTATTACACTTGTATCATAAATTCATCTTTTTTGTGTAGAAATTAAAGTTACTTTTCAAATTATTTGGCGAATAAACAGAGAACGTAGATTAGATTATCCGTGATTGGTTTTAATAGTAAACACAGCCGACCATCAGCGGAATTAAGTTGAAACAACAAATCAAATCAAATCAAAGCATTTATTTCAAATAAACCAGTTACAGGCACTTGTGAATTGTCAGAAGTTCGGTCAGTCAGTAAGGTGAAGTTAGTCGCCCATTCCAAAGAGTAGGTACCTATGGAGAAGAACGGGCAAGAAACTCCATGGACACTTTTTTAAATTATAATCAAGCTATTGATACAAATATTTGATTACATCATTCATTTTGAAATCAATCGTGTGAGAATGATGCAGAAATATATTGTACGCTAAGAGCGTCCATTATGGAAAAACAAACACAAAAAAAAACAACAACAAAAAAGACTAACCCAACAAATAGATGCTTTACAGCAAGTACATTGTGCTCACACGTGTGCCATGCAATTATACAATACTAAGAAATTGAATCTACACAATGCAAAGATAGTTTTGTCCAACGTTCAGCAGCTCCAACAGTGTTTCCGAATACTAAGTTTAGCTCTTGTGTAGCTACACCAGTGCCGAATAACAATAAATGTTGCATTGTGTAAACATCATTTAGACGATGCAAGTCATCTTTGTATCAATTTTATTGTATGCCGTAGGCAATTAAATTGCACCGTGTAAGTCAGTCTTTATAATATTTATGTACAATTGACTGATAGGTACTGCATTATAGTTACGCTCAGTAAACCTACTCAAAACTTGTTTCCCTTGAATCTGATAAAAGAACTGATAATGTGTTATCAATAAGATAGTCGAACAGAATGTAGGTGGACCAAGATACGATGTTACCTGGCCATCGATTCTGTTAAAATATCACAGCGAAAAGTTAGTTTAGGTTAGGTTTCAATAGTGTTAATCCTTTTTATTATACAGTCTAAATTATCTAAATTATGATAGTCATTTATGTCGTTAATGAACGGTTACAGAATTCACAGTGTTTAAAAAAAAGTGTCGGCTCGGTCTTTGAACGTTGCAAGCGTGCCGCCGTGCGGGTTTATAAGGTATGACGTTGATCCCTGATGTGAACTCTATTAAATCAGCTGATAAGATAGTTTTTCGAGTTTTGTTTTCATTGCGCTTTTTATATAATTAGCGAATTAATTAGTTTTTACTTTAAAATCTTATTGGGTTATAAAAGTACCTATAGCAATTATGAACGGTCTAAAGTGAAAAAAAACTATATATAAATTTTTTTAAATCATGAAAAAGCCGACGAAAAATTCACCACAGGGGGGTTCAGAATCATGTACTGGATCCATGGTACTCGTTTGTGCGTCGATGTCAGATATAACCTTTATATAATTACTAGTACTTGACTGCAATCCCGCCTGATGGTAAGCAGTGATGAAATCATTGATGATAAACGGCGCTAGTTTATTAAGAGCCTATTTACTAAAAAAAAACGAGTGTGCTTATGACCACACGACTGAAGTGAAACTTCTTTCGCACCATCTGTATGTATATATATACGGGGCGTGCACAGAGATTTTGTTGAGGGTAGGCATACATACACTACCCTAATATCTGTGCTTATACAATATGTAAAGAAAACCCTGTCCGATCCGTGAACGTATTGTTAGGTATCGATAACTGATTCTACTAATGGATACAAATCCGGGCTAAACTTAAAAAAAATACCCCTAAAAAAATTAATATTATTTCGCATAAAGAGTTAACGTAATACATGTGCGGTATGCAACCCTGACGCGGGCGGCGGGAGGCAGGGCACGCGGCATGTTGGCGCATCGCTTATAATAATACCGTCAAAATAGTGTTGTCACTTTTTACAAATTATTACAAATTACCGAATTTCGGGAAAGTTGGAATTAATTCGCGGGAAAAAAAGATTATTTCAAAATACATTAATATTGTTACTATGATGATTACGTAAAATTTTATATTATATTTCATCAACAATCATGCTATATTTGTGAACTTCTTAAATTCGCCGCATTATTAGAAGCTGTGCTTGTTCGGCCTAAAAATTTGAATGAAATTACACGCCCACGTACGCAAAGATTATGCACACAAGCAAATAATTTTATTCACAGACGCGTATGGAAGAGGCACATTAGTAACTGCTTATGTCGCTACGCGAACTGGCGCGAGCGTCGTGACGAAGTTGAGTTGCGCGGACAGCATTGTAATGTGTGTTAGTAGTTTGCATTAGCCCCAATAGATGGCAGTGTTATCAACAGTCTTTCAGTTTTAAGTTTGTAGTATATAAATTATTTTAATGTAATTATTATATATTTTTTTAGAAAATTATTAGGGTATGCAATGCTTATCTGCTTCTAAGGAGCGCACGCGCCTGCTCGAAAGCAATTTGTACTTTGTGTCCAATTATCGTATTGTGACGATATCTTCAAACTTCTATACTTTCAATTATATCAGAAATGTTCAGCAAAAATATATAAAACAATATAAAGGCCAGAACAGAACGAAATTTATAAATTATTTGTGCTCTTAGGTAATCAATTGTTAACAAATCTTAAAAAGATCCAAAAAATATATATTGCCTTCGGCGAGATGCGAACTCACAACTTCATACTCGACTCAATTGTTAACAAATCTTAAAAAGATCCAAAAAATATACATTATCTTCGGCGAGATGCGAACCCACAACTTTATACACGGCATGTCATGCAATATTTACATGTGCCAACTGCTTCGTTGTATTACAGACGAAATAGGACTATACTTTGCTTTCCGTTCGCCTTGCCCGATCATTTTTGTAATATTTTTCGTAACGCTTTCGCGAGTTTACTCCCCAAGTCAAGCGTGCCTAAAGAAGTTTCACTTCAAAAAACTGAGTGAATAGTAAGGAAGACGGCCGTTGAACGAGGTGATGTAATGTCAAACCCAACAACACTACCAACGATGCTACGCCAGAGGGAGATTGATCTTGAGACCCGCCACGACCAAATTCTCGACACAGCAACATTTAGCGCATCGTGCCTAGCACACATTGCAACACAACTGTTCAGACCCATCCACTGTACTGCTTCACCAGACTACATACCGGAACACGACGAATTCCTTGGCGGCAAGACTTTGTCTGGTGGGTGGTAACTTGAAATGGCCGCTCACTTCCTTCACCAAATTTTTCACACTGTGATTTTTACAGAATCGCACTGTTTTACTTGGTAATAGATCACTTAATTATTCTGTTATGATAATCAATTACATAAACATAATCAGCTTTCTAAGTATATCTTGGACTCCAATGACTGATTAAAAGGTGAAGGAAAACATCTTGAGGAAACCTGGACTTTAAGTCTGAAATCACCAAACAGCATGACTGAATGAACAAGCGTGGTGATTACGCTCAATCCTTCTCTGTACGAGAGGAGACCTTGCCCAGCAGTGGGACGATAAAAAGATTGATGATGATGAATCAGCCTATAATAATCCCACTCACACATACAGATCTCCTCTCGTCGACCCAGGACGCGGACCCAGTGCCGTTATGAGATCAGTGGTGATCAGTGGTGAAAGTAAAGTGCCTGTCATGGTTTAAACCTACGACCTACAACTTGAAATTGCGGCCGATAACACTAGGCTATCACTGTTCTCATGATAATTAATTATTCTTAATTAATTGCAACGATTCACGCAAGCTTCTTTGAGAATAAGTACTCGTATATCGTTATCCATCTCGCGGGCCCAACGTGGGTTCAATTCAGTCTATCGCAGTCGCCTGTTAGACACACGCCTCACCTAGACACATGCCACTGGAGTTTTGAACATTTACTGTAAACCCGGTTACTGTTACCTGTCTCACCAGTGAGATCCCCCATCTCCGTTACATCATCGGACGACCCGTCGTACGGTGAGTTTCCACCCTTAGGTTGTTGAAATCACTACGATCCGAACGAAGCGTTTCGCCTCGTCTTTTATACCGCGTACATCGAGGGACTGGAACAATTTTCCAGCGGCGGTGTTTCAGTCGGACAAACATTTAAGTGTCTTCAAGGCTAGAGTGAATAGGCTCTTAATAAACTAGCGCGCTTTACCATCGACGATTGCATCACTGCTTATCATCAGGCAGGGATTGCGGTCAAGTACTAGTTTACAATTTATAAAATTACAATAAAAGCTGGTAGCGCAGTAGTAACGCTGTTGATTGCAACACTGCGCGTCGCGGGATCGATTCCCGCACGAGACAAATAGTTGTTATGATCTGATTACAAGTAATTGTTCGGGGTCTGGATGTTAGTGTATGTGAATTTGTATGTTTGTTAACACACCCACGATACAGGTGAAGTTCCTAGTGTGGAGCAAACGTTTAAAAAAAAAAAATCAATCAATTTAAAAATCCAATCCAATTCTCGGTGGTAGGCCATAACATCGGCCGCCGCCAGAAGTTACCACCCACCAGACAAAGCCTTGCCGCCAAGCGATTTGTCGTGTTCCGGCATGATGTCTGGTGAAGCCGTACGGAGGACGGGTCTGGGCAGTTGTGTTGCGATGTGTGCCGGGTACGATGCGCCTAATGTTGTTGTGTCGGGAGTTTGGTCATGGAGGGTTTTCAGATCAATCTCCCTTTGGCGCAGCATCGTTGGTCGTGTTGTTGGGTTTAACATTGCATCACCTCGTTCAACTGCCGTCTTCCTTTATATTCGCTGTTTTTCTGAGTGAATAGGCTGTTAATAAACTAGCGCACTTTACCATCAACGATCGCATCACTGCTTACCATCAGGCGGGATTGCGGGCAAGAGCTAGTTTATAATTATTAAAAAAAAAAAGATTAAAAAAAAGATTTTTTTATTAGGTTTGATTACCCAAAAACAACCAAATAATATTTAAAACTAGGATGTGTGGAGTTACGCGGAAAGACCGCATCAGGAACTCCCGCATTCGTGGCAGTCTCCATGTCCGTGACATAGCAGACAAACTGCAAGAGAGTCGCCTACGCTGGTACGGCCACGTCTTACGTAAACCGGCATGTTACGTGGGTAACAAATGTCTTGCCATGGCGCCTCCGCCGGGCCGGAACAAGCGAGGCAGGCCAAAGAAGTGCTGGCTTGACGTTGTAAGAGATGACATGCGTGCCAACAATCTCACACCACAGGATGCCAGAGATCGTGCTAAATGGAGGCGTAATAGCAGGAAAGCGGACCTCGGGCTCCAACGCGAAAGCCGCGGATGCGACCGGGATTATACGCTGAGATGATGATGATGATGAGTAATTAGTTACACTTGGTCTACAAAAACTATTCTTATTAGTACGCAATAAAGTCGCATATAATGTGAATTTGGATATACGGTAGAGGTTAATCCATGTTGTCTGCTGATTGTGTTTCATATCTTTTCGATTTAGTGATACAATATCAGTAAGCCTTTAAAACAGTATGTCATTGATATTTTCATTGTTTTTCACAGGAAAATGGGTGGGCGCGTCCAAGCGTGTGTCATTCTCGCATTCCTAGCAATAGGAGTCAACTGTGAAAATGGTATGTGCGCCATCTATTGGCAATTCTTAGAACAACGGTGACGAAAAACTGATTTCTTTAATGTTCACAGTTATTATAATTTTATTTACCAATCAAAGTCAATTTTATTATGTATTTTTAATCTGTCTATCTACTATTGGTTTAATGTGTAATGAAATTGATAAAATACCAAAATGCTCGTATGCTAAGGATTTAATTTACAGCCATCTAGTATCAAGTGGCGTTACTAACTAAAGAAATATTTTCAGTTACAACCGAGCCATCTAATGCAGTAGAAAAATCAAACATCTGCAAGCTTTGTAAATGTGAAAATAATAATGTGAACTGTTTCGACCAGAAAATTACTACTTTCTTCACGAAACAGGAATGGGAAGGTACGTGTCTTTTTATTGTATTTTTCACACTGATACTTTTTTGAACCCTTTCATTCAATGCAATTGGCCTTATAAGAAGGCTCAAAGTCACTCAAAGGGCAATGGAGAGGGCTATGCTTGGGGTTGGCTGCGCGATCGAATCAGAAATGAGGAGATCCGCAGAAGAACGAGAGTAACCGACATAGCCCGAAGAATTGCAACACTAAAGTGGCAGTGGGCTGGACACATTGCCCGTAGGACCGATGCCCGATGGGGCCGGCGGGTTCTTGAGTGGCGACCACGCACCGGAAGACGTAGCGTGGGTAGGCCCCCGACAAGGTGGACCGACGACCTGGTGAAGGTCGCGGGAAACCGCTGGATGCGGGAGGCGCAAGACCGGCCATCGTGGAGAACCTTGGGGGAGGCCTATGTCCAGCAGTGGACGTCTTTCGGCTGAAATGATGATGATGTTTCAATACAATTGTGTAACACGCAATCAGTGCTAAACGATTTCATTTTCAGAGTACAATAACTTTCATAGCGTTATATCCATCACTTAATTGACTCATTCCCCCTTATTCATAAACGCTGCTTAAAGTTAATTAGCGATTAGCGACTATTTAAACATACGTTTTCGACGTTTGTACGTCACATAACTTGTAATCATCGGTCACGAAAAAACGCCTTAAACACTATGGTGCTTCTTCTTGTTGTTAAAACTCACTAATCACTAGTTAACTTGAAGCAAACTTTATGAATAAGGGAGATTATGAATAGAAAAAAAGATAAATATTATTTAGTAATTAGTTTCGTATTAGACATCATTATCAATCTTTTTATCGTCCCACTGTTGGGCACAGGTTTCCTTTGATACAGAGAAGGATTGAACGTAATCACCACGCTTGCTCAATGCGGGTTGGCGATTTCGGTCTTATAGTCCAGGTGTCCTCAAGATGTTTTCCTTCACCTTTTAATCAGTCATTGGAGTCCAAGATATACTGCTGCTGATCTCTATGGATAGATCTCTAACATTAGAAAAGAAAAAGAAAGAAAAAAAAAAGCGGTTATTTGCGGTAAACATGACTAAAAGTTTACAAAGACATAAAAAATAAAAAATTGTTGAAGGAACTTGCGTCACATCCACGCAAAGCGGCTGTCGCTCAGCATTATGCTTATGCTTATGACCCTATGCAAAACAGAGTCCAGAGGCTGTCGGTGAAAACCAGCGCTGGACTGATACCAGCGCTGGTTTTCACCGACAGCCTCTGGACCGGCGCCGACGTAAAGACGTCAACAGGTGCAGCAAGTAACTACAAGTGACACCGACACGGTAGTAGAATAAAAATAAAAATGTTGTAATAATAAAAACAAAAAACAGGAAATCTAAAAGGTGAAATTAGCGGTGAAATAACTAAGTAGTCTACAACTAACAATCTAAATTCAACTCTTCTATTTCCAGATTTAACAGATTACAAACCAAAAATAGTGGATCTAAGTGAGAACCGCTTCTTAAACGTCACCGTCATGGCAGACCTGACCATCGAAGTGCTGAACCTGTCTCGATGCAGCATTGAGTTAATTGAGAACGCCAGCTTCAGAGATCTGCAGGAGATGAGAGTCTTAGACCTCAGTCACAATCTGTTGACCACTGCGAAGTTGAGCCCGCATGCTTTTGAGGTAACTTGGTCACTGGTCCCAGTATTTTTTGGCTTGTTGTAGGTATTATTTTCTCGGTGGTAGGCCACATCGGCTGGCGGCAGAAGTTACCACCCACCAGACAAAGTCTTGCCGCCAAGCGATTCGTCGTTTTCCGGCATGATGTCTGGTGAAGCCGTACGGAGGACGGGACTGAGCTGTTGTGTTGCGATGTGTGCCGGGTACGATGCGCCAAGTGTTGTTGTGTCGGGAGTTTGGTCGTGGAGGGTCTTCAGATCAATCTCCCTCTGGCGCAGCAGCGTTAGTCGTGTTGTTGGTTTTAACATTGCACCACCTCGCTCAACTACCGTCTCCCTTCCTATTCACTAAGTTTTTTAATTGAATGGGTTTAATTAACTAGCGCGCTTTACCATCAACGATTGCATCACTGCTTACCATCAGGCGGGATTGCAGCCAAGCCCTAGTTAATTAATAATAAAAAAAAATATTAAAGTCCGGTCAGAGGATCCTCCCTTTTCTATGGAGGATGAGTGAGCTTTACACTTAATACCTAAATCAATTAATGTGGGGATAAAATTTCTGATCATCCACCATACTTAACACCTACTAACGAAAGGTCATATTTATTACTACATTGCACACACACAGAGAAGGCCGGAGTATCAACAGTGGGTATTAATAAAGACAAAAAGGCTGATAATGTAGCAGAATTACTAAGCATTTATGTACTAAATTCCAGGGTCGCTTCATGCCAGAGGAGTATGAACCTCTAGCATCTTTGAGGATCCTCAACTTAGCTTACAATGACCTTCACTCGATACACTCGGACTTATTCGAGCATATGCCAGAATTGGAAGAACTAGACTTGAGTGGAAACCCGCTGACGACCATCGATCATGTGACTTTGATAGCAATATCCAGTTTGCCCATGTTGAAGGTGAGTGACATCTAGTGTTAAGTTGACGTAACTACAAAACTACCTATATGACGCAGAAAAAAAAAATTAATTAAATTTAATTTCATATGTATATATTTTTGAATAGTTTACGTTAATAGATATTGGTAAAAAATAAAGTAGTAGGTAAGGTAAGGAAAAACTATTAGTAATAAAGCTACTTCCCAACAGATGGCGCTGTTAATTATTTGCAACTTAAACTTTCCAGGTTCTAAAAATGCGTTCTTGCCAGCTGGATGAGATACCCAGTAAGTTCCTACACACTCCGCGATACCTGGAACGTTTAGACATCAGTGACAACCTCCTCACTGCCGTCCCTCAGGAGTTGGAAGAGGCCAAAGATTTGGTCTACTTGAATTTAAACCAAAACCCTATTCTGCAACTGAATGAGTTATCTGATGAATATCCGTAAGTTTGATTTGAAAAGCAATTTAGTTCTGGAGTGGTGACCTTAAAAACTGTCAGGACCTCGAGTTGTTCGATAGAAATACTAGGCCCCTGATGCACAGGCAAGTGAAAGAACACGGGTGGGTTTTAGTCAGCAAAAGTCTGACACACTCTTCCGCTCCACCCAGAGCGTGGGAGGCGTTTGATGATTTTTCATCCTGAAAAAATAATGCTTTCCCCAAGGTGGACGAAAACGTTCTAAATACCACAGAATTTGTTAGAGACGAGGAACCCAGAACCGGTGAAAGTTTCCTCTGCTTGGCTGAGGTCTATGTGTATCCAGCAAAAGACGTATTTACTGAAATTATATTGTATTACTGCTGTCAGTATGCAAAATAAATAAATAAATAAACACTTTTGTTATTTCCAGCGGATTTCCTCGCCTTCGCAAACTTCAGGAACTTCACATGTGCAATATGCCGAAACTCAGGCATATCGGACAAGGAACCCTGGCTGGTCTTGAGGCCGTTCAGCGCCTCCATATAAGCTTTAATCCGCAATTGAGTTACTTGGATCCAAAGGCACTGGCTCGACCTGATGACATTGGGGAAACATATGACTGGCCGTTGGTTAAGGAGGTAGGTTGGATGTTCGCTATTTTGGATTGCAAACTCAAACTCAAAAGGGCTGTCCATTAAACACATGAACGTGGGAACGGGGTGATCTCTCGCGTCCGGCCCTGATCCATGGCCATGGTCCGGAGCGAGAGTACATGACAGGCCGTCACCTCCTTCTGGGAAGCAGTGATGCTGGCAAAAGAGGAGGCGAAGCGCGTGAGAGAGCGGAAATCTCAGCGCCCTCACGCTTCTAGCCGCCGCAGGAGACGCCCTAGTTGGGTGGGAGACAACATCGAGCTCTCGGCTACCCTAGGTGCGGGCTTGCATTGCTGCGGCGAGCACTAGGTAATTCGTCATCTATGACGGGGTCCATACCGATACCTGGATTGGGGTTTCTTTTTTGTTTTGCCGTCCCTATTTTTCTTTTATTACATTTTGTCTTTCCATTACACTTCTATGCTTACTTATTTCTAACTTCTTAATACATTTCGATATTTATTATAAGTATATAAGTACTATTTACATATTTTTTGCCGACTGCAAATTTGTGGGTTGCACTCCCCTTGTGCGATTCCGCTCAATTGCCACTTTCGCGACCTTGACGCAAAATCGCTCCAGATACGGCCTGGAGTGTTTGTCTGTGATTCTGCTGGTTGCTGGTTCTTTCATATAGTGTTCTTCCTGTGCTTACTTCGAGGTCGTATCTATCGCGGTCATGCCTCGGGCATTCTAGCAACAGATGCTGTATGGTCTCTGTGGCCTGCGTGTCAGACACGCAGGTCGGACTGTACTTTAGTTTAAAGCGACGCAGCGAAGCCGCCGTGACCCGTCAGGAATTGCCCTGGAATAGGGTTGCAGGTTGGTCAGGCAAGTGGGAACACGGGTGGGTTTTAGTCAGTAAAAGTCTGACATGGCCTTCTGCTCCGCTCAGAGTGGGAAAGATTATTGATTGATTTCCTAACCACAAAAAAGGCTTACAAGGGATGGCGGTAGGAGGTTTCGCAATATTGCGAAGATTCTGTTACCACCTCAGCGTGAAAGCTTGGGTGAAGTGAGCATTTTGGAGGATTGACACTATTGACAGCTAAATGCACTTCATCTAACTGTTCACGAAGAGTTTTTTACGGAATCGGCGACATCATATCAGGTTGTAGGAACCAGCAAAAAAAAAAATAGCAATCAGATAGTTAGATTGAAAGTTACCTCCTTGCGAGACTCCGATTAAATATTTTTGCATTCTTTACTTTCATGCAACATTTTCTTTCCAGCTGTACCTTCAATCCAACAACCTGTCCGAGGTGGACTCCCGCCTGCTGTCTCGCTGGGACCTGCTCGAGACGGTGAACGTGTCTGACAATCCCTATCTCTGTGACTGCTCCACTCAATGGATGGTGGACGTCCTGGTTCCTACTGTTGAGAAGAGGGGGGGCAATGGTTCAACTATGCTGTTAGTATACATAGATTAAATCACGCTTTGACATTTATACTTCTAAAACTAAAAAAGACTAAAAAAAAATCGTCCGTCAGTCAGATTTCCAAAAAATACTAGACACGTATTTTTCCTTTTTGTATATAAACAAAAAATGAAGACGACACAGTGCGTTGAAAACTCGTGTGACGTCACACACACTACACTTTTTAGCGAGCAGTGACATCACCAGCCCCCACTCCTGATCTTTGATGCCTTTTATATTTGTCAATTTTTATTGATTTGATAAAACAAAATATTCGTATCCAATATTTCTCTATAATCTGAATGACGGAATAAATAGAATCATTTTTTTTTTACCCAGGAAACATAGGGATGTTTCCAATAGGGATTGTATGCCGTAGGTTTGAACCCCGTCAGGCGCTATATTTTGTGTAAATTATTTCATCACCACTGCTCTCAAAACGGCGAAAGAAACTATCGTGAGGAAACCGGCATGTAGCTGAGGCGGCGAGCCTCCTTGCCGGATTGCCGCCATGAGATCTGGAGGCCAAAACCCTCGCCCACATGTGGGAATGGCGAGAGGAGGCAAAACGCCGGGCCATAACTCCGCTACCGCGAGAAACCGCGGTACGGCGGACAGAGCTCCGGCGGTATCTCATGGCGACATGGAGAGTGCGATTGTCGCAACCCAGTGCTGGGCACGCCACAATAGCGGCGGTAAGTCCCCTCTTTGAGGAGTGCCTAGAGAGGCGCCACGGCGCCCTCACCTTCCGCCCGACGCAGGTCCTCACCGGACACGGTTGTTTCGGGAGGTTCCTGTTCCGTATTAGGCGGGAGGAAACGCCAGGGTGTCACCATTGTGTGGATCGCCCTGAGGACCCAGTGAGCATACGGTGGAGGTCTGCCCGGCTTGGGTAGAGCACCGCCGTGTCCTCGTAGCGGCGATCGGCGGCGATCTCTCGCGTCTGACCCTGGTCCAGGCCATGATCCGGAGCGAGAGTGGATGGCAGGCCGTCACCTCCTTCTGCGAAGCAGTGATGCTGGCAAAGGAGGAGGCGGAGCGCGTGAGGCAACGGGAATCCCAGCGCCCTCACGCCACTAGCCGCCGCAGTAGACGCCCTGGTCGGAAGACGACACCTAACTCGCAGCCACCGTAGGCTGCCCGATAAGGACCAGGCCCGAGGCGACGGCGCGTCGTGTTTCACGCGTGCCTCAAAGAGATGTCAACATATAGTGACGGGGTCCACGAAGACCGATGCCTCCTGGGTCAGGGTTGCGGATTGGTTAAACAAGAAACCGTGGCCCTGGCAAGTGAAGAAACACGGGTGGGTTTTAGTCAGTAAAAGTCTGACACACCCTTCCGCTCCACCCAGAGCGGGAGAAGTCATTTGATGATTTCCCATACCAACAAAAAAAAAAAAAAAGAAACTGGCATGTCATAGAGCCAAAATCTTCGAAGACATGTGATATGAACCTACACTGGGCTCACGCTCATTTTTATTTTTATTTCGGTTTGATGACCACGGCGTTTCCTAGTACTAGCTCTGAAAAGAAACGGCCGAAACAAACAACGGAGTGGGGGCTAATTACGACACGCCGTGGCATATTTTGTACCACGGCGTGACGTCATGTCACATTTCAAGTCAATATATCTTCCTAAGTATTTGAATGAAAGAAAAAATAAAAAATCTGTGTTCAATATTTTTTATAAATCTATCTGATGGACATTAAATTATTTTTAGGTTACAACCCAATTTGCTCATAGTGGTGTCAATTTCCTTGTCTACAAACTAAATTTAATTTCAATACGTCTTATTCTATATGTTTCATTAAGAAAAGGACACAAGATAAATATAAATTTAGTCTTGTCAAATTAGACTAAAGTCTTGGATCAGTGTGTGTTGCCAGTGATGACTTACGGAACTGAAACGTGGTCACTCACAATGGGGCTCATACGAAGGCTCAGAGTCACACAAAGGGCGATGGAAAGAGCTATGCTCGGAGTTTCTCTGCGTGATCGAATCAGAAATGAGGAGATCCGGAGAAGAACCAAAGTCACTGACATAGCTCTTCGAGTCGCTAAAATTAAGTGGCAATGGGCAGGGCACATTGCTCGTAGAACCAATGGCCGATGAGGCAGTAAGGTTCTGGAGTGCCGGCCACGTACTGGAGACGTAGCGTAGGGAGGCCCCCAACAAGGCGGACCGATGACCTGGTGAAGGTCGCGGGAAGCCGATGGATGCGGGTAGCACAAGACCGGTCATTGTGGAAAGCCTTGGGGTAGGGCTTTGCCCAGCAGTGGACCTCTATAGACTGAAGAAATTAGTCCGCGTCTAACGTAAATTGACGTATTTATATACACCATGTTTTTAATCACGTCTAAACTGTCTATGGAATATCTTAACTTGAGAGGACTAAAGTAATTACTGTATCTTCTGTCCTTTTCTTAAAATAGAAAAAAAAAGAAGCACTGAGGTTATAACAGCAGCCTCTCAATTATGAGTGTGTGGGTTCGATTCCAGGTCAGGCAAATACTAATGTAACTTTGACACCAATGACTGATTAAAAGGTGAAGTAAAACAGCTTGAGGAAACCTGGACTTTACAAGTCTGAAATCGCCAACCCGCATTGAGCAAGCGTGGTGATTACGCTCAATCCTTCTTTGTATGAGCGGAAACCTGCCCAGCAGTGGGACGATAAAGAGGTTGATGATGATAATGTAGATAGTTTACCTTATAATTGTTGCAGATGTCATGAACCAGTCGAAATGAAAGGGTACACGATGAAGCACTTGCATGACAGTCACCGCACGATGCGTTGCGTCGACAAATATGGTCATAGGCCCGAGAAGGACGGAGCTATCCTGCTCGGCACACTTATTGGTAAGAGCGATTTTTTTGAATATAATTATAAACTAGTGACTGACCGCAATCCCGTCTAATGGTAAGCAGCGATGCGATCGTTGATGGTAAAGCGTGCTAGTTTATTAAGAACCTATTCACTCAGATTGAGCGAATTGTAAGGAAGACGGCAGTTAAGCGAGGTGATGCAATGTTAAACCCAACAACACGACCAACGATGCTGAGATTGACCTGAAGACCCTCCACGACCAAACTCCCAACACAACATCATTTGGCGCATCGTACAACACAACTTTATAATTATTAAAAAAAAAAAAAAAAAAACTGCTCAGACTCGTCCTCCGTACGGCTTCACCAGACATCATGCCGGAACACGACAAAGCTTTCTCTGGTGGGTGGTAACTTCTGCCGGCGGCCGGTGTTATGGCGTTTTACCGAGACAAACGACTTAAACGACTGCATGTCCTACACAAACCTGCCACTCTCACTTTCTTTTATTCTTCAATTCCAGGTGTTCTCCTAGCTGTTCCTATTATGCTGAGCTTGATGCTGCTCTGGCGCCGCGGCTACTTCGCCTGGCTAGGCCTCCGCCCTCCAGCGGATGTGTCCCGAGCATTCTACAAGAGAGCCCCAGCTGATGACATGATGTATTAGTTTTTAAATTGACTACTGACTGACTTATGTTAAGGCTCGACCAAGATCTCGATATCGACATTCTCGGCTCCAACCGAGAGATTTTTCTCGGTTTTCGGCTAATTATAGCTGAGGTTCTCGGTCAGGACCGATCGGTGACAGCCTCCGTGGGGTAGCGGTAGCGAACGCGGCCGATGCGCAAGGAGGCGCGGGTTCGATCCCCGCACAGTGCAAATATTTGTATGCATGAATATGAATATTTGTACTGGTCTGGTCGTGCCTCGGAAAGCACGTTAAGCTGTTGGTCCCGGTTGCCATATGAACATCTAGTGGCAGTCCCAGCAGAGCCCTCAAAAGTCCAACAATTGTTCTAACTGCAATGCTTCGATATCGCCTTCGGGTTGTGGACGTCAGACGGCAGTCGCTTCACGGAAAATATCGAACTTTAGCCAAAATCAGTAGTTAGACTGTTAGAGAGTTAGACTGGTAAAGCGAACTCCAGACTCTCAAAAGCTGAAAAGATACGGATGCGACTGGGATTAACGCTGAGTTGATGATGATTATGATTCTCGGTCATGACCGAGACTAAGTAGTTTTCTTAGAGAGCCGTGACTGCAAAAAATGTTAACATTTTTGAATATTGGTTTTCTTCCCCTTATAAAGTCCTTAGGCCGGCAGCAAATAAGTATTTTTCTGTTTAGCAGAGCTGGATAATTGTATGACGAGAGGCGACACTCAATGGTGAAAATGCCGAAAGTTTTGTGGTAAAAGTTATTTAACTTTGATTATTGAAACAGTTGATTTTTGAAACAGTTCACTTTGTCTATTCACGGTATCGGCTCTTCCAGCGACCTTCACCAGGTCATCAGCCCATCTTGTCAGTCAGTCAGTCAATGGAGATTAATTGTTAATCATGTCATGTGATTGTAAATGAGTCAAGTTGTACAGTTAGCAACAAAAGTCGATTAACATTTCAGTTTTCGAAATCTTAATTACTGAGCGAAATGAAGGGACTTTTAATTAAAGATCAACACTCTGATTTTTTTTCCTCTTTTTTTATAACATGACATTTAATGGACATTCTTATTAATGTTTTAACAATTATAACTGTATCTATTATTTGCAAAATTTGAATTTTAAAGCATGTTTTCATTAGGTATTCTTTTTTTAAATTATTGTTTCCATCTTCGAGCCGATGAAATAGGTACCAATGTTATGTACGCCGTTATTGCCACATGCACCAGGCCATAAATTGAATAGTTTAAATTATTTCTCTGTATTTTTTATTTTTCTACATTCACATCTTCTATTATAAAACACCAAAAAGTATATTATTGAATAATTTCGTGTAAATCGACTTTTGTTGTTACCCGTATCTATATTTAGTTTTGAATTATATATAAATATTTTTTTTTAATTTTAAGTTTTAGTTATAAGAATTATTATAAAATAAATCAATTTTAATACGTATGCGATGAGTTTTATTTTATTTTTTAAAACTAGTTAAATTCAGCATTATTTTGGAGAGCAACTGTTAGAAAATACTAGAAATTGTATACTTACAACATTATTTTTTGTTAATACGAAACCTGAAAAATGTGTGAACACATATTAGTGTTTTTAAGTAAAGAATCTATGTACAAAATTTTAAAAAGATATCATGAAAAACCACTAATTTATGAGCATGTTATCATACTTGGATGTCCCAAAAAAAAATGGTCCACGCTCTGCTCCCGGGCGAGCGGTTCATTGACCTCTGGCGTCAGCTGTTGCGCGGGCGTGCGAGTACTATGATCTATCGTCATACTTGAGAGGCTGGTGTTTTAACCACTAGGGCACCACTACGTCACAAGGCCATCACGACATCTTCACGTACATCTAAAAGTTTGTACATTATATTGTATTTTTTTATACATATACAATATTTAAAGAAAACCCCTTCCGCCCCTTCGCTTAGTATGCCTACCGTGTTGCCTACCGCACATGTATTATGTTACCTCGCTTTTTCGAAACGATATACATTTTTTAATGTCGTAGTGGCCTAGTGGTTAAAACACCAGCCTCTCAAGTATGAGTGCGCGGGTTCGATTCCAGGTCAGGCAAGAACCAATGCAACTTTTCTAAAGTTATATGTACTTTCTAAGTATATCCTGGACACCAATGACTGAAGGTGAAGGAAAACATCTTGAGGAAACCTGGACTTTAAGTCTGAAATTGCCAACCCGCATTGAGCAAGCGTGGTGATTACGCTCAATCCTTCTCTGTATGAGAGGAGACCTGTGCCCAACAGTGGGACTATAAAAAGGTTGATAATGATGATGATGATTTATTTTTTTAGGGGGATTTTTTTTAAGTTTAGCCCTGCTTTGTAGGCATTAGTAGAATCAATTATCGATACCTAACAATACCTTCACGGATCGGACAGGGTTTTCTTTACATATATCGGGGGAGCCATTAGGAAGCGGAGCCGATGTTGCGGATAGTTGAGGTGTCTTCTCATCCGCATGAGCATCCATCGTGGATGGTATTTCGAGAAAACGTTGAACAATAACTATAGTGTGATGTTCGATTCTTATTATTTTAACTGTACAGACACTTAGATCAATTTTATAATAAGGGATTACAATGATAATCTCAGATTAAAACAGATAAGAGCCACTGGATTTGAGTATAACCAACACAGTCGATCGAAGCTTGAGCACAGAATGCCCGCGCTAACGGTCGCTCGCTATGTCAAACGCAACTCCAGTCGGGTGTTACCCGCTTATTAAAAAAAAATCATAATTTATCCGAATACCGACTGATTAATTAACTTCAAAAACAGTACAGTAGTTTACGGACAATTGATACTGATACAAAACAGACCGCTTATTGGTCCGTTCTGTCCAAACGATCCCAGCTAGTGTGCTAATTGGTTCGCCGATTAGGGGGCAAATCAGAATATTCAAAATTAACCAGTCACGCACCGTTGTATAGATTTTTTTTTTTGAGTAATTATAAACTAGCGCTTGACCGCAATCCCGCCTGATGGTAAGCAGTGATGCGATCGTTGATGGTAAAGCGCGCTAGTTTATTAAGAGCCTATTCACTCAGAAAAACTGAGCGAATAGGAGGGAAGACGGCAGTTGAACGATGCAATTTTAAACCCAACAACACGACCAACGATACTGCGCCAAAGGCAGATTGAAGACCCTCCACGACCAAACTCCCAACACAACAACATTTGGCGCATCGTACCCGGCACACATCGCAACACAACTGCTCAGACCCGTCCTCCGTACGGCTTCACCAGACATCATGCCGGAACACGACAAATCGCTTGGCGGCAAGGCTTTGTCTGGTGGGTGGTAACTTCTGCCGGCGGCCGATGTTATGGCCTACCACCGAGAAAAATATTGATATATATTGCTATTCTTTTACGCAAAAACTACTGAACAGATTTGAGTGAAGTTTCGCATACAGATTGTTTAAAACCAGCAGGCTAATTATGAAACACACTATCAGTAGTTTCAATTTGACAGTTCAACTATATTCATTGCAGTTTTTACAATTTTGAGCAGACACATTTTGAAACACATGGGGCAATGGATTAGCAATGTGCTTCGAAATGATTCCAATTTGTAGTAAACGCCTTAATTATCAGCCTAATTTGAATAAATGACTGTTGATTTGATTTGAATAAAACAAGAAATGGAATCTTCATTAATCCTCATCATCATCAACCTTTTTGTCGTCCCCCTGCTGGGCACAGGTCTCCTCTCATACAGAGAAGGATTGAGCGTAATCACCACGCTTGCTTAATGCGGGCATTGCGGGCAATGGCGATTTCAGACTTTAAAGTCCAGATTTCCTCAAGATGTTTTCCTTCACCTTCAAAATGATCATCTTATGTTCATCTTCATTAATGTTTTCTTGAAAATGTTTGCCCTTTTTTAACCGACTTCAAAAAGGAGGAGGTATATACCGGATATAAAGGTTTTTTTTTTTGTTTTTTCGCGAATAACTTCGTCGTTTATGAACCGATTTTAATAATTCTTTTTCTGTTGGAAAGAAGACTGTGAAAAGTACTGTTCAGCTGCATCCGGTTAGACTGGATGCTAACGCTAAAATACTTAATGAAAAAACTTACAAACGCACTGGTTGCCCCTACGATTTTTGAAAGTTCCCCCTGATTTCGCTGGTCTTCCACTATCAAACCCTGATGTCCTTATCATGGGACGACCTTGGGAATGTCTTCTTTCCAACAGAAAAAGAATTATCAAAATCGGTTCATAAACAACGAAGTTATCCGCGAACAAACATAAAAAATGCATATATACGGTCGAATTGAGTAACCTCGTCCTTTTTGAAGTCGGTTAAAAACAAAAACATAAAAAGAGTAATAACCGCTTAAAAAAAGGGGAAAAAAAGAAACAGTAACATCCAGTGGTATTTGTTAAGCGCTCTACACACCAAACCCGCCAACATATGGCGGCAACATTCGCCGATGGCCGATAGGGCAGATACTTATGCCTAGCCTTTGATATAATGATCCTTAGTGGAATCCAAACAAAGAGCTTTAAATCGATAAATGATACCGATTCCATTTAATTAAACTAAATTTAATAAATAATGGCCCCGATTGCCTTTTCGTTGTTCTATTTCATTAAAAAAAGGACAGATGATGAATTCTTACATCAGTCCTGTCAAATCAAGAAAATCCATAAACCGTGTAGACGTGATTAAAAATATGGAGACTAAAATACGTCAACTCGGGGACTATTTTGATAGGACTAAACTCTTCATCTTCTTCATTCTCTTCAACTTATTCTTTATATTTCATTAAGAAAAGGACAAAAGATAAATACTAGTTTAATCTGGTCAAATATATAATTAGTCGGCGCCTGACGTAACGTGTTTTAATTTAATCAAGTCTAAACTGTCTTCTTTTTCTTCGTTTTCAAGGTGTGATTCAACCTTAACTCCTGATCAATGGCCACTGTGGAATAGATACCACAATTTTGCCAATAACACGTGTAACAAATTATAGAAATTCTTTGAAAATTTTATTTCACAATAATGGCGGATATCGCCAATGACAGTTGAAAAAGACGGCCGCGTGAACCGTCTACGCGGCCGTCAAAGTCAAGATTTGGCCACTATGCTGCGATATTTCAATGTCCTTTATGAATCATTTATTGAATGCACTTTTTACTACATAAATCACGCGCTTTTATTTAGTGATAATTTTAAAAGTCCAATGAAAAATCCGCGTGACACTCATCTTAGGTTTCCCGTCAAGGCTCCGTAATAAATTATTTTATTTATATAAAATTTATTATTCTAATCTATCGATGGAAAATCTTAATTTGATAGGACAAAAGTAATGTTTATTTCCTATCCTTTTCCTTATGTAATAGAAAATCAAAGATGCAATGAACTTTCTTTTTTTTTTTCTTAAAACTTTGCTCCACACCAGGAATTTTCACTGTATCGTGAGTGCGTTTACAAACATATAACAACTACTTGAAGGACATACAAATATTTGTTGCATGCGGTGCTAACCGTACAGCTAAAAGTTCCGTTTTGAACAAGGAATCTTCAGCAATGTCTCTGGATCCAAATATGTAACTACAACTCTTTCCGTCAGTCTGTAACGGATTTATGATCGTATCAATGCAAGCGATTTTCGACCTTTTATCAATGAACAATTTTAAATTTATCATAATTTACTGAATTTTATAAATACGCAAGTTTATCTGTAGATAAGCTATCGTTTGTGCAAAGATTAGGTAAATTCGTAGAAGGGAAATTCCTTGCTTTAATATTGTATATCATACCATATCCTCTGGAGGGTCTAGAGAGGAGATTAAGGGAACTCTCACCAGGGAAGCAGCGCTTCTCCTGTGGAATATCTAATTACTGTGACCCCCAACCCGTCTGCCTAGCATGGGAATTATGGCAACCTACCAGACATCATGCAGGCACACGACAAATTGCTTAGCGGCAAGACTTTGTCTGGTGGGTGGGAACTTCTGCCGGCAGCCGATGTTATGGCCTATTACCGAGAAATAACTGTTCTCTTTGCTCTTTTAGATTCTTGCTCAGACAAATTTTGAACTGCTTGTTTGTAGGACGAGTGTGAGCAGTTGTGTTGCGATGTGTGCGGGGTACGATGCGCCAAATGTTGCTGTATAGGAAGTTTGGTCGCGGAGGTCTTCAGATCAATCTCCCTATGGCGCAGCATCTTTGGTCATTGCGTCACCTCGGTCAACTGCCGTCTTTCTTACTATTCACTGAGTTTTCTTTTTTTGAGTGAATAGGCTTAATAAACTAGCGCGCTTTATCATCAACGATTGCATCACTGCTTACCATCAGGTGGGATTGCGGTCAGGCACTAGTTTATAGTTATTAAAAAAAAAAAATTTGGCCGTTCCTAAAAAGTAGGCAACAAACACGACCCGTCTGCCTTCTATGTTTATTAAAATCTTTATCTGTGCCAGAGACTAATCTTTAAGGATGTAAGTACGTAAAGTTTTTTTTTCACAATCTTGTAACAAATCTATAGTTATATTTGGTGTAAAGTTGTGCGTGTTCGCCATTTCAAGATGGTTGTAAATAAATTTGTTAGTTTTAGTGTTGTTTTAATATTTTTAGTGACAATTAAGTTTAGTTTAGCACAAGTTGATGTAGGTAAGAGTGTTGATTACTGTTTTATGTTATTCATTATTTTGTGTTTTACTCCATTCGCGAACGTCTAATGGCAGTCGTTACGGGTTGTTGGGGCCCTCAAAAGGCCAAAATTGGTCTAACTGCAATGCTTCGATATCGCATTTGAGCTGTGGAGGTCAGACGGCGGTTGCTTCACGGAAAATATCGAAGTTTACCCAAAATCAGCAGTTAGATTGGTTTTTACCAATCTAACTGCTGATTTTGGGTAAACTAACTAAACTAAACTAGCAGACCCCAGACTCCAAAGCTTGAAAAAGCTTCGGATGCGACTGGGATCGACGCTGAGCTGATGATGATGACTCCATTCGTGAAAGCAATAGACAAAAGTTAAAAAAGTTAAAAAAGGTTGTTATAAAATTACAATAAATATATAAAAATAATAAACTTAAAAATAAAAAACCTCCTCTTTTTTGAAGTCGGTTAAAAAGTGACAACTTAGTACCGAACTAGACTGACATTTTTATAAGATAAAGAACTGCATTTCCATAGTAATTAGGTGCATAATTCAATAACCATTAAGGGTCGTTTAAAACTGATGTAAATAAACTTCATGTTTTGTAAGAAGGGGGGATGAGTTTCATCTATGGTTTTTTTTTATAATTAGATATAAACTAATGCTTGACCGCAATCCCGCTTCATGGTAAGCAGTGATGCAATCGTTGATGATAAAGCGCGCTAGTTTATTAAGAGCCTATTTACTCAAAACAACTGAGTGAATATTAAAGAAGACGGCAGTTGAACGAAGTTGGGCAATATTACACCCTGATTGATCTGGAGACCCACCACGACCAAACTCCCGATACAACAACATTTGGCGTATCGTACCCGGCACACATAGCAACACAACTGCTTAAACCCTACATTTATTACTGGAATGCCCGAGGCACGACCGCGACAGGTACGACTTGGAAGTAAGTACTGGCAGAACATTGACAGAAAGAACTATAGCCGACCTAATGGCGGATAAACACTCCAGGCCGTATCTGGAGCGGTTTTGCCTCAAGTTTGCAAAACAGTCTATTGAAAGAAATAGGACAAGGGCAGCACAGCCAAGCACTGTGCCGTCGGCAGGAATAGGATAGGAACTATGCCCCGTGTATAGTATAGTGAGATATAAATAATAGATAGGAGATATAACTAGTATATATGAAATATTGTAAAAGTGATATCAAAAGATGAAAAGAAAAATGACAAAAGAAAATAGACTTGGGAAAGGAAAAACCCAGAAAAAGACAAGGCTAAAGTCGTAAAAAAGTATAGCCGTAAAAGAAAAGACAATAAACAAATGGCAAAAACAAAGAATTCTTGCCATGCAAGAAGTGACAGACGACAAAATTTAAAAAAAAAAACTGCTTAACTAAAAACTAAACTGCTTACAACGCTCTGCGCGTCCAGTACAATAATGCGCTGAGGATGTTGTTGGGGCTGCCTCGATTTTGCAGTGCATCAGGCATGTTCGCGGAAGCGCGAACTGATGACTTTTATGCCACCATTCGCAAACGGTGTGCTTCGATGTTGCGGCGATTTCGGGGCAGCCCGAACAGTATCCTAGCTACACTGGCGGACAAGGTCGACGGACCTTTTATTAGGCTCTGGGCGGACAGACATGTGCGCGCACATATTCATGTCGCCAACTAATTTTTAACTCTGTTTCTCTTTATACTAACATAGGATAAGTTTCTTTTCTTTTTTTTTTAACTAATAATATATGGGCCTTGCCTGAAATAAAGAATTTGAATTTGAATTTGACACCCGTCCCCCGTACGGCTTCATCAGACATCATACCGTGCATTAAGTTTTAAATATAAATGTATTAATTATTTCTCGATTGTCATTTTCAGGTACAGACACAACTACACCTGAGGATACGGTTTCGAACTTAATATGTGAACAATGCGCGTGCGCCGACGGTGTGGTCAATTGCGCGAACCTTAACATTACCTCATTTTTCGAGATTCCTGATTGGGATGGTATGTATTAGAAAGAATAGAAGAAAGAAAAAACGTTTATTTGCGGTAGATATGACGCTACAGTTTACAAAAGCTCAGCATTATGCTGAGACCCAACGCAAAACAGAGCTCAGCGCTCGTTTTCAGCGAGAGCTGGCGTTTTTCGATCGTTTATTTATTTTTTAGCGACTTCGTGCGCGTTTTATTTATATGCTCAACTCCTATAGGTCGCAGCGTGAAATTATATAGCCAAGAGCCTTCCTGGACTAACGGGCTATCCAACGCAAAAAGATTTTTTCAAATCGGACCAGCAGTTCCTGAGATTAGCGCGTTCAAACAAACAAACAAACAAACAAACAAACAGACAAACTCTTCAGCTTTATAGATTAAAATTGTAGGTGCGCCTCACGGGTTCACTCACATAAGTTTAGTCACAGAAATTTAGTCTAGTTGAAGAGTTAATGAGTCGTGGTAGCCTAGTGGTTAAAACACCATCCTCTCAAGTATGAGTGTGCGGGTTCGATTCCAGGTCAGGCAAGTACCAATGTAACTTTTCTAAGTTACATGTACTTTCTAAGTAGGATATCCTATATCTTGGACATCAATGACTGATTACAAGGTGACGGATTCTCTCACAGATGACCAAGATATGGATAGGGAGCGCAGGGCGTCGGCAGCCCGATGCAATATGCTTGCTCGCAGGTTTGCGCGGTGTACTGAGCAGGTAAAACTGACGCTCTTTAGAGCTTACTGCCAGTCGTTTTACTCGTGCAGCTTGTGGGTAAGATATACGCAGAAGGCTTACAACGCTCTGCGCGTCCAGTACAATAATGCGCTGAGGATGTTGTTGGGGCTACCTAGATTTTGCAGTGCATCAGGCATGTTCGCGGAAGCGCGAATTGATGACTTTTATGCGATTTCGGGGCGGCCCGAACAGTATCCTAGCTACACTGGCGGACAAGGTCGACGGACCTTTTGTCATGTCGTCAACTGATGTTGCACTCTGTTTCTCTTTTTACTAACATAGGATAAGTTTTTATTTTAACTAACAATATATGGGCCTTGCCTGAAATAAAGAATTTGAATTTGAATTTGAAAACATCTCGAGGAAACCTGGACTTTAAATTTGAAATCGCCAACCCGCGCGAATTTTTTTAATAAATTATAAACTCCTGCTTGACCTTTGTGATGCAATCGTTGATGGTAAAGCATTCTAGTTTATTAAAAGCCTTTTCACTCTAGCTTTGAAGACACTTAAATTTTAGTCCGACGGAAACACCGTCGCTTGCAAATTGTTCCAGTCCCTCGATGTAAGCGGTATAAAAGACGAGGCGAAACTTTTCGTTCGGATCGTTGTAGTGTCAACATAAGGGTGAAAAACTCGCAGTACCACGGGTCGTCCGATGGTGGAAGGGAAATGGGGAAATTAAATCATGCAATTCCCTCCTACACTCTCCAAAATGCATCCTATAGAACACCGACAGGCATTCAAATGATTTAATCCGTCCTCAATTTCTCTATCCAGGTTTAAGAGATTTTAAGCCGATCAGAGTGAACCTAAGTCAGAATTCAATCACAGCCGTTACGAGAATCAGCAAGTTGCCAATACAAGAGCTGAACCTATCTCATTGTGAAATACAGTCACTGGAAGATGGCAGCTTTGTATACCTTGAAGACTTGATGGTGTTGGATCTGTCTGATAACAAGATATCAACATCAGCTATCAGCAGGAAAGTGTTTGTTGTAAGTACCTACCTAATTTGCATTAGAGACTTTTCCTTTTGACGTGACAACGTCTATTAAATTGGTACGGCGTGGAGTCATTCTCGAAAACACCGTAACGGCCGAATCTGACGCCACACGGAGTCCACGCCTACTTTACCCCCACCCCTAGAGCGCCCGATGTGTAAACATGTAATAGACGTTGTCACGTTCAAATATCGGCAGTAGACGGAGTTCTACAGACAACCAATTTTTTTTGTTGGGAAATAATCAAATGGCTTCCTCTGCTCTGGGTAGAGTGAAAGAGCATGTCAGACTTTTGCCGACTGAAACCCACACATATTCCTTCATTTGCCTGCACGCCAGACCCACCCGCATTCCTGGCAGGAATATTCTTAGGGGGTCCACTTTTGCCGCTGTCAACTTTTTGAGGTGCGCGTGAAACCCAAGGCGGGTCTGGTCCTTACCGGGCGACAAGAACTATTGTTAAGTAAGCTTTCTCCACAGGGACCCTTCGGCCTTGATGGCCCCAGAGATTTCCAGAAGATGCAGTATTTTAGCTTAGCAAACAACGACCTACACGCGTTAACTCAAGACATCTTTGGGTTCATGCCTGGTCTTCTCACCCTGGACTTGAGCGGAAACCCCCTGGCCTTTATAGACCAGATCACCATGGGTGCTATATCTGATTTGAAAAATTTGAGGGTGAGTACTTTTTTACCCAAATAATGGCTCCGATTGCCTAATCCACAAACTAAACTTAATTAAAGTTCACTCCATATTTTTAAGCTATTGCATAGCTTCTATCGCGGGCCTTGAGCGCGGGGACCGAATCCAGAAATTCCGTAACGAAAAAACCTCACGCTCCCCACTCCGACGGGCACGGAAGTGTGGTCTGAAGGCCGTACATCGTCTAACATCGTTTCAGTTCGGCAGTCTTCGGCACGGTATGTTTGTGTGCGTGCGACTACATCTTTTGAAAACAATTTATAGATTTTCAAAAAGAGCATGCATATTGCAGGGCGCGAACTCAGTTCTACACACTTGCCATGTTACTGATAGTCGCGATGTGCTAAACTTGCGATTAATTTTCTCTCTGAAATAGGTCTTCTATAGAGATATGTCATAGACGTCATCGACGTTGTCATGGCTACCTTAAAAACTTTTCATATAATTAATTATTAAGTACTTTTATTCAAATTAATTTAGTAGTGTTTTTATAAAATAGCTTTTTTTTTTAACGGAAAAGCTAAGATGAATGTCACGCTAATTTTTCATTGGACTTTTAAATTATTTATAGTGTAGTTTACTAAATAAAAGCGCGTGTTTTTATAGAGTAAAAAGTGCTCACGCGGCCGTTTTTTCAACTGTTATTGGCGATATCCGCCATTATTGTGAAATATTTTTTTAAAGAATTTCTATAATTTGTTACACGTGTTATTGGCAAAATTGTGGTATCTATCCACAGGGACCAGATCAAGAGTTGAAGTTGAAGTTTTTATTAAATAAAATATTACAGAAAGATGTCGGTGAACAATGGTAATACGAGTACATTTAAGTGTACGAGTTGTAATATTGTTATCTCCGAAACGAAACAACGAAAGTTTAATAAAAATATGCTCGTCGGCTTTTTCTGAGGAAGACATTGATGAGGCAAAAAAGTTATTGTTTGTTTCTACGAAGACAAGACAAAAACATGTATCACATGCGTAAGAACAAAAAGCAGAAAGACCTAAAATATACGATTACGGTGTTTAAAATCACGGATCCCGAACAATCCCAGTTTTTGTGACCTTCACAAATTGCCACCAGTTTGCTTTGACTACGTAGAACGTACGTAAAGAAGTTGATGAAGGATTTATTAATTCTACGGTCAGATGTTAACGCAATCAGAAGTGATTATGTTACTAAAGATCAGCTCGAAAATATTAAATTGATAACAAATAATTCGACACCGACGCCTCCTCCTCCTCTCATACAGAGAAGGATTGAGCGTAATCACCACGCTTGCTCAATGCGGGTTGGCGATTTCAGACTTATAAACCCCAGGTTTCCTCAAGATGTTTTCCTTCGCCTTCAATCATTGGTGTCCAAGATATACTTAGAAAGTACATATAACTTTAGAAAAGTTACATTGGTACTTGCCAGACCTGGAATCGAACCCGCGCACTCATACTTGAGAGGCTGGTGTTTTAACCACTAGGCCACCACGACAAAACAGTGGGGTATATTGAAAAAGAACCTCGGAGTCTTTGAGTATATTTCGTGGTGCTCCCTGTGCGCCGTTTCCGAGTCAACGAAATACCAGTTGGTGGAGTCATAAGGATACTATAGCTGTCTTGCCTGCCCCTCAGTGCCCGGCCGGTCTTGCGATTGCACCGAAATTATAAGCACAGAGATTATAAGTAATAGCATAGACAGACCTTACGGAGGAATTGCCCTATTGTAGAGGAAGTCCGCTTTCTCAAAAGTATCAGTGTTGTTGTGTAATAGTGATCGTTTAGTTCACACACGGATCGTTCTATGTTAGTTTTCTCATTTTACATGCTTACTGACTCGAGTGATAATATAATAGATTTCATGGGTTTTTTCTTTATTTCTTTATTTTTTGGCTTCGCACGGTTTGTGCATTTAGACAATGCCACGTAATTATGAATTATTCATGTCGAAAAAGACGGCCGCGTGACCCGTCTTACGAGTGAGGTTTGGGACAAAGTCATGATGTGGCCACTATGCAGCGATATTTCACTGTTCTTTATGAACTATTTACTAAATGCACTTTTTACTACATAAATCACGCACTTTTATTTAGTAAACAACACTATAAATAATTTTAAAAGTCCAATGAAAAACGAGCGTGACACTCAGCTTGACTTTCCCGCCAAAACTCAGGGTGCTGATCACGAAAATGATTTCATTTTTGAAATCCAAGATGGCCGACATCATATTTCATGACATTCTGACATGGGTGTGATAACGAACATGACGTCATTTTTAAGCTATTGCTTAGCTTCTTTCTATCTCTTTATCAAAGTCGAACAGAAAACATTGAATATAGTTTAGTCGCTTAATCGTCACCATTTTTCGCACTCCTTTGATGACGTTGCTGGTAAAAAATAAATAAATTACAAAACAGAAAGAAAACTTGAATTGATATCAAAGAAAAAAAAAAACAAAGGAAAAATTACTGTATAAATAAAATAAATAAATAATTATAATTGCAAGTTATAGTTGATAAAAAAAAGGCTATGCAATAGCTTTACCGCGGCAGTCTCCGAGTGCCACACGCCTTTTTTTTTCTACTTCACATTAAGAAAAAGACAGAAAACCAATATTACTTTAGGATTAATTACTAGTCCTAAACTAATATTAAGAGCGATGACCTGGTGAAGGTCGCGGAAAACCGCTGGAAGCGGGAGGCGCAGGACCGGTTTTCGTGGAGATCCTTGGGGTAGGCCTATGTCCAGCAGTGGCTGTCTTTCGACTGAAATGATGATGAAACTAAACATCGTGAGCAAACTGATCTCATGTTCAAGATCCAAAAATTCGAAGATATTCTCTGCCAATCCGCACTGGGTTCGTGTGGTGGATTACTTCCCACTCCCTCTCTCCGAGAAGAGACTTGTCTCCCAATACAACTGCTGGTTGTGCCAAACGCACACTGAAAGAGAAAATAAAGAAAAAATAAACGTTTATTTGCGGCAAACATGACGCAAAAGTTTACGAAAACACAAAAACATAAGAAATAGTTGAGTGAACATGCGTCAGTCGACGCAAAACGGCTGTCGCTCAGCATTATGCTGAGACCCTATGGAAAACAGAGTCCAGCGCTGGTTTTCTGCGACAGCCGGCGCCGACGTAAAGACGTCAACCGGTGCAGCAAGCATTGTTGGCTTAAATGTTTATACTGCATTCTCAGGAGCTGAGGCTAGGTAGCTGTGATCTGGATACGTTACCAGAAGGCTTACTTAGGAGACATAGGAAGCTGCGACGTCTGGACCTCAGCAACAACAGGTTCACTACAATTCCTGCTGTCCTGAAGGAAGCTCACACCCTGGTTTATCTGAACCTTGATAGGAATTCTTTTCAGATTTTAGAAGCGAACACGTAAGTTTTAAATATATATAAAGCATTATTTTTTTGTTTATATGAAACCCGAAACACGTGCCCAGAATTTTTATGTAAATAATCTATGTACAAAATTTCAAAAATATATCATGAAAAACCACAAAGTTATGAGCTTGCTATTCTAAGTACTTGGTTGTCCCAACAAAAATATGGTCAAAGCTCCGCTTAGGACGGGCGCGTGCGGTGCGTTGACCTCTGGCGTCAGCTGTTGCGCCCGCGTAGCGATCTATCGTAAGCTGCTACTTAGAGCGCTGGGTAACCACACTGTAACAATTTCTAAATGTATTTGGGAAAAAATATAACATGGTGTAAAAATGATTGGAATCGATTCAGTTGCTTATTCTGAACAAACATGTATACATATTGAGGTTTCGTATAACCAAAAATTGAAGTTGTATGTTTTCCCTTGTATGTCGACCATAGCATTTTTTTTAATGCATCATACAGTAGTCGTCGCAGTGGCTGAGCGATTAACTATTGGGGTACGTGTCTTGGGTTCGATTCCCGAACGGAACAAATATTTGTATGACCTATAAATAATTTTTCCGGGTCTTCAGGCAAGTACCAATGTAACTTTTCTAAAATTATATGTACTTTCTAAGCATATCTTGGACACCAATGACTGAAGGTGAAGGAAAACATCTTGAGGAAACCTGGACTTTTAGTCTGAAATCGCCAACCCGCATTGAGCAAGCGTGGTGATTACGCTCAATCCTTCTCTGTATGAGAGGAGACCCTGTGCCCAGCAGTGGGACGATAAAAAGGTTGACGATGATGATGATGATGATATGCACCCACGATACAGTAGAAATTCCTAGTGAGGAGCAACGTTTAAAGAAAATACTTCTTATTGCGAATCGAGGCTCCAAATTCAGAGGGTTGCGAAGACCAACGAGACAGGAAATCGTCTTTCAAGTCTAACACCCAATGACTTAGTTTTCAAATGTTCCAGAGCCATATCCAATATGACGAAGTTACAAGAACTCAGTCTAAGTAGACTGAGCAGACTCCAGAACATATCGGCTAGTGCCTTAACTGGTCTGTCAGATCTGGTGATCCTGCGTCTGAACTACAATGTCAGGTTGACCAACTTGGACCCTGACTTCTTGGTGTGGAGGAATGAGGATGATGAAGAATTGTGGCCGAATTTGAAAGAGGTGAGGTAACCAACTCTCTTTCCACTCTTCTTATCGGTACCTACAAACGCCACATGTGAACAATGCAACGTTCTGACGTCACCCGGATTCTACATCTGGTAAGCAGAGTTTATCGTGCAGCTAGCGTATACATATACAATTTCCCCACAACAACCGTAAGGAAACTGTCGGACAGACACAATACTTGTCGGTCGCAGGATCCTTCGTTTTCTAAGCAGGATGAGTGAGACCGGAGGTCGATAGTAGGCCGAGTTTTGTATCTTGCGATACTTGCCAGGCCAGCTGAGGTTCCAATGAGTCGGAACCGGTTGCCGCGTAGTTCACGGTGAGTCGGAACTGTCTTCGGAGATTCCTCAGTGAGTCTGGGTGATGGCGCTGTGTTATACTCCAGTGCGTCGGATGTCGTACAGCGCTGGGTTGAGGCTGGCTGCTGCGTCGACCAGGAGAGAGGGCTCTGCTTGTTGACCGGCCGAAAGTGCAGTGTGCTGTGCCGAGGTTGCTGATGAGGCTGAGGGCGATGACCAGGTATGCACGGTCGCTGCATGCTTGTGGTCAGGATACCTGTTGTAGTAGTGGGTGCTGGCTGGGTGGTGCGTGTGGGAATGATGATAATGACATTACGCTGAAGTTGTTGCACGAAGGTTGCGCTGACGTTAATGCTCGGGGTCACCAGTGTGGAGGCATGAGGAACGGGGTGTAAAGTTCACTTATCCGCTATAGAAAAGGGAGGATCCTCCGACCAGACGGGTGTTATGTCTGGCTGGCACTTGCCCAATGCTTGAAATTATATATATGCTAGTTGCACGGTAAACCCTGATTGCGAGATGTAGAATTCGTGTGACGTCACTTGACGCGTTGTTCCATGTGGCGTTTGTAGGTATCGCTACACTCTTAATAAACTAGCACGCTTTACCATCAACGATCGCATCACTGCTTACCATCAGGCGAGATTGCGGTCAAGCGCTAGTTTATAATTTATAAAAAAAAAAATAAGTGATTATCCTCTTTTTTTTCCAGCTCTATCTGAACAGCAACAACTTATCAGTCATAGACTCCGGTATCATAGACAGCTGGAACGAACTGGAGACGGGAGACTTCTCGAACAATCCATTCAACTGTGACTGCAATAACCAGTGGTTGGTGGATGTACTGGTGCCGCTCCTTATCAACACTCCTGCGAATGCTTCTATAAGCAAAATGGTGTAGGTCACTATACATTTTTGTTTCAGATAAAACTATGTATATTCGTATTTTCTTCTATGGTCCACGTATTCCAGGAATATTAGTATAATTCAAGATCAATTTTGCATTAAAAAGTCGGTTAACTTGTCCTTCTTCTTCAGCCTTTAGAAATCCACTGCTGGCCAAAGGCCTCCCTCAAGAATTTCATTGCTTTGGGTGAATTTGCCAAAATCCCAACGCTTCGCAGGCGAGTTGGGATGGCATTAATTAAATAATTCACAAGAGAAGCGCTGCTGCCAGCTTCCCTGGCGAGAGTTCCCTTAGTCGCTTCTTACGACATCCACGGGAGGATATAGGTTGAAACAGTCAGAAGCAAAAATATGTATACATTGCCAAGGCTCCAAAAATATGTAAACATCTTCGACTTTAAGACGAAATGCTCAACTTGAAGAGCATAAAATTGTAGCCACCGGTTCACATCATAAATATGTATACGCTCATTGCTTCATTAAATTATGCCCACCAAGAAAGGAACAATACTATGTATGCACGCTTCCATCAATAGCATGTCTTCACGAGTTGGTTTCGTGGTGGGCATAATTTAATGAAGCAATGAGCGTCTACATCAGTGGCGAAGAGTCCATACAAGCGGATTCCCACCGGGTTTCCTTTCAAAAATCAGTTCCATATTCATACAAAAGTATTTACATTCTATTTCATTAACAAAGTATTTTTAAGCAAATAGTAATTCTTAGCAATACCCTAAGTATCACATTTCATTTTATAGTCGTAAATTAATCAGCGCTTCAATTTTTTGTACATTACATTGAAGGCAACTCGACGAATTACAGCTTATCTCGGTCAACGTTTTACTATGAGGTGAAAAGAGACAGAGCGTGTCAGACCATCTCTTTCTAATGCTCGCTAACCGTCGGTAAAACTTGATAAATATAGGCTAATGCCAAGCGGCTTGCAGTTCTCTCCTCTCCTCTATTAGAAAGAGACAAAGAAACCACGCCACTACTTTTGCTTAATATTTTTGTTGGTTTTGGATCGGTGTTTGTGTGGTTCGGTTTTTAACACTTTATTATTTTTGTAATTTTTTATTTTATTTTTTCTTGACTCTTATTCCCTAACAATAGGTACTTAACTTAGTACTTACTAACAAGCATGCATGTGTGGTATGGAGATGCACGTCGAAAAAGGCTTTTCTCAAAGCCGCTTTTATCATACTCGAAAGACACTGTTCTCAAATCATCAGTCCTTTTTTGTATGGTGAAGGTGGGACTTTTGATATTATTCTTATCTGAAGACCTCCTCCAAGATATCCTGCAGTAGGCAAGTGTTTAAGTGTTTATTTTTTTTGAACCGGCTTCCCTTTGTCAAAATTTCACCCTTCGCCACTGGTCTACATATTTATGATGTGTACCGGTGGCTACAATTTTATGCTCTTCAAGTTGAGCACTTCGTCTTAAAGTCGAAGATGTTTACATATTTTTGGAGGCTTGGCAATGTATACATATTTTTGCTTCTGACTGTACATACAGCTCCGCAGAAATCTCACCATCACCATCCCCTACGATGTTTACGTGCGCGCCATCTCTGAGACATCAACACGTTTGAAACAAACAGAATAACAATTTACATCCCTCGAGATTATTCAAAACTTTACAAAAACAATTAAGTAACTAAATATAAAAAACAGCTTATAAACTTGTGGGGACAAACCTATACTAATAACGGAGTGAGTAACCTTCACTGTCTATTTTGCGACGTCATATTTTACTCAATAAAATAAGCTTACCCTCAATCTTCTTCATTATTTATTATATATGTCGGAGATCGTCGATATAATTTTAATAGAAGTTGCTGATTTGATTTACGTAGTAGAGGGGCGAACGCTTGTGACGTTATTTTGTGATGGCGTCACATGGACAGAGTCGCTTTGGAAAGTGGGGTTCGTCGAACGGTCACTTTTGCATCGAGACGCGGACCAAGGCACTCCTCCGAACCGAAACTGTCGGTTTGCCTATTCAAATTGTTATTATGAAGATTGGAGGGTATATCTACACGTCGTGCTTCAATTCAAAACTCACCTACGAAATGGAACCTGTATCACCACACCAAGATGCTGTCGACCCTACCGCTTTGCCGTCGCGGTCTCCGACATCAGAAGTTGGATAAAGAACTACACTGCTCACAATCTCGTTATAAATCAAGGAACAGAATAACAGTCACTTTCTACCAATATTTTTATAGTACTTGTGCGATTACTTGTGTGGTAGTTGTTCATTGCCTTTGTATGAGCTTCTGTAAATGCTGGATGTACTGGCAGTGAGGCTGGAAGTAAACGTCACGTTACGAGGTGCGCTTAATTGCTGGCACAGAGATCGCTCCGCGCAAGGTGCGCTGCAGGAGTGTGCTGCAGGCGTATACGTGCGGCTGGACGCGGCGCTATCGCGACAGTGCTGGCTGATGCTTAGCGCGCAACAGTGCTGGCTGTTGCTAGGCGCGCGACAGTGCTGGCTGTTGCTAGGCGCGCGGCAGTGCTGGCTGTTACTTGGCGCGCGACAGTGCTGGCTGTTGCTAGGCGCGCGGCAGTGCTGGCTGTTACTTGGCGCGCGACAGTGCTGGCTGTTGCTTGGCGAGCGAGGTGCGCTTGCGGAACATGCAAGGTGTGCTTGCGGAGCGCGGAAGGAGCGCTTGCGGAGCGCGGAAGGTGAGCTTGCGGAGCGCGCAAGGTGCGCTTGCGGAGCGCGCAAGGTGCGCTTGCGGAGCGCGCAAGGTGCGCTTGCGGAGCGCGCAAGGTGCGCTTGCGGAGCGCGCATAGTGCGCTTGCGGAGCGCGCATAGTGCGCTTGCGGAGCGCGCTTTTAGCTGCTTGGTGAATCGCATCAATGGCGTGTCAGCGTGTGGCGCTGCTGGAGCTACTTACGGCGCAGCCGGAGCTGCGTGCACTTTGCGGAACGCTCAAGGTTTCAAGACTTGAGCCTCTACTCTGCAGGCGATGAGAAGATTTCAGGACAGCATCTACTCTGCAGGCGATGAGAAGGTTTCAAAATACCCAAAATGTTTGTGGTAACGTAATGGGATTTTATGAGAGCTCAGAGATGTCTGGTGTGCAACGGTTGACGACTGCCAAGTGGCAGGTGTTTGTGGGAAATTGCCAGAATTCGGTGAGTCGTACTATTTTTATTTTGATTTCGGTGCTGAATGTTCTCTTGTCAAGCTATCTGTAATTTCATTGGTAAACGCACACAGGCGATAGTACGTGTACAGGGTATGGGTAGTACCAGCGTTGTGTACTGAACCATTTCTTTGCGACATGATAATAAGAGTTATTTTTGCAAATTTTATTTCTTGTACTACCCGATTATTGTTTGTTATAATGGGCGGAGAAATTTTAAATCAGGGTTTTAAAATTATGATGTCTGGTTTGTTTTTATTTCAAAACTAAAGTTCACTGTGGCCTATAGTTACGAGCTCACTTGAGTTTATGATAGTATGTGTGGCTAGACTATTAAATCTTCTCAAGAGAACAAGCGGTAACAAACATGAGTGCTATTTGAGTGAAATGAGTGCTATTTACGAAAAATCTAAATTTGATAGAAGTGAGCTAAAGTAATGAAATTTAATATTGGTGAGTTGTTTGATGGCGATAATGGCGATCGTTACCTATTGAAATCGTTGATTGGAAACAGAACTTATTAGTACCCCACGATCGCATAAGTACGAAAGATTTTTCCAAGTAATGTCTGCTGAGTTAGTTTTTCATAATGTAGAAGATGGTGAGGAGGGTGCCTCCGCCAGCAAATGGAACACGTATCATGGCTATGTGGTCGCGCTGCACGCACTAGTCTGTAGTCGTAACTGCAACCCAGTGAGGGGTTGTTCAGAGCGCGATGGGCAGCTAGTGGTGTGGCGCGGACACTAGTAGGTATGGTCGCACTGCATGCACTAGTCTGTAGTCGTAACTGCAACTCAGTGAGGAGTTGTTCAGGGGGCGATGGGCAGCTAGTGATGTGGCGGGGACTCTGGTAGATATGGTCGCACTGCATGCACTAGTCTGTAGTCGTAACTGCAACTCAGTGAGGAGTTGTTCAGGGGGCGATGGGCAGCTAGTGATCTGGCGGGGACCTGGGTCTCGGAGGAGACTATTAGTTGTACGGTCATGTGTTGACCTGGGAGTCGTGGACTCTAGAGTTGGTCGTATCACAAGAGGTGATGACGATATGGGTGTCAACTATGAGTTGTCACTAGCTACTGTGGTAGCGAACCATGGTGTGTTTTCTTTTTGATGATTAAGATTTTGATTTGATAATTATGAGGCTTGGAGGAACCTTTTGTTTTCTTTTTGAATTTTGATAATTATGAGGCTTGAAGGAGCGTTTAAGTTGTTAAAATGATTAAGCTTGTTTGGTTTTCTAATAGTCATTGTAACTAAACGTGACGTGTGACGGTTAGGTTGGCCGAACTCTCAAAAATGCTTCAAAATCGGTTTTCTGTGTTTTTTTTTTTAATTTGTTACAGACATGCACGAGGACGTGCAACGGAAAATATCGAAGTTTGGCCAGAATCGGCGGTTGACCTGGTGAAGCGGATCCCGGACTCCGGGGCTGAGGGAGCTTCGGATGCGACTTGGATTGGCGCTGGGATGATGATGATGATGATGATGCACGAGGACGTGCAAATCGTCAGGCTGGCCGTGTCGGAGATCGTCGATATAATTTTAATAGAAGTTGCTGATTTGATTTACGTAGTAGAGGGGCGAACGCTTGTGACGTTATTTTGTGATGGCGTCACATGGACAGAGTCGCTTTGGAAAGTGGGGTTCGTCGAACGGTCACTTTTGCATCGAGACGCGGACCAAGGCACTCCTCCGAACCGAAACTGTCGGTTTGCCTATTCAAATTGTTATTATGAAGATTGGAGGGTATATCTACACGTCGTGCTTCAATTCAAAACTCACCTACGAAATGGAACCTGTATCACCACACCAAGATGCTGTCGACCCTACCGCTTTGCCGTCGCGGTCTCCGACATATATATAATGGACACGGCCGACATGAATGATAACTTCATTGATGTCACAGAGATGGCGCGCACGTAACATCGTCATATAATAACACTTATTAAAAGATGTCGCTTTTAGGGAGTGAGATTTCTCTAGAGCTGTGTGTACTATTCTAACCCCGGTACCACACGGGCTATACCCTACAACTTGTCCTATACCCTACAAATTCCAAATCTTCAAATGGCCCAAATGCCCGAAACCATGTTTGATGTTTTAAATACCCAAACCGCGTTTATGATCAAAAATGTTTTCCAGTCCACCAATAAGATATTCAAACGACGGTTTTTATATTTCAGATGCAAGAAACCAGCTGATGTTCGTGGCCTGACATTCGCCCAGCTGAACAACGCGTCTAAAATACTGGTGTGTCCAGAATCTGAGAGTTTCACGGAGCTACCAGTTTCGAATATGGCCATCATTCTAGGAATTATGATAGGTAAACTGCTAAAATAATGATAATTCTAGCCCCTTATTGTCGTACTGCTTGGCAAGAGCTTTTCGCAGGAGGCGGTCAGGTGGGAAAGAGAAGCAATTTGCTCTCTTTTTTCCTGCAGAAGCTGCACCGGCCCCTGAGAAGAGTTGTGGGAAAGGCCGCTCGGGGACCGGTGAATCTTTACACAAATCCCGCACCGCGGACCATAGGGCACTGCGGCGATTTTAACCAGTACTAGTCCAGCATAGCCCTCTCTCACCTTCATGACGGAGGAAGTATAAGAGTATTCCAAAGCGCTAGAAAAAAGAGATTTCTTATATATTTTCACACCACACACACTTGTCGAAGACTTTTGTCTTGAGACACTGCGGTATTTCGGACAAGAAAATTCTACGTTGCTTCCCGAAAACAGCCCAGCCGAGTTGGTTTCGACGATTGACCTCTTCCCCGAAGTTGGACCTTCCTAACTGGATAGTTTGTCCCAGGTATACGTAACTGTCAAAAACTTCGTGAACAGAGTCTCCAATCTTTATAGGAGTCGGTACAAAATAGGCATTAGACAGGACTTTCATCTTGTCCATGTTCATTTTGAGACCGACTCGCTCGGAAGGTCTACTGAGGTCTTCGAGCATTGTACTCAGGTTCTCCGCGGTCTTAGCCATGATTACGATATCATTAGCAAACTGAAGGTGTGTAATATACTCGCCATTAATGTTGATGCCCAGTCCTTTCTAGCCCAAAACCTTGAAGACATCCTCCAATGCAGCGGTGAACAGTTTTGGGGATATAACATCTGCTGCAGAGATATTGGTTACTCCTCCGCTCTTGCTTCTTTCATCTCCACGCTTGCTTAGATTGGTTATTTCAGACTTACATAGAAAGTCCAGCTGGATACTTGCGAAAACTTTCTCGGTGGTAGGCCATAACATCGGCCGCCGGCAGAAGTTACCACCCACCAGACAAAGCCTTGCCGCCAAGCGATTTGTCGTGTTCCGGCATGATGTCTGGTGAAGCCGTACGGAGGACGGGTCTGAACAGGTGTGTTGCGATGTGGGCCGGGTACGATGCGCCTAATATTGTTGTGCTGAGAGTTTGGTCGTGGAGGGTCTTCAGATCAATCTCCCTTTGGTGCAGCATCGTTGGTCGTGTTGTTGGCACCTCGCTCAACTGCCGTCTTCCTTCCTATTCGCTCAGTTTTTCTGAGCGAATAGGCTCTTAATAAACTAGCGCACTTTACCATCAACGATCGCAACACTGCTTACCATCAGGCGGGATTGCGGTCAAGCGCTGGTTTATAATTATTAAAAAAAAAAATTGCGTACCACACTCAGTAGCAATGGGTTTTGACAATTCAGCAATATTCATTGCGTTTTTTATGTTGCTGAGCAGGAATATTTTTCGAACATGTTTGTGCAATGGATTGGCAATATGCTTCAAAATGAGAGTAGTGTGTGTTACTCAATTAGGATGCTGGATTCCTCACAATTTTTTTTTCTTCACCAACGTCAGAGTCGTGGTGGTCCATTATCGACCATTTACTTTAGGTTGTTTATTTGATTTCATCATCACTCTGCTCTTGAAACGATGAAGATGGCTTGTTACCCATTTCAATGCGTAACCTATGGAGAAGAACGGAGAATAAATTCCACGGACATTGTTTTAAATTATTTATTTATTTTATTATTTATGTACACACAATAAAATACATAAAGATATGACAAAATTAATATCTGAGTACAAAGGTGCTGCTTATTTCTTAAGAAATTTCTACCAGCAGACCTGCGAAAGGAGAAGTAAACACAGTAACAGAAATGTAGACAATAGTGTGTAAGAACAAGGAGGAAATAAAATATGAATATGATAACTATTAAAGTAATAATCTTAAATATACCTAAACATATAAAACTAAAATAATTATATAAGTATACTTAAATAAATGCATAATACTAGAATATATAAATATGTACAAATAATAAACAAATTCTCACAATACAGAGGAAAGGTAATGCTCTTTTAATCGACGTTTAAATTTAGAAATAGTGTCATCATCATTATCAGCATTAAAACTTTATTATATTTTTCAGGAATCATAGTGACATTTCCGCTAGTACTAGTGCTGGTGCTGCTATGGAGGAAAGGCTTCTTCTCCAGGTGTAGAACACACAAGGCCTATGATTCTGATGAAGAACGTGAAGATCTATAATATAGTATAGCATATATTTTAGTACCCTACTGAAAAAAATCAAGTAACCTATATTTATAACGAGAGCCTTTTTTGGAACCGTTCCGCCCGGCCGAAGAGCGCGAGTCGAAGCTTCTAGAAGTCTAGAAGCTTCCTTTATAACAAATATGACGCGCGCCTCTTATGTCTTTGACAAGTTTTCTAATGCTCGTCATCGGGGCTGCAATATACAAAAAACGTGTTAAATTTTACTTACCTTTCACTCGGTGGTAAGCCATAACATCGGCCGCCGGCAGAAGTTACCACCCACCAGACAAAGCCTTGCCGCCAAGCGATTTGTCGTGTTCCGGCATGATGTCTGGTGAAGCCATTCGGAGGACGGGTCTGAGCAGTTGTGTTGCGATGTGTGCCGGATACGATACGCCTAATGTTGTTGTGTTGGGAGTTTGGTCGTGGAGGTTCTTCAGATCAATCTCCCTTTGGCGCAGCATCGTTGGTTGTTGGGTTTAACATTGCATCACTCGCTCAACTGCCGTCTTCCTTCCTATTCGCTCAGTTTTTCTGAGTGAATAGGCTCTTAATAAACTAGCGCGCTTTACCATCAACGATCGCATCACTGCTTACCATTAGGCGGGAATGCGGTCAAGTGCTAGTTTATAATTATTAAAAAAATAAATAAAAAAAACCTTATCTTTACCCAAAACCCTAACCCCCTTATTACAAAACAAGCATTTTGTTTTGATCAGATTTAAATCACCTATACAATATGTAACAAAAACCCTGTTGTTCCTTCAACCTACGTTTTAAGAATCGGCATACGGACGTAATAAAGCAAGTAATTTATAAAAATTGTTCAACAAAAATAATTTAAAATAAATCTTTAATAATTAATATTTATAATCTGTAACTGATTTCTTAGCTCCGCAATTCTGTATGAAGAAACTAGACATAAGTAGAACGTTCCCGCCAATTAATTTAACTTATTAAATCAGATATTCTAAACAAAAATCGAACTTGTCGGTTTTAATAGGTATTTGATTGTGACCCCTCGACTAGACAATGATTACTGTTTTCTAATTATGACTTAATTAATGATGTGCTTGTAGGTAAAATTATATGTCCCTGAAAGGAACAACAGGGTTTTTGTTACATAGTGTGTATTTATTGAATTATGAACACAGTTGTTATAGATAGTTCAATCCACGAAGACGCGCCCCACTATTTCTCCTAACCGTTTATAGTATATGTGTGCAAGCTTCCGTCAATGTTTGAGTGTTATCCGTACACAATAATTATCTATGAGTGCACACCCACACTACAATAAATTGACTAATCAGGAGAGAGCGTCATGGTCAAAGTGAAAGATGCTCTACTTCAATTTTATACTCTTTACCCGACTGCAAGGAAAATTGAGGTGTGGATATTTTATGTGATTATTAGTTAATATACGATTATAATACCATTTTTATATAATAATAGGAGGTAATTAGAGACATAAATGAAATACGTGAAAAAGTTTTATGGAACTTTTTTTATTGAAATAAAAATCGTCAATCACTAGTTTCAGAAATGTCTGATTCAGATTCTGAAGTATCACTGACATTTATAATAAAATTGAAATCAAGATCACAGTGTCTCATGTATTCGTCTTCTATTTTTTCCACGTGCTGACAAGTATTGAACCAGACATCTTTATTTACTCGATCAAATGCTTCATTTAAAATGGGCATAATCGAAGTGTAGTTTTGATTGATATTGCGGCTAGCAACGTCGTTTTTTACAATACCCCAAATGTTTTCGATTGGATTTAACTCTGGGTGATAAGGAGGCAGCCGAAGCACTGTGAATCCATATTCCTTTAATAATTCGTCAACTCTGTACTTGCGGAAGTTTTCTTTGTTTTTTAATATAAGGTCATAAAGTTCAGGCTTTTTGTAGGTTGGTACAAAATGGATATTTTTTGCATTCAGCCAAGTCTGCATGTCTAATTTGTTGGAGTTGGATGTGGGTATTTTTTCCGAACTAGTATTGTGATAGGCTGCATTATCCAAGACTACCACGGCATCATTTGGGAGATTTGGTATTAGTTTCTCCTTAAGCCACTTTAAGTAATTATCCGAGTTCATATTATCGTGGTAGTCTCCGGATTTGATCTCTGCTCTGTACGTTAACAACGCATTTGGTACGAAACCCTCAGCACTTCCGGCATGTACTATAATTATGCGCACACCCTTTGTTAAATTTTGTTTCATTGCTGTTTTAGAACCTTTGTCGGCCCAAGATTTTTTTTGCACGTGGTTGGTATGAATATATGATTCATCTGTGTACACTATAGGTCTACCTGCATTAAGAAAAGATTTTACCTGTTTTAAATATTTCAATCTTAACATTTGAATATCATGTTTTTCGGTTAGGACCTTCCTATTATTCTCAGTTTTTCTCCATTTATAACCAAGCTTAAGTAACAATGTTCTTAGGGTGGTTCTACATCCATTAAATTGTATACGGTCTTTCAAAATAGTATTAAGTCGTGATAATGTTGGAAATTGATGATGTTCTTTATGGCAGTTTTGGATAGTTCTTCGGACTACACCAATATCAAATTTGTCTAAATTAATTTTTCGTGGTCTTTCCCTTCTCTTCTTCATAGGTGATGTAAAAATAGAAGCACTTCTGCCTGCTAAATTCGAATGCGACGTACTCACTTCATTTTTAGAATCAATATCCATTTCCGTAGTCGGCTCTGTTGTACGCTCTTCACTTTGGACTACAGAAACTATCGCATCCGTCTCCATAGTTATATTAGACTCCATAGTAGATACTGTAGTTTGCTTTATTGTCTCAGTATAAGCCTTTCTTTCGCGTAGAATTCTAGTCACTGTGCTTTCAGATATTCCAACAGCCTGTGCGGTTCTCCATCGAGCATCAGTGAGTTTTTCTGCAAAATTTTGACTTGCTTTTTTTTTCATGAAATCGTAAACTTTAGAAATAATTTCTCTTGCCTACAATTAAAAAAAAAATAAAAAGAAATAACATTAGTCTTACTTTTAAATATAAAATGAAGTCTAGTTAGTAAAATTTAATTTTGAATTAAACTACTTTTCTTTTATTATTTTATGTGTTTCGTAACAATAATTTACATACCTGGCTTTTAAGTACAACACGCTGAGATTTTTTCGACATTTTAAAAAAATATAAAGTAGAGCAACTTTCGTGTCGAGTCTGGATTTTTGAAATACAGGTTGTACTACTTGTGTGCATCGAACCACTGACGGTCCGTGACTGACGCTCGGAGAAAACTCCCCGCGCCCCGCGATCCCCTCAACCTAAAATTGGTGGGGCGCGTCTTCGTGGATTGAACTATCTATACCTATAGTAATGCAGTTCTTTATATAAAAACTAGCGACCGGCCACATGAAACACATTACAAAAAAACCATAACGGCCCGCCGCCCAACCGGCTGGTACCGCCAAAAATGCGACGCCCCTCAAGTGCTGTAAAGGGCGATATAGATCTATATTAAAAAAAATTAGGGGTGGACTACCCTTAACATTTAGGGGGATAAAAAATAGATGTTGTCCGATTCTGAACCTACCCAATATGGACACAAAATTTCATGAGAATCGGGAAATCCTTTATGAATTAAACACCACAGTGTTTAAGGGGTTTATTCATAAGCAATGATTAAGTTAAGTGACGTTAAAAGGTAAAAAAATTATGGTTAAAGAATCGCTAATCACTAATTAACTTTAAGCAGCGTTTATGAATAAGGGGGTTAATACGTACGATTTATCGTTATAAGACATGATATATCATTATGGCTGTTCACTTGCTTAAAGGTTCACTTTAGCTTGAGGAGAAATTTTCGGAATGAAACACTGTGTGTTCTAAACGAATGTATTGATGCGACTGACTTATAAAAATAATGAACATACTTTTAACTTAGTCGGGCGGTTTGCAATATACAATATGTAAAGAAAACCCTGTCCGATTCCTGAAGGTATTGTTAGGTATCGATAATTGATTCTACTAACGGATACAAAGCCGGGCTAAACTTAAAAAAAACAATCCCCCTAAAAATAAATTGTATTTCGCAAAAAGAGGTAACTTAATACATGTGCGGTAGCAACCCTTCCGCCGGCGACGGGGGGCAGGCGTGGCACGTGGTCACATCGCTTATAATAATACAGTCCAAATGGTGTTGTCACTTTTTAAAAAAATAACAAATTTCGGGGAAGTTGGAGTTAATTCGAGGGAACAAAAAATATTTCACAATTCATAAGTATTGTTACTATGATGATTACGTAAAATTTTATATTATATTTGGTCATGTGTTTACCTAAACTTTAATATCCTTATGGGTCAGACAGGGTTTTCTTTACATATTGTATGTATAACTAGACAGGTACCAGCTCAACAATGGCCATCACAGATTTGTAATTTTACTAGACGGTGGCCATAACATCGGCCGCCGGCAGAAGTTACCACCCACTAGACAAAGCCATGCCGCCAAGCGATTTGTCGTGTTCATGATGTCTGGTGAAGCCGTACGGAGGACGGGTCTGAGCAGTTGTGTTGCGATGTGTGCCGGTACGATGCGCCTAATGTTGTTGTGTTGGAAGTTTGGTCGCGGAGGGACTTCAGATCAATCTCCCTTTGGCACAGCATTGTTGGTCATGTTGTTGGGTTTAACATTGCATCACCTTGCTCAACTGCCGTCTTCCTTCCTATTCACTCAGTTGTTTTAAGTGAATAGGCTCTTAATAAACTAGCGCGCTTTACCATCAACGATCGCATCACTGCTTACCATCAGGCGGCATTGCGGTCAAGCGCTGGTTTATAATTATAAATATAACAAAAATAAATACAGACGAGAGCATATTAAGCTACTACAATCTACCACTCTTATTTAGATTTCTAACTTTATTGCTGAATTAACTATTAAGGTTCATGGTGGATGGATGGAGAATATTTGGCTGTTCCGGATAGCTTGACCTGCTGTCGTCCGTACATGTGGTAAAAAAAATAAAAACAATACATATTTTTGGACAAAATTAGTATCATTTATTAAAAACATTGAAATTGACCTCGATTTCTCTCGTTCATAACCTAAACATTTTGCATTTTTTTCCTTCTATTTCAATAAGAAAAGGACAAAAAATAAATATTAGTTTAGTCCTGTCAAATCAATTATACCGCGCCTGACATAAATTGACGTATATTTTTTTAAGCGCCATGTTTTTAATTGCGTCTAGATTTCAATTTCAACTTTAACTTTTGATCAATGGCCCCTGTGGAATAGATAGCACAATTTTGCCAATAGCACGTGTAACAAATTACAGAAATTCTTTGAACATTTTATTTAACGATAATGGCGGATATCGCCAATGACACTAGAAAAAGACGGCCGCGTGAACCGTCTACGAGGGAGGTTTGAGGCAAAATCATGATCTGGCCACTCTGCTGCGTTTATACATTATTTATTGAATGCACCTTTTACTACATAAATCACGCGCTTATTTAGTAAACGACACTATAAATAATTCAAAAGTGACACTCAGCTTTCCCGCCAAAACTCCACAGCGCGTCTAGTCTATGGAGTATCTTAATTTGACAGGATTAAACTAAAAATTTTATCTTCTATCCTTTTCTTAATGAAATTGAAAGAAAAAAATGCACGTAACTTACAATTACTTTAGTTTATGAACAAAACAATCGCGGCTATTATTTTACTATTTTCTAGTTTATTTCCAGTTTTAGTAGTCAAGCTTTGTTGCTGCACGACTTTTGACAGGCTGCCGAGTATTTGAGAGTCGGGAGGTTTCTATCTGCAAGAAGAGAATAACAATCAGACTTCCGAGTTTATTACAATAGAAAGGTTTTCCAAATTCTTTCTTTCACAAACTTAACATCATTTAAGATCTTAGTCTTCAGCCCATAGATGTCCACTGCTGGACAAAGGCCTCCCCCAAGGCTTTCTACGATAAACGGTCTTGTGTTGCCCGCATCCATCGGCTTCCCGCTACCTTCACTAGTTCATCGGTCCATCTAGTTGGGGGCCTCCCTACACTGCGTTTTCCAGTACGTGGCCGCCACTCCAGAACCTTACTGCCCCATCGGCTATCGGTTCTAAGAGCAATGTTATGCATTTAAGTTCACAGAAAAGTTTAGAAGATAAATAACAGCTTAGGAGGGTTTTTCCAAGGGATAACTTACTGTTAAGAAAGACATAGCGTGGGGAGGCCCCTGACAAGGTGGACCGACGACCTGGTGAAGGTCGCGGGAAACTGCTGGATGCGGGAGGCGCAGGACCGGTCGTCGTGGAGAACCTTGGGGGAGGCCTATGTCCAGCAGTGGACGTCTTTCGGCAGAAATGATGATGATGAATTTACTGTTCCGCGCTTTGATTAAATTATTTTTTAGTATACTTACTATAACCTGTGAGCATGTTTCTTAAGAATTGCGGTGTCATAAAACGTTTTATTTTATTTCTGTATACGGCCAATCTGAAAAAAATCATTGATATTTAGACTCTAAATATTAATATTATATACTCAAATATTAGTGTCATTATCGGGTTGTATTGCTACTGTTTTATGGCTATGAAATAGGGATGTATCCAAGGTATGAAAATCAAAAAAATAATTAGTCCGTCTTATAGATAATAAAAAAAAATTAAGACCTGTATTTTTCATTTTGTCAAAATTACGAAAAACTACTGAGATATAGCGTATTAAAGTTACGGAGTGGGGGCTAATTACGGCACGCCGTTGTATATTTTGTAACACGGCGTGACGTCATGCGACATTTCAAATTAATATATCTTTCTAAGTATTTGAATGAGAGAAAAAATAAAAAATACGTGTTCAATATTTTTTATAAATCTATCTGATGGACATTAAATTATTTTTTAGGATACAACCCAATTACTTTGCTGAACATACTTAGCTCAGTTTTCAATGAAAGCGCTATTAGTTGTGAACATGCGTAGTCCGTGAACGTAGGTCATTTTACTTTTGAACATGATTGGTGTCAGTGCAATCATGTTCAAAAGTAAAATGACCTTGCAATGTTAACAACTAGCAACAAAATATTGATAGTTTTTAACATTGCTGGTGTAGGTATTGAACAAAAGTCGTGTTAGTTTTGAACATATTCATGTTAGTTTTGAACATAGTTCATGTTAGTTTTGAACATAGTTCGTATTAGTTAGGAACAAAAAGCACTTACTCGCTATTCGTTGGACCAGCTAACTTCATGACTTGTGCTCTCATACAGCGATAACTGTGCGAATTCCTGAAGTGTCTACATCTGAAATAGTTCAAATTACGTAAAGGTTAAAGCTGAAATGTTTAATATAGGGTCAGTGTATTGACTCTAGATTGCTGTTATGAAATTCCTAATCGAAAACCTGATAACACTATCCAACCTGTAGGTTAATTACGTAACTCTCTAGTAGCAATGGGTTTCACACATTTGTCGAATATATGGAGCAATGGTTTAGCAATATGCTTCAAATTGATGCCAATTGACAGTAATTGTGTGTTACGTGAAAAAGAGTGCTGGTGTTCTAATCCTAGGATCTCATTCTCCGCAATCGACCTGGAAACCATTGCACCAACGGGGCAGACTGTTTAGTCAATTAATATTACTGCAAAAATAACTTTCTTAAAAGAAATGGAATTTTTCCCTCAAGAGTTTGGCAGAAACTTTTAATATGCCCAAATCTCCCGACAAATTCAGACGAGCAAAAAATCTCTATTCGCCAAGATTGGTATTACAAAATTCCTAGTATAAAAGCTAATTATTCTGTGCGATCTAAGGATTGAATCCCTGGATCCCCAGCGGTCGCTTTAAGCCATTATAGACCAAGAAGACACTTTGTTTCATTCATGATTATCATTTTCTTCACAAGAAAGATATCCACAGCTGGACATAGGCCTCCCCCAAGGTTCTCCACGACGACCGGTCCTGCGCCTCCCGCATCCAGCGGTTTCTCGCGATCCTCACCACGCTACGTCTTCCGGTGCGTGGTCGCCACTCAAAAACCCGTCGGCCCCATCGGGCATCGGTCCCACGGGCAATGTGTCCAGCCCACTGCCACTTAAGTGTTGCAATTCTTCGGGCTATGTGTCGGTTACTCTCGTTTTTCTTCTTTGTTTCATTAATTATTATTAATATATTACTGACCTTTTCCCGTACGAGCACGTGCAAAAGTTGGAGTCCCTGAAACAATATTGTACATTACAAAGTTATATTTTTTCCCAAATGCATTTAAAAATTGTTGTAGTGTGGTTACAGAGCGCACAATACAGTTTACGGCAGATCGTGGTACTAGGCGCGTGCGCACAGCGCGACGGAGCCGCCGTCTCGTTACGCAGGGGTACAATACGTTTTAAATAAAATTAACACGATTCAAGTAAATTATACTAAGTCTTGTTTTGACTTGGTACTAAAACTACTAGGATATTACAAAACTGTTGTTTTGGATACTGATTTCAATAAAATATTGGAAACTTCCGATAGTGTGCGCGCGCGCAATGTACCGGCGAATCCCGAGTCGACGGCGCGTTATGTGTCACCTTCGCGCTATAGATGTCGCATTGTGACGGGGTCCACGAAGATCCGACACCTGCCAGAGCCAAGTGTTGATTGAAAAAGATACCATGACCCTGGCGCATAAACAAGTGAAGATACACGGTTGGGTTGTAATCGGTAAAAGCTTGACACGCCCTGTCGGGGTACGTAGCGAGGTGTCGGTGTTTTTGAGGAGAAACAAATGTTTATGTTGAACACTATTTATTGAACAACTCACAAACTGTTCTTATAGTGCACCCAGCTACCGCGGAGACCAAAAGTGCACTGAATAATTATAATATCTACTACATAAATTCATAATTGTAGGTCAACGCGTTACGCCGATATTGCTAGCTAAGATGTTCGGTGAAAACACTGAACACGCCCTTTCTCTTCGCACAAAGTAGAAGAGGCCATTTGATGATTTTCCATCCGCAAAAAAGAAAGCACCGGCAAATGAATGATAGAAGTGGAGACGCTCGCGATTGCTGTGTACCCTGGTGTCACGTTAAGAGCACTCGACGTCTCAAAGGAGATGTTGCAGATATGTATGGAGCCTGGGCCAGCACTATGTACAGTTAATGCAAATATTAGTATAGATTATAGTTAACTGTTTTTTATGTTAATTTTATACAGTATGTTAAGAAAACCCTGTCCGACCCGTAAAGGTGTTGTTAGGTATCGATAACTGATTCTACTAATGCATACAAAACCGGGCTATACTTAAAAAAAAAATCCCCCTAAAAAAATAAATATTATTTCGCAAAAAGAGGTAACTTAATAAATATGCGTTAACCACACTTCCCCGGGCGGCGGCCGGCAGGGCACGCGGCACGTGGTCGCATCGCTATTCGCTTATAATAATACCGGTGTTGTCACTTCTTTAAAAATTACCAAATTTCGGGGAAGTTGGAATTAATTCGCGGGAAAAAAGATAATTTCAAAATTCATTTGTATTGTTACTATGATGATTGCGTAAAATTTTATATTATATTTGGTCATGTGTTTACCTAACCTTTACTATCCTTATGGGTCGGACAGGGTTTTCTTAACATACTGTATACTTTGGCTTAGTTCTTATACAAATTCAATTTCACTCGGTCAAGGAGTGCAACACAACTACTGATACACACGGTGGTCAGCAATAAGCGAAATAAGATTCTGACATTGACATGTCATGTATCTATATTATCTACCAGATGACTGCAAAACAAAAACAATCACTAAAAATTTCGATACACAATCGACTGAAATCAACACTCGACACGAACACAACGGGAAAATAGAACTGTCAAAGTCGTCAATCAAACGTCATAACCACTGTCATGGCTACCTTAATTTCAAATAATAAATTATATTAAATACTTGTTGTTTTATTCAAATTATTTTAGTAGATTATGAAAATCTTTTATTTTTTTCTTTTTTATTTATATAGCGTTCGTAGTGGTGGCCCAAAATGAAACATCTCCTTTACTTTCGGTCTGTTCTCTAAGTTAGATAAATATTCTTCAGGATCTTACCTTGATACTTTAGCGACCAAATCGACCCTGAAATATAAAACAACAATAATTTTACAAGTGAATTTCGAGAAAGGTTTTTTGACTTGTTATCAATTGAAATCATTTTGAAGCATTTTGCTAATCCGTTGCTCCACATGTTTGAAAGAATGTCTACTTAACAACGTAAATAGCGCAATGTTTGTTGTTGAACTGTCAAAATGAAACCCATTGCTTCTGATAGTGTGTTAAGTTTTTATGCAAGTGAAACTTCTTTACGCACGCTTGACTTGGGGAGTAAGCTGGCGAACGCGTGACGTAAGCGTTACGAAAAGTGATCGGGCAAGGCGAACGGAAGTTAAGTGGGGGATATAAGCACAGAGGCGCCCGTGGCGCGAGCTTGGTACTACAAGGTCTACAACGAGTTTTTTTTTTTTTTCAATAAAAATAGAAGATCTATGCAAAAATATTAATTTACCAATGAAACCATGAAATAAATTTAAATATTTATAGAAATTTAATATATGTATATGTGTATACATGTATATATTGTACACATATATATATATATATATATATATATATATATATATATATATATATATATATATATACAGTATGTTAAGAAAACCCTGTCCGACCCATAAGGATAATAAAGGTTAGGTAAACACATGACCAAATATGAAATATAATATAAAATTTTACGTAATCATCATAGTACCAATACAAATGAATTTTGAAATAATCTTTTTTTCCCGCGAATTAATTCCAACTTCCCCGAAATTTGGTAATTTTTAAAAAGTGACAACACCGTTATTATTATGAGCGAATAGCGATGCGACCACGTGCTGCGTGCCCTGCCGCTCGGCCCCCGCGGTAGTGTGCATAACGCACGTTTATTAAGTTACCTCTTTTTGCGAAATAATATTTATTTTTTTAGGGGGATTTTTTTTTTAAGTTTAGCCTGGTTTTGTATGCATTAATAGAATCAGTTATCGATACCTAACAACACCTTCACGGGTCGGACAGGGTTTTGTTAACATACTGTATACATACAGACGGAGCGAAAGAAGTTTCACTTCAGTCGTGTGGTCATAAGCACACTTGTTTTTTTTTCTGGATGGAAAATCATCAAATGACTTCTCCTGCTAGTTAGTTTAAAATTCATTTAAATTAGTTAAAAGTGGCATTTCAGTCATCATCATCTCAGTGTTAATCCCAGTCGCTTCCGAAGATTTTTCAAGCTTTGGAATCTGGGGTCCGCTTTTACCAGTCTTAACTACTTATTTGGCTAAACCTAGATATTTTCCGTGAAGCGACTGCCGTCTGACCTCCACAACGCGAAGGCGATGTCGAAGTATTGCAGTTACGACCAATTGTAGGACTTTTGAGGGCTCCAACAACCAGTAACGGGTGCCACTAGATGTTCGTATGGCAACCGGGACCAACGGCTTAACGTGCTTTCCGAGGCACGATCAGACCAGTGCAAATATTCATATTCATGCATACAAATATTTGCACTGTGCGGGGATTAAACCCGCGCTACGCCACGGAGGCTGTCAAAAGTGGCATTTCAGTAAGCATGCAAATAGGGTAGTTTACTGAAAAAACTAATTAGTCCGTCAGTCATATTTCCAAAAAATACTAGACACGTATTTTTTCTTTTTTTCATATAAACAAAAAGTGAAGATGACACAGTGTGTTGAAAACTCGTGTGACGTCACTGCACGCTACACTTTTTAGCGAGCAGGGACGTCGCCAGCCACCACTCCTGATCTTGGATGCCTTGGATATTTTTCAATTTTTATTGATTTGATAAAATACACGTATCCAATATTTTTCTATGATCTGAATGACGGACTAAATAGAATCAATGTTTTTTTTTACTCAGGAAAGATCCCTATTACAAATATGGATGACATTTAACTTAAAAATATTAGAGGTCAGGGTTAATATTAAAAAAGCATGTGTGTTATTCATACGTGGGAGAAGTCAAACCTTTAATGTATTAGTTCCAGGATACGATGACACTGACGCCGATTCCCATTTTTTTTTTTTGTTGGGATGGAAAATCATCAAATGACATCTCCCACTCTGGGCGGAGCGGAAGGGCGTGTCAGACTTTTACTGACTAAAACCCACCCGTGTTTCTTCACTTGCCTGTGCGCTAGGGCCACGGTTTCTTGTTTAAACAACCCGCAACCCTGACTCAGGAGGCATCGGTCTTCAATGATCCCGTCACAATGTGCTGACATCTCATACCCCGTGGGCCTGACTGGTGACTTGTCTAGACTGACATTTTGTTGTAAATTTTTTGGAGCATTTGCCCCAAAAAGCACATATAGCCTTCCTGCCATCAGCTCTAGGTGCTTTGTGCCCCGCCCACTGCCACTTCAAACAGCTAATCCGCTGGGCTATGTCAGCTGCTTTCCTTCTACGAATCTCCTCATACCTGATTCATTCACGTAGAGAAACACCTACCATAGTTCTCTGTGAGACCTTGAGCTATCTTAGGCCGGCTATACAGGGACTGCTTGAAGAAGTCAGTCGACTGCGTCAAGCTGCGACTGCATAGTAAACTACTGCCTTCTACGTACGTACATACACGAACAGCTCGAGCAGTTGCATTGGAAATCCTTTGAGCGATTGACGGCACAGTGAAATTTCATCGTGCGGTTAAGCAGTTGCTAGGCATACACTGACTGCTCGAGCTGTCGACTGCTCTTGCGCAGTTTCCTCCCCCCGCGCTCTTCATTCCACGTCGCGCACGCTTGCCGCCCGCACGCTTCTTTTGTTTATTGAGAACAACTGCTCGCTTAGTTAATGAAATAAGAAATATTTCAGAAATTATAACGGTAAGTGATGTCGATAAATCGATGCCATGATAATGCCATAAATAAAAAACAAAGACGCGTTAGCCCTTGATGATATATCCCGAACTACTAACATCGTTTTGTTCGCAGTTCGGGATCCGCTTACTCGCATCTCGGCCCCACACCCCGCTCGATTGCCCTGTCTAGACGTCTTCATTGGACGACTGTATGATTTTTATACTGTGGTTAAGGTAAAGTTATCAATAGCAGCTTTAAGCTCTTGAGTACGGCTGCAAGAGCAGCCGGTGTATGGTGATCACTGACGAACTGCTCGAGCGCGAGAGGTCCTTGTATGGCAGACCTTATGGGGCCCATAGTGAGGGACCATGTTTCCGATCCATAAGGTAACGAACTCAGTGATTGTGTTTCAGCTAAATATGCTTAGAAAAATACTTACCATCCTAGCTTATAGGGTTGATTTCTACGATTGATTGTGGAATACAATCTTTTGACGCCGCGAACTGCAAAATAATAAAAGAATTTCTTATCACAATAAATGTTAGCAAGAAGAATTGTAGTGTAATCTGTTATTTGAGTGAATTTATGGAAAAATAACTTTAATTCTTACACAATAGCGTTTAGTCACTCTGAAATCAATTTAATGCACTTTAAATAGAATTGGTAATTGTTGTACTTTAAATGGGATGGGGGTGTCCACTTATACAAATATAACATACAGGATGTATCCGAAATCATAATGCAAACTTTGCGAAAAGGTTACACCGCATGCCATTAATAAAATTATGATAGTCATTTATGCCGTTAATAAGCGGTTACACAATGTTTAAAAAAAGTGTCAACTCGGCCTTTGAACTTTGTAAGCGTGCCGCTACGCATGTTTGTAGGTATGACGCTGACCCCTGATGTAAACTCGAAGAACTAGTTAGTAAATAGTTTTTGAGTTTTTTCACGTTGCGCTTTATTGTGTAATTGGCAAATTAATTAATTTTTACTTTAAAATCTTATAGGGTTTTAAAAGTATAGCAATAGGGTTGTATCCAAGGTATGAAAATCAAAAAAATAATTAGTCCGTCTTACAGATAATAAAAAAAATTAAGACCCGTATTTTTTATTTTGTCGTAATTACCAAAAATTACTGAGATATAGCGTATTAAAGTTACAGAGTGGGGGCTAATTACGTCACGCCGTTCTATATTTTGCACCATGGCGTGACGTCACGCGACATTTCAAATCAATATATCTTCCTAAGTATTTGAATAAAAGAAAAAATAAAAAATACGTGTTCAATATTTTTTATAAAGCTATCTGACGGACATTAAATTATTTTTTAGGATACAAGCCAATTATGAACGGTCTAAAGTGAAAAAACTGCATATTTTAAAAAAAATATCAGGAAAAAGCCGACGAAAAATTCCACCACTGGGGGTTTAGAATCATGTACCTACTGGATCCATGGTACTCGTTTGTGCGTCAATGTGAGATACATCCTGTATAGTAGATCTCAATCAGTTTACCCTCCTAAAGTTGAAAGTTATAACATGCAAAGGTCAATTATTTTATGTACGAATGTTCACAAAAAATATTAATAAACAAAAAATATACCAACCGAGTTTCTTTTTACTGCCTGGAAAAAAGACATGTTTGGAGTACCTAAACATGTTATTTTTTTTTGCATATAATAAATAGTGTCCGACCGAAACTAGTTTTACGATTGAAACCGAAACCGAATTTGGGCAACGGTCTCTGTTTCGGCCCAAACCGAAACCGAAACTTTCTTACAAGGATCATATTTTGAAAGAAAAATAAAGAAATCGTTTTAATAATCAGCTAGTTTTCTCTTTAAATCACATAGGTAAGCAATGATTGAAATTTTCATTTATGAACAATACATACACAACGTAGGTTATTTAAGAAGAAAACATTAGTTGCGCGGTGCGCCTCTCACAATAGTTATTTATACTCACAAAATACCACAATAGTTATTTATTTGAGTTTTTGCGTGTGTTCGAGAATAGATTGCCAATCACTCGAAAACTCGCCACCATAACAAAACAAAACGAGTAGCAAACAAACAAGCGAATCAGGACATTGGCTCCGATGGGATTGATTCATTCATTAAACGCGCCGAACACGACTGATCACAGCGCGAAAACTCTCTAATGCACATTCGGTTTTGGTCGTAATTTCAGCAAGATGGCCGACGAAAACGAAACTAAACCAAAATTCGGTTTTTGCCGAAATTTTACTGAAAAACTGAAACTGAACATTCGGTCCGACACTAATAATAAAGGGTGAACTTTACCGTTAGCTTCTACTCCGTTCAACATTTTAAATTATTTTTTTATAAAACCCTGCTATGATCGGTGCAGACAGCACAAATTGAGTCGATAAATTAATTGGTTAGAAAATTACCTTGATGTTCAATAACTTCTTCATGTAACATTTCTTTAATTTTACGGAAAAGACTTCTGAAATAAAAATAAAAAAAGAACATTTAGGCAACAATAAAGATCATTTTAATTTGTTGAATAAGGACTTGGTCATAGGTTATGTCCAGCAGTGGACCGGGTGATGCGATAACTCTGGCAGATTTATATTCAGTACACGGTCATGGCATGGTAAATTAGTTTGATGTGAACAATTCTGTCTTGGTATAGCTGCCTTCCTGTCACTCATGCTTGAGTGGCAGTGTCTCTTTCCAAAGTCGTATAGAAAGTGAAACGGAGAATAGAAAAAGTAATGGAGTACCTATAGAAAACGCAATGAAGTACAGAAGGCGTAATGGAGTATAGGAAGAGAAATAGAGTATAACGAGCGTAATGGCACTCTATTACGCCTTAAAAGCTACGCTTTAATGGAGTAGGTATTGAAAGCGTAATGGAGTAAAGAAAGCGTAATGAAGTATAGGAAGCGAAATAGATTATAGAAGCGTAATGGCGTATAGAAATCGTAATAGAGTATAGAAAGCATAATGGAGTATAGAAATCGTAATAGAGTATAGAAAGCGTAATGGAGTATAGAAAGCGTAATGGAGTGTAGAAAGCACAGCGGAGCATAGAAAGTGAAATCGAGTATAGAAAGCGAAATGAAGTATAGAAAGCGTAATGGAGTACTTACTCGCCACGTCCAATTTCAGTACTCATCAATACACTAACAAGGGAACTCCGATTCAAAATCTTTTTTTTGACTGAAAATTAAAATAGGGGTTTATTGACAATGTTGAGCACTTTTGTTGGACGGAGAAAAATCATTGAATTCACGTGAACGTTGCGACCCGACACCGTGATTGTTTTTGTTTTTTACTTTTTGCTTATTCTACGTTTATAATCATTGCAATTTTCGCTAGTGTCGATCAGTCCCACGACAGCAATTTTTTTTTTTTTAAACGCATGGTTTAATTGAATCGCTTAATTTCGCTTGTCATGATTCGGTACAGCTTAGCGGTCAGATCAAATATGATTTGTTTTCAAAAGTGGCTTAGCTCGAATTATGCCGAACCAACCCGAACAAAATTCATCAAAAAATCATTAACCTCTCGTATGCCGCCCGTTTAAATAATTAAATGACATTTTAGATTCGCACATTCATAATCTGAATGATTGAATGCATTCAAACTGATTTAAGACTTGGTTCTAATCAGTAAGTTAATTTTCAAAATCACATATTTTTGCGCAGATATACGCTTCGGCTGACTACGATAATTTATTATGAACGTAGATATACGCTCCGGCATACGACAGGTTAAATCATTTCGAAGATTATTTGTAATCCATTGCTCCATACTTTGAAAAATGTGTCTGTCTCAACAACGTAAACCACGCAATGAATGATGTTGAACTGTCAAAATTAAACACCGATACTGATATTCCCCCTTATTCATAAACGTTGCTTAAAGTTAACTAGTGATTAGCGATTCTTTAACCATTTAATTTTGACCTTTTTACGTCACTTAACTTAAATCTTATACCTTTAAACGAGCAATTCTTGTATATATATATATATATATAATTGGAATCTCGGAAACGGGTCCTACGATTTTCATGAAATTTTGTGTGCAGGGGGCTTCGGGGACGATAAGTCGATCTAGCTAGGTTTAATTTTCAGAAAATGTCTTTTTTCCACGTTTTGAGGCACTGAACAATTGCTAAACTTCTCATAAGAAGCAAAATTTCGCCGCTGTTCTTAATGATACGAATAGCTGAAGGGCTTCGGCCTCTGATTCGGAGCTCGTAGACTTCGGGTTCAAATCCCTGACGATATAGTGTATTTTCCTTTTTCTTTTTTGAGTTAAAAAAAAAAGAATGATGGCGTTGTCTAATGCTTTTTATTATATTTTATTTATAGAATTTTCTTTTTCGTTTTTATTTTTTCCCGAGCTTTCAAAAAAGTTTTTGTGCAAATATTCAGTAGATGGCGTTGTATAATACTATATAGTACTTTGATTTGATGTAGGTGACGTTTATATTCATGGTACACGAAGCCAATGTTTGGTTTGAGGTTAGACGCCGCAGAAAATTGTTATTAAAATATCAGGTGTATTTTTTGCACGAAAATGCCAAAAAGAACATTTAAAAAAACGCTTACGAACAATTTAACTCCACGAAGCCGTGACTCATCTCAAGAAGCAGAAGAAAATCAAAATGAAAACAATCTGATTTTCGCTCGTGCCACACGTGTTTGTCAGACTTCGCACAGTGAGGACCCATTTAATGAAGAACTTGATGAAAATCATCAGGTTTCCGCTCATCCCACACGTGCTGCTAAAGTAAGATGCTTGCAAAACCTAACTAACATTTTAAGAACAGAAAGGTCTTATGATTTAGATGTTTCACGAGAGCGTGCAGCACAACGTGTGGCTGCTGAAAATGATGAACAACGGGAGCGACGTCTGCAAGATATGCGGCAGCGTGCGTCAGAACGTGTGGCTGCTGAAAATGACGAGCAACGAGAGCGACGTCTGCAGGATATGCGGCAGCGTGCGTCAGAACGTGTGGCTGCTGAAAATGACGAGCAACGAGAGCGACGTCTGCAAGATATGCGGCAGCGTGCGTCAGAACGTGTGGCTGCTGAAAGTGATGAGGAACGGGAGCGACGTCTGCAAAATATGCGGCAGCGTGCGGGACAACGTTTGACATCTGAAAATAATGAACAACAAGAATACCGATTAGAAGAACAAAGACGTCGAGACGGAAGACGTCGTAGGGCTTTAGAACTTAATAATTATTTACCGACATATAAATGTGCCGTTACTGCAGCTGTGCAGTATCATGCATTAGGACCATTTAAAATTTTGTGTATTCATTGTGGCGCATTGCATTTCCCTGAGGAACGCGTTTCTAATGGTGTAAATAGGGATTCCTTTGGTAATTGTTGTTTGCATGGGCGAATTGTAATGGAACAACCAAAATTTTCAAATGAATTAGTACGACTCTTTTTAAACCGTCACCCACTTTCGAAAGAATTTCATAACAAAATTAGAAACTTAAACGCATCTTTTGCTTTAGCATCCTTTAATGTAGAAGATGATAGAACAATAAATAGTCATGGCGTTTATAGTTTTATCGTTTGCGGACAAGTTTATCATAAAATGAATATGACAGCTCATCCGACGCAAAATGATGTTGGTGACTTTGAGCGGCCACTGTACGGGCAACTATACTTTTTAGATCCTGATGAAGCTGTTAATGAAAGAGTTAACCATCCGCTTAATTCTGAAATTACTACCAGAACGATGGAGTTATTGGAGTTCATCATTCGAGCGCAAAATCGTTACGTACAGGGATATATAATGATGCGAGAAGTAGAAGCCGAAATGAATCGGTTAACTTCTGCTCAAGGATTACCGCTACCATACGTAAAGCTTTTATTCAGACTTCCAGATCAAAATGATCGCAGAAGGTTTAATATACCGGCGTGTAATGAGGTTTGTGCAGTTTTTACACTAAATGCTGATCAAAGCTTTCCAGAAAATGAAATGATTGTTCACCAGCGCAATAAAAATATTGTCTTTTTAAAGAATGTTGATAAGCGAATCGAGCCATTTACTTACCCTTTATTTTACCCAGACGGGACGGACGGTTTTAGCCCAGATTTGCAGTTACAAACACCTTATGCTAGCCGCAGTCATTTAACTCGCCTTGAGCTGGCACAATACAGACTTTCGTTTCGCCCAGAGTTTGTTAAATTTTCAACAGAATCTCCATCAACAGAAGGACCCGATTTACGGGAACTTCCATTTAATGCACTGCATTTTGGGGGCCGATTATTTCAACAGTATTTAGTGGATACTTACATTCGTGTAGAGCGTGACCGTATTCAATGGATAAAATATAATCAAAATAAGATTCTAGCTGATCAATATACGGGAGTAACCAGTTTCATTAATCAACTTGCTGAAAAACATAATGCCACAGTCGGTGAAAAGATTATTTTGCCTTCCTCTTTTCCTGGTTCAACAAGGTATTACACGGAACATTTTGAAGATGCAATGGCTATTGTTCGACGGCTTGGATCACCCGATTACTTTATTACCATGACATCTAATCCTAACTGGCCAGAAATAAAACAGGCATTGCAAATAAATTTAGAAGATGGAACAATCTTGCAACAGCTTCCACAGGATCGCCCTGATATCGTGGCTCGAGTTGCTAAGTTAAAATTTGACCAAATAATAGAAGATTTAGATAAAAAGCAAGTCTTTGGAAAGATATCGGCTTTTGTATACACTATAGAATTTCAAAAACGAGGATTACCACACATGCATCTGCTTATAATTATGACATCTGATGACAGGATTCATCAGCCAGAAGAGCTCGATGACTTGATTTCATCCGAAATACCAGGAAATGATGACTTAGAGTTAAGAGAATTAGTACTGAAATGGATGATTCACAACCCGTGTGGCGATTTAAATCCCAATGCAACGTGTATGGTTCATAAAAACGGAAGAACAAAATGTCGATTCGACTTTCCGAAATCGTACCAGGAAGTTACATCTTTAGTAGATGATGGTAAACCAAATTACCGACGACGCTACAATCCGATTTTGGACCCCCAGAGTCCCCAATTTTCACACGAACATGCTGTTTATCGCAAAGACATAAACGGTCGTCGTATAACACGTGATAATCGTCATGTAGCCCCCTACAACGCATATTTGTTGAAAAAATTTAATTGTCACATTAACGTTGAGTACGTAGGGAGTATTTTGGCCGTGAAATATCTTTATAAATACATTTATAAAGGACACGACTGCGCATCTATCAAAGTTGTAGAAGACCAAAGGAGGTTGATTTATAATGAAGCAAATACATACATTGAAGGACGTTGTGTCACACCACCAGAAGCGTGCTGGCGATTATTTACTTTTGAAATTCAAAAAAAAAGTCATAGTGTCCAACGACTGGATATCCACTTACCAGGACAATATCGGCTTGCAAACTCAGATCAAATCCATGAAGATTTAGCCGACATTGGCCAAAGAGGGTCTACTCTGGAGGCTTATTTTCAACATAATTCAGAAATTAAAAGACATAATGAGTCAAGCGTTAATGTTTCACGTCAATATCATTTTTATTGGCAGATGCCTGAAAACTTTAAATGGATCGGAAGGTCTAGCAAATGGGAACCAAGAGTTCGCCATTTGCGAGTCATTGGTAGGATTCACAATGTGAATTTTGTTGCCCAACCGGAACTTTATCACTTGCGATTATTATTATTTCATGTAAAAGATGCGACAAGTTTTGAAGACCTTCGAACCGTAACAAATATCCAATATCAGACGTATAAACAAGCTTGCTTAGCACGAGGCTTGACTTACGACGATCAACAATGGATAGAAAGTTTACGAGAATCTGCATTATCTAAAATGCCTGTAGCAATGAGAAGCCTTTTTGTTCAAATTTTAATTTACGGATCTCCTGAAAATCCAAAGCGTCTGTGGGAATCATTTAAAGAAAATTTGTCAGAAGATTTTATACATGCAGCCCAGCAAAATGGTCAGTCTATAGAAAGTGCAATTAATCGCGTTTACAAAATCATTGCTAAAAAATTAAACACTGAAGCAACAGAAGGCCGAAATTTCCAATACTGGGTACAAAATTTTGGCTTTGAGGATATTGATAATTACGATTTTGAAAACAATCAAGAGAATTTAAACACGGAAGAATCAGCAGTATTAGGAGAACAAATGTATCAGTTACTAAAAGGAAAACAGATTGAAGTCGTTAATTCCATTATTCAAGCTGCAAATAATACAGCTTCTGAAACGAAATGCTTCTTTATTGATGGTCCGGGAGGTACTGGAAAGACATTTATATATAAAACTTTATACTACATATTGACTGGAAAACGATATAAAGTAAAATGTATGGCTTTTACCGGTATTGCTTCCATTTTATTGCCTAATGGACGTACTTCTCATAAAACTTTTGGACTAAAAGTACCACTATCACCAGATTCAGTTTCAAGTATTAAACCTAACTCTTCTAAAGCGAAAGAATTAGCAGAAATTGATATTTTTCTTATGGATGAGGCTCCTATGCTTCCAAAATATGGTTTGCAGAACATTGATGAACTTTTGCGATCCATTGGAAATTCAGATCTCCCTTTCGGTGGAAAAGTAATAGTACTAGGAGGAGACTTTCGCCAATGTCTGCCTGTACAGCCGCGTGCGAATAAAACTGAGTTATTAGATCTTTCTATTAAGCGATGCTCCTTATGGTCCGTTTTTAAAACTTTTATACTAGAACAAAATATGCGCGTTGATATAGAGCAACGACAATTTGCTGATTATTTACTAAAAGTAGGCAACGGCGAACTTACCCTAAATTCTATGGAAGAAATTGAATTGCCACAGAATATCATTTCAACCAACAATCTTATTGATGAAGTTTTTGGAAACTGTTTAGTCAATGGAAATTATGATGGGATGAAAGACAGAGCAATACTCGCGCCTCTTAATAAAGATGTTGAAAAAATTAATGATGATATAGTTGCCAAACTTCCCGGGGAGTACAAAATCTACCATAGCCATGACTCAATTAAAGATCAGCCTGAAGGAGCTGTCGAATTTACAACAGAATTTCTCAATAGTGTCAACATTTCAGATTTGCCACAACACGAACTGAAATTGAAAAAAAATGCATTAATAATGTTGTTACGTAATTTGGACGTATCAGAAGGACTATGCAATGGTGTAAGACTCATTGTGAAAGGTCTGTGCAATCACATAATAAAGGCGAAAATTGTTACAGGTGAACAATCCGGTAAAGAAGTACATATACCAAGAATAACCCTTGACTCATCAAAAGGACAACTGGGATGCACCATGCAGCGTCACCAATTTCCCGTTAGATCTGCATTTGCCATGACTGTCCACAAATCCCAAGGGCAGACATTCGAATCTGTTGGGGTTGACTTAAAGTCCAGTCCGGTCTTCATGCATGGCATGTTATATGTAGCATTTTCTAGAGTTAAGCGACCAACTACCTTAAAAGTCCATCTTCCAAATGAAACTCCTCGACATACCCGCAATATAGTATGGAAGGAAGTATTAGGTTAAGACCTTACACTATGTATTGTATTGAACTATAAGTACTTATTTCTAATAAAATGTTAAATAAACTAAATTGCACTCGTAATTTTATATTTAAATAACAGTTAGTAATATTTTTTATTATAATGTCGGTATGATCGAAAAACATTAGTCAAAAAATATTATTTAAAAAATTCGCTCGTTATGTATTTTTTGTTTTGAAAATTTTATAGAGACACGCGATGTAACAAAAAAAAAGATGCCGAGCAAGGCTCGGTCGCCCAGGTACTCATTCTTTATGAAAATACACCACAGTGTTTAAGGGGTTTATTCATAAACGAAGATTAAAGTTGAGTGACGTGCAACCGTGTAAAATGTATGGTTAAAGAATCGCGAATCACTAGTTAACTTTAAACATCTTTTATGAATAATGGGGATTGTGTTTAACGCAATTACCCTGCTGAGAATATTAACAATATCGAAGTGACTTACATAGTTTTAATGGCATTTTGAGTATGCTTCCGAGACGTCGATCCATCATGCTTATAACAAATAAAAAAGTAATCGTTAATTTAAAGTAAAATAACCTTTTTTTTTATTATTTATAAACTAGCGCTTCACCACAATCCCGCCTGATGGTAAGCAGTGATGCGATCGTTTATGGTAAAACGCGCTAGTTTATTAAGAACCTATTCACTCAGATTGAGTGAATAGGAAGGAAGACGGCAGTTGAGCGAGGTGATGTAACGTTAAACCCAACAACACGACCAACGATGCTGCGCCAAAGGGAGATTGATCTGAAGACCCTCCACGACCAAACTCCCAACACAACAAAATTTGGTGCATCGTACCTGGCACACCAAGCAACTGCTCAGACCCGTCCTCCGCACGGCTTCACCAGAGACCATGCCGGAACACGACAAATCGCTTGGCGACAAGGCTGTGTCTGGTGGGTGGTAACTTCTGCCGGCGGCCGGTGTTATGGCCTACCACCGAGAGAAAAACATCTTCAATTATTTTTAAACCTATAAACTAGTGCGAACGCGATTCCGCCTGATGGTCAGCTGTGATGCAATCATTGATGGTAAAGCACGCTTATTTATTAAGAGACTAATCACTCTAGCCTCGAAGATACTTAAATTGTAGGCAGAAGGAAAGACCGCCGTTGGCAAATTGATCCAGTCCCTCGATGTGTATGGTATAAAAGACGAGGCGAAACGTCCTGCACCACCGCGTCGCCGTCAGCGCAACTGTGATGGCAGAATTAAGTCATGCAATTCCCTCGCACACTCTCCAAAATGCATCCTATAGAACACCGACAGGCTGGCTACTCTTGGCCTGTGCTCCAGGCTTTGGAGACAGTTTGGACTAAATTCGAGTCGCCAATTAGCCTCTTCGCACGCCTCCACCGAATCCAAAGTTTCCATGTGGCATTTTGCAGTACAAACCCTAATGTAGCTGCAATCCTCCACACACGAACAAACCTCTGCTTTGTATAAAATTATAAGCTGTCCTGGTGTGAAGTACCGCCGGACCTTTGCAATAACACCAAATTTTGTGGCAACCCAAAGTTCAGGTTCGAGGAAATCTTAACTCCCAAAAGCTTGTAGCAGATGCTACATATGTTCTATTACCCGCCGCGAAGGGTCGGCTATAAATCACACCAGGACCGCGGAAGTCATGGCGCGCGTCGCTGCGAGCCTGACCCCCGCAGCGAGGGTTCCTATAAATCTTACCCCGGCTTACATCTGTTGACCAACGGTCAAGGCTCATGAGAACCATAGCGAGCTGTTGTGCTCGTGAACTGGAGTTGGCGCGCTTTCTACACCAACCAATCACACGCCGCGGCCTGTCTCGATCAACGAATCAACATCAAGAACGCACTCGACACCGCGTGGAGATCGGCAGCACAGTAAGCTGATTTCTTATTGGTTACCCCACTATTGTTTAAAGATAGCTAGTATTTAAGTGAGTGCATAGCGAGTAAGAGACATTCCATTCCATTCGATTACATTCCATTCAACATTCCATTCCATACCATTCCATTATTGTACAGATATTTATACGCTATTCCTGTTCACACTCTTGTATATAATTATCTTACATCACGTTATTGTACACGTCATATACATTATACCCTTTTCTTCTTCAGCCTATGGATGTCCACTGCTGGACAAAGGTCTCCCCCAAGACTTTCTACGCTGACCGGTCTTGTGCTGCCTGCATCCATCGGCTTCCCGCGACCTTCACCAGGTCATCGGTCCACCTTGTTGGGGGACTCCCTACGCTGCGTCTTCCAGTACGTGGCCGCCACTCCAGAACCTTACTGCCCCATCGGCCATCGGTTCTACGAGCAATGTGCCCTGCCCACTGCTACTTAAGTTTAGCGACTCGAAGAGCTATGTCGGTGACTTTGGTTCTTCTGCGGATCTCCTCATTTCTGATTCGATCACGCAGAGAAACTCCGAGCATAGTTCTTTCCATTGCCCTTTGTGTGACTCTGAGCCTTCGTATGAGGCCTATTGTGAGCGACCCTTTACTTACGTGCAATACACAACGTTCGATTTATCTGAGTTTAATTACGTAACACGACATACGCGCTACAAGCTTATGAATTGTCAGGAGCAGTATGGTTCCAATTGGTGTTTCATATGTAGTAGAGCCAGCAAAGAACTCCACGGTTACTATTTTAAAAATAATTGGGTCTTGAAAAAAGACGATGATCCCTGATTTTGTTTCTGCTTTTCTTCTCAGAGGTAGTCAGTTAGGAAATGCCGGCTCCAGCTACTTTATAAAAATACGAGTATGACATGTAAAAGTGATCAGTGATCACATCGGCCGCTAGCAGAAGTTACCACCCACCAGACAAAGTCTTGCCGCCAAGCGATTTGTCGTGTTCCGGCATGATGTCTGGTGAAGCCGTATGAATGACGGATCTGAGCAGTTGTGTTGCGATGTGGGCCGGTTACGATGCGCCTAATGTTGTTGTGTTGGGGGTTTGGTCGTGGAGGGTCTTCAGATCAACCACCCTTTGGCGCAGCATCGTTGGTCGTGTTGTTGGGCTTAACATTGCATCACCTCGCTCACCTGCCGTCTTCCTTCCTATTAGCTCAGTTTTTCTGAGTAAATAGGCTCTTAATAAACTAGCGCGCCTTACCATCAACGATCGCATCACTGCTTACCATCAGGCGGGATTGCGGTCAAGCACTAGTTAATAATTATTTAAAAAAAAAAGTGATCCTACTTGCATAATAAACGATTTCATTTCAATGTTTTCAAATTACAGTAGCTATGGGTGGACAGCATAGGGCTTGTAAACAAGTACCAGGTAATTGTTGACTGAGAGCGTTGGTCTGATGGTATCGACTGCCACTTACAAGCTGTAGGTTCAAACCCCATCAGAGGATGTATAGGAATAAGATATTGTATAGAAATAAGATTAGTTTAAGAAATGGATAAAAAAAAAAAAAAAAAATGTCAAAAACAAAGATGACAACAAAAGAATTTACAGACACAGTGGAAAAAAGTAACCCACGACAGCCAAACCCGCAAAAGAAATAGCGGAAAAAAGAGTAAGCTGGAACAAATAAAAATAGACAAGGATTCTTGCCAAGCAAGAAGAGAAAGACGGCTAATTAAAAAAAAAAAACCCATCAGAGGCTTTGCTTTGTCTAAAATTATGTCATGACCACTGCTCTCAAAATGGTAAAGGAAACTATGGTGGGGAAACCGGCATGTGCTAGAGCCAAATCTTCGAAGTCACGTGAAATCTACCAACCCGTTCTGGGGTCGTGCGATCTTTAACCGAGAGGAGGCCTGTGTCCAGGGGGTGGAAACATTATATATGCTGATCATGTATGTTAAGTACAGGACTGAAGTTTTGGCGGGAAAGTCAAGCTGAGTGTCAGGCTCATTTTTCATCGGACTTTTAAAATCTTTTAAAGTGTTGATTACTAAATAAAAGTGCGTGATTTATGTAGTAAAAAGTGCATTCGGTAAATAATTCATAAAGAACAGTGAAATATCGCAGTATAGTGGCCACATCATGACTTTGTCTCAAACTTCCATCGTATGACGGATCACGCCGTCTTTTTCGACATGAACAATTCATTACGTGACATTGGCTAATTGCACAAACCGTGCGAAGCCATAAAAGAAAGAAAAAAAAAGTACAGGACTGGTGACAAGTAACATGTATTGAAATCAGCGTAAGAACACCTTTACTGACTCGTGCAAGAGGATGTTTTATACCACAATGTCATTTTATTTTTAATAATTACAAACTAGTCCTTGATCGCAATCCCGCCTGATTGTAGGCAGTGATGTGATCGTTGATGCTAAAGCGCGCTAGTTTATTAAGAGCCTATTCACTCAAAAAAAACTTAGTAAATAGGAAGGAAGACGGCAGTTGAGCGAGGTGATGCAATGTTAAACCAAACAACACGACCACTGCGCTGGAGGGAGATTGATCTGGGTCCCTCCACGACCAATCTCACGACATATATTTGGCGCATCGTACCACAACTGCTCAGACCCGTCCTCCGTACGGCTTCACCAGTCATCATGCCGGAACACGACGAATCGCTTGGCAGCAAGACTTTGTCTGGTGGCCTACTACCGAGAAAACTGTCTGTACCGAGAAAATTTTAATGCTGTGGCGGGCCAGTGGTAATGGCTTCAACAAGCTCGCAGGTTTTAACCCACGCAGGCTCTCTGTTCTTATAAATTCATCATTATCTCCTCTTAAAACAGTGAAGGAAAAATCGTAAGGAAATCGGCTTTTTCTAGAACTGACCATCTGAAGATCAACTCCTTAAATCTCCTTATGCTCGCGGTGGGGAAAGACGAAGAGGAGAAGACTACCGTCTCGAAGAAAGAAGCTTTGTGTCCCAGCATTGGGCCTATTATGCAAAGTAATACTTACGATATTTCCGATTCTTCAATAGTACTGTATGCAGAATCCACCCAGTCACTGCCATCACTAGATTTATCTGTGAAATGCAAGAAAAAATTAAAGAAGGATTTTTTTTTTTTTTTTTGTAAATTTTAAACCAGCGCTTGACCGCAATCCCGCCTGATGGTAAGCAGTGATGCGATCGTTGATGGTAAAGCGCGCTAGTTTATTAAGAGCCTATTCACTCTAGCCTTGAAGACACTTAAATTGTAGTGTGACGGAAACACCGACGCTGGCAAATTGTTCCAGTCCCTCGATGTACGCGGTATAAAAGAGGAAGCAAAACGCTTCGTCCGGATCGCAGTGGTGTCAACAAAGTAAGGGTGGAAACTCGCCGTACGACGGGTCGTCCGATGATGGAAGGGAGATGGGGGAATTAAATCATGCAATTTCCTTGCACACTCGCCAGAATGCATCCTATAGAAGACCGAAAGGCTGGCTACTTACGCCTGTGCTCCAGGCTGTGGAGACCATTTCGAGTTAAGTCTGGGTTAGCTTGCATTATGTCCCATTTTTGGGTTAAGGCCTCCCGTTTTCCTTCCAAACCTTCCTCTCTTGTGCTATCTCTGGCCACATTGGCCATGGACATGTCACCAGATCGTCACACTACCTTTGCCGTGCTCTACCGTGATGGCGTAGTGCCCTTTCCATTACCATTGCCTTCTGAATGGAAAAATATCGCGAAGAAACCGATATGTACTAGAGGTACATTTATTTACTACTGATATTTACCAGCACAGAGACATTTACCAACCCGCGCTGTGCCTGCTTGTGGATTACGGCCAACTCTCTCTCAGGCCTTTTTCCAGCAGTGCTACGTTAGAGTCCATAAAAATATTTCCTCTGAACGTTTTCACGTTAACACTTTTATTACATACTTTTAGAACACAAATTATTGTAAGTTTTCTTACCTGATTTCAGTTTAACAACTGAAAGAGTGTACGAAGTATTCCCTTTAAATCTTGTGCTGAAAAAGAACATAATTTAATGATTATGGTGGCTGGTTAAAACGAGCGAGAAAATTGGGTCCTTGTCGCTCTAATGAATGATGTTTCTGAACCAGAAAGAGGTTGACTTGAATCTAGATGGGCGGGTCTGGACGCCCTTGATTGTTATCGACTTTCGTTTGTAACTATTCCTAAATCATTGTGACTTCTGGTTAAGGTACGGAGTAACTGTTTTAACCCAAGTAATTTTCATCTGCAATATCATCAACATTCGAGCCAAAAGTCCATCAGTGGAAGTGAACTCTTTTAACTCCCAAACATAACAACTTCGACTGGCACTTCATTTTGTGTATGTCTCTGTCATCAGAGCTCTCAAAAACGTTAAATAAAACATCGTATTTAACTGTGTCCTAGAACTAAAACAGGAAGATATGTGAGATCTCCCATCTCGTAATGGGCTCTAGGATTATTAAGGCTTTGTCCCTCTCACAAAGAGGACATACATGGAAGCACTGAAAACGGGAACTCCAAAATCCGGTAAAAAGGTCTTGTAGGAAGGCAGTAATTTTGTCGAAAGCAAAATTTGAGTGGCCTACATCGTCACCCATCTGAACACTTGAAGTTTCAGAGGGGTCACAGAGAATGAAGACGTCTCGGATGCTAGTGACGCTAGTTCCTGTCACCACTCTTAAAATGACCTAAGGGTGTCAGTAAATACGGTGGAGGTCAGCCCAGCTTCCAGGCCATAGTTCGGAGCGAAAGTGCAAGGCAGGCCGTCACCTCCTTCTGCGAAGCAGTGATGCTGGCAAAGGAGGAGGCAGAGCGCGTGAGGCAGCGGGAATCCCAGCGCCCTCACGCCTCTAGCCGCCGCATGAGACGACCTGGTCGGGACAACATCGAACTCTGGGCCCCCGTAGGCGCGTGCTTGTAGCAAGGATCGCCCGGTAAGGACGAAAAAATAACGAAAAAGAAATGTCAGCACTAAGTGACGGGATCCACGATAACCGATGCCTCCTAGGCTAGGGTTGCAGGTTGGTTAAAAAAGAAACCGTGGCCCTGGCGCAAAGACAAGTGAAGAAACATTGGTGGGTTTTAGTCAGTAAAAGCCTGACACGCCCTTCCGCTCCGCACAGAGAGGTGCGGGAGAGGTCATTTGATGATTTCCCATCCCAAAAAAACAAAAAAAGGGTGTTAGTAAACGATGGCTCGAAAATTCTGACAAAGCCGCCGATCTCTTGTTCACAAACTAATCGAATATTAAGTTAAATACATCTTTTTCTTTCTATTTCAAAAAGAGAAGAATAAAAGATAACATTTAGATAACAATTTAGTTTAATCCTATGAAATTAAGATACGCCATAGACAGTTTAGACGCGATTATAAACATGGCGACCAATGAAAAATTATTATTTATAAACCAAAAACCCGCCTGCATAGAAATCTAATGAATTGAAAAGGCAGAACCAAGTTACTTTACTAGTTAGTTTACTCGGTGGTAGGCCATAACATCGGCTGCCGGCAGAAGTTACCACCCACCAGACAAAGCCTTGCCGCCAAGCGATTTGTCGTGTTCCGGCATGATGTCTGGTGAAGCCGTTCGGAGGACGGGTCTGAGCAGTTGTGTTGCGATGTGTGCCGGGTACGATGCGCCTAATGTTGTTGTGTTGGGAGTTTGGTCGTGGAGGGTCTTCAGATCAATCTCCCTTTGGCGCAGCATCGTTGGTCGAGTTGTTGGGTTTAACATTGCATCACCTCGCTCAACTGCCGTCTTCCTTCCTATTCGCTCAGTTTTTCTGAGTGAATAGGCTCTTAATAAACTAGCGCGCTTTACCATCAACGATCGCATCACTGCTTACTATCAGGCGGGAATGCGGTCAAGTGCTAGTTTATAATTATTAAAAAAAAAAAAGTTGAAAAATCGCAGTTGGGGGACGGTTCTATGGAACACTTGTTTATCTAGCTAAGAGGTCCCACAACTGCGATTGTTCAACTTGTTTCTGCCTTTTCAGTTAATTTGAATTTAATGCAGCCGGGTTTTTTGTTTGTAAATAATATTTTTTTTTAAATTCCTATCTTTTTAGTTTTCTTATTTATTAATATGCTATACATATACGTATTTAGAATCAGTGTTTAAAATTTCTTCATTTTGATATCCCACTCGGTATGCTTGGTAGATATTTTTCTTTTTTTACCTCGCAATATGGCGTTAAGCATCCGCCATTTTGGTTTTATTTTAATGTCATAACACTTGGGCTTTTAAGACAAATCTAACGATACTACAAATGTGAAAATTCGTTTAGCGGTTCTGGAGATACAAGGTAATAAAGAATATTACAATTTACGTCAAGCGCGGACTAATTTGAAAGGTCTAAACTAACATTTTATCTTCTGTCCTTTTCAATACTCAATATCTTTATTGCTTTACCATAAGTTCATATAAGGGTGGTAACAATTTATGTGAGATCAATTATAGGCCCTGTAGTGCACAGCAAAATAGGGTAACAGGAGAGAGGAAGCTCTGTTTGAATATCTTAAAATAATATAATTATATTGCAATTTAATTTAATAATAAATAAAATATATACGGAGATTATTAGCATCATTTTACTTAATCTACAATTTATATATTATTTTATCTTTGGAATCTGACTAATTTCACTTAATTTATTTATTTCCTTATTTGTATATTTGTGTTTAAATTATGAATAATTATAACGTTTCAGACGGTATTTTTGTAGTATGTTTAAGATAAGTATTATTAATTATATATTTAAGTTTAATTTCAATTATTTGTTTTTATCGCTAAGATATTCATTTATAGTGTAGTAACATTTGTTTATTAGAATTTTTTAAAATTTATTTATAAATATATTTAACTTTTCTTCTTGCTTTGTTGTGTCCGGTAGTTTATTATATATGTCGGAGATCGTCGATATAATTTTAATAGAAGTTGCTGATTTGATTTACTAGAGGGGCGAACGCTTGTGACGTTATTTTGTGATGGCGGCACATGGAAAGAGTCGCTTTGGAAAGTGGGGTCCGTCGAACGGTCACTTTGCATCGAGACGCGGACGAAGGCACTTCTCCGAACCGAAACTGTCGGTTTGCCTATTCAAATTGTTATTATGAAGATTGGAGGGTATATCTACCCGTCGTGCTTCAATTCAAAACTCACCTACGAAATGGAACCTGTACCACCACACCAAGATGCTGTCGACCCTACCGCTCTGCTGTCGCTGTCTCCGACATATATTTAAATGACATTACGTAGGGGCTTGTAGAATGCTTAATGAAATATAAAGAAAAAGGTGTACTGAACTTATATTTAGTTTAGTTTGTACAGAAGAGAATCGGTGACAGTGACAGCTTGAAGTCAATCAAGCCAAATTTGGCAATTAATTCGTAATACCCGCGCGGTGCGGGCAATTTCGTGCACAAAACCCGCCACACTTTTTCCCACCCACTGCAACTCCTGAAAGCCAGAATCAACAGTGGAGACCGCCAGAAAAACGCCGAGCAATGAAGCTCGACGAGTCCCGAAGAAACGATTCAACTGTCTTGGGTCCCACAACGAAATTAATCAGAAAAGAATAGCGGAGGAGTAAGAAAAAATATATTTTTTCCACTTCCCTCCATAATAAGCAGGAGACAGAACAGAACTAGGCCAATCGGCACAAAGGGACATTATTGCAACTGGGAGAAGCCCAGATTGCCAAGCACCACGGAATAAAATTTGATTAAGTTAATGGATCCTAAGATGGTGTAGCGCGTAGGTCGTGTCGCGTAATTAAAACTCAAATAAATCGAACTTTGTGTATTGCACGAATGTAAAAGAGTACAATGTATTTGACGTGTACAATGACGCGATACAAGAGTGTGAACAAGGAATGGATATAATAATGATGTTGTATAATGATGTTGTACAATGATGTGGAATATGATAATGATGTGTCTTACAAGCTATGCACTCACTTAAATACTAACTATCTCTATACTAACTATCTCTAAATGATTGTGGGGTAACCAATAACGAATCAGCTTCCGTCCTGCGATGTCCACGCGGTGTTGCGTGCGTTCTTGATGCTGATTCGTTGATCGAGGCAGGCCACTGCGTATGACTGGTTAACGTAGAACGCGCGCCAATTCCGTCACGTGCTAGATGACTCGTTATGGTTCCCACTGATGTTGACCGTTGGCCCTGCAGATGTGTTCTGGGACGTGAGATTTATGAGAACCCTCGCTGCGGGAGTGGGACGCGCGCCATGACTTCCGCGATCCTCGTGTGATTAATAGTCGACCTTTTTGGTGTAATTTGTAAGAGGACATGTGTAGCCTTTGTACATCGCCACAATAGCGAACACGTGTGGCATTTGTACAATGCTACAGTACTCCCCCCTTTTTAGCAAAGCGTACGTAGCGTGCAGGCGTCTTGACGATCCTGCCTGATCTAGTACGTTGTTCCCTCGTATGCGGGTCTGGATGTAGGCTGGGTTGCTCATCTGTGGTAGCTGCAGGTGCTTGATTGGTCTCGCTGTTCGTATGCCTGGGATCATCTTCTGTGTTGATTGTGTACGCAGGTTTGAGGCGATCAATCGATATATTGCTAATTCGTCCTGGTAATTGGATTGTAAAATACTTTTCTTTACGTTCGATGATCTTGTATGGACCTTGGTATGGATGCTGCAGAGGTTTGCGGACGGTGTCATCGCGTACAAACACGTGGCTACATGTTTGTAGGTCGTTGTGCACGAACATACATCGCTTATTTGCATGCGATTTGTATGTAGGTGTGAGCTTGGTGATAACTTCTTGCAGGTGATTGACGTAGTCGTGGTCCATTTTCGGTGTAGCTGGTGTTGGTGATATGAAATCGCCTGGTAGTCGTATTGCTTGACCGTTGGTGAGTTGCGCTGCGCTTGTGTTAGAGTCGGAGCGGATAGCGGCTCTGAGACCCATTAGAACAGCAGACAATTCGTCGATCCATTTGTTGCTGTTTTCTAGTCTAGCCATGAGTGCGGCTTTTAATGTCCTGTGCCAGCGTTCGACGATTCCATTACTCTGCGGGTGGTATGCAGTAGTACGGGTTTTTTCTACACCGAGTAATTGAGCGAGGTCTCGGAATAGTCGACTTTCAAACTGTCTTCCTTGGTCGGTAGTGATTCTTATTGGACAACCGAAACGAGATATCCACACTTCGTAGAGTTTTCTTGCGACGATTTCAGGGGTTGTCTCCTGAAGTGGTACAGCTTCAGGCCATCGTGTGCACCGGTCGATCATCGTGAGCAAGTATTTGTGTCCACATGCTGACGTCGGTAGCGGTCCAACGATATCAACGTGAATATGTTGAAATCGTTCGCTCGGTGGGAATGTTGCGATGTCACTATGATTGTGTCGCTGTACTTTGGAGAGCTGACACGAATTGCATGTCTTAGTCCACTGGCCGATGTCGGTATTCATTGAAGGCCAAAAGAATCGCTCTTGCATCAGCTTCCGTGTGGATCGTACTCCTGGGTGGCTTGGGCTGTGCACGGCATTGAAAGCTATGCGACGAAAATTAGCTGTTAAGTAGGGACGAACATGTGGCGTTGATGTTTCGCAGAATATTGGCTTGTTAGTACCCGGTAAAATGATTTTCCTGAGTTGTATGTTGGTCTGTTGAGACAATGTAGGGATACAACTGTCGTTTTCTTGAGCTTGAGATAACTCGTCGTAGTTGATGGGTGAGGGCACGTCGATAGTTTCGACGCGTGATAATGCATCTGCTACAACGTTTTGAGCTCCGCTCACGTGTCGAATATCAGTAGTGAACTCGCTGATAAACAGTAGCTGCCTGATTCGCCGTGGTGTGTCGTTATAGGAAGGCGGCTTACGAATTGCGTAGGTCAGCGGTTTATGGTCAGTGTAAATCACGAGTTCTTTGCCTTCAAACATCTTTCTGATTTGTTTTATTGCCATATGTATTGACTGGAGCTCCCGATCGAAAGTCGAGTACTTCTTTTGTCTTTCCGAAAATTTCTTTGAAAAATATCCGAGTGGCAGCCATTGTCCTTTGTTTCGCCTTTGTTGTAGAGATGCCCCGGCGCAGGTAGCTGAGGCGTCCGAAAAAATGGCGATTTGGTCCTCTGGCGAACTGGATGGGTAAGACAATAAAGCAGCGTTTATTATGCTTTGTTTGCACAACTCAAAAGCTTTTGTCGATTGATTGTCCCACTTTACTTCCGTCTTGTCTCGTTTTTTTGAATTATGAAGGAATGCATTCAGCGGTGCCTGAATGCTTGCCGCATTTGGGACACTGTCTCGGTAAAAATTTATCATGCCCATAAATCTTCGTAAGTCTTGAATGGTTTTGGGTTTTGGGTATTCTGTGATTGCTTTGACTTTGTCTTGAAGTGGTTTGATTCCCTTGCTTGATACTTCATAACCTAGGAACTTGACGGTTTCGCTGCCGAAAACACACTTAGAGGGATTTATAGTGACACCATACGTGTCTAATCGGCGTAAAACTTCCTGCAGATCTCCGATGTGGCTTGCTTCACTTTCAGATGCAACGATAACATCGTCGATGAATGGGAACGCGTAGTCTATTCCGTAACGTGCTAGATGACTCGTTATGGTTCCCACGGACGTTGACCGTTGGCCCTGCAGATGTGTTCTGGGACGTGAGATTTATGAGAACCCTCGCTGCGGGAGTGGGATGCGCGCCATGACTTCCGCGATCCTCGTGTGATTAATAGTCGACCTTTTTGGTGTAATTTGTAAGAGGACATGTGTAGCCTTTGTACATCGCCACAATAGCGAACACGTGTGGCATTTGTACAATGCTACAATGGTATTTGCTGTTACAATTGATTCCAATAATAGGTATGGCAAAAGCACCTGAAAGCACGGAAATTGGTTCTAGTTTCTACAAGGTCCGTATAATAAATTTCGTGCACAATCAAAAACAACTTACTTGGAGCGTATGATTACTGGCATTTCAGAGTTCTTCCGCAGTGCCATACTGGCTATCTCCGTTGACATTCCGAGTTCTGGGAAGAGATTAGAAAAATAAGTTACAGGCGCTGGGGAGTAAGAGACTAATTGTTATTTAAATGGTAGGCCATAACCAAAACATAGTTACCACCCATCAGACAAAGTCTTGCCACCAAGCGATTCGTCGTTTTCCGGCATCATGTCTGGTAAAGCCGTACGGAGGACGGGTCTCAGCAGTAGTGTTACGATGTGTGCCGGGTACGATGCACCAAATGTTGTTGTGTCAGGAGTTTGGTCGTGGAGGGTCTCTTGATCAATCTCCCTCTGGCGCAATCTCGTTGGTCTCAATCTCAATGTTGTTGGGTTTAACATTGCATCACCTCGCTCAACTGCTGACTTCCTTCCTATTTACTCAGTTTTTTGAGTGAATAGGCTGAATATACTAGCACGCTTTACCATCAACGATTGCATCTCTGGCGGTTCCATCAGGCGGGATTGCGGTCAAGCACAGGAGATTGATCTGGAGACCCTCCAGGACCAAACTCCCTACACAACAACATTTGGCGCATCGTACCCGGCACACATCGCAACACAACTGCTCAGACCCGTCCTCCATACGGCTTCACCAGCTTACTATACTATGATTACAAGTAATCTTTAATTAATAAGCAAGATTAAAATTTTAATAAATATTATCACGATTAATACAACATCTCTTCCTGCACTCTTATTACAAAACGCATTATTATTGTCAATTGGATATTCTGAAAAATATTGCTTATCCATTAGTCTGTATGTTTGAAAGACCTGTCTGCTCAACAAGGTAAATATGTTTTTTTTGTAATTATAAACTAGCGCTTGACCGCAATCCCGCCTGATGGTAAGCAGTGATGCGATCGTTGATAGTAAAGCGCGCTAGTGTATTAAGAGCCTATTCACTCAGAAAAACTGAGCGAATAGGAAGGAAGAGGGCAGTTGAGCGAGGTGATGCAATGTTAAACCCAACAACACGACCAACGATGCTGCGCCAAAGGGAGATTGATCTGAAGACCCTCCACGACCAAACTCCCAACACAACAACATTAGGCGCATCGTACCCAGCACACATCGCAACACAATTGCTCAGACCCGTCCTCCGTACGGCTTCACCAACATCATGCCGGAACACGACAAATCGTTTGGCGGCAAGGCTTTGTCTGGTGGGTGGTAACTTGTGCCGGCGGCCGATGTTATGGCCTACCACCGAGTAAATAACTCAATGTATGTTGCTGAACTGTCAAAATGAAACCCTTTGCTCCTGATAGTGTGGTATGCAATTATCCAGCGGCTTTATATGCTTTTTAGAGAGCAGCGGTGGCTTACGAGTTGTAGGTTGTAGGTCCGAACTCCCTGGTCTCAAAACGGTGAAGAAAAGAAGAGAGGAGACTGGCATGTCCTAGAGGAAAAACTTTGAAGACATCTGACATCTACCAAACCGCACTGGGCCAGCGTGGTACAGTCAGGTCCACTCCCTCTCCCCGAGAGGAAGCTTCCTCGGAGTAGGAACATAATTAACATGCTATCCGAGGCACAGGGATATTAAACTGCCAATTGGCTTGTATCCTAAAAAAATACGAGTGTGCTTATGACCACACGACTGACGTGAAACTTCTTTCGCTCCACCTGTATGTATATATATATATATGTGTGTGTACAATATATACATGTATACACATATACATATATTTATTTTCTATAAATATTTAAATTTATTTCATGGTTTCATTGATAGATCGATCATAGATCTTCCATTTTTATTGAAAAAAAAAAAAAAAAAACTCGTATAGACCTTGTAGTACCAAGCTCGCGCCACGGGCGCCTCTGTGCTTATATCCCCCACTTAACTTCCGTTCGCCTTCCCCGATCATTTTTCGTAACGCTTACGTCACGCGTTCGCCAGCTTACTCCCCAAGTCAAGCGTGCGTAAAGAAATTTCACTTCAATAATTTAATGTCCGTCAGATAGATTTATAAAAAATATTGAACACGTATTTTTTATTTTTTCTTTTATTCAAATACTTAGGAAGATATATTGATTTGAAATGTCGCATGACGTCACGCCGTGGTACAAAATACAGCACGGCGTGACGTAATTAGCCCCCACTCCGTAACTTTAATACGCTATATCTCAGTAGCTTTTGGTAATTACGACAAAATAAAAAATACGGGTCTCAATTTTTTTATTATCTATAAGACGGACTAATTCTTTTTTTTTATTTTTATACCTTGGATACATCCCTATTTCCAAACTATGGACGGTAATTAATTAAGAACCTATAGCTCATCAGTAGCGCTTGCACTCTCGAGACCCACAGGGCGGTTAAAAAACGAATGAGGTTCGTACTCACCCGCTATTCTGAGATCACTGCAGCTCTGCTTATTTCTCTGTAAAACATTTTATTCAAGAGTAATATACACCAATAGTTAATAGTCGTGGTGGCCTAGGAGTGGTGAGTAACATAGGCTACTTTTATAATCCTAATCGCCCACTTCCCTAAAATGGGGAGTGAAAGTTTGTATTGAGAATTCCGCAATATTCAAGGTAGAAAGCTAAAACTTGGTATTCGGACTATTTCTGACAAACAAAATATCGAGCATCAAATTTTCTTTTTGGAAATCTGCCCCTCCAATTCATAAAAAGAGAAGGCGGCAGTTTTCAAGTTAAGAAGCTAATATAAGTTGGGTTAGCAAATGAAACATGTTTCTAAATACTTACGGGTTCGTGTATTTCCTTCCTTCTGTGTCTTCTCCGTTGTGGAACCACAGGAGGCCTGTAGGGTTTGACTCTGAAAACAAACAATTTATCAATATATTGGCATGGCTAGATGACATGTAGTAAGTAAATATTTTCATTTTTCATTTTTCAAAAAAAGTTACTTAAGACTAGGCTGTATGGCGTACTATGCCTTTGCCTTTTCCGTTCCTCGGAACGGAAAGAAGTGAACCTAAAAAAAAAAAAACATAACCATAGATATACTAATGGACATGTCGTACGCGTATAAACTGCAGTATATTTTTGGTTTGAAAAGAGTGAAAGAGATGGCCTATACTTTCGGTCTAGCACTATCTCTTTCCTCATAGATGATTGATGATTTTGAGAGGGAAAGATAGACGAAATTTCGTTTACTCTCTTTCTTTCGGAGTGTCACATTTCTCATCTATAATGGCATGTCCATTAGTATTTATGTCTATGAACAGTCATGTTTTTTTTTTAACTGAACAGACAGCTGTGGTGTTGGGGAGTTTGTTCCGCCACTTCTTCTTACCAGTGAAAATATTAGGAAGTGACAAAGGGCGGGCGTTTTTGTAATTAATATTGACATTAAGAAATGCTGATTTCAGCCAAATGCAATTTACATAAAAGACTTTTGTTTTTTTTTTTAATAATTAAAAACCAGTGTTTGTCTCCAATCCCGCCTGATGGTAAGCAGTGATGCAATCGTTGATGGTAAAGAGCGCTAGTTAATTAAGCCTATTCACTCAAAAAACTTAGTCAATGGGAAGGAAGACGGCAGTTGAGCGAGGTGACGCAATGTTAAACCCAACAACATGACCAGTGATGCTGAGTCAGAGGGAGATTGATCTGGAGACCCTCCACGACCAAACAAAAATGATTTAATATGAAAATTTTGTGTATCGATTTTTTTTTCAAAAATGGAATTAGCGAATGATACTAATGCCTGGAAAAAATATGGACGGTGACTAAAAAATCTTATTGTATTCCCAACCAACCTTGAACCTTAATGGTGTTGCGAAAAAGTTGAAAATCTAATAAAGAAACTTGATAAGTTGTAATAGCTTGATCTGATGTCGTGCACGTATAGCGTGCACCGTACATCAAATCTGTAGTGAAAATTATAAATTTTCTTGACATCCGTTATTATACGGAAGAGATTTCGTAGGAAACTCATCGTACAGGGAGTTTCCGCCCTTACGTTGTTGACAACGCTACAAACCGAACGAAGCGTTTCGCCTCGTCTTTTATACCGCGTACATCGAGGGAGTGGAACAATTTGCCAGCGGCGGTGTTTGCGTCGGACTACAATTTAAGTGACTTCAAGGCAAGAGTGTGGCTCTTAATAAACTAGCGTGGTTTACCATCAACGATTGCATCACTGCTTGCCATCAGACTGGATTGCGGTCGAGCGCTAGTTTGTAATTTATAAAAAAAAAAACGTAATTATTTAATGACTTGAATCAAATGTATTAAACTCACTTGGGTTGGTTTTCGTCTATATCCGGTACAATGCAATTCATTTTCTGAAGTAACTCTTGTGTCACATCTGTGGTGGTTCCCATTTCTAAAAACAAAAGCACAAAAAAGAAAAATAACCGAAGATCAATGGGCTCACTTTACCTTTAGATTTTAGCTAATTAGCAATGACACACTTTAGCCATAAATTTTAGCTAATTAACTAATGATTAAAAATATAAAATAAAAATTTATTAACAATGATAAAAAATATTGATTTAAAAATTATTAATAAGGATAAAAATATTACTTTAAACATTATTAATAACGATAAAAAAATATTGTTTAAAAATTGTAATTAATAAATAATAATTATTACTAGGTAAGTCGTGGTGGCCTAGTGGTTAAAACACCAGCCTCTCAAGTATGAGTGCGCGGGTTCGATTCCAGGTCAGGCAAGTACCAATGTAACTTTTCTAAAGTTATATGTATTTTCTAAGTATATCTATTATATTGTCGGTCTCCGTGGCGCAGCGGTCAACACACCTGACTGCGACGTGGAGGCCCGGGTTCGATCCCCGGCCAGGTCATGATGGGAAACGATCTTTTCCTAATTGGCCTGGGTCTTGGATGTTTATCTATATATGTATCTATTATAAAATATAGTATCGTTGAGTTAGTATCCCATAACACAAGTCTCGAACTTACTTTGGGGCTAGCTCAATCTGTGTGATTTGTCCGTATATATTTTTTTTTTTTTTTTTTATCTTGGACACCATTGACTGAAGGCGAAGGAAAACATCTTGAGGAAACCTGGACTTTATAAGTCTGAAATCTCCAACCCGCATTGAGCAAGCGTGGTGATTACGCTCAATGTTTCTCTGTATGGAAGGAGACCTGTGCCCAGCAGTGGGACGATAAAAAGTTGATAATGATGATGATAATTATTAGATACATGATTAGTTGATGTAGAAAGTCTAATAGAGAAGAATGGAAGAAAAAAACATAAATTTCGCCGCCCCTAAATAAATGGAGATAAGGACAGGAAGAAGTGCACCTCTATAGGCAGAAGAAGAAAGAAGAACAAGTTCAGGAAAATGGTGATGAGCTGGACAAAGGCCTCCCCTCAAGGCTTTCCACGATAACCGGTCTTGTGCTGCCCGCATCCATCGGCTTCCCGCGACCTTCAGCAGGTCTTCGGTACACCGCTGTTGGGTGCCTTCTTACGCCGCGTCTTCCGGTACGTGGTCGCCACTCCAGAACCTTACTGCCCTATCGGCCATCGGTTCTACGAGCAATGAGCCCTGCCCACTGCCACTTAAGTTTAGCGACTCAAAAAGCTATGTACGTGACTTTGGTTTTTCTGCGCTCTTTTTTTATCGGCCATCGCTAATATTATTAATATTATTTTTCGTATTAGTTGAAATTCCAAAAGAATATTAAAGTACCTAAAAATTACCTGGACTATCTCTTTTTAGGTCGTCCACTGTCTGGAAATAAAAGCAGTTCTAAAAACAGAAACACAAAAAGAGTAATAACCGTTTGAAAAAAGTGAAAAATAAAACAGTAACATCCAGTAGTGTCTGTTAAGCGCTCTACACACCAAACCCGCCGACATATGTCGGCAACATTTTGCTGGCGGCTAGGTTGGCGGCTTCAGTCATTGCAAGTCGTAAAACTTTGCCGGCGGCATGTCGGCGCCTCGACATCAGAAACTTATTTGGCTGTTAAGATACTTGCACGTCACTACAGCTGAAATGTCTCCGGGAAACTTAGCGCTTACATACGCCAGCCACCGGCAAGCCGCCGACGTGTCGGCGGGCAAAGTGCGCGGGCGAAGGTTGCTGACGTGCTTCATTCAACATAAGCCGCCGGGTTGTATCGGCGGGCTGTGCCGATACAACCCGGCTGCTGGCTTTGGTGTGTAGTGCGCTTTAGATATGAGTGAAACTGCTATTGACTAAAGCCGAGTGAATACATGCTTTTGCTTGAGACTGTATCTACTGTAACAGTACAGACGACATCACATTAAGCTACTACAATCTGTCAGATTCTTTATTAGATTTTCAACCTTATAGCTAAAGCTTTAAAGCTCAAAGTGGATTTTTTTTAATAATTATAAACTAGCACTTGACCGCAATCCTGCCTGATGGTAAGCAGTGATGCGATCGTTGATGGTAAAGCGCGCTAGTTTATTAAGAGCCTATTCACTCAGAAAAACTGAGCGAATAGGAAGGAAGACGGCAGTTGTGCGAGGTGATGCAATGTTAAACCCAACAACACGACCAACGATGCTGCGCCAAAGGGAGATTGATCTGAAGACCCTCCACGACCAAACTCCCAACACAACAACATTTGGCGCATCGTACCCGGCACACATCGCAACACAGCTGTTCAGACCCGTCCTCCGTACGGCATCACCAGACATCATGCCGGAACACGACAAATCGCTTGGCGGCAAGACTTTGTCTGGTGGGTGGTAACTTCTGCCGGCGGCCGATGTTATGGCCTACCACCGAGAGAATTGATTGGGAATTTTGACAGTTTCGGGTAGCTTGACCCGCTGTCGTCCGCAGAGTTTAAATGAAACATACAAGATAATAAAGTACATATGTACAACTTACTTCGATTCGTTCATTTCCTTCGACTTGAAACGTGTGATTGGATATCGCCAATTTGCTGGAAGACAACACATATTTAGTAAAATTATTAAATACAAGCGACGCCCTGCGGTCACCTGCGTAGTGTTAGCTTGCATCTGGTAACCCTACAGTAAATTATTCGTTCTGACCACACGACATGGCCTGTCATTATCTATGGTAGACAACTGACAGCCCGCCTTCTTGCTTGAGACGCGGACCGGCGACGAATATATTTGATTACTGTTATTTTTGGAGGTTAAGGCGATTCTCACACTGCCCCGCATGATGCAGCGTAGCGCGTGGATGCGTGTTCTTCCGTTGCTTGTAAGTATCTCCGTTTGTATGGAAAACACGCACAGTCTAACACACAGAAAAAGCATCCAAGCGCGTTCATGCGGATCAAGCGCATACACGCGGAGAAACATGCACCCCCGCGCGTAGGTGCGGGGCGAGACGCAAGGTATGGCACACCGAATCCCGCAGTGCCGCACGTGATTTTGAATGGGCGTGACGTGTGTGTTTGAAAATGGATCTCGATATCGATCGATTTATATTCGAAATCAAAAACCACCCAGCTATCTGGGATTACTTAATGGAATTCTGGAATTAAAAATTATTCTGGAATTACATTAATTAGTACTGCACGAACACCACAGAGAACGGCGAATAAATGAGAGCCGCCGTGCGTGAATCTACAAAACGCACCAACTCGCGTGAGTGCGCAAAAAACCCGCACGATGATGCAGATCTGCACTCTCGCAGGAACGCGCGTAGGTGCGTCGACACGCAATATGCAGCATGATGCGGGGCAGTGTGAAAACCGACTAATGTGGAAAGGATAATAAATATGTTTTTGTATTAGTAACGTGTTCAGTTTTATTGCAAACCCTTTTTCATTTCTGAGTTGTAGCTTACAGTAGCTTTCAATCCCGTGGGAATATCCAGAAAAAAACTGAATACTTTATACAAAACCTGAATATAGTTTGTTCAGAATAAGCAACTGAATAGATTCAAATAATTATTGATCATCATCTCAGCGTTTATCGCAGTCCCACCCGAAGCTTTTTCAGCTTTGAAGTCCGGGGACGGCTTTACCAATCTAACTGCTGTTTTGGCTAAACTTCCGTGAAGCGACTGCCGTCGGACCTCCACAATCCGAAGGCGACATCGAAGCAATGCAGTTAGACCAATTTTTGGACTTTTGAGGGCTCCAACAACCCGTTACCACTGGCATTAGATGTTCGTATGGCAACCGGGATCAACGGCTTAACGTGCTTTCCAAAGCACGACCAAACCAGTGCAAATATTCATATTCATGCATACAAATATTTGCACTGCACGGGGATCGAACCTGCACCTTCTTGCGCAGCGGCCGCGTTCGGTACCGCCACGCTACGGAGGCTGTCAGCTTCGAATCATTATTACACCATGTCATATTTTTTTCCCAAATACATTTAGAAATTGTCGGAGTGTTACCGAGCGCACACAGCTGACGGTTGATCATAGTACTTGGAGCATACCCACGCGCTGCGCCGCTTCAGGTGTGGGCGGGCGAGCAGTGCGTTGACAAACAAGTAAGATAATAAGCTCATAATTTTGTGGTTTTTTGCATGATATCGTTTTGAAATTTTGGACATATATTCTTTACTTAAAAATACTAGACACGTGTTTCACGTTTCGCATATACAGAATTGTGCTGACAATACGACAATTAATGAAAACAAGAACAATGCTGGTTCATAGGAGTAACCCTAACCACAGCAAAAAACTTAGCAAGGAAAAGTAAAAAAATGAAAATTTCAAACAAACTAAATCGCATAAAATTGCAAACGGAATAGAACATCCTTTAGAAATATTGGTTCACTGACCTCCGCTCAGCGACAGCGCGATCCTGTATCGAGTTGCTTTTTTCGCGCCATTATTTTTAAAGTTTGGTACCGCAGGATGCGGCGGTCATTAACCTGTAAGCGCTTCCTTATCAACATGTACATCATGTAGAAAATGTGAAAAATGAAAAATAATTTCCTGTGACTAAACTAATGGACATATTAATATAATTTTTTATGGGTAGACTGAGAATGTGTTGAGATACGCGATGTTTAATTTATTGTCGTATTGTCAGCACCACTCTGTACATAGGTACAAAAACTAAAGTTGTATATTAACTCTGGTTCTAAACAATTATTCAAACTTTCACGTTTTTAATACTAGTTGCATCCCGTGGTTTCACTCTAGTAAGTTTCAATGTCGTACGAATATTCAGAAAATCAACTATTCTATAAGTAAATCCTCGTTATAAACAAGCTGTGTACCAAATTTCATCTAATTCCGTTGAGTAGTTTTCGGGTGAAAGCATTACAAATCTCTACTAATATTATAAATGCGAAAGTAACTCTGTCTGTCTGTCTGTTATGCTTTCACGTCTAAACCACTAAACTGATTTAATTGAAATTTGGTACAAAGATACGAGTTGACCTTGAGAAATAACATAGGATAGTTTTGATTCCAGATTTTTGAAGAGTTCTCTTGGAAACGCGATATAACTGAACTCCACGCGGGCGAAACCGCGGGCGGAAAGCTATTAAAATACAGAGTGGTGCTGACAATACGACAATAAATTAAACATCGTGTACCTCAACACATTCTCAGTCTACCCATCAAAAATCATATAAATATATCCATTAGTTTAGTCACAGGAAATTATTTTTCATTTTTCTCGTTTTCTACATGATGTACATGTTGATAAGGAAGCGCTTACAGGTTAATGACCGCCGCATCCTGCGGTAACAAACTTTAATAATAATGGCGCGAAAAAAGCATGTCGATATAGGATCGCGCTGTCGCCGATCGGAGGTCAGTGAACCAATATTTTTAAAGGATGTTCTATTCCGTTTGCAATTTTATGCGATTTAGTTTGTTTGAATTTTTATTTTATTTTTTATTTTTGATGCTAGGTTTTTTTTCTGTTGTTTAGGATTATTCCTATGAACCAGCATAGTTCGTGTTTTCATTCATTGTCGTATTGTCAGCACCACTCTGTATAGTTATCATACAACACATTTTCTGGTTTATAATATTACTAGATGCGCCAAGCATTTTCACTCCCATAAGTAGTGATAGTAAAATTGCACTTATGAACATAAAAAATAGATAAAAGCCTATTCTCAGGCCTAACAAATGTGTATACGAAATTTCATTAAAATCGGTGCAGCCGTTTTGGAGGAGTTTCTCGGTGGTAGGCCATAACATCGGCCGCCGGCAGAAGTTACCAACCACCAGACAAAGCCTTGCCGCCAAGCGATTTGTCGTGTTCCGGCATGATGTCTGGTGAAGCCGTACGGAGGACAGGTCTGAGCAGTTGTGTTGCGATGTGTGCCGGGTACGATGCGCCTAATGTTGTTGTGTTGGGAGTTTGGTCGTGAAGCGTCTCCAGATCAACCTTCCTCTGGCGCAGCATCGTTGGTCGTGTTGTTGGGTTTAACATTGCATCACCTCGCTCAACTGCCGTCTTCCTTCCTATTCGCTCAGTTTTTCTGAGTGAATAGGCTCTTAATAAACTAGCGCGCTTTACCATCAACGATCGCGTCACTGCTTATCATCAGGCGGGATTGCGGTCAAGCGCTAGTTTATAATTATTAAAAAAAAAAAAAGTTTGAAGACAAACACTGTGACCGAAGAATTTTATATCATCGTCAACCTTTTTATCGTCCCACTGCTGGGCACAGGTCTCCTCTCATACAGAGAAGGTTTTTTTTAATTATTATAAATAAGCAGTAATGCAATCGTTGATGGTAAAGCGCGCTAGTTTTATAAGCCCATTCACTCAAAAAACTGAGTGAATAGGAAGGAAGACGGCAGTTGAGCGAGGTGATGCAATGTTTAACCCAGAGGGAGATTGATCTGGAGACCCTCAACGACCAAACTTCTGACACAGCAACATTTGGCGCATCGTACCCATCACACATCGCAACACAACTGCTCAGACCCGTCCTCCGTACGGCTTCACCAGACATCATGCCGGAACACGACGAATCGCTTGGCGGCAAGACTTTGTCTGATGGGACTTCTGCCGGTAGCCGATGTTATGACCTACCACCGAGAAATTTTGCGCGTAATCACCACGTTTGCTCAATGCGGGTTGGCATTTTATATACTTAATAGAATTCGGAAGTAACAGATGAGTGATGACTATTCCAAAGTGTCCGTAAATGGTTAATAGCGAATGCTTTGAGTTTGTAGAGATACCATGACCTAGATCCTGACCTGGATTTCTTCTGCTTCTTCTCCAGTAGCTCATCAGAGTCTGTGTTTGATCCCACTAGCCTTGCCAGTTCTATGACTCCGTCTCTGCTATTTTCAATCATCTCGTGATGGCCTTTTGTTCTTTCTCTGTCGCGCCTGGTAAAGAAATGGGAGGATAGCATTAAAATCTCGGCTTTAACTTCCCTAAAGCCTTATACAACGATATTTTTCTTAATACGTAACCTGAATCTAGTTAGTTCAGAATGAGCATCTGAATAGAAAAGAATCATTTTTACACCATGTTATATTTTTTCTCAAATACATTTAGAAATTGTTGCAGTGTGGAGCCCGCCTGCGCCGCGCCGCTTAAGACGCGGCGTGCGATGACCATATTTTTGTTGGGAAAACCAAATACGATAACAAGCTCATAACTTTGTGGTTTTTCATGATCTTTTTATAACTTTGTAAGTAACTAAATTTTTTTTTAATAGTTATAAACTAGCACTTGACCGCATTCCCGCCTGATGGTAAGCAGTGAAGCGATCGTTGATGGTAAAGCGCGCTAGTTTATTAAGAGCCTATTCACTCAGAAAAACTGAGCGATTAGGAAGGAAGACGGCAGTTGAGCGAGGTGATGCAATGTTAAACCCAACAACACGACCAACGATGCTGCGCCAAAAGGAGATTGATCTGAAGACCCTCCACGACCAAACTCCCAACACAACAACATTAGGCGCATCGTACCCGGCACACATCGCAACACAACTGCTCAGACCCGTCCTCCGAACGGCTTCACCAGACATCATGCCGTAACATGACAAATCGCTTGGCAGCAAGGCTTTGTCTGGTGGGTGGTAACTTCTGCCGGCGACCGATGTTATGGCCTACCACCAAGATTTTTACTTAAAAATACTGGACACGTGCTTCGGGTTTCGCACACACACAAAATAACGTTGTACATGTCAGCCTATTTGTAAGCGAATTAAAAAAAAAATATTAAGAAAGCGGTTCTCTATTCGGATTTCTTTTAAAGTTTGTTATTGAAATCATCGTTATTTAAAAACTCATTCTCCATTATTATTATTAATAGCCTATTCATAGTTAAGGGGTATGAGGAACAGGGTGTAAAGTTCCCTCATTCTCCATATAAAAGGGAGGATCCCCGACCAGACGGGTGTTGTGTCTGGCGGGCACTTGCCCGACGGCTGATGTTGTGTATGCTAGTTGTGCAGTAAACTCGGCTTGCGAGATGTAGGAATTGCGTGACCCCAGTATGACGCATTGTTCGCAAGTAGAGTTGTAGGTACCGCTAAATTCCTGGATAACATCGGCCGCTGGCAGAAGTTACCACCCACCAGACAAAGTCTTGCCGCCAAGCGATTTGTCGTGTTCCGGCATTATGTCTGGTGAAGCCATACGGAGGACGGGTCTGAGCAGTTGTGGTGCGATGTGTGCCGGGTACGATGCGCCAAATGTTGTTGTGCTGGGAGTTTGGTCGTGGAGGGTCTTCAGATTAATCTCCCTTTGGCGCAGCATCGTTAGTCGTGTTGTTGGGTTTAACATTGCATCACCTCGCTCAACTGCCGTCTTCTTTCCTATTCGCTCAGTTTTTCTGAATTTCTGTGATTAGGCTCTTAATAAACTAGCGCGCTTTACCATCAACGATCGCATCACTGCTTACCATCAGGCGGGATTGCGGTCAAGCGCTAGTTTATAGTTATTAAAAAAAAAGAGCGAATCTCTTATAGGCTAACTCAGGTGCTAATCGGTCATGGTTGCTTCGGTGAGTACCTTAGCAGGATTGGGCGTGGACCACAGCAAATTGCCATCACTGTGGAATTCACCACGACTCTGCACAGCACACGCTTGAGAAGTGCCCTGTGTGCGCCTCAGAGCGGCAGGTTTTGCTCGACAGGGTAGGGCGAGACCTGTCTCTGCCAGCAGTAGTGGATGCTATGCTGATAGATATAGAAAATGGAGAGAAGACGCCTCCTTCTGTGAGCCTGTGCCGGTCCAGTAGGATGCTGCCGATAGGGAGCGTGAATGAGCCGATAGAGGAGGCACCGGCTTTGGCGCCTAACAAGCAGAAACCCCGCCTGCATCATCTAAGACAGGCGAGAACTGGCGGTTGCAGTTGATTAGGGGGGATTCTGTCGGCCCGCTGAGTGACCTCAGGTTAGGCGGTGCACAGTGGTCATGTGTTGCCCTGTATAGTTAGGTTCCGGGAAAATCCCTTTACAGTCTGCCCAGAGATGCCTATCAGGTGATGCACAAAGCCTTATCAGGTGATGCACAGAGGGGACTCCGGATTGGTCTTTTGAGAGGTAACGGTGCCTCTTCTATGTGCAGATGGTGGCCAGCTGGTTGTAGTGACGTAAGAATCCCACACTTCCTGGTCCTACCCCCAAAGACCTTTTTTTTTTGGGCCTTTAGAAGGTTTGCCTCCAAAAATTAAAAAGGTACCGCTAAACTATTCTCTGCTTCCTTTGATTGATGTCGGTTAAAAATTGCGAACGTTAGAAGTTACCTGCGCGACTTGGACCTGATCCTCCGTCCCCTGCCGTTGGTCATAGTTTTGGTCCTGCGAGCTGTGGAGCATCCTTGAAATATCCTCTGAGCGCAGCTACAGCAAAATATCACCCCTTTGAAAACTTCTGCGTTCAGGAGGTTGGTTTCGCTGCAGACATCTAAAAGCAGACATGAAAAAGGACGAGAATATAATCCTTTTAGATAGGTCCATATGCTAGCAGGTCAATCTATTGGAGACTTAATTTATCCTAATCAACCTTGAGGCTTTTTTTTGGTGTGGATAGAAAATCACCAAATGATGTTCGTAGCAAGCTTGAGTCTAGTGCATGTGTGTGGAACCCTTTTGAGAAGCAGTATGTGTTAGCTTTAGAGAAAGTACAAAAAGCATTCTTCAGGTATCTTTACAAGCACGTGTATGGGTTTTATCCCTACTTATATCCCATCAGTTTTTTGCTGGGATGCTTAAATTTAAACTCACTTGAAGTACGACGTTCGCGCGATCAGATAATTGTAGTCTTTAAAATACTAAGAGGGATTACGTATGATCCTGATCTGCACAATGAGATCTGCAATGTGTTTGTCCCTGACAATTACCGTCGTGGCAGAAAACATCGACTAATGGCTGTTCCGACCAGCCGAACTATTGCTCACTCCAAGTCGCCTATTCCTCGAACATTAGCAGCTATTAACGCTCTCCTGAACTCAAACACTGATCTCGATATTTTTGTGGATAAATGGAAGACGATATTGTCAGAGTGTTTGAAGTTTTGTGAGAAGAATGCATGACTGAATCAAATAAGTGTATGTTTAAAATGTCCGTTTAATGTTTTTATTGTATTGTTTGTTATATGTTTCTCTTCCTTTAATTAATGTTTACTGTAGTTTGTGTTTAAATAGTGTAATTGTCTTATGCCGTTCTACACACATCAAAAGTGTCTAGGGATCAACATATATTTTTGCAATAACTTTTCTCCTGATTGATATTAATTAAAATTTTCTTTAAGGATTCATCAAATAAAGTGTTTTCGTTTGTCACAGTAACGATAAACCAAGTCACCTTTGCATTAATAAAGAAATTTGCCATTTTCCTGATAAAGGGATATTTGACATTTGAACCACTAACACAAAAGTTCGAAAAAAAGACTGAAATAACAGTTTTCTCTAAAATTTTATTGGGTAACTTAAACAATTAATAATCCGTGTTTCTACCGCGAACACTAACAACACAAGAACATCGGTTTGGCATACTCAAAATGAGTTCATCCAAATCACGCTGTGGAATGGCCGCCCATGTTCGTTGCAACAACAAAAAAAGGTCTTCTTGCGACTGGATACCCTCCATATTCGGCAGAGCTCTTCTCTGTAGCATATCCCATGCATGCTCAATCGGGTTCAAGTCTGGCGACTGAGCAGGCCAGGGCAGGACATTGATGTTAGCTGCGGCGAGAGTCTGTCTTACAACTCTTGCGGTGTGCGGTCGTGCATTATCATGCATTAACTGAAATAAGGGACCGATTTGCACTTGTAGAGGAACGATGACGTCTGATACAATCGTCTCAGCATAAATTTGAGCGTTGAGGTTGCCTCTGATCCAAATCAACTCAGTTCTTCCACCGATCCAAATACCCGCCCATACCATGATGGTTCCACCACTATAAGGATGGACTTCCTGGCAGGATTTTAATCGCTGTTGGCGTCCAGGGGTTCTCCAGTGTCGTATACGTCTTGTATCCGGTCTCATACCAAAACGAGACTCATCAGAAAAGCACACGAAACGCCATTGTTCTTCTGCCCAATTTCTGTGTTCAAGAGCCCATTGATATCGAATCCTACGATTGTGCATTGCTATAGGTGGTACCCGTAGCGGTCTTCGGGAATGAAGGTTCACTTCATGCAAGCGGTTTCTGACTGTTTGGTCGCTAATTAAGTTCCCTGAAGAGTGATGAAGCCTCACGGCTAACATCATGGCGGTTATTGTTGGAGCTCTTCGAATTAAGATTTGAATGTATCGGTCTTGTCTCCGTGTGGTGCAGCGATACCGTCCTCCATGGCGCTCAGCCACGGTACCAGTGCTTCGGTAACGTGTCCAAAGTCGACTGATAACACTCTGACTTGTATTCAGAGCTAAAGCCACAGTACGTTGCCGGGAACCAGCTTCTATCATTCCCACGGCTCTGAGCATTTCTTCCCTGCTTAAATGACGTCGCCGCTCCATAATAACGTTGGTTTTAATCAGTAGTAGGGAAACAGTAGCAATAATAATGTCTTCAATGCGTTGTATGTTTTTATAGGGAAAATATTGACAGCTGATTTTCATCTTTTACTCGAATTTGATTCACAGTTCCTGATTCAAATTATGAAATGCACCAAAAAGGATCCATATAAATTTATAAAATCATAAATTTATTACAAAGCCACATCTCAATCTCAAGATATCCGCATAAAAATGCTTGATCCCTAGACACTTTTGATGTGTGTATTTAAATAAATAAATAAATGACGAGTCAGACTTTTACTGACTAAAACCCACTAGTGTTCCTTCACTTGCCTGTGTGCCAGAGCCGTGGTTTCTCTTTTGGAAAATTCCGCCATCTCCGTTCCATCATCGAACGACCCGTCGTAAGGCGAGTACCCACCATTAAGTTGTTGACACCACAACGATCCGGACGAAGCGTTTCGCCGCATTATCTATACCGCGTACATCAAAGAACTAGAACAATTTACTTGCGGCGGTCTTATCTTCTGCTTTCATTTTAAGTATCTTCAAGGCTAGAGTGAATAGGCTCTCAATAGCTTACTGTCAGGCGGGATCGCGGTCAAACACTAATGTATAACTATACAAAAATCTAGTTACTGGCGATCGAGTAAAAATCTTATAATTTACTTACAGCACTTGTGGCATTTCTTGTGGTAACTGAAGCCCTCTCGAGTTGTAATCTTATCATCTTTGTAGACAGGACTTTGACAGTGCTCACATAACTCGCATCTACGAGAACATAGAATGGAATAGAATAGGAGTAGGAATAGAATAGGAATAGAGTAGAATAAAATACTCTTTATTATGTACACCATATTGATAACAGAACATAAATATATGGTGGCATGAGGAACAGGGAGTACAGTTCATTCATCCTCCATAGAAAAGGCAGGATCCTCCGACCAGACGGTTCAGACTGGCTAATGTAAATAGTTCTTTTATGGGGTACTGTGTAAAATTTTATAATAAAGTACCGCTAGCGATTCAACAACTTAAGGGCCTTACTCTCATTTAGTAGCGTAAAATGGTCACTTTAGGAAGCTAATTTCTAATTAACGGCTTAGTTTTGAGATTTGAAAAAAATATATTTTGTCTATTGATTCATGTACAACATTTACTAAAGATAATTTTTTCGTAGGATTTTGCCTTTTGCCTTAAAAAAATATTTACCAAAACGCTATTTTTGGCTAATATTCGTTATTACTTCTAAACGGCATTGATGTGTGGAAATATTTTTACACTGAAAAATTCGTGGTTAGAAGTACTACACATATGTCAGAGCGTATTTAAATCCATCAACATTTGCCAAGAAAATATCCTTATTTTGAAACATAGGTTTAGAGGTGCTCTGCGCGGGCGCGGGCGGCAGTCGTGCGTTAGCATTCAGACGGGAGGGTTGTGTCGCTTGCTGCTCTGCTCCGGCTATCGCCGACTACGCGTGGTTGTCTGTGTGAGTGCAAATATTTACGAGCGAATCGTGTCAGTGTACGTTCACAGATTAGCTCGCAAATGAGAATTGAAGATGCGTCTGGTGGCGTAAGTATCTATCTACCTATACTCTTGTATTTATACCTACATATTACTGTATTTTTCTTTATAATTACTATTAGCTTTTGAACCATTTTTCTTTTACAATTGAAGTTAAACAATTACGAATTGTTCCAGGAAATCTAGAAAGAAATCTTTAGACTTGAAAGGCAATAATCCGACTAACTACATCCGCTGATAATATAGAAGACTCTATTCAGGTAAGTAAACACTCGCACTTAGATTATAATTTATAGGTTTGTAAGGAGATTTAAAAATAAAAATCTTATTAGAAATTTACGTAACTTGAAAATGTGATTTTTTGTTTATGGTGATATAAACCAAAAATTAGGACTCAATTAAAGGTTTTGGTGTAAAAACAGTTTTACAAAAAGTTTTGAGTTGATAGGACTTTTAGTTTTTGCGATATTAGCAAAAATGTGTAATAAAAACTCTTACTTGGATTATTTTAAATGATTCTTCCTGTAAATATTTTATTTCTATATGTAATTGTTTAAAGTAGCCGAAGCCGATGGACGCGGGCTGGCGGGCTTGGAATGTCACAGTTATCAGTAAATTTTTTTGACGTCCTCCGTGGCGCAGCGGTCAACACGCCTGCCTGCGACGTGGAGGCCGCGGGTTCGATTCCCGGCCAGGTCATGATGGAAAACGATCTTTTCCTGATTGGCCTGGGTCTTGGATGTTTATCTATATATGTATCTATTATAAATATAGTATCGTTGAGTTAGTATCCCATAACACAAGTCTCGAACTTACTTTGGGGCTAGCTCAATCTGTGTGATTTGTCCGTATATATACAGTATGTTAAGAAAACCCTGTCCGACCCGTAAGGATAATAAAGGTTAAGTAAACACATGACCAAATATGATATAAAATTTTACGTAATCATCATAGTACCAATACAAATGAATTTTGAAATAACTTCCCCGAAATTTGGTAATTTTTAAAAAAGTGACAACACCGGTATTATTATGAGCGAATAGCGACAGCGATGCGACCACGTGCCGCGTGCCCTGCCGCCCGCCGCCCGCGGAAGGGTGCTTAACGCATATTTATTAAGTTACCTCTTTTTGCGAAATAATATTTATTTTTTTAGGGGGATTTTTTTTAAGTTAGCCTGGTTTTGTATGCATTAGTAGAATCAGTTATCGATACCTAACAAAACCTTCACGGGTCGGACAGGGTTTTCTTAACATACTGTAGGATATATATATATATATTTTCTGTTTTTCACAAATAATATTGTAATAACATTTTTCGACTTACAGAAAAGAAGAGAAAGAAACCAATCGACAGAACTTAAAAGTTTAATTTGCTTTTTAGGTCGAACAATAACGCAGTTGATTCTAGGTCAGACATCCATACAGAATGTCGTCAAGAAAATGATAATATTATATATCTCTATGTGCACAAAAAAACGACGCAAGTTCCATCATCATCATTCAGGTAAAATTATGCCTGCATGTTCTACAACCTATATTTTTAGTTTACAAATATATCATATACCTGTAAAATTAATTTTTTGTTAATTCTTAATTAATTTTTCTTGATGAATTCTTAATTCCTTGACAAAAATCTCTAACAGTGTTGCCAGGGTTAATTAAAATGTATGTTATATCTTTTTCTAGCTCAAAATATCACCAAAACCTCAACAAATCTCAAGCTTGTTTCATCGAAGGGCGACGCATAATTAATATTGCTTACTTTTATTCAGAACTAAAGAAAATTGCCAAGCACGGAGAATTATAGACTGTGGTTTAGGATCTGTGGATATTGTTGGAGAACGACAAGTGGGACTACATTCCCTATTTATTTTTAAATGCCGTATGTGTATGGAAACATTTTGCACATCCTACAGAAATCAATATCAGCTATGCAGTTGTAGGAACAATAGAAATAGACTGTGGCCATTCTCAACTGCAAGAAATTTCTGCAGCTCTAGATATGCCTATAATCTCGCATGTTATTTATTGGATAGAAGAATTAAAATTTACAGATTTTAAAATAACTCGTGTTTTATTTGAAACCTCATTACGACGAAGTACATTCAATCCGACGTCACTGACACAGTATAAATAGGGTACTATCTCTTTATGGAAAATGGTCGAAACTACGCGCTTTGTAATCTCAAGGCATCTATATAAAGCACGGTTAGCGCAGCGGTTAAGCTATTGACTGCTGCGCTGCGTGTCGCGGGTTCGATTCCCGCGCGGAACAAATATTCAGAACATGTCCTACAAGTAGTTGTTCCGGGTCTGGCTGTTTGTGTCTGTGAATTTATATGTTTAAAAATGCACCCACGATAAAAGTAATTTCTAGTGTGGTTCAAGGTTTTTTTTTTTAATAAAAATATCACAAGTGCCTAGTGCGCGTTTGTTTTACGTTAACGCGATGAACTCGTTTATGTTATTCGCATTAGTAATTAATTCAAGGACATTGCAAAGACATGATACTCATATACTGAAAAGTAGTGAAAAAAAAAATTCAAATATGTTGAATCGATAGATATTACCATCTACCATTAATTTTTATGTTAATGTTATGATATATTATAATGTGTGGGTACTTGTTTTACAAATGTCTGTCAGTCTGCGATCGGCCATTAAACTGTGTAACGAGCACTCCTTGATTTTATTTAAACATTGATCAAGAATACTAAAAATATATTATAGTACGATATTACCATTTATCAATGCAAAATATACATTTATCGTCTTGCATCCATACCCCCGTCTGAAATCGTAGGCACAAATCGCGACCTACACGCGGCTTGTCTGCATCTCTGGATATTCTTTGATTGTCGTTTTAGTTTAGCGCGCCACCGCGCGCATTTTACGAATTCGGGAGTACGGCGTTTAGCTCCGCCCACATGCACAAGGTCATTGAGGCTACTATAACCGTTAATGAGTTTCTCGGTGGCAGGCCATAACATCGGCCGCCGGCAAAAGTTACCACCCACCAGACAAAGCCTTGCCGCCAAGCGATTTGTCGTGTTCCGGCATGATGTCTGGTGAAGCCGTACAGAGGATGTGTCTTAGCAGTTGTGTTGCGATGTGTCCCGAGTACGATGCGCCTAATGTTGTTGTGTTGGGAGTTTGGTCGTGGAGGGTCTTCAGATCAATGTCCCTTTGGCACAGCATCGTTGGTACTGTTGTTGGGTTAACCATTGCATCACCTCGCTCAACTGCCGTCTTCCTTCCTATTCGCTCAGTTCTTCTGAGTGAATAGGCTCTTAATAAACTAGCGCGCTTTACCATCAATGATCGCATCACTGCCGCTAGTTCATAAATAACGAGAAATTTTAAATTTTCCATTTTGTAAACTCAATGACGCAGAGAAAAAAAGCAAAGGAAAAAAAAACAAAAGAAATACGGTTTTCGAGACACGAATTGATGAGTATATAGCTGTATAAATTTGAATTTGGAATTCTAAACCAAATATGAGATATTTGAGATCAGATTGGCCAGTACGACATAACGCCAATTTCATATGTAGGGACCTAATACAGGGTGGGCCAAGAATTCGTTAACATTTAAACTTAACACCCCGCGCTAAAACAAGCCGCACGGGGAGCGGGGAGGCGCGTTACCACTAGATCGCTTCTCGGAAATTTAGTCGCAATGGATCGTTTCACGGCGCTTATTGTGTGAAACAATTTTATTTAAACAACAGTTCGCTCATTACTGTGAGACGCTTATTTCGCGTTGAATACGACTTACACGATTTAAATCAGTGTCCGAGTGCTCCATTAATAAAGAAATGGGTTAAAAAGTTCGAAGAGACCTGATCTACACTAAACGTGAAGCAAACCGGCGGCCCACGGACTTCTCGGAGCGATGAGAACGTGCACCGAGTTTCCGCATCAGTTCGACGTGATCCAAATTTATCGACGCGCAAACGTTCGGCTGAATTAGGACTATCCCGAACATCATTGCGCCGTATTTTGAAATTAGATATGAAATTACATCAATATAAGATCCAGTTAGTACAGGAATTAAAACCTAATGATTTAATTTTGCGCAAGTCCTATGCCGAAACAATGTTAGATCGATTCAATAATTTTGACAACCTCTTATTTTCCGACGAAGCCCTTTTCCACCTCAACGGACACGTAAACAAACAGAATTGCAGATATTGGAGCAGCGAAAATCCCAAATCTAAACAAGCGAGTCCACTTCATTCTCCCAAGGTAACGGTATGGGCTGCAATTTCAGCAAAAGGAATCATTGGGCCCTATTTTTTCGAAGATTCTCGCGGCCGTTCGGTTACTGTGAATTCTGTTGAATATGTGAAAATGTTACGGGGGTTCTTGGCACCGAAGCTACTGGAATTTGCTAGCTACAGTCGTAACACATGGTTTGAACAAGATGGAGCCACTTGTCACACATCCAACGAGTCCCTGCCGGTAGTCAAAGAAATGTTTCCGGAAAAGCCGATTTCCAGACGAGGCGACATCCCATGGCCACCCAGGAGTCCAGATTTAACCCCAGCAGACTTCTTTTTATGGGGTTACTTGAAGAGTCGTGTTTACATCCATAAACCAAAAACACTACGTGAACTAAAGGAAAAAAATAGCGAAAAAATTTCAGCGATCTCGCGGTCTCTTTGTCGACGAGTATTCGAAAATTTCGGTGCTCGCTTAGAAGAGTGCAAAAATCGAAACGGTGGACATTTAGATGATGTTATTTTTAAAAAATAAATTCCAAATAATTAACTTTCTTGTAAATAAATAATTTTAAAAATATGTCAAATAGTTTTCTTTATACAATTTTTTCTATTGTTAAATAATTCATGGCCCATCCTGTACAATAAATATGTACGTAAGGTGTATCATACTAATTTAAATAAATACATGCAGCTAATTTATAAACATCATATAAGAGCAAATAAAATATATTTATTTATTTTATTATTTATGTACACAGAATAAATATTATGTATTTATTATGTGTACCACAAAATTAAAATCTGAGTACAAAGGTACATATACAATATGTAAAGAAAACCCTGTCCGACCCATAAGGATAATAAAGGTTAGGTAAACACTTGACCAAATATAATACAAAATTTTACGTAATCATCATAGAAACAATACTAATGAATTTTGAAATAATCTTTTATTCCCTCGAATGAATTCCAACTTCCCCGAAATTTGTTATTTTTTTAAAAAGTGACAACACCATTTGGCCTGTATTATTATAAGCGATGCGACCACGTGCCGCGTGCCCTGTCCCCCACCGCCCGCGGAAGGGTTGTTTACCGCAAATGTATTAAGTTGCCTCTTTTTGCGAAATAATATTTATTTTTTTAGGGTGATCTTTTTTTTAAGTTCAGTCCGGCTTTGTATCCATTAGTAGAATCAGTTATCGATACCTAACAATACCTTCACGGATCGGACAGTGTTTTCTTTACATATTGTATAATGATATGTTTAAAGAGAAGGGAAGTGCTTTATTTATCAGTTTGTTTGTAGTAGTGCTTTATTTCTTTTTAAACATTACATTAGATTTTTTAACATTTTTTTTCAAAAAAACCAGACACTGCCTCATGCGAGATCTCGAGCAATAAATAAATAAGTAAATAAAATGAAAGCATTTATTTGAGGTAACAAGAAGCACCCATACAAGGGGGCAATCGCACAAACAGTAGAAGTTAAAACTCTTATTCATAGTAAACTCTTATTCATAGTTAAAGTTATGGTTGAGTTTCGATCACATTTCGTATCGCGCTAGAGTTTTAACTTCGGTTGAAGTAAAATCCATGTAGGTATGAGTGATACATTTCATCAGATATAATAATTAAAACTAAATAAATTTAAGTAAATCTAGTCGTTTAGACGTAAGTTTGACATGGCATAGAAAAAGTTAGCTTTATTTCAACTTTGTCATTTGACAACGGTTACGTTCCAATTGCGATCCAGTTTTGATTAAACCGTTAGCGCGATACGAAAGTTAACTAATATTTTGGTTTAGTTGCGAAGCAATGCTGTTTTGGTTGAATTACTTTAGCGCGATTGCCCCCCAGTAACCAGAATACATACACACACAACACAAAAGTTACTGGACCCCAGCGTGATGCTAGATCATGCTTGCTACAGCAATTGGGTTGTATCCTAAAAAATAATTTGATATCCACCAGATAGGTTTATAAAAAATATTGAACACGTATTTTTTATTTTTTCGTTCATGCAAATATTTCGGAAGATATATTGATTTGAAATGTCGCATGACGTCACGCCGTTGTACAAAATCTACGACGGCGTGACGTAAATAGCCAATTACTCCGTAATTTTAATACGCTATATCTCAATAGTTTTTGATAATTTTGACAAAATAAAAAATACGGGTATTAATTTTTTTTATTATCTATAAGGCGGACTAATTATTTTTTTGATTTTCATACCTTGGATACATCCCTATTTCAGATATATCTACGGGCAGTTAAACCTTCTGTCATTGATTATCTTTTCTTTACAGTGAATACTACTTCAACTCTTTAATGGCCTCTGTGGTTAGATACCACAATTTTGCCAACAACACGTGTAACAATTATAGAAATTCTTTAAAAATTTTATTTCACAATAATGGCGGATATCGCCAATGACGCCCGCGGTCTTTCACCAATCAGATGGACCGATCAAGTCAAAGACACATCGTCTTCTAAATTCTACGCAGTGGTGAGAGACGCGCTGGATCGACACCGATGGAGGCAGATCATCCATTCGAAATGCTGCCCCCATGCTGATCACGATCCTCAGATATGAGGGACCGACTGCAGAGATCGTCAATGACAGTTGATAAAACGGCCGCGTGAGCCGCATACTAGGAGATTTGATGCAAAACCATGATTTAGCCACTATGATGCGACATTTCAATATTCACTGAATGCACTTTTTACTACATAAATTACTCGTTTTTATTTAGTAAACGACACTATAAATAATTTTAAAAGTCCAATGAAAAATGCGCGTGACACTCATCTTGGCTTTCCTGTCAAAAACCCGTCATTGATTATCATCAGCAGACTAATTGCATTATAACAAACCATCACTAGCAATGAGCTTCGTTTTGGCAGTTCAACAACATCCATTGCGTTATTTACGTTGTTCAGCAGACACATTTTCGAACACATGAAGCAATAGATCAGCAATATGCTTTAGAGTTTCTAGAAAAACCCTCTTATCCATAAACGCTGCTTAAAGTTAACGAATAATTAACGATTCTTTAACCTTCTTTAATTTTTGACCTTTTAACGTCACGTAACTTAAATATTCCTTTATGAATAAACACCACAGTGTTTAAGGGGTTTATTTATAAACGATTTTTAAAGTTAAGTGATTTGCAAGCGTCTAAAATGTACTTATGTTTAAAAAATCGCTAATCACTAGTTAACTTAAAGCAGCGTTTATGAATAAGGGGGAAAGAAACTATTTTTTTTTTTTATTATTATAAACAAGTGCTTGACTGCAATCCCACCTGATGGTAAGCTGTGATGCAATCGTTGATAGTAAAGCGCGCTAGTTTATTAAAAGCCTATTCACTCGGAAAAACTGAATAGGAAGGAAGACGGCAGTTGAGCGAGGTGATGCAATGTTAAACCCAACAACACGACCCAACGATGCTGCGCCAAAGGGAGATTGATCTGAAGACCCTCCACGACCAAACTCCTAACACAACAATATTTGGCGAAACGTACCCGGCACACATCGCAACACAACTGCTTAGACCCGTCCTCCGTACGGCTTCACCAGACATCAGGCCGGAACACGACGAAACAATCGGTTGGAATCATTCCGATTTCAATAAACTTATTCATTGTGAAAATAATTCAGAAAATACTTACGCCATAGTTTTACAATTTTTTTTTGTTACTATATCTACATTTTATAAAGACGAATGTTTACACAGATTTTTTAATTTTGCACCAAAATTTTAGACATGTTTTTTTATTGACATTTGACAGAATGAAGTGAGCAAAGAGTATATAATAATTTTACAGTAGAAGTGAGTAAAGAGTCAAAGCACAGTCTGTCAAGGATTTTGAAAAAAGAAAAACTCCTTCTGAAATTCTTCAAAAGAGTTTGTATTGGTGGAGTTTGTTTGGCCAGCCTTTCGGTCTTCTATAGGATGCATTCTGGTGAGTGAGCAAGGGAATTGCATGATTTAATTCCCCCATCTCCGTTCCATCATTGGACGACCCGTCGTACGGCGAGTTTCCACCCTTCCGTTGTTGACACCATTGCGATCCGGACGAAGCGATTTGCTTCCTCCTTTATACCGCGTACATCGAGGGACTGGAACGATTTGCCGGCGTCGGTGTTTCCGTCACATTACAATTTGAGTGTCTTCAAGGCTAGAGTGAATAGGCTCTTAATAAACTAGCGCGCTTTACCATCAACGATCGCGTCACTGCTTACCATCAAGCGGGATTGCGGTCAAGCGCTAGTTTATAATTTCAAAAAAAAAAAAAAAAATAGGTAGAACACGGAGCACTAGGCCCACTATCGTATAAAAAAGAAGTAGCTATGATTTTTATTAACTAAGTATAACAAACTTACTCAGTCCAGGCTGTATGGCGTATCATGCCTAACATTCGTGATTTAAACACTATTTCTAAATTTAAACGTCGATTAAAAGAGCATTACCTTTCCTCTATATCAGTGGTTCCCAAACTTATTTTGTCTACTGCCCACTTTGAGAATAAATATTTTTTTAGCGCCCCCATTTTTTCACCTATTTAAAAATAAAGTTATAGTGGATAACTTGAAATTAAATTAATAATTATTGTGACCTATATATGTATATTAACGGAGAATTCTAAACAAAACTTTTACTATAACCCGCAACTTGAAACCTGAGCGCAGCAGGTAACAAGGTAACATACAACGGCGCTTAGGTCTCAAGTTAACTCTTACGGGCTCTACCTGCTAATAAGAATGATTATGGAAACGCAACTTTATAGTGTTAAAACAGAGTATCTTTTATTGAAAATATAACTAAAATAATAAATCCTTATATGAAAATTAATGTGAAGGATGAATCTGATGCTGTGTAATAAGTTTGTCGATATCAGGTTCCAATTTACTCAAGAACAGTCGCAAGTCGCCACGTTCGGTAACAAGCAAACGATTTTTCTTTTTAGTAAGCAGTGTTGTCACAGCACTAAATGCACGTTCACACAAATATGACGATGGGAATGCTATCAAGAATCGTTGAACGACTGACCACAACCCAGGGTACAATTGGGGGATCGGATTTTGTAGCCAAAATTCTTGGTAACCATTTTTGAACTTGATTTTTATTTCCTCGTTTGTTGTCAATTCTATAAGTTCTTCTTTCAGCTGAGGTGACATTGCTGTGTTGACATTTGAAAACGGATCCAACACCCAGTCTAGTATTTCATAATGTCCTGGTATCGTTCGGTGAAGTCAATGTGGAGGTTTTCCAAATGTTGGCAGTAGGCAAACAATTCGTCGTTACTGCATCATCATCATCAACCTTTTTATCGTCCCACTGCTGGGCACAGGTCTCCTCTCATACAGAGAAGGATTGAGCGTAATCACCACGCTTGCTCAATGCGGGTTGGCGATTTCAGACTTATAAAGTCCAGGTTTCCTCAAGATGTTTTCCTTCACCTTCAGTCAATGGTGTCCAAGATATACTTAGAAAGTACATATAACTTTAGAAAAGTTACATTGGTACTTGCCTGACCTGAAATCGAACCCGCGCAGTCATACTTGAGAGGCTGGTGTTTTAACCACTAGGCCACCACGACTTTTACGTTACTGCATGATACTGATAAATTTGGAAAATTGTGAAACTCACGTCTGCCCAGATTCTTTTTGTGTAGAAGCAGTTTGGCTGCGAAAGCAGCAACGACGTTTTTTGTTTTAATTAAATTCGTTACTCCGGTGCCCGGGTAATCCCCCTTGGCGCGGAAACCGGCCCTAACAAGGCCGGTAAGCTCTGAGAGTGGTACGGTGATTAGGCCTTCGGGCTGATCCCGTGACACCCTCAACGCAGGGCTCGAGGGTAACCGAGTGGTTTTAGTGGGTATTCCCGGCTTCGGCCGGGCGAGTCCCACACACGCCCGTCGCCTAGCTAGCGGGGGGTACGGTGCGTAAAGGCATTTCCACTCGTAAAAAAAAGGCCTATGCTGTGCCTAGATATACGAAACGTAATTGACTATGAGAGAAAGAGAAAAAGAAAATGTGCGCGAACTGCTTTCTCTTACTTATACAATATGTAAAGAAAACCCCGTCCGACCCAAAAGGATAATAAGTGTTAGGTATACAGTATGTTAAGAAAACCCTGTCCGACCCGTGAAGGTGTTGTTAGGTATCGATAACTGATTCTACTAATGCATACAAAACCGGGCGAAACTTAAAAAAAAAACCCACTAAAAAAATAAATATTATTTCGCAAAAAGAGGTAACTTAATAAATGTGCGTGCACCCTTCCGCGGGGGACGGGCTGCAGGGCACGCGGCACGTGGTCGCATCGCTATTCGCTCATAATAATACCGGTGTTGTCACTTTTTTAAATTACCAAATGTCGGGGAAGTTAGAATTAATTCGCGGGAAAAAAAGATTATTTCAAAATTCATTTGTATTGGTACTATGATGATTACGTAAAATTTTATATTATATTTGGTCATGTGTTTACATAACCTTTATTATCCTTATGGGTCGGACAGGGTTTTCTTAACATACTGTACACATGACCAAATAAAATGTGAAATTTTACATAATCATCATAGTGAAAATAGTAATGAATTTTGAAATAAGCTTTTTTTTCCGCGAATTAATTCCAACTTCCCCAAAATTTGGTATTTTTTTTAAAAGTGACACCATTTTTGACGGAGCGAATAGCGATGCGACCACGTGCCGCGTGCCCTGGCCCCCTACACCCGCGCATGTACCCCTAACGTGTTGCCTACCGCACATGCATTAAGTCACCTCGATTTTTCGAAATAAGATTTATTTTTATAGGGGGATTTTTTTTAAGTTTAGCCCAGCTTTGTTGACATTATTAGAATCAGTTAACGATACGTAACATCACTCAACTACCGTTCGCCACGCGCTATCACACTTTTCGTAACGCTTACGTCACGCTTTCGCTAGCTTACTCCCCAAGTCAAGCGTGCATAAAGATGTTGCACTTCAAAACATACCGGCTTTTTGAAAAATGGGAAGGCGAGCTGGACAAAACAAATCAAATGGAGCGAAAGAGCTAAAAAGGTCAGTTTTGTCCAGCAGTGGGATGACAGAAACAGCAATTAAACAGATAAAAATAAAAACCAAAATATTTTTCACAATTTTATTATGATAAATAAATTTATGCTTTATATAATATAGAACCTTGTTCCAGCACCATAAGGTTTAAATTCGAAGTAAGATCGGTGATACTATACAGGATAATAGTCAAATGTTTAACTTTAAAAATACTGAATTATACAAACACGGTGATATTTAGATTAAGAAGTTTTTCATGATATTTTCGTGATATTTAGATTAAGAAGTTTTTCATGCAATCTTTTAACAAAATACTTTTTAGCAATACATAACTTTTTTTTTTTTGGACAATAGTAACACCGCTCGATTTTTCTCTTATACATAAAAATACACTTATATAACACATATTTTATAAGCTAAGTATCATGATATATAAAATTAGAAATACATAATATTTTTCTTGTGCTATTGACAAACCTACAGTCAACATTATAACCAAATTGAAAAAACAGCAACTGACTGGACTGACGCTAAACCTGACACAAAAAATGGACATTCCATACTTTTTATTCCCGTGGGTATTGCACTGTTCTGGAGAACAGTAGATTTAGACTTTTTAAATTAGTGTGTAGCAACCCCAAAGCGAGGTCTCTATGCCATCCGCTAAAGCGTAGACATATACCAATGGACATGCCGTACTGTACAATCTGCAGTAATTTTTTTGGTTTGAAAGTGTGAGAGAGATGGCCTATGCTTTTGGTCTAGCACTATCTCTTTTCTCATAGACGATTGATGATTTTGAGACAGATAAAGATAGACGAAACATCGTTTCTTCTCTTTCTTTCGGAGTGCCCACAGTTCTTATCTCTAAGGCATGGGGCTGAGAGACGGAGTTTTACAGATGGCGGTTAACACGTTCGCGCGCTAACGACTCGCGCTCAAGTAGGAAATAAAAAGCAATTAAGAGTTTTTGTGAGATAGTTTTTGTACTAAGGCTGTTTTCCAGTAAGGCTCGAGTGGCGGCCACGTACCGGAAGACGCAGCGAAGGGAGGCCCCCAGCAAGGTGGGCAGAAAACTGGTGAAGGTCGCGGGAAGCCGATGGATGCGGGCAGCACAAGACCGGCCTTTGCCCAGTAGTGGACTTCAATAGGCTTAAGAAGAAGGCATGTTTTTGAGAACAATAAACTGTGTGACATCCGATTCTTTATTAACTCCAAAACGCTACAAAATAAGAGAAAATTTTCAAAAACCCCGAGTCGATGGTGCAGACGCTTTGCGTTCACGCGTCTCAAAGAGATGTCAGCACATTGTGACGGGGTTCGCTAAGGCCGAAGCCTGGCAGGACTGCATGCTGTTGGTAAGAGATACCCGGGTGGTACTGGCTCAGGCACATGAAGAAACACGTGTTGGTTTTAGTCAGTAAAAGTCTGACATGAAAAGCGGGAGAAATTATTAAAATGGGTGTCCAGAGTCATTTACTGAATTGAAGTTTGTGCGTCGGTGTCCCTGAACCCAATACAGGGTTTACCATTAACCATTTTACGCTTAAAAATATCTAATATCTATAAAATGAAAATAATAGTACAATATAAAAACTAAAATCTTATTTCATAATAATTATTTAATGATAATAAAGTTTGCATTAACGCTTACTGGCCGTGAAAATGCGTGTTTTAATTATATTAATAGTTTAAATTAAGTACTGGTTCATTTGTATTTAAAAAGAAATAATTCGAATGATTTGTATTTTTTTATTTGCGTTTATTTTGACACAGGACGCAAAAAAATACAGAAAAATTTGCGTTCGATTTATTTCTTATTAAATAATAGGTTACAGAAAAAAAAAATGTTAGTTTATTGTTCTTTTTGAGATCAAATTGAAATAAAACGATTAAAGAGGAATACCAATTGAGATCATAATTTAAAACAGAAAGGTACAAAAATATCTTAATCTAAAAACATTTAGATTATTTTCAAGGAATTTCTGTTTACAATAATCACAGGAAGTTTACTTAAACCCTACCTTTTTATTTATCGAAAATATTATTTTTCGTCGCTTATTTTATGTATATATTTGTTTAAACTAAATAATTTCTGAAATACTGGCCCCGAAATATTATTCCTTATTTTACATCCATTAATTTAATATAAGAAACTTAAGTCTACCATTTCTCTTAACGAATTAAGTACATAAACATTTGAAACAAAACAAGTTACTATAAAATCTATGAAAAAAAAATATGAAGAAATATTATTTATTACAACAATAGGAATTTTTAAATTAATACTAGTATTGCCACTACTGCCCTGTATATTTTAATTTTTTTTTTTTTTACAAATAACGGAACTATTTTTGAGCATTATTATATACAGGGTGTTCAGGAATTAATGGATAACCTTGAAACGGGTTTTGGTGCAACTAAGGATCACGATCATTCAGAAAAAAAAGAAATAAATAAAAAAGCAAGCAATTCCTTTCTTTCTTTCTTTTATGGCTTCGCACGGTTTGTGCATTTAGCCAATGTCACGTAATGAATTGTTCATGTCGAAAAAGACGGCGTGATACGTCTTACGATGGAGGTTTGAGACAAAGTCTTGATGTGGCCACTATGCTGCGATATTTCACTGTTCTTTATGAATTATTTACTGAATGCACTTTTTACTACGTAAATCACGCACTTTTATTTAGTAAACAACACTATAAATAATTTTAAAAGTCCGATGAAAAATGAGCGTGACACTCAGCTTGACTTTCCCGCCAAAACCACCCAAGCAATTCCAAAGATATGTTTTTTTTTTTTTTGTAATAATATCGACCTTTTTTGTTACCATATTTTATATTCTAGCATATACGAACGTACGAACACAAATTAATGAATTCCATCGGTTTTTAAGAATTATAGTAATGCCCGATGCATTACTGAATTGTCGTTGATTGTACTAAACCCGTTCTAAGGTTATCCATTAATTCCTGGTCACCGTGTATATTAAAAAAAAAACTATTTATTAAAATTACAACTATTTTTAATCAATATATTGTCCCAGATTCTCTTTTAGTTGTTTACTTAACAATACCTACTATTTAATAATATCCATAATATCCTGGTGAGAGATCCAATTAAAAGTATGCTATATCTAACCATTTTTCATAAAATCTGTGAGACGCATTCTCCTTTTAGCAAGTTCTCTACCGTCTAGAGGTAGGTATGAGAAAGTCAATAAAATAGTGTTAATTGACAATTGGAAAACCGATTTGTTTCATTACTTGCTTGATCCGTGTCCACTAAATGGTGAAATTGTGGAGGGTCTCCAGATCAATCTCCCTCTGGTGCGGCATCGTTGTTGTTGGGTTTGCAGTGCAGCAACTAGCTCGACTGCCATCTTCCTTCCTATTCACTCAGTTTGTTTGAAAGAATAGACTCTAAAACTAGCTCGCTTTACAATCAACGATTGCAACACTGCTTATCACCGGGTGGGATTGCGGTCAAGCCCTAGTTTATAATTCCCTGATATCTGCTTGTATAAGACTTCTTATTTTGATTCATCAAGAGTTGTATGCTCTGAAGCTTATATAGGTACTTTAAGAGATTTTTTTTTCATACAGTACATAACTTAGATATAGCTCCAAAAAATTATAAAATAAAACTATATATTATATATTACTAATGTAAACTTAAAATAATAAATGTAATAATATTACTGGCCTTAATTGTTTAAGGATAATGCCACACTTTCTTCTCTTAATAAACAAGGATCGTGTGTTGGTAGGTAACCTCTAGATACTTTGTCTAATTGTGTTATAATGATATATTATACAGATTACAAAGAAAGATAGAAAGTTTTTGAAATTTCTCAATTTTTTTTTTTCAAAATTATATTGTATTTTTCAAGAATAATAATATTTTGTATTATTCAAGAAACAACAACCTGTACCTACTCTTTAAAACTCAAACTGTATTTAAAAAATAAAAAAGGTCTGTCTTTTTTATTTTTTAAATACAGTTTGAGTTTATTTTTTTTAAATAAAGTTTGAGTTTAATTGTTTAATTAATTTAAATAGTATTTTTCAAGAAATACCAACCTGTGTTTTTGAACTGAAAACTAGGTGAGTTGAAAGATTTTTGATAAGGATATTATTGTATGAGTTTGCGGTAAGGACATGCAAATATAAACAGTATAGGTACATATTAATTGTTGCTATATGAATGTGCTGTGCTTGGCCAAGCGTTTTTTTTTTCTCTTCTGGTCAGAAGAGAAAAAAAAATTCAAATTAAGAATATTTTTATACGAAAATTTATTTAAAACTTAATAAAAATACTCTTGTAAAAACATTACTTCTGTCTCAAATATAAAAAAATAAAAACATAAATTCTACATCAGTTGCAATAACCACTTTTCCAAAAATACGTGCCAAATAAAAACAAATTTCTAAAGATTACCAAGCCAACATTAGAATCCCACTAAACTCTAGTTCGGTACTAAAATCGCCTAACACATGTCATTACAATACAATATATTAAAATACAATTATTGTCATATAGTTTGAGCAATAGATCACAACGGTAATGCCCTTAGTACATAGTTCGCAATTAAAATAACAACGTTTATTACTATTTCTCCGCTCTATAGTTTATTTCGGTTTCAAAGAACAAATTGAATGGTTTTGCGCCATTTTGTTTTTAAAATGGCGTACACGCGTGCTATCTACAAAGTTATTTTTGTTTATACGAATCCTGAATATAGTTTTATTTTTTCTCAAATACATTTATAAATTATTACAGTATGGTTACTGAGCGCGCTACGCAGCTTACGCGTGCGCACCCGGCTCGCCCGTCCAAACGAAGCGTTGACCATATTTTTGTTAGGACAACCAAGTAGGATAACAAGCTCATAACTTTGTGGTTTTTCATGATATCTTTTTGAAATTTTGTACATAGATTCTTTACTTATAACATACGTGGATGGACACGTGTTTCGGGTTTTCGAATAAACACAAAATTACGTTGTTTATCTTCTACATCGTTAACGTGGCGATAGTCGAATACTTAAGCCGCGTTTCCACTGACGCGGAGTGGGGCGGAGAGGAGCTTAGCGGTGCACGAATTGACCAATCACTCCGCTCCAAATCTCCGCTCCGCTTCAATGGAAATAGCACGAGCGGGGTGGAGCAGAGCTGAGCAGATATTCATGATAAAAATACAGCGAGACGATGCGGTGCGGAGGACAATGAGCCAAGGGGTGCAGAGCGGAGGACAATGAGCCAAGGGGTGTAGAGCGGAGGACAGCGGGTGCTGATTTTTATTATGTGCGTGATTCGCGCACAGTGCCGCGGTTATCATCTTTACGTCATTAGGTTCATACGTATCACAACGGATGAGAAGTTCAAAAGTATGTTTCACCGCTCTTCATCGTCCCTCTCCGCCTAGCTCCGCGTCAGTGGAAACGCCGCCTTAAGTTACTTAAAAAACTTAATAAAATCTCCTTTATGAGAGATGAGATGACATTATATTAGCAATTAGAATTTAAGATAATTTTTGTACCAGAGTTTAAGAACTGAGGGTAACGCTCCACCAAAAGTCTTACCCTGACGTAAGAGTCGATAAGGATCGCATGATGCCAAGATCCTAGAAGTAGGTGTGAGATGGAAAAATCGGATGGTTTTGAGTCGCTAAATCGTGACAGACAAGAGCAGTCAGGCCTGGGGGCGTGGGAAGGGGATTTTGGGGGGAAGCTAGTAAAAATTTTAGAGTGACAAATCTTTGTGCGCTCTAGACGCACGCTGTTTTTTGGCAATTGGCTTGTATCCTAAAAAATAATTTAATGTCCGTCAGATAGCTTTATAAAAAATATTGAACACGTATTTTTTATTTTTTCTTTTATTCAAATACTTAGGAAGATATATTGATTTGAAATGTCGCGTGACGTCACGCCATGGTGCAAAATATAGAACGGCGTGACGTAATTAGCCCCCACTCTGTAACTTTAATACGCTATATCTTAGTAATTTTTTGTAATTACGACAAAATAAAAAATACGGGTCTTCATTTTTTTTATTATCTATAAGACGGACTAATTTTTTTTTGATTTTCATACCTTGGATACATTCCTATTACACCGGACATTTTGTCAGTGTTTATTGCGTGGTTTCTATAAAAGCTAGAGATAAGTTCTCGTTTATACCTTGTGTAGTACTTAATTAGGGGAGTTCATACATGTGCGCAGGGGCGTGCACAAAGATTTTATTGGGGGTATGCATAAATATACCTACTATCCAAATCTCTGTGCTTATATATGGTAAAACTTAAAAAACGTAACTTAGACGTAGTTTCAATTTAACATAGTCGCGTACCTACTTTTTCGCATGTCAACATTGAATTGATGTTTGTGCGTGGCTACAATGAACATCTAAGTATGTGATTGATGATAAGAACAAGTCAAATAAATGATATACGTGGGGTATTAGGTATTTTTTATTTGCCCAAATGAATACAATGAAATCATCATCATCTCAGGGTTAATACCAGTCGCATCCAAAGCTTTGGAATCTGGGGTCCGCTTTTCCAGTCTAATTGCTGATTTTGGCGAAATTTCGACAATTTCCGTGAAGCGACTGCCGTCTGACCTCCACAACGCGAAGGCAATATCGAAGCATTGAAGTTAGACCAATTGTTGGACTTTTGTGGGCTCCAACAACCCGTAACGACTGCCACTAGATGTTCGCATGGCAACCGAAACCAACGGCTTAACGTGCTTTCCGAGATACGACCAGACCAGTGCAAATATTCATATTCATGCATACAAATACTTACACTGCGCGAGGATCGAACCCGCGCCTCCTTACGCAACGGCCGCGTTCGCTACCGCTACGCCATGTAGGCTGTCAAAATACAATGAAATGGTATTACTAACTCAACTGTAAATAAGTAATAATTTATTTCTCAAAAAACTAAAAAAAAATATTTCACTATCTATAAATTAAATCAACGCGCCTATCTATTTTTAAATAACTCTGTAAAAATCAAATATATATAAGATCGTTTTGAAATCGCTAAAAGTTCTTTTAAAATGGACAGATAGACAAATCTATGAGTCTGCTTTGGCTTTTCATAAATATGCGTAATGCACTACTCATTGGAATCATAACTATTAAATTTTGCTAATTTGTAAACTTCAGGAAAATTATTACAACATAAAGTATAGTATTGAAATTCAAAAGCAAGTAGGTTGAAAAACTTAAGGTCTTTTAAGTTTTTATAACGTCGAACGGTCAAAGCCGTGTTTTAAAATAATATACCTATACGAGAAACAAAACAATTTATTTGTACACACTACACAACCTGCTAACCACATATAATTATCATAATACTTTTTATAAAGACAACCTTTCTTTTGTGTTAAACCAAAAACTCTAAAATAAATGAATATTCAATTCCGCTTAAAACAATCAATACATATTTAACCCAAAAACACCAATAATGAAACAACATAAGCTGCTAAAATAAAAAGGTATTTGAACGAACAACAATCATGCTATATTTCTGAACTTCTTAAATTCGTCGCATTATTAGAAGCTGTGCTTATCATGGGCTTTAAACCCAAAGAAATTTCACGCACACGTACACAACAGTTTAGGCACACATGCAAATAATTTTATACACAGACAGATACGGAAGAGGCACATTTTGTTTATGCTTACGCCGTAAGAGGCGTGGGTGTCGCGCCTAAGGCAACTAATGTGTCTCGTTAGCACTAGCCACTAGGCCCAATAGATGGCAGTGTTATCAATAACTGATTAACAAAGTCTTTTAGTTTTAACTTTGTAGTATATAAATTATTTTACAGTATATTATAATTTTAGAAGACTATTAGGGTATGCAGAGCTTTTCTGCTTGTAAGGAGCGCACGCGCCTGCATGTGCGAGAATCTCGGAGGCGGCGGCTTCCAGGAAAAAATTGTGTAGAAAAAGGCATAAGTAAAGAGGGAATTATGCCTAACTGTGGGTGGATTTTAGTGATGATGCACAGGAACATGAAAAGGAAGGTTAAAGCCGAATAGCGGGCGAAGTGAAGCTGTCAATGGTACAAAAGTTACCCAAAATTCTGACAACGTATATTCAGTGTCTCCGCATATGAAGACCAAGATGGTCGGACCTGGCGAAGGATCGTCTGCAGAGTGGACAGGTGAATGGTCGGTGTCCAGTGTGTTTGCGAGTATGTCGGGTCAGTTCATCAGATCTTGCGAAGCGCCATTCGCATCCTGCCCAGCTACAGGAGTACGGCTTTTCTCCTGAAATATATAAGTAATTATTGAGTTACAAAACAGCTTGTGACAAAGGCTTTCGTTGCTTTGGGAGGGATGTTGCCTAATCCCCACGTTTGGCAGACGGATTGGGGATCGCAGTAATTTTATATTCACAGGAGAAGCGCTGCTGCCCGCTTCCTTGGCGAGAGTTTCTTTATATGCCCTATGCAGACCGAGACGGCAAGGCAAGGGATTTTAATGTTCACTAATGGAAATTTAACCGTACTGTTACAGAAATACGACATAAATTGATATGTTTTAAAACGATGCCATGGCATTGAAAGGGATTTTATCGCACGGCATTAAAAGAAGCATCATATGCTTTCCGTGGCGTACTGTGGTAGGCAAGGAATTTAGTCGAATCAACCTTTTTACCGTCCCACTGCTGGGCACAGGTCTCCTCTCATGCAGAGAAGGATTGAGCGTAATCACCACGCTTGCTCAATGCGGGTTGGCAATTTCAGACTTAAAGTCCAGGTTCCTCAAGATGTTTTCCTTCACCTTCAGTCATTGGTGTCCAAGGTGTTGGTGAATGTCGTGGTGGCCTAGTGGTTAAAACACCAGCCTCTCAAGTATGAGTGCGCGGGTTCGATTCCAGGTCAGGCAAGTACCAATGTAACTTTTCTAAATTTATATGTACTTTTTTTTTTTTTAATGATTATAAACTAGCGCTTGACCGCAATCCCGCTTGATGGTAAGCAGTGATGCGATCGTTGATGGTAAAGCGCGCTAGTTTATTAAGAGCCTATTCACTCTCAAAAACTGAGCGAATAGGAAGAAAGACGGCAGTTGAGCGAGGTGATGCAATGTTAAACCCAACAACACGAACAACGATGCTGCGCCAAAGTGAGATTGATCTGAAGACCCTCCACGACCAAACCCCCAACACAACAACATTAGGCGCATCGCACCCGGCACACATCGCAACACAACTGCTCAGACCCGTCCTCCGTACGGCCTCACCAGACATCATGCCGGAACACGACAAATCGCTTGGCGGCAAGGCTTTGTCTGGTGGGTGGTAACTTCTGCCGACGGCCGATGTTATGGCCTACCACCGAGAGTAAGTATATCCTGTCTTTATTGTCCCAAATTGTAGTCAAAATGACCTCGGCCATAAGGATCATATAAATTTGGGCGAGGCGTTCCAGATAGGGCTTATTCAGCCTATAGAGGTCCACTGCTGATCAAAGGCCTCTCCCAAGGCTGTTCACAATGACCGGTCTTGTGCTGCCCGCATCCATCGGCTTCCCGCAACCTTCGCCAGGTCATCGGTCCACCTTTTTTTTTTTTTTTTTTTTTTTTCTCTTTATTTAGTTTGGGGACTTTTACACGGATGTGTATGCCAGTCCCATCGTAACTAAACCAAAAACTTAACCAAACCTTAACCTAACAAACTTAACTTAATCTTAATTTAACAAATATGAAAACTTTATAGGCGGCATCTGAAGAAGGTGTGGACAATATATGATGGAAAGCACCAACATCATATCTATTAACTTCCAACTCTTTATACAATTTTTCTCTTTCAGACTGCAATCTAACACATTCCGTCAATAAGTGAAAAACATCCTCCGGCTTTGCGCACTCCTCACAGTTTGGTGAATTAATCAGTTTAATTAGAAATCTAAACTTATTGAGCGGCATGTGTCCAGATCGCAGTCTGTGAGCGATCACCACCAGCCGTCTACTTAACTTAGTGTTATAAAACCATGGTATATGAGGAGGCTCCGATACTATAGATCTATACCAAATTCCTTTCGACATCGATCTTTCGTCAAAATATTCTTTCCACAGTCCATAGCACTTGTGTTTATATTTAGGCAATATTTCGAGATAATCGGTTTTAATGTGTACCTATTTCTTTTCCCTCATCTATACCTACCTTTGCCAAACGATCCGCCTCCTCATTACCTCATTACCCTGTAAGCCTATGTGTGATGGAACCCATTGCAACCTCAGATCGAACCCGTTATTCCTTAACTTATATATCATAGACAGAATACCATATGCTATCGGTGTACCTCTGCACCCAGAGGCGCATCGAGCAATATGTTGCAGTGCGTTGCACCTTGTTGGGGGCCTCCCTACGCTGTGTCTTCCGGTACGTGGCCGCCACTACAGAACCTTACTGCCCCATTGGCCATCGGTTCTACGAGCAATGTGCCCCGCCCACCGCCACTTAAGTTTATCGGCTCGAAGAGCTATGTCGGTGACTTTGGTTCTTCTGCGGATCTCCTCATTTCTGATTCGATCATGCTGATAAACTCCGAGCATTGCTCTTTCCGTCGCCCTTTGTTGTTATCCACAAACTAAACTAATTTTAAGTTAAGTGCATTTTTTTATTTATAAAAAAGAGGATAGAAGATAACATTTCAGTTTAATTCTGTCCAATTATGATATTCCATAGACAGTGTTGAGGCAATTATAAACATGGCGACCAAAAATACATCAATTAACGTCAGCCACGGACTAATTTGATAGGTTTAAATAATTATATTATCTTTTGTCCTTTTTAAATCTATGCTAATATACAGGATGTATCTGACATCGTAACGCAAACTTCGCGAAAAGGCTAGACCGCATGCCACTAATAAAATTATGATAGTCATTTATATCGTTAATGAGCGGTTACAGAAATCACAGTGTTTAAAAATTGTGTCGGCTCGGCCTTTGAACGTTGCAAGCATGCCGCCGTGCGCGTTTGTGGGTACGACGTTGACCCCTGATGTGAACTCTGTTAAATCAGCTGATAAGATAGTTTTCGAGTTTTGTTTTCATTGCGCTTTTTTGTGTAATTAGCGAATTAATAAATTTTCCTTTAAAATCTTATTGGGTTATAAAAGTATAGCAATTATGAACGGTTTAAAGTGAAAAAAATAGCATATTATTTTTTTTTAAATCAGGAAAAAACCGACGAAACATTCCGTCACTGGCGGTTTAGAATCATGTACTGGATCCATGGTACTCGTTTGTGCGTCGATGTCAGATACACCCTTTATAAAGCTGTAGAGTTTGTTTGAACGCGCTAATCTCAGGAACTACTGGTCCGATTTCTAAAATTCTTTTTGCGTTGGATAGCCCATACTGAGTCATGGTTACTTGAATAAAGAATTTATTATTATTTCCTTTATTTCATTATAATATACATATAAATTATATTTTTAAATATTTCTACATAAAAATATATAAAAAAACATTTAAAAATATAAAAAATAGTAACCCACCGGCATCGGGAACAGGGTCCAAGCTACCGGCGGTCAGGGCTCCAGAGAGAGGAACTTCCTAACAATGCGAGCCGTGTCCAGAAGTACAGCTTTCTGAATCAAGCCTTTGATCCAGCTGCCTAACGAGAGCCTCTTGAGGTGTTGGTCGAGGCTCTTGGCTATTAAGCCATTGGCTGTCACGACTATCGGCACAATGATTGCTGAATCCACCTCCCACATGTCGACAACCTCGTGAGCCAAGTCAAGATACTTGATTTGTTTATCTTTCTCGGCTTTCACGAGGTTCTCATCATGCGGGATGGTTATGTCAACAATCATTGCACGCCGCTCTGATCGATCCACCATCACTATATCAGGCTTATTGGCAACAATAGTCCTGTCAGTGATGATGGATCGATCCCAGTACAATGTGATATGACCATTTTCGAGAACTGGGTCGGGCACATACCTGTAGTACGGCACCTCCGATTCCACAAGGTTGTACTTGAGAGCAAGTTGCTGATGAATGATCCTGGCTACAAGGTTGTGTCTATGCAAGTACTCTCCGTTAGCTAGACGAGAACACCCGGAGATAATATGCCTTATTGATTCCCCCGGCCGGTGACATGCCCGACAGATGTCAACTGTGCCGTCTTTCACAATAAATCTCCGGTAATTGTTCGTCATCATAACTTCGTCCATAATTGCACATACAAAACCTTCGGTTTCCCCAAAAAGGTCACCGAATCGTAGCCAGGCTACGGACGCTTGTAAATCTACATCAGGCCCGTGTAGGGCTCTGAAAAAGCGTCCGTGAAGCTCTTTGCTCTTCCATACCTCCATGCGGTCATTGGTGTCAAGCACTACTGGTTTGCGCCAGTTCTCTTTAGCCAAGGAGAGCGGAGTGAGGCCCTTGTCAACCGCGACCACATCTCGATGCATCCCCACGTCGGTTTCTAGAAAATATTCCCTGAGACTGCATATCTCGCGATTGTGGAGGGTCTTAGCGTTTAAAAAGCCACGACCTCCACATTTTCGCGGGATATACAGCCTCATAACCGATGATCGTGGGTGATGCAATCGATTTGCAGTCAGCAGCGTACGGACCCTCTGATCCAGGGCGTCAAGTTCGGTTTGAGTCCATTTGAGTATGCCGAAAGAATACATCAATACCGGCATGACCCAACCGTTGAAAGCGCGCACCTTGTTTCCGCCTGATAGAAGACTATTAAGTACTTTTTTCAGGCGGCCCAAGAAGCGTTCCTTCAACGATTGCTTCATGTCAGTAACATTGATACCCAACGCTTCCGACATACCCAAATACTTATAGGTTTCGGATGCGGAGAGGGCTCTAAGGTTTATGGAACTCGTGAGTTGGGTTCCCACGGATTCCACAATCTCTCCTCGCTTTACATGCATGACCGCACATTTGTCCACACCAAATTCCATCCTGATGGCGCTACTGAAAGTTTCAGTAATTTTCAGTAGCTCCTTCAGTTGTGAATTGTTGGGAGCAAAAAGTTTCAGGTCATCCATGTAAAGGAGGTGCGATATAACCTGACCACCTCTCTTCAACCGATAGCCTAAACCTGAATCCTCTAATAATGTGCTTAGAGGATTCAATGCTAAGCAAAACCAAAGTGGACTCAAACTGTCGCCCTGAAATATTCCTCGCTCGATCCTTATCGGTTCGCTATTCCTCAGAATATTTCGACATCCTGGATAGCGAAGGACTGTCCTCCATGTCCTCATACATGTCATCAGGAAGGTGCGTAGAGTTGCATCCACTTTGTACAACTCCAGCACCCGCATGAGCCATGTATGTGGCACTGAGTCATAGGCCTTCTTATAATCTATCCAACATGTCGATAGATCCTTTCGGGAACGACGAACTTGTTGGCTAATGGCCATATCAATGAGGAGTAGCTCCTTAGTACCGCGGGACCCGCTCCTACATCCATTTTGAGAGGCAGACATGATAGCGTTGTTGTCAATATGTTTGTTAATTTTAGTTTTCAAAATGGATGTAAGAACTTTATAGACCGTCGGTAAACAGGTGATCGGTCTATAATTTTTGGGTTCCGCGGTGCTACCTGATTTATGGAGCAGGTGGGTTATTCCAGTAGTTAGGAACTGAGGTAACGAACCAGACACTAAAGCAGTCTGGAATTGAGATGCCAAACGAGCGTGCGACCTTGGAAACCATTTTATCCAAAAGTTATGCAGCCCGTCCGGTCCTGGAGATTTCCAGTTAGGTAACGGACGGACTGCACGAGCTACATCTTGGGGGCAGATGGTGATAGCCCCCATTTCAGGTATTGGATCGCAGGCTCGCTCGACATCCCGAGCCCAGTCACCTTCAGTGTGACTGACAGGCACCGACCAGATACTGCGCCAGAATGAACACATGGCATCATCATCTGGTAGGCCCGTGTCAGCCACACTTTGTTCTGGTCGTTCCCAGTCCTTATAAACCCACCTTTGATTGCTCTGGAAGGTGCGATTCTGGGTGTATCGTTCTACTCGTCGTTTATATCGACGAATACGGTTCGCCCATGCATACACTTTCTGCTTCAGGAAGTCGATGCGCTCCGTGACACGGGCCATATAATTCTCAGGGCTGGTATTTGTACCTGAGAATGCCCGCCTCACAAAGCGCATCACTCTAGGACGAGTATTACCCTCCCTGAAGCAGATTAGTTTACCGATGAGTGCTCTGGCCCCACCAATACGACGTTCAATCCTGCGCTGCCAAGCTGGTACTACTGGTTTCGGTCGTGTAGCTCTGGAGTCAGTGTGAAATTTGACATGAGCTACACGACAAGCTGCTACAGCTGCGCAGTACAGGATTGAATGAGTATCAGTGAGGTTCTCGCAGGTATCAAAATAATTTGATAACTGCGCATCCAGAGCAGCCATCAGTGCCCTATTTCTGTTATGCATGGGCAAACGTGGCAGGCGTGGTCTTAATTCTGCCGACACGAAACGATATTCCCGAATCGCAGCCTCCAAAGCATTTCTTAATTCCTCATTGCACTGGGTACTTACATTTGTAGCCCCATCATTGCTCCCCTCGTCAGCATAGCTTGTGGTATCTCTGCGGTGCGGCTGCGATGGTATCTCCGCGATCTGTGACGGGGGAGCGATGACACAGCTACTCTGTATTTCATTTCGCAGGCGATCAAGCACAGTATCATCCAACATATGATTACGCTGGATAACCCGTACCTGATCCGACAGTCGTTGTGCCGAAACGTTGACAGCTGGTTCAAGCACCTGAAACAGAGAGAGCATTCGAACACGGTACGCGGTCAGGTTGTTTCCTCCCTCTGTAGCCCCATAGTATGAGCGCATGACATTTTCGTTGATAGATTGTGTCCATCTCATGCGCTGCACACTTCCGCCGGGAGCTGGGACCCTGTCAGAAGCCGATGGGCCTCGAGGTCCTAAGCGGTCCGGCGGCCGGCGTCCTCCCCGTCGGCGAACAGGTGGTGGCGTCGTCGGCGGAGAGAAGTACTCGTCGCTCGAGCTCGACGCAACTGCCGCGGCCGGGGTCGTCACAGCACTTACAGTGGCGCTGGAGACCGGCGGCGGCGAGGCGGAGCTGAGCAACGAGTCCGGAGATGGTGGGCGTGCACGTCGAGCGGCAGATCTTGTCAACATAGCATAATATTTGTTTCACTTTTATGTTTTCAGATTAATAATTATATATTGTCCGGGGTGACATGACAGATGTCACCAAATGGTCGGTAATGTTTTTCATTGTATATGTGTATATGAATACTTTTTATACATAATTTTAAATTATTTTAAGTTTGGGCCTTGCTTTTGTGTTGAATATTTTACAACAATGGAATAAAAAAACTGATTTAAAATAATATTTCTGAAAATGATAAAGATTATGCTGTTGATGTTTGCTGTGTTGCCAGTTGTTATTTAAGTAGTAAAAGAGCGTGATGTTGACGCATTTCAAGTCTAACAAATATAAACTTTATTTCAATGCCAAACAATGTGATTTCAGAGTGACTAACAGTATTGAAAAAGTTATAAAAAGATGTTCGAAACTGAACTTTATTTTGTTGGAATTAAAGTTATATTCCACATGCGAACAACGCGTCATACTGACGTCACGCAAGTCCTGCATCGCGCAAGTAAAGTTCACCGTGTAACTCGCACGCATACAACACGGTGGGCAAGTGCCCGCCAGACAATACCGGTCTGGTCGGAGGATCCTCCCTTTTCTATGGAAGATGAGTGAATTTTACACGTAATTATTATTATTATTATTAATCCAGGAAGGCTTTTGGCTATATAACATCACGCTGCGACCAATAGGAGCGGAGCATAACTAACCCCACGCGAACGAAGTCGCTGGCGGCCGCTAGTGATATATTTAAAAAGAAAAAAATGCATTGAACTTAAATTTAGTTTGTGAGCGAAGGAATCGGAACCAATGTAATACAATGTAATTATACCCTTATATTGTTACTACACTTTCAAGATGTAGCAACACTGCTTGTAATTTTTGTTTTTTGGTAACACTGATACTTAAATGTAGACAATAGATACTCGTGTGTAAAAAGCTAGTAATTAATATAAAACATTTTTGCTAATTAAAAACTGTATTCTTCATTTAATTATATCTGTATTTCTATTGTCGCTACTCGCCTCGATTCGCACTTGCGTCATATTATTATAGCTGCAAGCTGAGTTAAAGTCAAAACTTGTGCGATTAATTATTTGAATTAAAATCACTTTTGTGCAATGCTTTTGATATACAAAATGTGTAGTTGAAAACTAAAGCACAATGTACTTGCTGTAAAGCATCTATTTGTTGGGTTAGTCTTTTTTGATGGTGTTTTTTTTTTTTGTGTGTTTTCCATAATGGACGCTCTTAGCGTACATTAGCGTGTATTTCTGCATAGCTCTCACACGATTGATTTCAAAATGAATAATGTAATCAAATATTTGTATCAATAGCTTGATAATTTGAAAGAGGGTCCATGGAGTTTCTTGCCCGTTCTTCTTCATAGGTACCTACTCTTTGGAATGGGCTTCACCTTACTGACTGACCGACCTTCTGACAATTCAAAAGTGCCTGTAACTGGTTTATTTGAAATAAATGATTTGATTTTGATTTTGAAAGTAAAAGAGCGTGATGTTGACGCATTTCAAGTCTAACAAATATAAACTTTATTTCAATGCCAAACAATGTGATTTCAGAGTGACTAACAGTATTGAAAAAGTTATAAAAAGATGTTCGAAACTGAACTTTATTTTGTTGGAATTAAAGTTATATTCCACATGCGAACAACGCGTCATACTGACGTCACGCAAGTCCTGCATCGCGCAAGTAAAGTTCACCGTGTAACTCGCACGCATACAACACGGTGGGCAAGTGCCCGCCAGACAATACCGGTCTGGTCGGAGGATCCTCCCTTTTCTATGGAAGATGAGTGAATTTTACACGTTATTCCTCATGCCTCTTAATAGAATAGAATAGAATACTGTATTCTTTTAAACTTGTTCCTTCACCTTTGTGTCAGTGTTCTACATCGAACTGTGAATTTGAACAGTCCGCACATCACATCTTGTGGGAGTGTGTTCTTTGGCAGAATGAACGCAATATTATGTTGGATAGTGTACAAGTTACATCCGGAGTCGTTTATTATACGGACCTTGTAGAAACTAGAACCAATTTCCGTGCGTTCAGGCGCTTTTGCCATACCTATTATTGGAATCAATTGTAACAGCTAATACCTACTTAGGACCCATTAACTTAATCAAATTTTATTCCGTGGTGTTTGGCAATCTGGGCTTCTCCCAGTTGCAATAATGTCCCTTTGTGCCGTTTGGCCTAGTTCTGTTCTGTCTCCTGCTTGTTATGGAGGGAAGTGGAAAAAATATCTTTTTTCTTACTCCTCCGCTATTCTTTTCTGATTAATTTCGTTGCGGGACCCAAGACCGTTGAATCATTTCTCCGGGACTCGTCGAGCTTCATTGCTCGGCGTTTTTCTGGCGGTCGCCACTGTTGATTCTGGCTTTCAGGAGTTGCAGTGGTTGGGAAAAGTGTGGCGGGTTTTGTCCCAATTAAAAAAAAAAAAATGCCTCTTAATAGGTAGCAATTCATACTTGTTTAAATTTTTTAACAGCCTCCGTGGCGTAGCGGCATAGAAAGCGGCCGCTGATTTCCACTGGTCGTGCCTCGGAAAGCACGTTAAGCCGTTGGTCCCGGTACCATACGAACATCTAATGGCAGTCGTTACGGGTTGTTGGAGCCCTCAAAAGTCCAACAATGGGTCTAACTGCAATGCTTCGTTATCGCTTTCGGGTTGCGAACCCTAGACTCTTAAAAGCTGAAAATGCTTCGGATGCGACTGGGACTGTTTAAATTTTTATTGAATATGTCGCAAATGCATGCTTGTGTTGTATCTTTTACACCATATTTGATTTTATGCTAAAACTTACCAGTATGCGTCCTTTTATGTGCCTTCAAATGCGAACTCTTAGTATAAACCTTATGACAACCAGCCACGTCACATTTATGCAACCTCCTTCTTTGCCCATCATCATTATTATTTGAAAAATCCTCGGCGCCATTTTTGTTTATATCTGTCACTTTGACAGGACCCCTCTGTTGTGTCAGCTGATTTAAGGAGTCTGTTAGGGCGTTATGTAAAGCCGTGTTTAGGAGAAAAGACTTGATTTGGGCATCGGTGGCTGGTTTATGCGGTGGTGTGAATGGTGGTAGGGGTAAGAATGGTTTCGTTAGCTCTAGAGTCGGTAAGGCTGTTTGTCCGTATGTTGTTGGTTTTATTCTGGAAAAGAAATGTTTATTATGTAGAAAATTGAAGACTATACACCAAATTTAACCTTTAATGGAGCTAGCGGTGCAAACAGTAAACAAAAATTGTAAAATCATAGCATGTGACTGCTATGATTTTACACAAGTCTGCACTGGTTTTGTACCCTTGTGTTACCTTCAACGGCCAAGTCCCGCAACATTAAATATAATAACAAAAAAAAAATCGCAGTCAGACTTGGCACAACTTGTCTAGATTTCATTACCTTTTTGAGATAAACAAGCAGCTCCATCGAGACTTGTTAAGTTTTTTACCGAATGTTTTTGGTGGGATTTCACTGCTTTTTGTATAATTGTGGGCTTATTGATTTATGTTATTATTAAAAAAAAAAACATACCGACAAAAGAGCCTCTAGCCTTATTCTACAGTATGTTAAGAAAACCCTGTCCGACCCGTGAAGGTGTTGTTAGGTATCGATAACTGATTCTACTAATGGATACAAAACCGGGCTAAACTTAAAAAAAAACCCCTAAAAAATATAAATATTATTTCGCAAAAAGAGGTAACTTAATAAATGTGCGTAAGCACCCTTCCGCGGGCGGCGGGCGGCAGGGCACGCGGTACGTGGTCGCATCGCTATTCGCTCATAATAATAACGGTGTTGTCACTTTTTTTAAAATTACCAAATTTCGGGGAATTTGGAATTAATTCGCGGGAAAAAAGATTATTTCAAAATTCATTTGTATTGGTACTATGATGATTACGTAAAATTTTATATTATATTTGGTCATGTGTTTACCTAACCTTTATTATCCTTATGGGTCGGACAGGGTTTTCTTAACATACTGTATAAATTCGAAAAAAAAATCTTACTTGTTCATTAGTTGTTTAGGTCTTCTGGCGCTCCTGAGATCCGGACCCATTTTTATTTTAGACAGTTGATGATTCGAGCTGAAACATTGAAGGATTAAATAAAGTAACAAAATGTACGTGTTACGTGATGGACTTGTCTGAGACGAGCATTTAGGCACACGGACTGCACCTCAACAACCGCACGCAGTAGGTATATTCTACTGCATGCAACTGTACGTTCGACTCCGTGCAGTCATGATAGCAACAGCACGCGATCGGCTGCAGTCAATTTTAAGTTAAGGGCGTCTTTTTCTTTCCATTTCGTTAAGAAAAGGATAGAAGATAACATTTTAGTATAGTCCTGTCAAATTAAGATACTCCATATCATCCAGTTTAGACGCAATTATAAACATGGCGACAAAAAACACGCCAGTTGACGTCAGGAGCGGACCAATTTGACAGGTCTAATCCCCACGCTTGGGCAGCCGGGCTGAGGGTCGCAGTAATTTGATATTCCACAGGAGAAGCGCTGCTGCCATTTTCCCTGTCAGGTCAAGTGAACGTGATTCCAACTAACACTGAGTGATTGACAGTATTGACAGCTCACTATAAGGTCAGGCTTTTACAGAATCGTTAAGCAGGATCAAACATGCAGCAGCCAAATTTTTCCTGTGGTTGTAGCTTCAGGAGCCCTAGTCTGCAACTTTTATAAATTTGTCAATCCAACACGATTCCATTGTAATTCTGCTATAATTTCCTTATCTGCTAAATTCATAATGATCGGACATGCGTATCGTTTTGGAATGGCGATAGAATGACAGTGCTGTATTGCCTTATTATAATTTACTACTTACTCTATTTGTACATTTATTAATGTGAAGTGGATTGTCAGTGATTTACCAATGGAAAGTCATAATGACGCCAAATTTGTTAGTAGATTACGAAACTTAACAAAACCCTCCTCTTGTCCTTATCCATTCTGACACTATTGTAATGGGAGACTAGGCCCCCTGGTTAAAAATAAAGATGAGGTACTCACTTAAATATCAGTTCCGTGGATGTGGTTTCACCTTCCCTGGCAATCATGGACGAACCGGGTGTGACGCCCCCTGAAACGAAGTTAAGCAAACTTTAGACGGAAAGTCAAACAAACTAATTAAATGATAAGAATAGCAGGTCGCTGTGATTGTTTGTGTTCTTTCTCCAAAATTAGATTACTGATATGTTATATGAGTTCATATAATTGTCCTTTTTTAACATTCCATTGATATGTGAGCTGTCACGCCCTTTATACCTGGAGCTTTAATTTAGGTAATAAGTTTTTACATATTTACATTAATATAAGAAAAAATATTGTTAAACCAATGCTGTGAAGAGAAAAATAAAAAAAAAAAATACATATTTACATTTCCATTTTAATGATATTTTTTTTTGGTTTGCTGGTATTTTGGCGTGGCTAGCTGGCATATGATAAAAAAAATTCATTGTTGTTGTGTTTTCTTGTGTTCATTATCATACATAGTATTATATAAAAAGACAGCCTCCGTCGCGTAGCGGTAGCGGACGCGGCCGCTGCGCAAGGAGGCGCGGGTTCGATCCCCGCGCCGTGCAAATATTTGTATGTGTTAACGGAAATGTATGTAATGCGTCATTGTATACAATTCCTAGGAAATTTATATAATTCCTAAATTTGCTCGGAAATGTGTGAAATAAATTTTATAACACACATTTCCTAGTAAATCTATACATTTCCTAAATAGCTAACGGAAATGTATTACTTTAAAGATGTCCATTAGTATGCGGGGATTATAACAAAACTAACCTAACCTAACCTAATTGTTTCAACCGGAGTCTTAATAATAAATCTGTTTCTAAGTTTAACAACGTGTTTTATTAATTTTATTCATAGAAAGCATGGTTTTATACATTTCCTAATACGATATAGGAATTTTATACAATTTCTAGGAAATGTATATGTCGGCGCAATCACAATATTTAATCACTTAAATAATTAACATTCATAATTTGATGGTTCTAAAATCAGTAGATTAATTACTTTACAGTTTATTACGATGTCAAATTAACGTTAAACAGCAAATCACTATCTTTGTTATTGTAATATTTGCACGAGAGTGGGGGCGACGACTATAAATACGACCGCTCCACCTGCACTGGGGCATTCAGTTCTGAGCCACCGAACAGTAAGGACCTAGTTGTGACGTCACTACGTTGTTTGTTGAATAAAAGAAGTTGTTGCGGAATTTGTGAAGTTTCCTTTGGAAGATCCACAATGAGTGATCATCATGAAGATAACCTCTGTGACGTCAGCTATGCTGACGTCACACTTTTCAAAAACACCACGGAGGTTCTTCCTCCGTCATCAGAAGTGGGATTGCAGGAAGCTCCTACCCAAACCGCTTCCTTATCAGACCGTCACCACCTGATCAATTGGAACCAACTATCACCCAGCAGCGCGAGCCCGTGTTGGTTACCAATGCACCGTTAGAACCTGTGTTCCAATCAAGACCGCAAATGTACCGACCATGGAATGCAGATGGGCCACAATTTATGATGCAAATATAGGAAATGATGCAGAAAATGTCGAAGCACTTATGTGCTACACCAGCCGAAGCAAAAATAAGGATTGAGGACGTCTATCTACCATCATTTGATCCAGATACTCTCATCGGTTTACGAGAATGGTGCCAGCATATCGATCAAGCGATCGAAGCGTACAAACTGGATGGATTTCGATGTCCGTATGAAAGTCTGCCTACTCATCGAGATCCTGCAGCAGAGCCTATACCATCGACGTACGAGGAAACTTGCGAATACAAACAACCACCCATCAGAATAAGGGGTAAGTAACTAAATTCAATCATTTCAAATAGCCTAACAAATTCAATAGGAATTCTCCGAGACCCTCCGAGACCCTCCGAGACCCTCCGAGATACTCCGAGACCCTCCGAGACCCTACGAGACACTACGAGATTCTACGAGATTCTACGAGATTCTACGAGATTCTACGAGACCCTCCGAGAACCCGTCCGAGACCCCTCCGAGACCCGTCCGAGACCCGTCCGAGAACCCTCCGAGACCCCTCCGAGAACCCTCCGAGACCCCTCCGAGAACCCTCCGAGACCCCTCCGAGAACCCTCCGAGACCCCTCCGAGAACCCTCCGAGACCCTTCCGAGAACCCTCCGAGACCTCTTCGAGAACCTCCAAAAACTTAATTACCTTATTGATATTCTTAGACTGTCTGTTATTTCATAACTACTTAATATAAAGCAACGCAAGTTGTTCTCAGATATCCAACTCAGAGGAAGTTCTTTCTATTCTTACAGATATCACGGAGAGAATCAACGAGGCTGGTGCAGAGCGCGCACCGCCTGTCAGAATGGCCGTGTCGGCGCAATCACAATATTTAATCACTTAAATAATTAACATTCATAATTTGATGGTTCTAAAATCAGTAGATTAATTACTTTACAGTTTATTACGATGTCAAATTAACGTTAAACAGCAAATCACTATCTTTGTTATTGTAATATTTGCACGAGAGTGGGGGCGACGACTATAAATACGACCGCTCCACCGACACTGGGGCATTCAGTTCTGAGCCACCGAACAGTAAGGACCTAGTTGTGACGTCACTACGTTGTTTGTTGAATAAAAGAAGTTGTTGCGGAATTTGTGAAGTTTCCTTTGGAAGATCCACAATGAGTGATCATCGTGAAGATAACCTCTGTGACGTCAGCTATGCTGACGTCACACTTTTCAAAAACACCACGGAGGTTCTTCCTCCGTCATATACATTTCCCAGGATATGTGTGTATTAAATAATGTTTGGAACAATATTTTACACATTTCCTATATAGCTTCGGAATTGTATACATTTCCTAGTAATTGTATATAATTCCTAGGTTTCATACATTTCCGGTAACATATGCATGAATATGAATATTTGCACTGGTCTGGTCGTGTCTCGGAAAGCACGTTAAGCCGTTGGTCCCGGTTGCCATACGAACATCTAATGGCAGTCGTTACGGGTTGTTGGAGCCCTCAAAAGTCCAACTGCAATTCTTCGATATCGCCTTCGAGTTGTGGAGGTCAGACGGCAGTCGCTTCATGGAAAATATCGAAGTTTAGCCAAAATTAGTAGTTAGACTGGTAAAGCGGACCCCAGACTCCAAAGCTGAAAAGCTTCGGATACGACTGGGATTAACGCTGAGATGAAGAAGAGTATTGTATAAAGTCATGTGGTTTTTTTAAATGAACTGACAGCTGTGCTGCTGGGCAGTTGGTTACCGCTACTTCTTCTTCGCAACGAAAGCTATAGGAAATGGGAAAGGGCGAGTGTTTTGGGGGGGACTGTCTTATGTAATAATGTCGTACAAAAAGTACTAATTCTCAGCCTAATTTGAATAAATGACTTTTAATTAGAGTTTTAGCGGGGAAGTCAAGCTGAGTGTCACGCTCATTTTTCATTGGACTTTTAAAATTATTTATAGTGTTGTTTACTAAATAAAAGTGCGTGATTTATGTAGTAAAAAGTGCATTCAGTAAATAATTCATAAAGAACAGTGAAATATTGCAGCATAGTGGCCACATCGTGACTTTGTCTCAACCCTCCGTTGTAAGACGGATCACGCAGCCGTCTTTTTCGACATGAACAATTCATTACGTGACATTGGCTAAATGCACAAACCGTGTGAAGCCATAAAAGAAAGAAAGACTTTTGGTTTTGAAACACTGCTTATTTAAAATGCTTTACAACCTCTGACAACAATTTCTATGAAGCCAGAACTTCTCACTAAAGTGTTTAAATTATCTATCTGTTACATAAATAACGGACCTTGTCGATTGATGACGTGCAAATGGTATACCTTAAATACCTTACTCCCGACCATAACGTTAACCACTTTTAGACAACTATTTTAGATCCTCCTTATTTTAGCAGTGCAAATATATAACTATCTTACAGTGAAAACTTAGGTGAAGTTTACTTTGTAACACAGTGCTTGACCGCCATCAGATTAGATGCAATCGTTGATGGTAAAGCTCGCTAGTTTATTTTATTTTATTTTTATTAATTATGGGACAATAAACAGCTACAATATAAAAAAATTTACAAACAGTAATATAACATTATTATAACAATATTGCAGCCCACTGCATTATCCGCATCTTAACAATATAGAAATACGTTAAAAGGAGTGCCACTAGATGGCTTAATTAATTAATTAAGAACATTTGAACATAATCAAAACAATATTAAATTTTAAACAATAATGAATAAGTAACTAGGATATATTCCTTATTATCACAAACAAAAATAATACCAAAGTAATAAAATAATAATAATAAAATAAATTAAATAATTGTCTTATTACAATTCTTAATAAATATATAGAAATTAATGAAAAAGGTTGAAATTAATTAAATTTTGGATGAAACAAGAGCCTATTGACTCAAAAAAACTGAGTGACTAGGAAGGAAGAAATAAGAAGGAAAAATTGCAACACAACTGCTCAGACCCTTCCTCCATACGACTTCACCAGACATCATGCAGGAACAAAAGGAATTGGCGACTTTGTCTGGTGGGTGGTAACTTCTGCCGGCTGCCAATGTTATGGCCTACCACCGAGTACATTATTATAAGCTGTTTATATATAAATATGAAAATAAACATACCTTGGCATAGTCAATAACAAGTCCTTGCTAGGAATATGTTACCGACTATTTATGATATAACATAAATGAGACAGCAGGCGTTGGAAAGGGACTCTGGGAGATTAATTTATCGTAGATAAGCAGCTGACTTTTATTGTAAAACGACTGCTTGTTAAGACAGATAAGTTTTTAATTTAATGACAGGAATAGGAATCTTAGGAAAGCTTCAAAAAAAGAACTAATTCTTAACAAATAAGCCTTCTACTTCATCAATGCCAATGAGCGAAGTGCGTATGTTTTTATATCGCCCGAGATCGATGCGGAAACACCGTGTTCGTGATATAGACAAGGATAGAAGGTTCATAGTTCACCGACATAGCTCTTCGAGTCGCTAAAATTAAGCGGCTGTGGGCGGGGCACATTGCTCGTAGAACTGATGGCCGATGGGGCACGGGCCTGCGGGCGGTGAGCAGTGGGCAACTCGCCGCCCGGTAAGGACCAGGCCCGAGTCGACGGCGCGTCGTGTTTCACGCGCGCCTCAAAGAGATGTCAGCACATCGTGACGGGGTCCACGAAGGCCGTTGCCTCCTGGGTCAGGGTTACGGTTTGGTTAAACAAGAAACCGCGGCCCTGGCCGTCGCACAGGCAAGTGAAGAAACACGGGTGGGTTTTAGTCAGTAAAAGTCTGGCACACCCTTCCGCTCCGCCCAGAGCGGGAGAAGTCATTTGATGAATTCCCATCCCAACAAAAAAAAAAAATGGCCGATGGGGCAGTAAGGTTCTGAGGTGCGCCCACGTACCGGAAGACGCAGCGTAGGGAGGCCCTCAACAAGGTGGACCGATGACCTGGTGAAGGTAGCGAGAAGGCAATGGATGCGGGCATCACAAGACCGTATATTTGGGAAAGCCTTGGTGAGGCCTTTGTCCGGCAGTGGACCTCTAAAGGCTGATGAAAAAGGTTCATATTTAAGAAAATTCTTAAGGGTGTCAGAGATAGGGTTAATCATAAGTTTACATTAGTTCTCTAGAGCTTTACAGCTTACTGTACAACCGTGCAGCCTGAGGGCTGAGTATCCTCGTGTGGCATAGAGCGCCCTCCGCGTCCAGTTCAAAATCAAAATCAAAGCATTTATTTCAAATAAACCAGTTACAGGCACTTTTGAATTTTCAGAAGGTCGGTCTGTCAGTAAGGTGTCCAGCTTTTCTTCGTCCATTTGTTTGAAGTAAATCTTCTGTATTAACCTCATTGGTGGTGTGTTTTTTGTTCCAGCGCAATTTAGCGTAGTCGGCACAACGCGACAAAGGGAACCAAGTTTTTATTGGTAAATGCTGTTGGAAGTAGTGTGCTGCTTAGAATAGGGTTGGAATTTTAGTGCTCTTGAAAATATATTTTTTTTTTAATAATTATAAACTAGCGCTTGACCGCAATCCCGCCTGATGGTAAGCAGTGATGCGATAGTTGATGGTAAAGCGCGCTAGTTTATTAAGAGCCTATTCACTCAGAAAAACTGAGCGAATAGGAAGGAAGACGGCAGTTGAGCGAGGTGATGCAATGTTAAACCCAACAACACGACCAACGATGCTGCGCCAAAGGGAGATTGATCTGAAGACCCTCCACGACTAAACTCCCAACACAACAACATTAGGCGCATCGTACCCGGCACACATCGCAACACAACTGCTCCGTACGGCTTCACCAGACATCATGCCAGAACACGACAAATCGCTTGGAGGCAAGGCCCTCAATAAAATAATAAGCTTACCATCAGGCGGGATTGCGGTCAAGCGCTAGTTTAGAATTAATAAAAAATGTTTTGAATTTTTCAGTGCTCTTGAAAATATCACACAAAACAACTGCGCTAGTTAGAATAGGGTTGGAATTTTACAGTGCTCCTGAAAATATATAAAACATCTTTGTGTTAAATTTAATCCAAATTCGATAAATAGTTTTTGCGTGAAAAGTAATAAATATACATCCATTTATACATCCTCAGAAACTTTTGTATTTATAATATTAGTAGGATACAATGTTCAGCAGTTGACAGCCTCCGTGGCGAACGCGGCCGCTGGCAAGGAGGCGCGCAGTGCAAATATTTGTATGCACGAATATATTATAGGTAAGTATAATATATTTTGGTAATAGTATGTATGTTTATATAGCTTATTTAAGTATTTTTATATAGTGTTAAGAGTATGTTTTCATAATAATGTTTTCCTTTAAAGCACCTGCTACTAATCTCTTCACCACCTATAGTTGACGGGTAGAGAATGCCTAAGGCATTAAGTCCGCCACTGTACAATTTATGTGCGAAAGAATAAATAAATATTTGCACTGGTCTGGTCGTGCCTCGGAAAGCACGTTAAGCCGTTGGTCCCGGTTGCCACACGAACATCTAATGGCAGTCGTTACGGGTTGTTGGAGCCCTCAAAAGTCCAACTGCAATGCTTCGATATCGCCTTCGGGTTGTGGAGGTCAGACGGCAGTCGCTTCATGGAAAATATCGAAGTTTATCCAAAATGAGCAGTTAGACTGGTAAAGCGGACCCTAGACTTCATAGCTGAAAGCTTCGGATACGACTGGGATAAACGCTGAGAAGAAGGACTATGTTTAGCAGTTATGTTTATAATTTTGGACGACATTAGTGAAAAGGTCAAAAGCTTTTTGAATTTTATACCATTAAAGCTACTGCTGTTGTTCCAAATAATATATTTTTAATTACTGTAATTAATTAACATAGAGATTTGTTAGTCAATTTTAATCGTCTTTTAATGAAATCGTCGTGATTTCGTTTGTCAACCCTAACCACGCTCGATAGAACACAAAAAAGGCGGGAAAATGCACTGTCAATTGGTCAATCTATGGTCTAATTCGAGGTTATTTAGTCTGTGATGTGATTGATGCTTGTCTTTTTTTTTTCTTTGTTATTCGTTTTAACTTGTTCAGTGAACTGGGGAGCAGTGCCTTTAGCTCGCAACGCTAAGGAAATCAATAAACTGAGTGAATGAAAGGTGTCACACAAAGGTGGCACCGTTCGATTGATCAGGTTAAGCTATGCTTTCCAAAGTTGGCCTATGGATGGGTGACCATCGTTACTGATTTTATCGTAGAGATAGTTTTTATTCCTGGAAAAAAATTACGTCTTTTACCATTTGATCAATACGGGTATACTGAATAAGAATCTTTAAAAATACAAAAAATGGACTTAAGGTCCTTTAGCTTTCACCTACAGATAATATTATTTAACCATGAGCTCCTCTGTAAGTATCTAAATAAAGGGTGTATCTGATATCGACGCAAAAACTAGTACCATGGATCCAGTACATGATTCTGAACTCCTCAGTGGTGGAATTTCTCGGCGGCTTTTTCATGATTAAAAATAATATATGTAGTTTTTTTCACTTTAGACCGTTCATAATTTCTATACTTTTATAACCCAATAAGATTTTAAAGTAAAAATTAATTAATTCGCTAATTACACAATAAAACGCAATGAAAACAAAACTCGAAAAACTATCTTATCAACTGATTTAATAGAGTTCACATCAGGGATCAACGTCATACCTACAAACCTGCACGGCTTGTAACGTTCAAAGGCCGAGCCGATACTTTTTTAAACATTGTTATTTCTGTAACCGGTCATTAACGACATAAATGACTATCATAATTCTGTTAGTGGCTGCGGCCTAGCCTTTTCGCGAAGTTTGCGTTACGATATCAGATACACCCTGTATATTTCAACACAGCTCCTTTCATTTTACTCCAATATTGAACACAGCATCTTGTTGTAAATTTTCTCTCCCAATATCCACGGCTACCTTAGCAAGTAACTTACAAGCCTATGTCGCAATCCCGATGGTCATAACTCAGAGGCGTAAAGCTGGCCCTATTCCCACGATTTACATACAACTGGCCACTGAAGATCTAGCGAATGTGGCCGTTTTTGGAGTAGAACCTCGTGAACTAGATACATTCACCAAATACGGTTTTGAATCTAGTGGGGACGGTCCTGGCTAATCCATTCTAATATTATAAATGGGAATGTGATTAGGGTAGAATCATTACAACACCTCTGTCCCAAATAGTTTTGTATGTACACCGACGGACTCATAAACCGCACCAAAGTTTTTTTTTTTTTTGCTGTGTGGCACTAGTTATTTATGACTTTGTGCCAATTTCAAGTAAAAAAATATCTTCCAGTTCTTCTTTCTTTCTTTTTTGGCTTCGCACGGTTTGTGCATTTAGCCAAAGTCACGTAATGAATTATTGTCGAAAAAGACGGCAGCGTGAACTGTCTTACGAGGGAGGTTTGAGGCAAAGTCATGATGCGGCCACTATGCTGCGATATTTCACTGTTCTTTATGAATTATTTACTGAATGCACTTTTTACTACATCAATCACGCACTTTTATTTAGTAAACAACACTATAAATAATTTTAAATGTAGAATGAAAAATGAGCGTGAGACTCAGCTTGACTTTCCTGCCAAAAGTCCCGCATTAAAGTTCAGGATTACTTTGACATGATTTTTTTTTTAAATAAGTATGCAAACTTTTTAGATTAAATTATATAACTATAAAGAGACTGGCTCTTAATCTTAAAAAAAAAAAAAACAAAATTTTAAAATAGAACTGCAGTAGAACAAATGAATATTGCCGGGAAAAGAAAATTTAGTCGTAGTATCAGATTTGCGTGTTATTTAAAGTAAAGTTTTAAATTGATTCGGATTGATTTTTTATTCTTTTGTCAATTGAATTATTGTTACCAACAGAATTGTTGGGTTAGTTTTTTTAACTCATTGGGAGTTTTTGAACCATAATATGGATACTTCGTCCGAACAAGCGGCTCAAATTGTAGCACTGGTGCCGGAGGGCTTGGATCAACGAACGATTGGTAGAAATTTAAATTTAAACCAGTCTACGGTTTCTAGAATATACAGAAGGTTTGTGGAGACAGGTTCTTATAGAAGGAGACGTGGTACAGGCAGGACTCGAGCAAACAGCGGTCTTGAAACCGATTTATTGTTACAACTTCCCTGCGAAATCGTTTCCTCACGTAGTTAATATCAAAACAGAGCTTAATGAAGTGCGTGGGGTAAATGTGAGTGCAAGAACAATAAGAAGAAGGTTAAAGGAAGCGCATATCACCCCTTTTAGACCAGCAGATGGTCCATACTTGTCTGTAGCTCACAGTCAAGATTGCAAGATTGCGCGTGATCACCTAAATTGGACAGAAGAGCAATGGGCCTCCGTATTGTTCACGGACGAGTGTAGGACATGTTTATATGGTGCAGATGGTCGGAGAAGAGTCTATCGTCGACGTGGGGAGCGATATGCTCAAAGCTGCATTGAGGAGCGTGTTCCTTTTGGAGGCGGTTCGTGTATGGTCTGGGGTGGCATATCGATGAACGGGCGAACAGAACTTGTGTTCATAAACATGGTCCTTCAAAACGGTAATAGAGGGGGTTTGACTGCACATCGCTACATAACAGAGATCTTAGAAGATCACGTGGTGCCTTACATGGGATTCAAGGAGAAAATTTTACTTTAATGCAGGCCGGCCGCACGCTGCTGCACAAGTTCCACAATATTGCGAAGAGGTTGGGATACGTACAATGAATTTGCCAGCACGCAGCCCGGATCTTAATTCCATTGAGCATGTTTGGGACAATTTAAAAAGAGCTATGCGAGAAATCCTGTGCCCACAACAGTGGGACATTGGACAATATTCCGCAAAATCTTTTAATAATCCAAATAAAATCTATGCGGATCCGATTAGGATCCGTAATAAGGGCACGTGGAGGTAATACACCTTATTAAAACATAAATAAACCCTTGCATAAAGTTTCTCTCTATTGTTAAAACCTTTTTATTAAACCAATTTTCCTTAAATTTTTGTTTTTTTCTTTAAAAAAAGCCTGAACGTCCTTTCCAGTACAAAAACTTAAATTTAAGGATATGACCCTACGCTGTTTTAAAGTTCATGAACCAATCTAGGTTTCAATTTAAATTTGTATAGAAAGTTTGCATACTTCGTTAAAATATTTATTTCAAAGTCGTCTATTACTTTGATGAAGTTTATGAGTCCGTCAGTGTATATATTATCCTTACTAATATTGTAAATCGGAAAGTGAGTTTGTTTTTGTGTTTGTTGCGCCGTAACTATTGAACCGTTTTCTTTGAAATTTTGCAGACGTAAAGTTAGTACTCCGGATTAAATAATAGGTTACTTTTTATGCCGGAAAAAATTTATATTCCCGAGGGAAACCTAAATCAAATCAAATCAAATCGTTTTATTTGTTAACACAGGTAAATATTTACAAATCTTACATAGAAATAATGCTCTGTGTTATGCCAGTAGGCGTAAAATACGTACAATACAATATAGTGTTCATGTGGATCATTATAACAAAATTTTAAGCACTAAGAATATACTTTTAGAAATCCTGCACAATTACTATTTCTAATTAAAATGACAGACCCAGATGAGGAACAATTTCTTCTTAATTTAATGTCAATAAATCTAAGTCAAAATAATCAAAATCGTCAATATAAAATCATGCATAATTACTATTTAAATTAAAATGTCTGACCCAAATGAGGAACTATTTCTTATTACATAAATGTCAAAAAAAAAAAAATCTTAAGTCATAATAATTAAAATGTCAAAATAATTATTATAATTCAAAATCATAATTATGTATAATATTACTTTCTTTATATTGAGCCATCATTCAAGAATTCGTCTAACGTGTAGTAACATTTTTCAATAAGTAATTTATTAAGAGCGTTTTTAAATTAATTAATTAATTAAAAGTGGCATATTTTTAATGTCATTTGGTATTTTTTTATAAATTTTTGGAGCGTTGCCAAGAAAACTTTTACGCATTAGAGCTGTCTTACATTTAACATTGCATAGTTTATGAAAATATTGTCTACGTAATGGATTTTTCCCGACTTTAAATAAGCTGACGAATAAATGCTAAAAAGCGCCTAATGACTACGACGCTTTACCAAAACAGTACAAAACAATCCGATCGCTCGTCCACAGACTACTTAAATGGTAAATGCACAGTACGCTAACAGAAACACGCGCCAAATCCAGCGCTGATATTATCTGTGACCACATTAAAGCCATTAGAAAGGCAGTGAATGGTGTTGGACAGTGGCTAGCGCCCTTCACTATGGATGAGTATGTCTTGCGTGTAGGGTAGGCAGAGATTTTCTTATTCTTTTATTTATTTATCTTCATCATCATCAAACTTTTCATCATCTCACTACCGGGCACAGGTCTCAGGATCAGGTTGAGCGTAATCACCACGCTTGCTCAGTACGGGATGGCGATTTCGGACTTAAAAATCCAGGTTTCCTCAAGATGTTTTCCTTTTTTTTTTATAAATTATAAACCAGCGCTTAACCGCAATCCCGCCTGATGGTAAGCAGTGACGCAATCGTTGATGGTAAAGCGCACCAGTTTATTAAGAGCCTATTCACTCTAGCCTTGAAGACACTCAAATTGTAGTGTGACGGAAACACCGTCGCTGGCAAATTTTTCCAGTCCCTAGATGTACGCGGTATAAAAGAGGAAGCAAAACGCTTCGTCCGGATCGCAGTGATGTCAACAACGTAAGGGTGGAAACTCGCCGTACGACGGGTCGTCCGATGATGGAACGGAGATAGGGGAATTAAATCATGCAATTCCCTTGCACACTCACCAGAATGCATCCTATAGAAGACCGAAAGGCTGGCTACTCTACGCCTGTGCTTGTGAAGCTGCTTTGTGCTACATTAGAAGCTTTGGAGACCGTTTCGAGTTAAGTCTGGGTCGCCAATCAGCCTCCTCGCACGCCTCTCCACCGAATCCAAAGTGGCAAGGCGACATTTCGCAGCACCAGCCCAAATGTGGCTGCAGTACCTACTCGACACACGAGCGGACCTGTGCTTTGTACAACATTAGAAGCTGCCTTGGTGTCAGTCATTGGTGTCCAAGATATACTTAGAAAGTACATATAACTTAGAAAAGTTACATTGGCACTTGCCTGACCCGCACACACATACTTGAGATGTGGTGTTTTAACCACTAGGCTACCACGATTTAGTACTTATGTATGTTTTTAAAGTGTACTAATAAAATTTTGATTGTTCAGCTACCCCAAATGCAATCGTGAAACCAATAGAGCCGCCTGTTATACCTCCACGTCAGCATTATGAGCTGCAGTACGTCATTCATGAGCCCAGCAAGGCACTAGGCAGTTGGTTCTAACCTCAGTACGGGCGTCGGCAAGAACTGGAAATATGTAATGTGTAGCAATAAGATGTTGTAAATAGTAATAAGATAAGTATAAGAATGTATATATATAAAAAAAAATGAAATATAGATAGTCAAAAAGAAAGATGACAAAAAAAAAGAAAAGACACGGTGGAGAAAAAAGTAACCCAAGACAGTCAACCCCGCAAAAGAAATAGCGGAAAAAAGCAAGTTGGAACAAAAAAGATAGACAAGGATTCTGACCACGCAAGAAGGACAGAGACGGCTTTAAACCAAAAAAAAACCTCAGTACGGGTCGGAGGTCCTAACTCTTACTCTTCAACTATTTCTGTATTCTAAATCCTACTAATTAATTAAATACTATTTTAGCTTCAATAACAGCTTTTTTTTTAAAAAAAGATTCGCAAATCTCGTATAATTTATTCCAATATATTCTAATTTACAAAGTTACCGTTAGCAGACTTCCACTGGTCTACTAACATGCAGATCTCAGCTGTTTTCAGTTAGCGTCTATGGCCCAAGGATTGTTCATTGAGTTGGCGTATGTATATACTGAGTTTGTGTTTTAACTCTAAACAAGAAAACAAGCACACATTTTTGGAAAAATAGCTGTAATAAAAATCAATTTGCATTTTTTTTTTTATGCAAGTTAATATTATTTAGTTTACAGTAAGATGTAAAGAAACAACACCAAAAATATAAAATGCATTTTTTTTTGCAAGGTGTGATTCAACCTCAACTACTGATCAATGGCCTCTGTGGAATAGATACCACAATTTTTACAATAACACGTGTAACACTTTATAAGAAATTCTTTGAAAATTTTATTTCACAATAATGGCGGATATCGCCAATGACAGTTGAAAAAGACGGCCGCGTGAACCGTCTATGGGGTAGGTTTGATTGCCTCAAACCATGACGTTGCCACGATGCTGCGATATTTCAATGTTCTTTACGAATTATTTACTGAATGCACTTTTTACTACATAAATCACGCACTTTTATTTAGTAAACGACACTATAAATAATTGTAAAAGTTCAATGAAAAAATCGCGTGACACTCATCATAGCTTTCCCGTCAAAAACTCGGTTCTGAAAGTCAATCTCCGTAATTGATTTGATGACAATGATCACATTTGATGACATTGATTGACACACCCATGATTTGTTACAAAGAATAAGAGAAATTTGTAATTCTTGGAGTCATCACTAAACTATTATTCTTATTTATTAATTAAAAATGTTACAAATCTAACTGTAGTTACGTCTCGGTGACTACCAAATTAGTGCCTGACCGCAACCCGGCTGATGATAAGCAGTAATGCAATCGTTGATGGTAAGGAGCGCTTGTTTATTAACACCCCATTCACTTTAGCCTTGAAGACACTTAAATTATAGCCAGACGGAAATACCGGCGCTGGCAAATTGTTCCTGTCCCTCGTTATACGCGGTATAAAAGTCGTAGCGAAACGCTTCATCGGAATCGTAGTGATAGTAGTTAGTGGTCCACAACGTAAAGGTGGATGGATACTCGCCGTAAGTCGGATCGTCCGATGATGGAACGGAGATGGGGGAATTAAGTCATGCAATTCAAATCAAATCAAATCAAAAGTCATTTATTCAAATTAGGCTGAGAATCAGCACTTTTTGAACGTCAATATTACATAAGACAGTCCCCCATAACGCCCTCCCGTCGACACTTCCTAGTGCTTTCGCTGGGAAGAAGTGGCGGAAGAAACTCCCCAGCAGCACAGCTGTCTGTTCATTTAAAAAAAAGCCCCAGGCATAAAGGGCGTGACATCTTACATATTGATGTATTGTAAAAAAGTGAATTATATGAACTCATAAAACGTGTCAGTAAGCTAATTCCGGAGAAAGAACACAAAAATTGACTTGAATTAATCAGAGCGACCAGCTATTCTTATCATTTAAATAATCATTTACGGAATAATATGCGTATGCCTTTGAACAAAGCTTGGATTTGATTTGTGCTTTAAACGCATTGTAAGGCAAGTCTAGCAAAACAGAGGGTATCTTGTTATAAAAAGTTATACTAAGCCCAAGAAAAGAGTTATGAAAAATTCCCGCGCACAGTCTCCAAAATACATCCTATAGAACACCGACAGGCTGGCTACTCTTCGCTTGTGCTCCAGGCTTTGGACACCATCAAAAACTTGACAAAATGTAGGGATATTAAACAGATTGAGGCTAAGATCAGTTTCAGTCTAGTTCCCGCTTATTTCGTAGCTTTAAGCCCATAGAGTTTCGCACTCCAGTTACGAAGTTGTGCCGATACATGGCGACTGTCGATTTGATTGGTTCGGCTGGACTCTCAATGAGGTGCAAGGTAGAAGCGGACGGAGAATAGAAGGAAAGAAAAAGTATTTATTATGTTTTATTATATTTATAGTATCTGCAAGATGTTTTTTTTTTTCTTTAATTATAAACTATTACTTGATCGCAATCCCGCCTGATGGTAAGTAGTGATGCAAACGTCGATGGTAAAGCGCGCTAGTTTATTAAGAGCCTATTCGCTCAGTTTTTTTTGAGTCAGTTGATCGAGGTGATGCAATGATAAATTGATAAACCCAGAGGGAGATTGTTCTGGAGACCCTCCACGACCAAACTCCCGACACAACAACATTAATTTGGCGCATCGTACCAGGCATACGACTGCTCAGACCCGTCCTCCGTACGAAATGTATCTGCTTACGAAAGTAACGCAATAAATATTGTTAATCTGACAAGTTGAAAGCCATTTTTCGAGTACCGCCAAACGATTCTGTGAAAATCTCACCATAAAAAATTCGGTGAAGTGATCTTCGAATGAGCTGTCTATAGTGTCTGGCACTACACATCACACTTACACTAATCTGCCCCCACCCGGCAAAAAGATTATCATTTAAATATGGGCTTTCAATATTTCTCTTTAGATATATTTTACATTATCATCATAAATTAGTAGACAGCTAGCTCGCTGTCAGTGAGTTTACCGCTGTCTGCTGATTGTGCTGACTGACTGCTCGGTAGTTGACGTCTCGCTGGGCGCACGTTGTAGACGAGCGGTCGGTGCGGTGTCCGCTAGGCTTCTCTCTTCACCCTCTAATGCAATAGCAATAATTGCTAGTTCGTGTGTTGTGAATCGGGACATAGGTAGTAAAAATACGAGTTGCTTTAATGGAAACCGATCGCCGACTGTGTCTATCGCGAAAAGCGAAAGCGGTCGACGGGCGGATAGCTGGTTGTCTGTTGGCTGTCGCCGCGTGGACTGCAAGCAGTCGTCTTAGTTTAGGGTGGTGTTTGGTGTAGGAGCAGGAATGTAAGTATGCTATGACCTTTACTTGGAATGAAAGCTCACTCCACGCTCATATCACCAAAGTTTTCACGGTAAATTACACTGCTGTACCCGCTACCGCTTGTCGCTCGCGCCACACACAGAAACAGACTCCCATAGTATGTAGTTACGCGCGAATTTATTCACTCACCTGACATTGTTACTGATTGTTGCGAAACTAAACTCTATTGTGTGCGTGTATCGAGTAGAAACTATAGACATATTTATTTATTTATATACAACATCTAAATTAATTAACGCACTTCCTGAAAACAGAGACCGTAGAGTAGTCAGCCTTTTGGTTTTCTAAAGGATGCTGTTGGGAATCGTGGTTAAAACTTTAACAGTGCTTTGGCAGCCATCACCTTTTGGATGCTCCAATTAGCGCACTCCACATCGCAGTGACACATTAATCTGCAACGCCGCTATTGGTCATAATATTGTTCCCAACCCCACTTTCCTCGACTAATGTAATTTTAACTTCGAATACACACGCCAAACTGGCTTCATCATAATCGCATCATTATTTATTTCACCACTTACCCAAGTAAATTTTTCAAAAACTAACATCCAGGCCACACAATTCGCATCCCAATCAAGTACCGGCGCATCAATCCGGTATAAATGCATTTTGGCGAGTGTGCGAGGGAATTGCATGATTTAATTCCCCCATCTCCGTTGCACCATGGGACGTCCTGTCATACGGCGATTATCCACTCTTAAGTTGTTAAGAACACTACGATACGGACGAAGTGATTCGCCTCTTCTTTGATACCTTTTTTTTTTTAATAATTATAAACTAGCGCTTGACCGCAATCCTGCCTGATGGTAAGCAGTGATGCGATCGTTGATGGTAAAGCGCGCTAGTTTATTAAGAGCCTATTCACTCAGAAAAACTGAGCGAATAGGAAGGAAGACGGCAGTTGAGTTGATGTGATGCAATGTTAAACCCAACAACACGACCAACGATGCTGCGCCAAAGGGAGATTGATCTGAAGACTCTCCACAACCAAACTTCCAACACAACAACATTAGGCGCATCGTACCCGGCAACATCGCAACACAACTGCTCAGCCCCGTCCTCCGTACGGCTTCACCAGACATCATGCCGGAACACGACAAATTGCTTGGCGGCAAGGCTTTGTCTGGTGGGTGGTAACTTCTTACCGCGAACATAGAGGGACTGAAACAATTTGCCAGCGGTGGTGTTTCCGCCTGACTACAATTTAAGTGCCTTCAAGGCAATAGACTCTCAATAATCTAGCGCGCCTTACCATCAACGATTGCATCACTGCTTACTTGCGGTCAGGCACTAGTTTATAATTACAAAAAAAAAATACTGACCGCCTAATCTCAGTAATGTCGCAGACACGCTGGTCTTATTCCGATAAAGCTCACCATTAATTTACACATGCAGCCTTCGAGAGCATTAAGATAAAATCTCTCACACACTAGATGTTAATCGAGTTAAAATATAGCTCACAGCTTTTTGTATCGTTCGCGTGATCTGTGACGGTGTGTTTGCGAAAATGCTTGGACCGTTAAGAGGGAACTCCATTGGTGCTTTCTTTGTACAAACGTATTCCGTTGTTTTCTTCGTGGATAATGCTTTTAGAGCATTTCATTTTTCTCGGTGGTAGGCAATAACATCGGCCGCCGGCAGAAGTTACCACCCACCAGACAAAGTATTGCCGCCAAGCGATTTGTCGTGTTCCGGCATGATGTCTAGTGAAGCCGTACGGAGGACTGGTCTGAGCAGTTGTGTTGCGATGTGTGCCGGGTACGATGCGCCTAATGTTGTTCTGTTGGGAGTTTGGTCGTGGAGGGTCTTCAGATCAATCTCCCTTTGGCGCAGCATCGTTGGTCGTGTTGTTGGGGTTAACAATGTATCACCTCGCTCAACTGCCGTCTTCCTTTCTATTCGCTCAGTTTTTCTGAGTGAATAGGCTCTTAATAAACTAGCGCGCTTTACCATCAACGATCGCATCACTGCTTACCATCAGGCGGGATAGCGGTCAAGCGCTAGTTTACAATTTAAAAAAAATAAATTTTGTTTTCTACAATTTTACACCGTGATTATACGTGCCCCTATCATTTAATTTTTCCGAAACTTAATTAATAAAAGAAATACGATACTTCAAAATCGCGAAAAATAACCCATTTTTACCGTGATGTTCAGATGACTATTAGACAAACGTGATAAATATTTTTTTTTAATAATAATAAACTAGCGCTTGACCGCAATCCCGCCTGATGGTAAGCAGTGACGCAATCGATGATGGTAAAGTGCACTAGTTTAATAAGAGCCTATTCACTCTAGCCTTGAAGACACTCAAATTGTAGTCCGACGGAAACACCGCCCGCGGCAGATTGTTCCAGAGAGGAGGCGAAACGCTTCGTCCGAATCGTAGTGGTGTTAACGACGTAAGGGTGGAAACTCGCCGTGTGACGAGTCGTCCGATGGTGGCACATTCACCAAAATGAATCTTATAGAACAACCAAAGGCTGGCTACTCTATGCCTGTGAGGCTTTGGAGACCATTTAAAGTTAAATCTGGGTCGCCAATCAGCCTCTTCGCACGCCTCTCCTCCGAATCAAAAGTGGCCAGGTGACACTGCAGCACCAGCCCAAATGTGGCTGCAGTACTCCACACACGAACGGACCTGTACTTTGTACAGCATTAGAAGCTGCCCTGGTGGTGGATTCAATTTCTTAGTATTGTATAATTAATTGCACACGTGTGAGCACAATGTACTTGCTGTAAAGCATCTATTTGTTGGGTTAGTCTTTTTTTGTTGTTGTTTTTTTTTGTGTGTTTTCCATAATGGACGCTCTTAGCGTACAATATATTTATGCATCGTTCTCACACGGTTGATTTCAAAATGAATGATGTAATCAAATATTTGTATCAAAAGCTTGATAATTTAAAAGAGTGTCCATGGAGTTTCTTGCCCGTTCTTCTCCATAAGTACCTACTCTTTGGAATGGGCGATAGCTACTGAACGACCTTCTAGCAATTCAAAAGTGCCTGTAACTGGTTTATTTGAAATAAATGATTTGATTTGATTTTATTTAATTTGGTAGTAAACGTTACTAGTCCTCTAAAGGTAAGGGAAGATCCTTCTACCAGACGGGTGTTGTCCGTTGGGCAACTGCCCGATGAATCACGTGGGACTGTTGCATATTGCGCGTTAAACTCTGCTTGCAAGATGTAGAATTCGTGTGACGTCAGTAAGATGCGTTGTTCGCATTTGGCGTCGTAGATCCCGCTATATGCTAATAGCAGATGCCGTGCTGAGGTAAACAAACCTTAATTGGTCATGCTGATCTAGGATCTTGATATAAATCCAAGCTCCGGCCATCTTCTCAGAAATTTCAAATTACACCAATTAAAGCTTCAGTTTTGGCATTTCAATGATTGAATGCGTTCAAGATAACATTACATGACTTAATGTCCCCATCTCCGTTCCATCGTCGGACGACCTCTTATACGGCGAGTATCCACCCTTACGTTGTTGACTCCACTACGATCCGACGAAGGTTTTTTAAGCTATTGCATAGCTTCTATCGCGGGCCTTGAGCGCGGGGACCGAATCCAGAAATTCCGTAACGAAAAAACCTCACGCTCCCCATCGTCTAACGTCGTTTCAGTTCGGCAGTCTTCGGCACGGTATGTTTGTGTGCGTGCGACTACATCTTTTGAAAACAATTTATAGATTTTCAAAAAGAGCATGCATATTGCAGGGCGCGAACTCAGTCCTACACACTTGCCATGTTACTGATAGTCGCGATGTGCTAAACTTGCGATTAATTTTCTCTCTGAAATAGGTCTTCTATAGAGATATGTCATAGACGTCATCGACGTTGTCATGGCTACCTTAAAAACTTTTCATATAATTAATTATTAAGTACTTTTATTCAAATTAATTTAGTAGTGTTTTTATAAAATAGCTTTTTTTTTAACGGAAAAGCTAAGATGAATGTCATGCTAATTTTTCATTGGACTTTTAAATTATTTATAGTGTTGTTTACTAAATAAAAGCGCGTGATTTTATAGAGTAAAAAGTGCTCACGCGACCGTTTTTTCAATTGTTGCAAGGATTCAAAAGACTGTCTTTAAATAGTGTTCAGACGATTGCTCAAAGTGTATTAGATTTCATTAGTAATAGAAATGGCATTTCAATAATGACTTTCAACTGCCAGTCTAAATAGTCATAAATACGATTTACAAGATTCAGTTACGAGACAAACAAATGTGTTACTTCTTACCGAAACTTGCATGACGCATGATAATCCAATTGAAATACCTAATTTTAATTGTATTGTTCAGTTCAAACGAGATACTGTTTCAAAAGGTGGGGTAGCTATTTACCAAAATAAAAATGATATTACTAATATTATGACTCCGAATATTGAAATAAATATTGCACACGTTAGCGATGTTAATGTTAGGCGCTCAGTTGTTGGAGATATTTGTGCGTGCTTATGCAAACTTAGAAATGGCCTACAAATAGTTATGGTAGCAATTTACATTTCTCCGAATCCAAAATTGGACGAGGTAGAGCATTTTATTCATCGCACTTTACTGGAGTACACTGAAGAAGGCTCGAAAATACTTGGTACAAATGGTAATAAATTTCCACTTATCTTGGCTGGCGATTTCAACATTAACTTCGCTGATAAAAAATCAGAGCGGTTGACAACTTTTCAATCAAAAACATTGAATTTGAAAATGAATAATGATCCACAAGAGTCCACAACAAAATATGGGATCACCATTGACGCGGTATTTTCTAGGTATTTAGAGGATATTAAGTCGCAAACTTATGTTTCTTATTTCAGTTATCATAAACCTATAGTTTCAATGATAAATATTCCTGAATAACCAACAGCTAGTAAAGTAATAAAACCCACATGTATTGTAAAATAATAAAAATATTTTAAATAATATTAACTTTTTATTTATTTAATAAAAGAAAAATTTGTTTTCTTATCGGTCACCACGCTCAAAAAGTGTAACTTGAATTATTTTTTTAGTGATGCAATCGTTGATGGTAAAGCGCACTAGTTTATTAAGCTTATTCACTTTAAAAAACTTAGGAATAGGAAGGATGCCGGCAGTTGAGCGAGGTGATGCCATGTTAAACCCAAGACCAACACGAGTAACTAACGATGCTGCGCCAGAGGGAGATTGATTTGGAGACTCTCCACGACCAAACTCCCGACACAACAACATTTGGCGCATCGTACCCGGCACACATCGCAACAAAACTGCTTTGATCCGTCCTCCGTACGGCTTCACCAGACATCATGCTGGAACACGACGAATCGCTTGGCGGCAAAACCTTGTCTGGTGGGTGGTAACTTCTACTGGCAGCCGATGTTATGGCCTACCACCGAGGCCTCGTTTTTTATACTGCGTACATCGAGGGACTGGAACATTTTACTAACGGCGGTGTTTCCGTCTGAATATAATTTAAATATCTTCAAGATTAGACTAAATATGCTCTTAATAAACGAGCGCACTTTACCATTAACGATCGAACAAAGTTACCACCCACCAGACAAAGCCTTGCCGCCAAGCGGTCGGACCGACCGGCCGGAGTTTTGGCGGGAAAGTCAAGCTGAGTGTCACGCTCATTTTTCATTGGACTTTTAAAATTATTTATAGTGTTGTTTACTAAATAAAAGTGCGTGATTTATCTAGTAAAAAGTGCATTCAGTAAATAATTCATAAAGAACAGTGAAATATCGCAGCATAGTGGCCACATCATGACTTTGTCTCATACCTCCATCGTAAGACGGGTCACGAGGCCGTCTTTTTCGACATGAACAACTCATTACGTGGCATTGGCTAAATGCACAAATCGTGCGAAGCCATTAAAGAAAGAAAAAAAAAAGTCATGCCGCCAAGCGATTCGTCATATTCCGGCATAATATCCAGTGAAGCCGTAGTGTGTTGCGATGTGTGCCTGGTACGATGCGTCAAATTTTGTTGTCTCGGGAGTTTAGTCGTAGAGGCTGTCCAGATCAATCTCCCTCTGGCGCAGCATCGATGGTCGTGTTGTTGAATTTAACATTACATCACCTCGCTCAAGTGCCGTATTTCTTTCTATTCATTCAGTTTTTTTTTTTTCTTAGTACAAAGGCTGTTAATAAACTAGCGCGCTTTACCATCAACGATTGCATCACTGCTTACTATCAGATGGGATTGCAGTCAAGCACTAGTTTATTATTATAAAAAAAGGAATCGAGTTAGCGACCCGCAGCGCAGTAATCTATCGCTCAGTCCCTGTATCTATATGTCGGCCAAATTCAATAAAGAATAGAGGTAAACAAACCGTTGCTTGGCAACGAGTAGTTTACGCCTAAAAGACAGATGTTAACAACCTTTTCTAGATAGATGATTTTCATAAAAGTAGTAATTCTACTTCCTACTAATGTAAACAGTTTATTTATTTAGATATTTATGATTTGCATAGAACGCTTTACCGATTTGAATGAAATATGACAGACATGTAAGTTAATTTCCTAATAGGTTAAATTTTTTGATACATATATATTATACTTAGTCCATCCTCAATCTCTCAGGCTCAATCCTTCTCTGTATGAGAGGAGACCTATGCCCAGCAGTGGGACGATTAAAAGGTCGATGATGATGATGATACTTAGTCCATACATGAAAGCATTACAATGCATGTGTTATGCAGTTGATTTGAAAGTAATTAAAATACGCAAAATCGTATTGACAAATGCCTCAACTTTATTCATTGGTTGAATTCCATAAAATGTGTCGAATACTTGGATTTCGTCCATCATTCTTTTTTGTAGCGTTATCACGTAAAATTAATGTCGACTTTTTAATGGTTTTTCGAAATGCCAAGTTAATATGCATGTCATTTTAGTGTTTCTATTGAAATATGCTGCAATAAGAATTGTTAATATAAAGTTAGGATGTAAAAGTCGATAATCATGTAAATAACAGGAGATTTGTAAAACGTGAGTTGTGATAACCCTAAATTCTACTCGGTGGTAGGCCATAACATCGGCCGCCGGCAGAAGTTACCACCCACCAGACAAAGCCTTGCCGCCAAGCGATTTGTCGTGTTCCGGCATGATGTCTGGTGAAGCCGTTCGGAGGACGGGTCTGAGCAGTTGTGTTGCTATGTGTGCCGGGTACGATGCGCCTAATGTTGTTGTGTTGGGAGTTTGGTCGTGGAGGGTCTTCAGATCAATTTCCCTTTGGCGCAGCATCGTTAGTCGTGTTGTTGGGTTTAACATTGCATCACCTCGCTCAACTGCCGTCTTCCTTCCTATTCGCGCAGTTTTTCTGAGTGAATAGGCTCTTAATAAACTAGCGCGCTTTACCATCAACGATCGCATCACTGCTTACCATCAGGCGGGAATGCGGTCAACTGCTAGTTTATAATTATTAAAAAAAAATGGTTTGTTTATCTCTATTCTTTATGGAGCTTGGCGAGATTATAAACGTAGTGAAGGAAAATCGTGGATATCTACCACAAAGTTATTCCTAATTTCTGCGGTTCGAAGCCTGTGCTGTGAGCTGTATAACATAACATAATAAACCTATAATGTTCCCTCTTCTGGGACTCAAACCTCTTTTCGGTGAGAGGGAGTGCCACGCGGGCCCAACGCGGGTTGATGGACGTTACATTTCTTCGAATTTGTATGCCGGTTTCTTCATGATATTTCCTTCACCATTTTGGGAGCAAAAACCCGCCACACTTTTGCCCACCCACTGCAACTCCTGAAAGCCAGAATCAACAGTGGAGTCCGCCAGAAAAACGCCGAGCAATGAAGCTCGACGAGCCCCGGAGAAACGATTCAACTGTCTTGGGCCCCGCAACGAAAATAATCAGAAAAGAATAGCAGAGGAGTAAAAAAAAAGATATTTTTTCCACTTCCCTCCATAACAAGCAGGAGACAGAACAGAACTAGGCCAATCGGCACAAAGGGACATTATTGCAACTGGGAGAAGCCCAGATTGCCAAGCACCACGGAATAAAATTTGATTAAGTAAATGGGTCCTAAGTAGGTATGTGCTGTTACAATTGACTCCAATAATAGGTATGGCAAAAGCGCGTGAACGCACGGAAATTGGTTCTAGTTTCTACAAGGTCCGTATAATAAATGACTCCATTTTGGGAGCAGTGGTGATGAAATTATTTGCACAAAGTCAATCGCCTCCGTGTGGTACCGGGCTTAGAATAGTACCAACTTACTCCATGATACCAACCCATATCTTCTGGTAGGTTTCGGGTGTCGTAAGAGGCGACTAAGGGATCTCTCACCAGGGAAGCGGACAGCAGCGCTTCTTCTGTGGAATATCAAATTACTGCGATCCTCGATGCCAAGCGTCGGGATTATGGCACCCACCCCCTCCCCCCATGTTTTTTTTTTATTATTTTGCCTGTGTGTCCTCTGACTTTATCAGAGCCCTTGTTTCCGCAATTTTTTCCCCTTGTTCTTTCCTTATTTCCTTCCTTCTTTCTTTTTCTCTCTTTATATTATAGTATAATGCTTATAACTATGTGACCATATAACAAAGTGGTCCTTATATCCTCCCCTGTCCTCCCCCCATGTTATGGAAAACCGTGGGGGAGGCCTTTGTCCAGCAGTGGACTTCTATAGGCTGAAGAAGGTGAAGACGAAATCACCTGCTTGGCTTCGAACCCACGAACTACAACATGTAAGTTACAGCCATTACTACTGGCCAATAGCTACTCCTTCTTGAATAAACAGTCATGAATGTTACACCAAATATGGCTAATTGGACAAAAAGCGAAGTCCAATGAACACATACACTGTTCAGCTGAAAGAACACATAACAGTTGAAATTGAACGTTTTTTTGCTCTTCTTGCTTGTGATGTAAAATCCTAACATCATGTTCACTTTTTACTCGATTACGGAATTGGAAAGGAGTAGTGGATATGTTTCTGCGAATGGAGTCGCCGCCTATTACATGGGACCTATACGTAATTATCGGAAACACGTCGCTTATACGTAGTCTCCATAGGCTGGAGCACAGGCGGCGTAGAGGAGCCAGCCTTTCGCTGATCTATAGCATGCATTTTGGAGTGTGTACGTTGGAATTACATGATTTAAATTCCGCCATCATCGAACGACACATCGTACGCCGAGTAGTCACCCTTGTTGAGAACAACATAGAAGGATCGTCCTACCAGGACCGATATAAAATTAAAAAGTATAAAAATATTGTCTTTGACTTGTGTTGCCGTCGTCCCATTTTGACATTGCATGATTTTCTCTCTTTCTGCGAACCTTCAACCGAAACGCACGCGTCCATTTAATTAGTGATGTAAGTACTTGTAAGAAACCAAGAATTATCTGTCTGTAATTATAATAAACTGTGTGCACAACAATCAACGAGTCTCATTCCCAACTCCTGGCAGGCTCCCCAGCACCGCACCTAAAAATATACAGTCCACTAGGCAGTAGGCACAGGCTATGCACGGCCATCTTGTCCCGTACAACCCTTACGTTGCTAACACCACCACGATCCAGACGAAGGGCTTCGCCTCGTATTAATTGATAGTGCGTGGAACAATTTTCCTGCGGCTGTTTTACCGTCTGAATAGAGTTTAAGTATCTTCAAGGCTAGAGTGAATAGGCTCTTAATAAATTTGTATACTTTACGATCAACGATTGCATCAATGCTTACCATCAGCCGGGCTTCATCAGCTTAGAATTCATAAATAAATATATTTAAAAAACTAAAAAAAACATGCTTTTAAAGAATGAAGTGTGTGAAGGCTAGTGAAGAAACACGGGTGGGTTTTAGACAGCAAAAGTCTGATACGCCCTTCCGCTCCGTCCAGACCGGGTGAAGTCTTTATTTATTTATTTTTTATTAAAATTATAAACTAGCGCTTGACCGCAATCTCACCTGATGATAAGCAGTGACACAGTCGTTGATGGTAAAGCGCACTAGTTTATTAAGAGCCTATTCACTCTAGCCTTGAAGACACTCAAAAGTCTCTTGATGATTTCCCATCCCAGGAAAGAGAAAGCGACTTTGTTTTATAACCTGTAGTCATTAGTTACATCTGCAGCTCACTCCACACTCTTCACCTAAGTTTTCACCATGAGACTGTTACGTAAATCCACTGGATATTTGCAAATCAGTACTTACAACCTACATTGCTTAAAATAATAAATATCAAGTAGACGCTAACAAATTCTAAATGTATGTAGTCCAATTAATTCCTTGTCTTGCAATTACTAATTCTGCGATTTGGTAATAAAGATTTATTTAGGCCGCTTAAAAGTTATTACACAACAATTAGACGATTGAAACCCTTCTACTAATCGCTTTTCATTTCTTGCCACATGTATAAAATCAGCCGGTGGTAGGCCATAACATCGGCTGCCGGCAGAAGTTAGCACCCACCAGACAAAGTCTTGCCACCAAGCGATTTGTTGTGTTCCGGTTCATGATCATTACAAATCTAAGCGTTTCTTTACACAAAATTTCAAATAATGTGTGTAGGTGCGGATGCCAGCGGGTCGGGCTGAATGGATCTGTCAAGCTTTCACAATCAAACTTGAACCGTAATGTTTTGGCGATAAAGTTGAGAATCTGTTAAGGAAATTTGACGGGCTGTGGTGGCTTCATGTACGGGCGACTGTACCTAGGTATTAACATACCTACAAATTGTTAGCATTGCATTGTATACAATAATAATTATTTATAGTATAGTCAGTTATAAGCGGCTCGCCGACATGCAGATAAACCCTGAGAGGTTTTCGTTGTGCGGCTAAAACAAATTGTGAACCTAATTGCAAGTTTATTAGAAATAAATTTAAAAAAAATGTCCGGTGAAGCCGTACGGAGGACGGGTCTGAGTATTTGTGTTGCGATGTGTGCCGGATATGATGCACTAGGAAGCACCGAAAGGTGGGAGTTTTACAGCCCCACCGGACTGTCTTATGTAATATTGACGTTCAAAAAGCGCTGATTTCCAGCCTAATTTGAATAAAAGACATTTGCTTTTGTAAAGCTGGTCACCCATCTCCGGACCAGCCGCGGCAATCGCACCTTAACCTGACCGAACTACCTGTGCAGCTGTTATTGCCAAACCATGTCCATCACCACCACGTAGCACTGGGCCAACGAAATTAATTGGATTACATTAAATCCTGGCTGTTCTCTAATCATTAACTGCCTTGAATTATCTTATCCATCGTTATATAGACTAAGACATAATTCTGTCATCGTATAGGTTAATTATTATAAATTATAATTTATAGTATTTACGAATATGGGTTCTAATGAGGCCGTGTGGTAAAAGGAGGTACTGGAGCGGACATAGTCATAAGCGTAAGAGATTTCTTTTCTTTTCTTCTGACAGCCTCCGTGGCGTAGCGGTAGCGAACGCGGCCGCTGCGCAAAGAGTCGCGGGTTCGATCCCCGCACAGTGCAAATATTTGTATGCATGAATATAAATATTTGCACTGGTCTGGTCGTGCCTCGGAAAGCACGTTAAGTCGTTGGTTAGTTGGTCCCGGTTGCCATACGAACATCTAGTGGCAGTCGTTACGGGTTGTTGGAGCCCTCAAAAGTCTAACAATTGGTTTAACTGCAATGCTTAGATATCGCCTTCGGTTTGTGGAGGTCAGACGGCAGTCGCTTCACGGAAAATATCGAAGTTTAGCCAAAATCAGCAGTAAGACTGGTATAGCGGAACCAAGGCTCCAAAGCTGAAAGGCTACGGATGCGACTGGGATTAACGCTGAGATGATGATGATGATTTCTTTTCCTTTCTTAAATTACAATATAGTAGTGGACTAAAAAAAAAACGAATTAGTCCGTCAGTCAGATTTCCAAAAACAACTAGACACGGTTTTTTATTTTTTCATGTAGACAATAAATCAAGAAGATACAGTGCGTTGAAAACTCGTGTGACGTCCCTTTTTAGCGCGGAGGGACGTCACCAGCCCCCATTTCTGACCTTCGTTGCGTTTAATGTTTGTCATTTTTTATTGATTTGATATTGTTGTGGATTAAGGTAGAGTAGAAAGGCGAGTAGAAGTATTTGTCATTTATTCATACTGTAGCAGCCATGGCTGCTACACATGTTCTCTTACCCGCTGGGAAGGGTCGGCTGTAAATTACACCAGATCATACAAGGACCCTTCCCAGCGGGTAAGAGAACATGTGTAGCAGCCATGGCTTCTACAATACAAAACCCTAGCTTAAGTAACATTATGTGGCATTACAGTTGTTGTTACGCTAAAGAAATATCATTACAATAGACCAATGAGAGAATAGTAATTTTTTCGTCTTCATTTCGGCGGTCACAGGATCTACGCGCACCCATCTCTTTCCCACGCGTAAGCTTCGTATAGCACTGCCTGCACGCACAGTATAAAAATGTTCGTCTGTGGCTGTGGCACTCACGCTCAGTCGGCTCAGTACGCCTTTAGTATCGATGTCGGCATGTTGTCTCACGCGTTTCGCTGCATTGTAGATGTTTATGTGGATGCCCCCAATATAATAAAATATACGTATCCAATATTTTTCTATAATCTGAATGACGGACTAAACGAATTTTTTTTTTCAAGCCGGGATACACCTCTATTGCATTTCGTCAAAACGGTATTCTAACACATTGGAGCCAATTCCCTTGTTCCCAGAAAAATCAGATTTCAGTGCATTATTTTCTTTCTACAATATTTCATTAAGAAAAGGACAGAACATAAATATTAGTTTAGTCCTGTTAAATTAATTAGTGTGGGATCTAGCGCTACTACATTGCAGACTTCATCATCATCATCATCATCATTTCAGCCGAAAGACGTCCACTGCTGGACATAGGCCTCCCCCAAGGTTCTCCACGACGACCGGTCCTGCGCCTTCCGCATCCAGCGGTTTCCCGCGACCTTCACCAGGTCGTCGGTCCACCTTGTCGGGGGCCTACCCACGCTACGTCTTCCGGTGCGTGGTCGCCACTCGAGAACCCGTCGGCCCCATCGGGCATCGGTCCTACGGGCAATGTGTCCAGCCCATTGCCACTTCAGTGTTGCAATTCTTCGGGCTATGTCGGTTACTCTGGTTCTTTTGCGGATCTCCTCATTCCTGATTCGATCGCGCAGTGAAACCCCAAGCATAGCCCTCTCCATTGCCCTTTGAGCGACTTTGAGCCTTCTTATAAGGCCCATTGTTAGCGACCACGTCTCAATTCCATAAGTCATCACTGGCAACACACACTGGTCGAAGACTTTTGTCTTGAGACACTGCGGTATTTCGGACGAGAAGATTCTACGTAGCTTCCCGAAAGCAGCCCAGCCGAGTTGGATTCGACGATTGACCTCTTTCTCGAAGTTGGACTTTCCTAACTGGATAGTTTGTCCCAGGTACACGTAGCTGTCAACAACTTCGAGAACAGAGTCTCCAATCTTTATAGGAGTCGATACAACATGGGCATTAGACATGACTTTCGTCTTGCCCATGTTCATTTTAAGACCGACTCGCTTGGAGGCCCTACTGAGGTCTTCGAGCATTGTACTCAGGTCCTCCGCGGTCTCAGCCATGACTACGATATCATCAGCAAACCGAAGGTGTGTCATGTACTCGCCATTGATGTTGATGCCCAGTCCTTTCCAGTCCAGAACCTTGAAGACATCCTCCAATGCAGCGGTGAACAGTTTCGGAGAGATAACATCTCCCTGTCTGACACCACGCTGCAGAGGTATTGGTTTCGAGGTCTGGTCCTGTATTCGGACTGACATGGTGGCGTTTTCGTACAAACCCTTCAGCGCTTCAATATACCGATAGTCTACTTGGCACCGCTGGAGAGACTGCAGTACAGCCCAGGTCTCGATCGAATCAAAGGCTTTTTCGTAGTCCACAAACGCCAAGCAAAGGGGTAGGTTATACTCCTCGGCCTTCTGTATAACCTGCCGCAGCGTATGTATGTGGTCTACTGTGCTGAAGCCTTTTCGGAAACCGGCTTGTTCGGGCGGCTGGAAGTCGTCAAACCTGCAGGCGAGACGATTTGTGAGGACTCTTGAAAACAACTTATAGACATGACTCAGAAGTGAGATGGGTCTGTAGTTTTTCAAAAGGGTGTTGTCACCCTTTTTGAAAAAGAGTACCACCACACTTCTGTGCCATGCCTGTGGCGTTTTTCCCTTAACTATGACGGAATTAAATAACTTCTGAAGGGCCCTAAGGATCGGTTCACCACCCGCCTTCAGTAGCTCTGCCGTTATTCTGTCATCGCCCGGCGCCTTGTTGTTTTTAAGCTGTTTCAGAGCCAATCGAATCTCCTGCAGGCTGACGTCCGGGATATCTTCAGTGTAGTGTCGGGTTAATCTTGCTCTAGGGTCTTCAGCAAGATTTAATGCGGGTCTTGTCGTTAAAGTGTAGAGCTGTCCATAGAAATTCTCGACTTCCCTCAAAAGCTCGGGCCCGGACGTTAAGATCTTGCCGTCGTCAGTCTTCAGCTTGCTTAGCCGGCTATGCCCAATAGTCAGATCTCTAGCGAAAACTTTAGAGCCTCTGTTTCGCTCTATAGCCTCCGTTATACGCTCGGTATTATACCGACGTAGGTCGCGCTTCAGAGACTTTGAGATCTGCTTATTGAGCTGCCGGTATCTGCAAGCATCACCTGACGAACGCAAAATCATCTCACGTCTGTCCATCATTTGGGGGGGTTTGCCATAATCCCCACGCTTGGCAGGCGGGTTGGGGATCGCAGGATTTGATATTCCACAGAAGAAGCGCTGCTGCCCGCTTCCCTGGTGAGAGTTCCCTTAGTCGCCTCTTACGACACTCACGGGAGGATATGGGTTGGTACTATTCTAAGCCCGATACCACACGGGGCAGAAAATTCGAAATTGCAGACTTATTTCTTGTTAATTTTAATTTATGTTTTCCTGTCTTTTGTCTGTTGTGCTTATGCTATCAACAAAATGTGTCAAAATAAATTTTATTTTATTTATTTATTTATAATTTATAAACTAGTGCTTGACAGCAATCCCGCCCGATGGTAAGCAGTGATGCAATCGTTGATGGTAAAGCGCACTAGCTTATTAATAACTTATTCACTCTAGCCTTGAAGACACTTAAATTGTAGTCCGACGGAAACACCACCACTGGTAAACTGTTCCAGTCCCTTGATGTACGCGGTATAAAAGACGAGGCGAAACGCTTTGTTCGGATCGTTGTGGTGTCAACAACATAAGGGTCAAACTTGCCGTACGACAAGTCGTCCGATGATGGAACGGAGATGGGGGAATTAAATCATGCAATTCCCTCGATTACTCTCCAAAATGCATCCTATAGAACCCCGATAGGCTGGCTACTCTTCGCATGTGCTCCAGGCTTTGGAGACCGTCCTGAGCCAAATCGGGGTCGCCAATTAGCCTCTTCGCACGCCTCTCCACTGAATCCAGAGTAGCCAAGTGGCATTTTGCAGAACCAGCCCAACTAAACTGACCGATACTAGTTTTACTACTGAAACCGCCGGCCGAAATCGAAACCGTAACTTCCTTACACCACATTTGGAGGGAAAAATAAAGAAAACGTTGTTATAACCAGTCAGCCGTTATTGTTTCGTTAGTCGTCTCTTTTTTATTGCAAAGATAAGCAGCGATCGATATTATCATTTACTAGCGGCCGCCAGCGACTTCGTTCGCGTGGAGTTAGTTATGCTCCGCTCCTATAGGTCGTAGCGTGATGTTATATAGCCTAAAGCCTTCCTGGATTAATGGGCAATCCAACGCAAAAAGAATTTTTCAAATCGGACCAGTAGTTCCTGAAATTAGCGCGTTCAAACAAACAAACAAACTCTTCAGCTTTATATATTAGTATAGATTAATAATCAACTTACGAAACTTATTTAAGAAAAAAATATTAGTTGCGCCTCAAAAAATACTCACAATAGGTATTTATTTGAGAATCGCCATCACAACAAAACAAAACGAACAGCAAATAAACAAGCGAATCATGACATTGGCTCCAATGGGATTGATTCAATAATATTTGTTCAACGCGCCGAACATGACCGATTACAGCCCGAAAACTCCCGAATTTGCCGCTATAAACGAAACTAAACCAAAACTCATGTTTTTGCCGAAACCAAACCGAAATGGAACAGTCGGGCGAACACTATATAGGTACCAGTGATTTCAATATATTCATTAACAAAAAACATTATATCGTAATTTAAAATATCCTCAAAATCGCTCCGCTATACTCAGCACGCGCCTCTAAGCCAAGATTAAGTTATAAATAAGTATCATGGTGACTCTAACAGCGCCATAAGTTATATTTAAGTTAATAAGCGCGAATGATGTCACTTTATGGTGCGTACGAGAAATGTTGTGAAATAGCTAAAGTAGCGTTAAACTAGGATTTTGGTGCACCTAGATAGAATTTTAGGATCCAAAGGTAAGTATCTGAATTACTGAATAAAGGGAAATAGTAACTTATACAGCTGTATTTAAGCTTCAAAATCTCAGAACTTTCCAACAACTTTCTTGTTTTGTATTTTATATGTTTATGCAATATGTAAAGAAAACCCCGTCCGACCCAAAAAGATAATAAATGTTAGGTAAACACATGACCAAATAAAATATGAAATTTTACGTAATCATCATAGTGACAATACTAATGAATTTTGAAATAATCTTTTTTTTTCGCGAATTATATCCAACTTCCTCAAAATTTGGTATTTTTTTAAAATGTGACAACACCATTTGTGAAGGAGCGAATAGCGATGCGACCACGTGCCGCGTGCCCTGCCCCCCTATACCCGCGCATGTACCCCTAACGTGTTGCCGACCGCACATGCATTAAGTTACCTCGATTTTTCAAAATAATCTTTATTTTTTTAGGGGGATTTTTTTTAAGTTTAGCCCGCCTTTGTTGACATTATTAGAATCAGTTAACGATACCTAACAATACCTTCACGGATCGGACAGGGTTTTCTTTACATATTGTACAGGTATTGTTATTATTTCGTCTATTTCAAAATATTTACATATAAATTATATTTTTTTATACTTCGTTATGATTAAATAAGATGTATCTAAAGAAGGCATGTTTCACTAACATCGTTTTCATCTAGGGCGAGATGCTGCACCCATCGTCAGCGCTAGTGATGTAATGTTTTATCGATAGTTTTACAGACAGAAGTGAATATATCGAGGAGGGATCTCATCCCTTAGCATCGCATCGTCCACCAGCGTAGTTACTTAACGAGCCTTCCTTTTAAGTTAAAAAAATAAAATGTGTGAAGAAACGTCTTTTAGCGATTTTAGATACGGTTGATATTCGAAGAATAAAGTTAACGTTTCTTTATATAAAAAAAACCGTCAAAATTCCAAAATTATTCCTGTAATAAAGTTATCCCTTTTTAATCTGCTGATAAATCACTGCATACTATAAAACGAAGTCGCTTTCTTTGTCCCTATATCCCTATGCATGCTTAACCCTTAATTGGTCGCGTGGGGAGTCATGCACCCCAGAGCAGGTTTTCAGGCTCTCAACTTTTTACAATATGAATTTAGCGCGCTGGTCTTCTAGGTAGCTACGTAAACACGTAAAACGTACACGATTCAGTTGCGAGCGGCGCTCTGTTGTGGACGGTTGGTTGGGCTCGGAGAACGTGTTTGGGGTGCACGACACCCCAGGTGACTGTTTGTGTAGGGTAAATTCCGAGGTAGTGGATGATTGTTAATTTCATTATTTCCATTTTAAAACATTGCAAATAGACAATTAATAGTGTTCAATTTTTTGAGGTTATGTAGTGATATTTTCATTTTTTTTATAATAAAACGAAAGGAGGCGTTGATACGAACGACTAAATTTGCGCCAGTTATAAAGCAAGACGTACCAAAAGATGGCCGATGGTGATACCTTTTCATATTTTCAGTATCACAGGTATCAATTCCTATGTTATATACAAATCTAAAATTGACTCTAATATGTCCCGAAGAGTGTTTTTAAAGCGACTGGCAGTTGATTTAGTAAAACCTCATCAAACATCAAGAGCTAGAATATTCACACTACCACGACCGCTGCAAAAACGACTAAAAACACAACATGGAATTGAGGACCAAGAATCTATTTCTGAAGCAGTTCGATCGTAATCACACAAAAGGTGCCATGTATGTCCAAGAAATAAGGAGAGGAAAACAAAGACTGAATGTGATAATGTAATCAAAAACATGTGTGCAATGACCATATGAATATCATCATCATCTTCATCAACCTTTTTATCGTCCCACTGCTGGGCACAGGTCACCTCTCATACAGAGAAGGATTAAGCTTAATCACCACGCTTGCTCAATGCGGGTTGGCGAATTCAGACTTATAAAGTCCAGGTTTCCTCAAGATGTTTTCTAGGGATGTTATGGATATGAAATTTCGGATACGGATAATAAATTATTTCGGATTATCCGTTAGTTTCGGTTACGAATATTAATTTTTTAAGGAATTTCAAAAGTAAAATACAAATAGGTAATAAAGTAGTTTTATTTAGTTTTTGGCAGGAATTTCAATCAGTTTGTGAGGTCGTCGTGAATCGGTAATTTCATCAAAAAATAAACAAACTGCACTTGACTTAGGACGCATTTTGTACAAGTTCAATCGATATCGTAACACAACACACTTGTCGAACTATTTGCTATTATAGAATTGGTCACAAGTCAGTTATTTACGAGAATGTTATGACGACAAAAGAAGAAATAAACAAACAATGCGCGTAGCTTGTGTGTGAAAACAACTTGTCATAACGTGTCTCAATTAGGCTCCGCCCCTATCCGATACTATGCGAAACTTTTATTTCGGATTCGGTTACGGTTACGGATGATTTTTTATATCGGATAACCGATAGTTTCGGTTACGGTTACGGAGCTCCCTAACATCCCTGATGTTTTCCTTCACCTTCAGTCATTGGAGTCCAAGATATACTTAGAAAATACATATAACTTTAGAAAAGTTACATTGGACCTTGCCTGACCTGGAATCGAACCCGCGCGCTCATACTTGAGAGGCTGGTGTTTTAACCACTAGGCCACCACGACTTCGGCATAGGTATACGACATATGAATATAGTCTGTCAAAATTGTGACGATTAAAACTAGGATATGTAAAAAAATACTTTTCATATAAAAAAAAAATATGGTAAAAAACCTTTAAAAGTTGATTTAATATGTACGTTCAAATGTTCCAAATAATAAATCTCTGATTTTGCATGTATTTCGTATTTTATTTAATTCCCTAATTCAGGGGTGCTAGACACCCCTCGTGACAATTGTGGGTTAAATCTTTTTTTTTAGTAGATAAAATGATTGCAGAGGAATTTTTCTATTGTTATGTACAGGCTTTCAAACCGTGCTGCATGCCTACCTCTGATTCTTTTCTTGATTTTTGTTATTTAATTTTGCAACTTTCTGGTTTTTCTAAATGGTTTTTTTATAATACACTGATTTACACACACACATTCAAACAATCACACTGGCACAAATATACTCACATTTTTGCATCACACCCACACAAAACATTTTCAGAATTTACAATTTCACGACCAAGACTGTTAATTGTTATTGGAGTTGGTTCTCGCATTTCCTTAAAAAATTATAGGGTCCAACATTTTGGTGGAAGAGTGATAATATTAGGAATACCGTACTTCGTCCCCTTAGTTTTAAGCCGTAACATTCGATAATTCAAATAATGTTAATGACATGTTAGATAATCTGGATAATGTTACTTTTTCAAATGCAATAACATGTGACCCTGAGGATTGCAAGGGGCTGTTGCCCAATAAGAAATGGTCTAACTATTTTATCTCAAAATATTCGTAGTATAGGTGCTAACTATGCAGGGCTTTTAGCTCTTTTACAAAGAATTGTGGTGCCTAGTGACGTTATTATTCTATCAGAATGCTGGCTCTCCCACAACCCCGTCATTCCGACTCTAGAGGGATACATTTGTCATAAATCATCAAAAACTTTTAATCAGAATGACGGTGTAATTGTATACGTCAATAGTGTATTAGCTAATGTTAAAGTTAAAGAACCTGTCGTATCCGAAGCAAACTGTTTGACGATCACGATTGGAGCTGATGTAGCCATAATTGCAGTGTATAGGCCCTATGCATTCAAAGATCCCTCAAAATTTATACAATCTATGGACAGTATTTTATGTGAGCTTAAAGCGTTTAGAAGTGTTATATTTATGGGAGACATAAATATTGATATTTCACGCAATAATAAAGATGCATATTCATTGGACTATTTGGATTTATTAGCTCACCATGGACTTTTCCCGGGACATGCGCTGGTCACACATGGATCTACATGTCTTGATCACGCCAATATAAAAACTTCCTTCCCTAACACAGTCATGGTGCTAGAATCCACTGTTACAGATCACTTTGCAGTTCTGCTCTCTTTGTCACTAAATAGATTCAAAATTTTAAATTCATGCCAAATAAGAAAAGTAAACGAGGACGAGCTTATTAACGATATTAGCAAAATAAGTTTCGATGCCGTCTATGCCACAAAAGATCCTAATTTAGCTACTGATTATTTAATGGAACCACTTGTCCTAGCATTGTCAAAAAACACTAAGACAATATCAATTTAACGTAGACGCAGGCCGATAAAACCCTGGATTACTCAGGGATTACTAAAATGTATGCGCCACAGAGACAATTTATATAAAAAGCTTAAAACAGATGCATCAAATGATGTCCTCGTGGTGTCCTACAAAAGGTATCGAAACTTTTGTACAAATCTGCTTCGAAAAGCAAAAACAGATTATGAGAGACTGGAATTTGGAAAAGCAGGTAGAAATTCTAAGCAACTATGGCGTGTAATTAAGGTTGTTTCTGATATGGGTCAATTGAAGTCTTCAGCATATGATCTTATGGCGAAAAATTGCGATAAGCAAGACACCATAAATCAAATAAATGACTATTTCGCAAATGTGGGCAAACAACTAGCTGGTAAAATACATAGGGACCCTCGATCAATTTCGCTACCCGAACCCCAGAAAGAATCATTTGTACTACTTGAGACAAATGAACAAGAGGTGGAAAGCTTAATCCTTTCACTTAAGAATGATTGTGCAGTTGGCTGGGACGGAATCTCGTCTAGTTTTCTAAAGCGACATAGGGACAGGATTGTGCCTCCGCTGACATATGTTTGCAACCTGTGCCTTGACTCTGGTGTTTTTCCTGACTGGTTCAAAAAAGGCATTCTCCACCCCATCTTCAAATCTGGTGACCGTGATCGTGTCGAAAATTACAGGCCCATATCAGTTTTGCCTGCGGTGTCCAAAATATTGGAAAATATTATAAATAAAAGGCTAGTTGCATATTTAGAGTCACAAAATCTTTTATCAGTTAACAGTTAAGTAAAAATCTATCTACAGCTGATGCTGTTCATAAACTGGTCAATCATATAGCTCAGAAACTTGACAACGGTAAGAAGTGTGTTGTACTATTCCTGGATTTAGCGAAGGCGTTCGACACGGTCTCGATTCCCATCTTAATATCAAAGTTAGACTGTCTGGGCATACGAGGTACCCAACTGTCCCTTTTTAGGAGCTATCTTACAAATAGATTGCAAAGTGTAAAAATTGGATCCTGCTGTAGCTCCTACCTAAGTGTAGATTTCGGTGTGCCACAGGGCAGTATTCTTGGCCCCAGTTTATTTCTGATCTACATGAACGACCTGAGTAGCCTCAACCTGGAAGGTGGTACAATATTTACCTATGCGGACGACACTGCTCTTGTATTTGCGTCGAACGACTGGAAAGAGGCATATCGCTTTGCTCAGGGGGGTTTCGATACAATCAGTAAATGGCTTCAAAACAACTTGCTTACCCTAAACATATCGAAAACGAAAATTATAAATTTTGCGATTCGAAATACTAAAGTGTCAATATAAACTCACTAAACGTTGTTGCCCAGTTGACACAGTCATATGATGGCAGCGGCGGCAGAGATAATTATGATCACTGCAACATCGAAAGGGTCAAGTCAATAAGGTATCTTGGCATAGTGATTGATTCCAACCTTACGTTCAAAGAGTACATAATACATCTATCGAACAGAGTGCGCAAATTAATGTACATTTTTAAGCAACTACGCCAATCAGCAGATAGCGTAGTCATGAAAATGACATATCTGGCTCTGTGTCAGTCAATACTGGTTTATTGTATTTCGTCTTGGGGCGGGGCAGCGAAATCTCACTATATTCAGATAGAACGTGCGCAGAGAGCGGTTCTTAAAGTGTGCTGTTTTAAGCCAAGACTTTTTCCCACCGTCAAGCTCTACGAATATTGTCAAGTTCTTACGGTTAGGCAGCTGTTTGTTTTGGCCACTGCTATTAAACAACATGCTATTTCCAACTATTCGCAGCAAACCTATCGCCGAAACCATATACTTGCCTCAGCTACTCCTCTCAGAACCTCTTTCAGTCATAGATTCTTTATTTTCCTTGGACCCTATCTTTACAATAAATTAAACCGTATTCTTTCCCTGCACTCTTTGAACAAATATAATTTTAAAATCACAGTGCAAGCCTGGCTGCAAAGCCAATCATATGCTGCCACAGAAGCTCTTTTTAACGTTTTAGCCTAATCAGACCAATGCGCTATGTACACACACACACACACACACACGCACACACGCACACACGCGCAGACACACACACGCGCGCGCACGCACGCACACACACACACAAACACACACACACACACACGCAAACGCACACTATTATTTTTATTATAATCTTAAGCTCACTAATTGTTTCGATTTTTTGTTACTAGTAATATGTAATCATGAACAGGTGGGAACCTGGTGACCTGTACTACAGGTGTTACTACCTACCACAGGCACCAGCGATCCACAACAAAAAAAAAAAATAAAAGCTATTTCTTATGTGTAACAATTTTTTATACTTGTTTTGTTTTTGGCTTGTGGTGAGAATTAAACAGTTTTTTATTTTTATTTTTATTATTGCAGAGGAAGGTTTATATGTATAATAAATGAAATTAAATCGTTTATTAAGCAAGTAGGATCACCGATCACTTTTACACGTCATGTTTTTTTTTTTTAACTAGATGAAGCCTGCATTTCCTAACGGACTACCTCTAAGAAGAAATAGCCGAAACAAACTCAGGGATCATCGTCTTTTTTCAAGTCCAGACATTAAAAATGAAAATGTTTACAATAATTTACGTTATAATTACGCATATTGCTTAATAACAATGCTTAACAGGGCGAACAGTTCAGTCCCAAGTTTTTTTTGTCTTCTAAATAATCTGTGATTTTATAATACCCCTTTTTGCAAAATTTGGCCTTTATATAGCTTTTAAATCAAAAAGGGGTTTTTGCAACATCCATTAAATAGTGGAGAAATACCGCTGTGTTTGAGGTTTCTAATGTGATGAAGTATTGTAGACATTAAAAAGGTCTACAGAAAACTCAACTCTGGTTCATGTCTACCAAACAAGAGGCATAAAATGCCATTTTTTGTTATTTACTTTTTACGCCAAATAATAGAAATAATAGCTAATTTTCGAAGCGATTATAACCAATATCTAAAGCATTAATTCTTATCCAATTAAATACTTCAAATACATTGTTAATTTTATGTAAATCTATATGGGCGTTACAGCACATGCTTTAAATGAATATTTTCGGTAATATTACACATAAAAAAATTGCGGGACGAAGCGTTTGCGGCGGTACCGACCGGCCGGGGCGGCGGGAGCGACGGGCTGCCATGTTTTTATTCACAACGTTCACAGTATTTCTGTAGTGTAATTAGTATCAGCATTGCACTCATGCAAAGCCGGGACAGGTCGCTAGTACTTAACAAGAGTCAAATATGCTATTGTTTTATTTATAATCGTTTGCCTTGGAAACCATTTAGGTCGTTCAAAACAATTCAAAAGAATATCACGACACTTTTTTTCTTTTCGATAAAAAGTAAGTATTTGTTTTTCGTGGAAATATGAACAGCGTTTATCCATAGTTTTTATTCTGTTCTGGAAAATCAAAAACACGACAATCATTCCTCGTTGTATAGAGTCCTTATCATCATTTCAGCCGAAAGACGTCCACTGCTACCCAAGGATTTCCACGACAACCGGTCCTGCGCCTCCCGCATTCAGCAGTTTACCGCGACCTTCACCAGGTCGTCGGGCCACCTTGTCGGGGGCTTCCCCACGCTGCGTCTTCCTGTACGTGATCGCCACTCGAGAATCCGTCGGCTCCATCTGGCAGCGGTCCTACGGGCTATGTGCCCAGCCCACTGCCACTTAAGTGTCGCAATTCTTCGGGCTATGTCGGTTACTCTCGTTCTTCTGTGGATCCAGTCCTTGTCCTTATGCTTCTTGCTAATATGGTGCTACGTGATTGGTGCCCACAGACTAAATCAGCACCTTAGGTATTGCATAAAACACTCGGCTTTTGACAGCTTCCGTGGCGTACCGGTAGCGAACGCTGCCGCTGCGCAAGGAGGCGCGGGTTCGCAGTGCAAATATTTGTATGAATGAATATGAATATTTGCACTAGTCTGGTCGTGCCTCAGAAAGCACGTTAATCCGTCGGTCCCGGCTGCCATACGAACATCTAATGGCAGTCATTACGGGTAGTTGGAGCCCTCAAAAGTCCAACAATCGGTCTAACTGCAATGCTTCGATATCGCCTCCGGGTTGTGGAGGTCAGACGGCAGTCGCTTCATGGAAAATATCGAAGTTTAGCCAAAATCAGCAGTTAGACTGGTAAAGCGGACCCCAGACTCCATAGCTGAAAAGCTTCGGATGCGACTGGGATTAACATTGAGATGATGATAATGACTACTAGTATCAATTTAAGCGGGCCCGGGCTCTAACGCGAAAGCCGCGGATGCAACCGGGATTATACGCTGAGATGATGACTACTAGTATCAATTAGATTTTTTTTTTTAATTATAAACTAGCGCTTGTCCGCAATCCTGCCTGATGGTAAGCAGTGACGCATTCGTTGATGGTAAAGCGCACTAGTTTATTAAGAGCCTATTCACTCAAGCCTTGAAGACACTCAAATTGTAGTCCGACAGAAACACCGACGCTGGCAAATTGTACCAGTCCCTCGATGTACGCGGTATAAAGGAGGAGGCGAAACGCTTCGTCCGGATCGTAGAGGTGTTAACAACATAAGGGTGGAAACTCGCCGTACCACGGGTCGTCCGATGGTGGAACGGAGATGGGGGAATTAAATCATGCAATTCCCTCGCACACTCCCCAAAATGCATCCTATAGAACACCGAAAGGCAGGCTGGCTACTCTACGCCTGTGCTCTAGGCTTTGGAGACCCTCTCGAGTTAAATCAGGGTCACCAATCAGCCTCTTCGCACGCCTCTCCACTGAATCCAAAGTGGCCACGTGACACTTAGCAGCACCAACCCAAATGTGGGTGCAGTGCTCCACACACGAATGGACCTGTGCTTTGTACAACGTTAGAAGCTGCCTTGGTGCTAAGAATTAGAAACATTTTGAAGCATATTGTTAATAGCTACATGTCTTCGATAAATCTGTCTTCTCAACAACGGAAAGAACGCAATGAATATTGTTGAACTGTCAAAAATAAATACTCATTGCTGTTGATACCGGGTTACGTAATTTTACTCCAATAGACGGAGAGCGATTTACTTTTAATCAAGTCAGTCTTTTGACACCAGGGCTGCTTCTAATGCTGTACAAAGCACAGGTCCGTTCGTGTGTGGAGTACTGCAGCCACATTTGAGCTGGTGTTGTAAAATGTCACCTGGCCACTTTGGATTCGGTGGAGAGGCGTGCGAAGGGGCTGATTGGCGAGCCCGCCAAGCGATTTGTCGTGTTCCGGCATGATGTCTGGTGAAGCCGTACGGAGGACGGGTCTGAGGCCAAATGTTGTTGTGTTGAGAGTTTGGTCGTGGAGGGTATTTAGATCAATCTCCCTTTGGCGCAGCGTCGTTGGTCGTGTTGTTGGGTTTAACATTGCATCACCTCGCTCAACTGCCGTCTTCCTTCCTATCCTATTCGCTCAGTTTTTCGGAGTGAATAGGCTCTTAATAAACTACCGCTTTTTACCATCAACGATCGCATCACTGCTTACCATCAGGCGGGATTGCGGTCAAGCGCTAGTTTATAATAATTAAAATAAAATCTTAGACCCCTGGACAAAAGCGATACTTTCCGTGGTACATAATAAATGTATCGATAACTACATTCAATAATAATCGATGTATGTCGCATCACTACTCGTAATTCAAAGAACGGTAACATCACGGGCGCGGCAGCTGGACTGCGCTGGCGCATTCATATGTGTTTACTACACACACACATAAATATTTAAGTGTGCAGTTTTTAAGTTAAACTTGTGAATTAAACATGAAAGGATTCACGCCTTTAAAACTTGAAAGGTGTAGGTAGGGTTCCCAGATCTAAAAATCTAAACATCGGTTAAAATTTCCGAATTTCATGACAATAAATCGTGCATGTGAAAAGCGAAACAATTTTTTGATTCATTTTGTTAGATTTATAATTTGTTAAGGTTATTATTTTAGTTTTTACTTAAATTGTGGAAATTCCTAGCGACTTAGAATTCCCCCCGCATTCAGGACAAAGCACTACATTGGCCCCGATTCTCTTGTATTTCTATTTGATTAAGAAAAGGACAGAAGATAAAATTTCAGTTTGTACCTGTCAAATTAGTGCGCTCCTGACGTAAACTGGCGTAATTTTAGTCGCCATGTTTATAATCGCGTCTAAACTGTCTATGGAGTATCTTAATTTGACAGGATTAAACTAAAATTATTATCTTCTATCCTTTTCTTGACCAAATGGAAGGAAAAAGACGCACTTAACTTAAAATTAGTTTAGCTTGTGAACAGCAGAGTCGGCGCCATTACCGGGCATGTCCGGAAAATTCAGCACGTATGGCAACCCTAGGTGTAGGTCGGAATGTAGTTAGTGCATCAGATATGCTGGTGACAGACATTTTAAGGCAAAAAGTACTTATTTATACAACGTGTAACATAAAGGGTATATACATACCAAGGGCATGGCGTCTTTACATGATATCAAATGATATCGGAAGGTTTTCAACTCAAAATAAAATACTCAAAAAATTTATACTAAATTTTCGGTTCCGTGTGTTTCTTAAATTCAAATCATAACAAACGTGCACCACACTACATACGTTAATAACTACTCGTTACACGTCACATTACTTGGCAAAATCACGATAAATGTCTTCAAAAATTCTGTGCGCCTAGTATGGTAGTAGCCTATCACAGGCGGTGCTTTTTCTTGTAACTTCTTAACATAAAGAGTTGGATTAAAAAACCATTCCAAAATCGATTGATATCATGTAAAGATGCCATGCCCTTGGTATGTATATAGGTACCCTTTATGTTACACGTTGTATAGAAAAATCCTCTCGATTCCTTTTACTGTCTGACCGACCTTTGGCAAAGCATAATTACTGTTAATAAACATAATTACATTAACGTGGTATTAATATTGTAACACCTTAAAGTGGATACAGCAATTTTTATGTAAAACTACAATTTGGACTGCGTTTACGATGTTATTTTAATAGCCAAATAATAAAATAAAGTGCATTATAAACGTGGTTTTAATTTAATTATATTTTAAAAATACCTTTCACGATTATTTTTAGATTAAAATAAGCATTATTTAAAACATACTTCTGCTAGTGTTTTTGTAGGTGTGAAAATTCTTGATTCCGGATGCTTCTAGGGAATTTTATAGTTTTGTAGACACGGCGAAATTGTTTTAAAATAGTTTTTATGTAATTATAAACTAGTGCTTGACTGAAATCCCGCCTGATGGTAGGCAGTGATGCAATCGTTGATGGTAAAGCGCACTAGTTTATTAAGCCTATTCACGTAAAAAACTTAGGAATAGGAAGGATGACGGCAGTTGAGCGAAGTGATGCAATGTTAAACCCAAGACCAACGATGCTGCACCCGAGGGAGATTGATCTGGAGACTCTCCACGACCAAACTCCCGACACAACAACATTTGGCGCATCGTACCCGGAACAAATCGCTCTAAAGTAACGTCATCTAATTGTGCTGATTTTAACTGACTGATGACTGATGACAAGATGAAGGAAAACACCTTAAGGAAACCTGGACTTTAAGTCTGAAATCGCCAACCCGCATTGCGCAAGCGTGGTGATTACGCTCAATCCTTCTCTGTATGAGAGGAGACCTGTACCCAGCAGGGGGACGATAAAAAGGTTGATTATGATTTTAAACAACATCCGTGGATATGAGCTTTCAAAACTCCGCATCAAGCGTTAACGCCCATGAATGTGAGAATTCAAAACTGCGTATCCGCATTCGCCTCCGCGGCTGTGAAAAATCGGCACTCGCAACATCCCTACAATCGACCGTTCTGAACAGGTTCTAAAACTGTCCTATTCCCTTTCACTATCACTTGTTAATTACCTCGGTATACCATGTTAAGTCAGGGAAAGGATTACACAACCAGATAACAGCACACTTTATGTAAATACGAACGTTTGCTTTCAAAACACACCGTTCTATATTTTGTGGGTGCAATTCTAGAGCGGAATCCTAATTGCGTAACAAACTATTATTTATTTTATTTTATTTCTTTATTTTTTGGCTTCGCACGGTTTGTGCATTTAGCCAATGTCACGTAATCACGAAAAAGACGGCCGCGTGACCCGTCTTACGAGTGAGGTTCGGGGTAAAGTCATGTTGTGGCGATATTTCACTGTTCTTTATGAACTATTTACTAAATGTACTTTTTACAACACAAATCACGCGCTTTTATTTAGTAAACAACACTATAAATAGTTTTAAAAGTCCTTTCCAGCCAAAACTCCAAAACAAACTATTACTATCATTTTGAATCATATTGCACATTCATTGCTCCATATGTTCGATAAATGTGTTTGCTTTACAAAGTTAATAACGCAATGAATGATGTTGAACTGTCAAAATTAAACCCCATTGCTACTGATCGAGACACGCGGTAGCCGGTCAGCCAAGTTTAAGTTGGCGATAATCCCCACGCTTGGCAGGCGGGTTGGCGATTGCACTAATTTGTTATTCCACAGGAGAAGCGCTGCTGCCCGCTTTCCTGGTGAGAGTTCCCTTAGTCGCCTCTTACGACAACCATCAGAAGATATGGAACTCATCATCATTATCAACCTTTTATCGTCCCACTGCTGGGCACAGGTCTCCTCTCATACAGAGAAGGAATGAGCGTAATCACCACGCTTCGCTTGCTCAATGCGGGTTGGCGATTTCAGACTTAAAGTCCAGGTTTCCTCAAGATGTTTTCCTTCACCTTCAGTTATTGATGTCCAAGATATACTTAGAAAGTACATATAACTTTAGAAAAGTTACATTGGTACTTGCCTGACCTGGAATCGAACCCGCGCACTCACACTTGAGAGGCTGGTGTTTTAACCACTAGGCCACCACGACTTGAATGAAACTCATACGACACTAACATTTTTTTTTTTTAATAACTATAAACTAGCGCTTGACCGCAATCCCGCCTGATGGTAAGCAGTGAAGCGATCGTTGATGGTAAAGCGCGCTAGTTTATTAAGAACCTATTCACTCAGATTGAGCGAATAGGAAGGAAGACGGCAGTTGAGCGAGGTGATGCAATGTTAAACCCAACAACACGACCAACGATGCTGCGCCAAAGGGAGATTGATCTGAAGACCCTTCACAACCAAACTCCCAACACAACAACATTTGGCGCACCGTACCCGGCACACATCGCAACACAACTGCTCAGACCCGTCCTCCGTACGGCTTCACCAAACATCATGCCGGAACACGACGAATCGCTTGGCGGCAAGACTTTGTCTGGTGGGTGGTAACTTCTGTCGGCGGCCGGTGTTGTGGCCTTTTTGTCTGGATATTCCGACGGCGTTGGAACCAACGCTGGTGTTACCGCGGGGCGCAGGTAGCCGTTGATATCTTTAGACACTTAAAGCCCATTATGAGAAAATCCGATAGAAATGTATGAACAACACCTTAATAGGGTAATTGACTAAAAAAAAACTAATTAGTCCGTCAGTCAGATTTCCAAAAAAAAACTAGACAGGTTTTTTTTTCTTTTTTCATCATCATCATCATTCTCAACCTTTTTATCGGCCCACTGCTGGGCACAGGTCTCCTCTCATACAGAGAAGGATTGAGCATAATCACCACGCTTGTTCAATGCGGGTTGGCGATTTCAGACTTAAGTCCAGGTTTCCTCAAGATGTTTTCCTTCACCTTCAGCCATTGGTGTCCAAGATATACTTAGAAAGTACATATAACTTTAGAAAAGTTACATTGGTACTTGCATGACCAGGAATCGAACCCGCGCACTCGTACTTGAGAGGCTGGTGTTAACCACTAGGCCACCACGACTTTATAAACAAAAAATTAAGTAGATACAGCGAGTTGAAAACTCGTGTGACGTCACTGCTTGCTGCACTTTTTAGCAACCAGTGACGTCGCCAGCCACAACTCCTGATCTTTGATGCCTTTTATATTTGTAAATTTTTATTGATTTGATAAAACAAAATATACGTATCCAGTATTTTTCTATAATCTGAATGACGGACTAAATAGAATCAATTTATTTTCACCCAGGAAACATCTCTATTCTCTCTTGGTAAGATTAGTTGTCAGAATTTCTGGCTTCTTATGACTTCTAACGAGTGCCAAAGAACCAAGAATGCCGCCTAGCGATTCGTCGAGTCTCGGCGTGATGTTTGGTGAAGCCCTACGGAGGACGGGTCTGAGCAGTTGTGTTGCGATGTGTGCCGGGTACGATGCGCCAAATGTTGTTGTGTTGGGAGTTTGGTCGTGGAGCGTCTCCAGATCAATCTCCCTCTGGCGCAGCATCGTTGATCGTGTTGGTGGGTTTAACATTGCATCACCTCGCTCAACTGCCGTCCTCCTTCCTATTTACTCATTCTTTTGAGTGAATAGGTTTAATAAAGTAGCGCGCTTTACCATCAACGATTGCATCTCTGCTTACCATCATGCCGGATTGCGGTCAAGCGCTAGTTTATAATTATTGTTTATATACAACAGCCGCGATCAACGGCTTAACGTGCTTTCTGAGGGCTCTCAGTGTGTAAGGATGGTCATCCATCTACGCACCAACCGTAGGAAATGTAACTTAACCTGATCGATCGACCTCAGCGTTAATCCCAGTCGCATTCGAAGCTTTTTTATGCTTTGGAGTCTAGGGTCCGCTTTGCCAGTCTAACTGCTGATTTCGGCTAAACTTCGATATTTTCCGTGAAGCGACTGCCGTCTGACCTCCACCACCCGAAGGCGATATCGAAGCATTGCAGTTAGACCAATTGTTGGACTTTTGAGGTTTCCAACAAATCGTAACGACTGCCATTAGAAGTTCGTATGGCAACCAGGACCAATAACCAAGCCCAGTTCAAATATGCATATTCATGCATACAAATATTTGCACTGCGTGGAGATCGAACCCGCGCCTCCTTGCGCAGCGGCAACGTTCGCTAGCGTTACGCCAGGGAGGCTGTCCAACGCTACACTACTACGGTAATACTATAATATCACAAAACATCATCAACAAGATCCGGGAACACATCCGTTTGGTCCTGTCGACCTCGAAAACGTAGAATACACGAGCGTAGCAATTTGAGCTTCATTAGCTAACTGGAGGTGACATTTCCGCCTATTTCAATGAATTATTCAGCAGCACGATTGTGAGTGTTGGGTTCAAGAACGCATTGAAAGTGATTGGTAGCCTATTAGGTAAGGCCGAAGTCACACAACTAGGTTCTTCGTTTCGGAACAACTGACAGCTAGAACTTTTTCTATCAAGAAACAAGAAAAATCTAAGGCAAAGGCTCAATTCCTTTCACCTATCGTGACCGACAAGGAGAACCGACAAAACAGAAGAGAATAACCGACATAGCCCGAGGAATTGCAACACTTAAGTGGCAGTGGGCCGGGCACATTGCCTGTAGGACCCATGCCCGATGAGGCCTACGGGTTTTCGAGTGACGACCACGCACCGGAAGACGTAGCGCGGGTAGGCGACCAAGGTGGACCGACGACCTGGTGAAGGTCGCGGGAGGCGCAGGACCGGTCGTCGTGGAGATACTTGGGGGAGGCCTATGTCCAGCACTGGACGTCTTTCGGCTGAAATGATTAATGATGATGATGATCGTGAGCCCGCGCATCAAAACTGGATAGTTTCCAGTTCTGGCGGTGGTCAGGTTATTCAGGTAGTCCAGCCAACGTGGTAAGCAGCGCCTCACTGTCGCAGGATACCTATTTATTTACTTAAACTTTTCGCAATAAAGGTACAAAGGCAGACTCAATGCCTTAGGCATTCTCTACCAACCAAGGGTGGTGAAGAGATTAAATGGCAGGTACTTGGTCCTCCGTCGTAAAGTCGAGGCCGACTTACTGCCTCCATGATAATGGCCGACGGGTGAAGGGGCTGGGGAGTCTGAAGTACGTCACTTGGCCAGAGTCGACATTGCGACGCGTTCGCACACGCCACTCGGGTCAGAAGAGTGACCGCTGAGGGCTGCTCCCGTGAGGAGAGATCTGTCAAACTCGCGGCGACTGGCCAAAGCCTACCGTAGGTACTGTAGAATTGAGAGGATCCGGTCCTCAGAAAAGGTAGATGACGAACGCGCTGGTGGTTTTAAGCCGGTAAGAATCGGAGAATAGCCCATGAGGGTGTTCCTCTTGGTATTGTGTTTACAATACTATACTGTCCTATTTGGGCCCATAATTTGTAGCAGTTGTTATTACCAGATCTTTTCCAGTACAGAACCTAGAAAGTTGAAACATATTCCCGAGTCTGTAAACTGTTTTTCTCAGTTTCGGAGAGATAACGTCTCCCTTTGTTACTGTAGAGGGATAGGTTTCGAGGTCTGAACATGGAGTCGGACTGACATAGTAACGTTTTGGTATAGACACTTCAGTAGCTCGATGTACTGAAAGTCGATGTGGTACCGTTTTATCGAGCTATAAAAAGGGTTTGGCTTGGGCACGCGTTACCGTGACTTCAAACCCCAGTCAGCTGAAGCTAAGACAATTTCCAAGGATGGGGTGTCACAAAGGGTTCACATTTCAAGTGCATATACGGCACCTTCCTACAGATAACGGGTCATCCTACACCGTATGCTCTACCACCGACGGAGTAAGCTCTGCTGATTTTTGTCTAAAAATGTTCCGAATTTCTGCCATAGATAGACTAAGAAGAACTGACAATTCAGTAAAGTCATACAGAGAGTCAGGCACATCGCCAAGGAAACTGTAACCTACAACAGTCAATTAAAGATACGACAGGTGCAAGGAGGCAAGGTTTTAAAGACATACAGAGAGTCAGGCACATCGCCAAGAAAACTGTAACCTACAACAGTCAATTTAAGAGACGACAGGCGCAAGGAGGCAAGGTTTTAAAGACATACAGAGAGTCAGGCACATCGCCAAGAAAACTGTAACCTACAACAGTCAATTTAAGAGACGACAGGTGCAAGGAGGCAAGGTTTTAAAGACATACAGTTTAAGAGACGACAGGCGCAAGGAGGCAAGGTTTCAATCCCCGCGCAGTGCAAATATTTGTAAATATGAATATGGATATTTGCACTGGTCTGGTCGTGCCTCGGAAAGCACGTTAAGCCGTTGGTCCCGGTTGCCATACGAACATCTAGTGGCAGTCGTTACGGGTTGCTGAAGCCCTCAAAAGTCCAACAATTGGTTTAACTGCAATGCTTCGATATCGCCTTCGGGTTGTAGAGGTCAGACGGCAGTCGCTTCACGGAAAATATCAAAGTTCAATCAAAATCAGCAGTTAGACTGGTAAAGCGGACCTCAGACTCCAAAAGCTGAAAAAGCTTCGGATGCGAGTGGGATTAACATTGAAATGATGATGAGCCAATTCAAGATACAAAAATCTGCCGTTCCATACGCAATTAGGCACGTACGCGCTCAATTTTTTTGAAGCGAATTTGTATTTTAGACAAAAAACATTGTTCTTGCAAATAATTTGCTAGCCGCAGGATTATAAAGGTCAAATTATCACGTAATGAAAAATCTTCATGAGATAGGTTTAATGGTTTTCGAGGGTGCTACAGCCAAAACTGAGATAAAAAGGGAAGCCTAACATGATGATAACTGACAACTTTATGCTGAGCTTCTACAAACTTCATTATCATCCTCATAATCAGCCTATAAGATTCCCACTGTTGGGACACAGGTCTCCTTGCAATAAGATAGAGTGGGCCGTAATCTACCACGCTGGCGCAGAGCGGGTTGGTAGATGTCACGTCTTATATTTTTTTGTTTCTAAGACATGCTCATTCTTTTTTTAATAATTATAAGCTAGCGCTTGACCGCAATCCCGCCTGATGGTAAGCAGTGATGCGATCGTTGATGGTAAAGCGCGCTAGTTTATTAAGAGCCTATTCACTCAGAAAAACTGAGCGAATAGGAAGGAAGACGGCAGTTGAGCGAGGTGATGCAATGTTAAACCCAACAACACGACCAACGATGCTGCGCCAAAGGGAGATTGATCTGAAGACCCTCCACGACCAAACTCCCAACACAACAACACTAGGCGCATCGTACCCGGCACACACCGCAACACAACTGCTCAGACCCGTCCTCCGTACGGCTTCACCAGACATCATGCCGGAACACGACAAAGCGCTTGGCGGCTTTGTCTGCTGGGTGGTAACTTCTGCCGGCGGCCTCACGATCAAAATAACAATATTATGCGTTAGTTTGATCCAACTTTTGGCTAAGAATTTGGATGGCTATAACACTATAGCAATCCAAATTCTTAGCCTAAAGTCATAATAATAAAGTTTTGTTTCCATCTTCTGCAATATTGCACCAATCGAGGTTTGTCGACAGTTGGTGCCTCATCGTCATTTAAAATGGTCAAAACAACCTCTGATCTCGGCTCACTGTCCATAGTTGCGGAACTCCAGAGTCTCAAGATATGTTAAAGCCAATAATAATAATATTATGCACAAATAACTACTGGTATCTTAAGCAATTATTACAACGGTTGGAATCCGGCGCCGCACATCCGTGTCGTCTCGCTGGCCTCGCGTAGTCTTGATTGGTTTTGAACTTAAAAGGTGAAGTTACGTTTTCTTATAACGTTATAAACTAGTACTTGACCGCAATCCCACCTGATGATAAGCAGTGATGCAATTGTTGATGGTAAAGCGTATTAGTTTCATTAAGCGCCTATTCACTCTAGTCTCCTTCTAGTGCTCTTTCTCCGGAATCAGCTTACTGATACGTTATAAGAGTTCATATAAATTACTTTTGTACAATGCAATATGTGAGCTGTCACGCCCTTTATGCCTAGGGCTTTTATTCAGATAATAAGTTTTTACTTATTTACATTTCCATTTTTTTCGGTTTGCTTTGCTGGTATTTTGGCGTGGCTAGCTGGCCTATGGTAAATAATTTCATCGTTGTTGTGTTTTCTTGTGTTCATTACTGTACCTACATACTATTGTATAAAGTAACGTGTTGAATGAATAGACAGCTGTGCTGCTGGGGAGTTTGTTCCGCCACTTGTTCTTCCCAGCGAAAGCACTAGGAAGTGTCGATGGGTGGGCGTTTTGGGGGACTGTCTTATGTAATATTGACGTTCGAAAAGTGCTGATTCTCAGCCTAATTTGAATTTATGACTTTAGATTTTGATATTGAGACAAATTGTCGCACGCGGTACAAAAGACGAGGCAAACCGCTTCATCTGGATCACAGTAGTGTCAATAACGTAAGGGTGGATACTCGCCGTATAACGTGTCGTTCAATGATGGCGGAATGAAGTCACGTAATTCCCGCGCGTACCTACTCTCCAAAATGCTTCCTATAGAATATCAACAGGCTGGTTACTTTACGCCTGTGCTCCAACTTTGGAGATTGTTCTTGACCAAATCTGGGTCGCCAATTAGGCTAGGTAGCCTTTCTATGACGCGGTGGTTTGCGAAACAACTGTTTCGCAGAAGGAGGCTGCGGAAAGGGAGAGGGAGATCTCGTCCTCTCACCCAGCCCGCAGCAGGCGTACCGGGCGTCGCCGGAGGGCGGATAAATGGGTCCAGGGGCGACGGACACGGGGACATCTGTCGCTCCCCAAACATCAGGACCCAAGGTGGCGGCGTGAAGTGTTCCACGCGCGCTACGCTTAGACGTCACGGGGGGAGTTCTACACCTCACTCCCCCCCCCTGACCCGAGGAGGCCCCACGGCTGTGGGCCAGCACCAATCGGGGGTTGCGGAAGCAGTATTAGTTCTCGCAGCCCCCGGTGTAGGTGTGAGACGGAACACCCGGGTAGTTTTTAGTCAGTAAGAGTCCGACAGACCCCGTCGCCCACCCCAGGGCGGCGGACATCCATGAGGATTTTACACCCGGAAAAAAAAAGAAAAAAAGGTAAGTAGCCTTTCTATGCCATGTTGGTGCAACAATTCTATCGGACCACTATCGTGTTCAAAACAAACAGGAACCTTGCTTTTTATTCACGCTATCGTCAGAATGGGTTTCCTTAGCTTTTTTCAAATTTTAAGCGATTGTGGGTCATTTTTGCCGTATCCAGTTGACCACACTGAAGCGGTTGTCCTTTGTGTAAATTATTTCATGACCACTGCTCTCAAAAACGGTGAAGGAGAGGAAACTTCGTGAGGAAACCATCACGTAACAGAGCCAATAATTTCGATAACATGTGACATCTACAAACCCAGGGCCCGCGTGGTAGATTACGGCCCACTCCCTCTCACCGGGAGGAGTCCTGTGTCCCACGAATGGGAAAAATAGAGCCGTCACCGTAGAGTGAAAACCTCGGGAATGCATTTTTGCTCAAATAACTCCACGGCCTCCACTCGGTGGTAGGCCATAACATCGGCCGCCGGCAGAAGTTACCACCCACCAGACAAAGCCTTGCCGCCAAGCGATTTGTCGTGTTCCGGCATGATGTCTGGTGAAGCCGTTCGGCGGACGGGTCTGAGCAGTTGTGTTGCGATGTGTGCGGGTACGATGCGCCTAATGTTGTTGTGTTGGGAGTTTGGTCGTGGAGGGTCTTCAGATCAATCTCCCTTTGGCGCAGCATCGTTGGTCGTGTTGTTGGGTTTAACATTGCATCACCTCGCTCAACTGCCGTCTTCCTTCCTATTCGCTCAGTTTTTCTGAGTGAATAGGCTCTTAATAAACTAGCGCGCTTTACCATCAACGATCGCATCACTGCTTACCATCAGGCGGGATTGCGGTCAAGCGCTAGTTTATAATTATTAAGAAAAAAAAAAAAAAAATATTGCGTTTCTGGGAAGAAAGCCTCACTACGCACATATTGATCTGACTCATTTGTTCATTCGATACTCGTAGCGACATCTATGACACTAAATGAGAACCTCGTAAACATGCGCAGCTGTCAGTTTCGTGTGAATACCTAGCAAAGAACGTGTAGTTTCATTTTATTTACATTTTGATTTGGGCAATCTTATAGTACTGAACCGATTCGAGTATGAAAGCGGGCTAAATCTCCATATAAATTAATAAAAAAAATATAAAAGTCGCCGAAGAAAAATTTTACAGCACAGTTTTTTTATTTTTGCACTTAGGTACGAGGTTTTCACTCTACGGCGACGATAGGCTGATTATGTTATGCTGCTTACATATCGCAACGACAAACCCATAGTTCATGCACCGACAGTAAACATTCTAAAGTGCAAATGACCGAAACCGGGTGAGTACTGAGTACCTCTTGCATACGCAAGTCCTGAGTAGGTGTGACGTCACCAATTAAACTACTAATGGGTGAGGTACACTTAGCAGTCTGTCAACAAGAACAGTGTGGCTACCATGAGTTTTATTACGAAGACTCGACCAGCGATATCGAGCGCGTTTGACTCGTCGATTGGCCCGCTTCAAGGTTGTAAAAACTCTCAACCAATGAGAGCCCCCACTCCGTAACTTTAATACGCTATATCTCAGTAGTTTTTGCTAATTTCGACAAAATAAAAAATATGGGTCTGAATTTTTTTTATTATCTATAAGACGGACTAATTATATTTTTGTTTTTCATACCTTGGATACATCCCTATTGAGCGAAGTGTTTGACTCCCCCGTGACTTCTAAAAGTGGCGCGCGTGGAACACTTTGCGCCGCCCATTCGGGTCCTGATGTTGGAGGGGTGACAGACGTCCCCGAGTCTGTCAACCCTGGACCCATTTAGGGGGACTGAAAGAGGGCGTTATCTGCCCTCTGCCGACACCCGGTGCGCCTGCTACGGGCTGGGCGAGTTGACGAGATCTCCCTCTCCCTTTCCGCAGCCTCCTTCTGTGAGACGACTGTTTCGCCTAATTTGACCTGTTGGCGTCTGGGCAAAGAGTACTCACCAATTGCTCGAGCACGTCTTCTTGGCGTCGGTGGTCGCTTGAGGCTCAGGTCTACTGGTTCCAGTTGGATTGGTGGCCCGCAAGCCTGTAACAAAAATATGTACTTAATAAATAAAGCAAATAAAGCATGTGCGCAATTTACACGTGGTAGAAGTGAAACCTTCAATTTTTTGAAGTGAAACTTCTTTACGCACGCTTGACTTGGGGAGTAAGCTGGCGAAAGCGTTACGTAAAATGATCGGGCAAGGCGAACGGAAGTTAAGTGGGGGATATAAGCACAGAGGCGCCCGTGGCGCGAGCTTGGTACTACAAGGTCTACAACGAGTTTTTTTTTTTTTTCAATAAAAATAGAAGATCTATGCAAAATTTTTTTTGGCCCCGAGGGAATCTACTCCCCCCCTCTAAGTAATATAAGTAATTAAGTTACCTCTTTTTGTGAAATAATATTTATCTTTTTAGGGGGATATTTTTTTTAAGTTTACCCCGGTTTTGTATCCATTAGTAGAATCAGTTATCGATACCTCACAACACCTTCACGGGTCGGACAGGGTTTTCTTAACATACTGTATATATATATACATACAGATGGAGCGAAAGAAGTTTCACTTCAGTAGTGTGGTCATAAGCACACTCGTTTTTTTGTTTTTGTTTCTAGACGTATGAAAAATAATTGTAGGTTTTAGTAATGGTCATAGTAATACTAAGTTAGATAAATATACAAGCTGTTGTTCGCGACTCCGTCCGTGTGGACTTCGGAAAGTGATCGGTTGATATAAAATAAGCGCCTGTTAAAATAATGGACGCAATATGTACTTCCGCGTTCGCTCCCGTTTTCGCAACATTTTTGTTACTGCTCTTCTCCTATTGGTCATAGCGGGATGTTATATAGCCTATGTCCTTTTACAGGCTCTAGACTGTGTACCAAATTTCATTACAATCGGTTCAGTAGTTTTGGCGTGAAAGTCGGACAGACAGACAGAGATACTTTCGCATTTATAATATTAGTATGGATTTTACATTCTATTTCTATAAAGGGTGTATCTGACATCGTCGCACAAACGAGTACCATGGATCCAGTATATGATTCTGAACCCCCCCAGTGGTGGAAAAGTTTCGTTGGTATTTTCCTGATTTAAAAAAAATAATATGTAGTTTTTTTCACTTTAAACCGTTCATAATTGCTATACTTTTATAACCCAATAAGATTTTAAAGGAAAAATTAATTAATTCGCTAATTACACAAAAAACCGCAATGTGAACAAAACTCGAAAAACTAATCTATCAACTGATTTAATAGAGTTCACATCAGGGGTCAACGTCATACCCCCAAAAACACGCGGCGGCACGCTTGCAACGTTCAAAGACCGAGCCGAGAAATTTTTTTAAACACTGTTATTTCAGTAACCACTCATTAACGACATAAATGACTATCATAATTTTATTAGTGGCATGCGGTGTAGCCTTTTCGCGAAGTTTGCGTTACGATGTCAGATACACCCTGTATATTACAGATATTTATTCAGACGTAAGACTTTAACAGTAGTCAAACCTTTGACCTTTTTGAGGTTTGAATGCTGCGCTGCGTGTCGAGGGTTCAATTCTCGCATGAAACAAATATAACTCGCGCGAATTAACTGTGCACCTCGCTGGAATGCGACCCCTTTCCCGCCCTCTCCAGTTTTTGCTTTGTCAAGTTTTTGTTTTTTATTAACTTTGTTTTTTTACACTTTCGACGCGTTTACACTAACATTATATTTCAGTCTTCTATATGTATCAATTTAATTGCAAAACGTCATGAGATGATCTAGTATTATGACGCTTTATCATCAAAAGGATCTCTTATTACCATTTAAAAAAAAATGTAATTTATATTTCTTTAACATAATTCTCATGTTTTACAAATGGTACCTTCCGCGCTCGGGACTCGCGCGAGTCGTACAAGTCGTTTTTCCGGGTCTGATTGTTTGTATATGTGAGTTTATATGATTGTAAACGCACCCACGATACAGGACAAATTCCTAGTGTGGGCTATAGCGCCTAGCGCCATTCTATAGCACGCTATTTCCTCGTAGCGCATAGCGTACGCTAGGTAGGTGGACGTTACAACGCTATGACGCTATGAATGAAATTGATTGCGCGTCTGAGCGCTGTGGACTACTGAGGCCTATGTATGTTTGTTGTCGCAGCACGCTATTTTCATCGATCTTGCTTGTTAGTGTCTGTAAATATTAGTATAAAATTCTGTAGCAAAATGAACTAGTGACGATTAGTGTGTGCAAAGGTAACTCTTATGTAAAACTGTCTAATCGCAAAGGTGGTGGTTTGCCAATTTGTAACTTTTTTGTAAGTCCGCAGACAGCAGCAAGACTGCTATTTGTAATTATTGTCGCCGACAGTTGTCCATTAAAACTACTATAACTTTCATATAGGTTCACTTAAAGCAAAAACATATTACAGCGTAAGTATGATATTTTTTTTAATTGTTCTAATTTAGAAAACAATTCTCTCTTAAGATCTGAAAATGTAAATATGCTTTTACAGCACGCGGTCAGTGTAACGAAGAACGATATGTAATGTAACGTGCTACGGAATCTAGCGGGTTGCGAGAATTATCGCGCCTGCTGGACGCCCACGTGCTTTCTTATTTTTAGCGCGCTATAACATAGCGCATTTAATAGCCCGCTATAACATAGCGCATACAATAACGCGCTATAACATAGCGCATTTAATAGCGCGCTAAAAATTAATAGCATATAGTCTGTAGCGTGCTATTGTTTTAGAGCCATTTTGAACAACTCTAGTGTGGGCAACGTTTAAAAAAAATTGTTTACATTTTCCATAAATGACACAAATTATGGTAACTGAAACTGTCAGTAGTGGTGTCAACGACGAAAGGTGGATACTAGAAGCACAAGTCGTCCGACGATGGCAGAATTTGGTCATGTTATACCAGCACACACTGTCCAAAAATGAAGTCACTCTCCCGAAAACCGAAAGGCTGCCTACCCTACGCCTGTGCTCTAGGCTTTGGAGATTGGTCTTAGGGCTCGTACACAAAGCTGCGATGCGTTGTCGCATCGCAAGGACTTGTGAATTTATTCGCATCGGGCGTTCCTGCGCCATATTAAACAACCTCTTTGTTTCTTTTTCCTGTATCTCCTAAGCAAAAACAAAAGTGCACACTGTTTTTACGATCCATGTCAAGGCCTAGTTTTCAATTAAAATACGTTTAGTAAGGTTGACGGTTGTCGAATTATAATATAATTATAATTATTGTTATAATATTAATTTATTACTCGTTATATTTGGTCATAGAAGAATACCTACTGTTATTAATATTGACATAACCGATTTCGAAGTTTTGTTATTCATATAGAAATATAGATAATGACTTTATGCAGTATTTTTAATCATCAATAGATCAAACAATAGTCGTACAATTATTTATCATTAAGTTTGTTAAGCGTACACAGTGGCGCAGCTAGGATGCATGCTATCTGGCCGCGCCACCGATTTTGTTAAATATCTCGCGAATCTCTCAAGTACTATTTTTAATTCTTTTCATTCAATAATGAACATATTATGTACATTTATTCTTATTAACTGCGATTCAAAATGAGACTGTGGCGCGGCCAGAAAGTACCACGCCATGTGTTGCCTAACCTTTATTATCCTTATGTGTCGGACGGGGTTTTCTTTACACAAAGAGATTTAAGATAAATAGAGTGGGCAATGTGTCAAAATCGCATAGAAAAACTGTGATCCCATGGCCCAGTTCCGCCATCTAGTACAATATAGCAAAATTAGATCGACCATTGGAGACATCAAATAGTAAAACTGAAATAAGTTTACATAAAATATATTCAGCTATTGCGCGGTAGGTGGCCAGTGTGGTCTATGTTGCCAGATCCGATTTAATACCCTAGTATAGTTCAAATCGGGTAAATAAATATGGAAAAGTAAACAAATTAAGTGAAACTTGTCTTGTACAGAGATCAAAAACTGTTTTAGAATTTTATTAGCTACTATTCATTTTCCGTGACACCGTCTATTGGCATTTTAGATGTGTTATGCTTACGAATTATTTTAATACTCAGTTTATTGCGATTTTTTACTATAATAGACTTTTTAGGCCATAAAGCGCATTTTGTTTTGAAATTTTTGTTTGCATTTCGTTTTTACCAAAATGATTCTTTTCTACACGTTTGTTTGCAAATATTTTTAAATGGCAATGCAAAAAACTGTGGTAGGGCTTGTATCATTTCGATATAAAATTATCGATAATATTCAAAGAAATTACTACGACGATGTTTATTCGTATTATGATAGCTTGAAACAAAAAATTACGTAGCAGAAAAATTATAGATATGTTCAATGTTTACAAGTTTCTATTTATATAAATCTTTTAATATAACGGGCGTTAACGTTTAAATTTACCGATTAATACTGAAAATCTAAATAATTGTTTATTTTTTCATTTTTAATTAACACATTTAATCAATATAGTTACCAGTATTATGTATACATTGCTGCCTTCTAATAGGAAAGTCGTTTATACCTTTGCGATAGAATTCTGAGGATCTAGATTGCACAAACTGTGTGAAAGCAGAACTGTCTAATGTGTGAATTAATTGTCCAAATCACGACGAAAATGGTAGTCTGCTGGAGCAAGATCTGGCGAACTAGTTCCGTACCATTCATAATTATCTTTTAAAATGGGAGCCTTCAATATTTATTTTATTTTTAATTTGAATATATAACCAAATATTCTGTGAACCTTTTAAGCGTCTATCTGTTTCTGTTATTAATATGGAGCAAAAAATCATGTTTGTTGTATGGGAAAATATTTTATTTAAAATAAATAATATTTTATTTTTTTTATTTTTAGCGCTTGTCATAGCGGCAACAGAAAAACTAACATAATTTCTAGAAATTTCAACTGTCTAGCTATTACGGTTCATGAGATACAGCCTGGTGACAGAGGGACAGACGAATAGTGAAGTCCCATGAATAGGGTTCGTTTTACCTTTTAGGTACGGAATCTTAAAAATCACAAAGTAGCTTGCAATCATTGTAAGAATGTATCAGTGTAAAATCAGTGTAAAATATGTACGTACCTACATATTTTATAAATATATTTCATTATAAATAAGTTATCTAATTTATGTACTTATCCACTTAACCATAAATATTATCCCAATTTTTACGACTAAGTGGAAAAGTTCTGAAATTAAAAACTTACTAATTCATTACTAGTACAAGGTACCGATCCTTTTTTTTTAATTTGATCGACAAATTAAAAAAAAAGATATTATTTTCTAGGGATTTGGTTAGATCAGCAGATGACATGGAAAACACAGATTGATCATATAGTAAAAAAACTCAATCAATATTGCTATGCTTTGCACAATTTGAACAAGGTTGCCAATCGCAGCACTGTTCTTACTGCGTATCACGCATACGTTTCCACCACGCTGCGATACGGCATAATCTTTTGGGGTAATTCGACAGACAGGGAATTAGCCTTTAAAGCCCAAAAAAAGTGTCTTCGTGCAATATGCATAATTAAAAATACTGACAGTTGCAAACCATTTTTTATTAATCTAAAATTATTAACACTTCCGTCCATATATATTTTTGAAGTAGTCATGTTCATAAAACATAACCAAAACCTATTTCAAACTCTTTCCACAAAACGCCACCCAGGTGCTCTTAAATCTAAAACCCATCAAACCGCCCTATTTTCAAAAAGTTTCCTAGGTATGGCTCCAAAAATATATAATAAATTACCCAAATCCATAAAAGCTTCAAAAGACTTAAATACCTTCAAAAAAACACTACGTAGGTTTTTAATACAGAAAGCTTATTATACGATAAACGAATACCTTAGTGAAATATAGAATCTACACCATCTTTCTCAGATCTGTTTATTGCATTATTTTTTACTTTAGTTCATAAGATTATTTTATAATACTTGTGTAAACATTGTATATATATTGTTACTTAATTTTATAATTAGGTCTACAGCCATTAATGTACAGTGTACACCCACTACCAAATGGGTAAATATTTGTACGCCTTTCAAGGCGACACATAGTGCAACTTTTGTTTTTTAAATACCACCTTATAACACCTATGTGTACAAATAAATAAATTTGAATTTGAAAAAAAAAATTTGAAAAAAAATCTTCTTTCTTTAAAAAGTAGATATCTTCACTTTTAAAATGCTTTGAGCATAATTTCGACGAAGTAGACGGAAGCCAATTTTCTTCTCTACGGTCTATCTGGACAAATCGTATACACTTTTCCCGTACAACATAATTTTTATTCGAAAACCTAAAATAACATAAAACCTATTCAATTTTGTTCATTAATATTAAGATCATGTTCAAATAGAGTTACTAATAAATAAACTTGAAATATAGTAATATTTTAAGTTTATTTAGCTATATTTTAAATGTCAATAAAATATAGCTATATGTTTTCAACTTAATAAGTATTATCGATAACTAAATCGATAAACAACATTACTACATCTCTACATGAAAATAGTAAAACTATTCAACAATAGAGGGCGCTTGTAATAACAATAATAGTTTATAATTACAACTTGCGGCTTATTGTAATAACAATAATAAAAAAGTTTCTAGAACTATTTAAGAATTTTTTAAAATTTTAATTACAGACTAAATATAAATAATTCATACAAAAACATTCCGTAGTTAGGTCCAGTCATTTTACCATAACGAGATGTACAGTAACGCAAAGCGCAACAGGGCATATTTCCTTAGAAAATGTTTATTCTTGGTGGACACATGTTACGTCTTGACGCGGACACTAGACTGAGCGACTTTTAACCAAGTCGACAAAAGTATTGGCTTACAATTTTGTTCGTGATGTCCTGTCTATTGTAAATATAATTTTAATGTCTTTGTCTTTACATATTCTCTGTATAAATGCAGATGTCCCACAACCAAGTCTAAGGCAGGATATCTGATATGAAATTCATAGTGCAACCACTATGTTGCCCAATATGAAAATTCAAACAATGTAAAAAACAGCAATACCGAAATTAGGGTTGCTGCAGATATATGTTAATTTTTTTTTACATGTTTTTTTTTTATAAATTATAAACTAGAGCGGCCTTGACCGCAATCCCGCCTGATAGTAAGCAGTGATGCAATCGTTGATGGTTTTTTCCGGGATAAAAAATACCCTATTATTTAATGCGGACTTTTAAAGCACGACGTGTAGATATACCCTACAATCTTGACAATCACAATTTGAATAGGCAAACCGCCAGTTGTAATTATAAACTAAAGTTCATTTCAGATAATCATGTGATAAAGTTTGTTCACCTCTCCTATATTCCCACACGATACAAAAACAATACGTGGCGACAAGGCGACCAGTAGGCCTAGTATGAGTTTTCAATACGAAACTAGATCGTCGATATCGAACGCGTTTGGCGCTCTCATTGGTTGAGAGTTCTTACGACCTTGAAGCGGGCCAATCGGTGAGTCAAATGCGCTCGATATCGACGATCGAGTTTCGTAATAAAAACTCATGGTAGCCACACTGTTCTTGCTGACAGACTGCTTAGTAGTTTAATTGGTGACGTCACAGCTACTCAGGACTTGCGTATGCAAGAGGTAGGCCTACAGTAGGCCTAGTATGAGTTTTCATTACGAAACTCGATCGTCTTTATGGAGCGCGTTTGACTCAGCGATTGGCCCGCTTCAAGGTCGTAAGAACTCTCAACCAATGAGAGCGCCAAACGCGTTCGATATCGACGATCGAGTTTCGTATTGAAAACTCATACTAGGCCTACTGGTCGCCTCTTACCGTCGATACCACAACGTCACTCTTGTTTTGATCGTCTTACCGACACTTCCCTGTACATTGTTTTTGTACCGTGTGGGAATATTGGAATACATTATTAGGAGGGGTGAACAAACTTTATCGCATGATTATCTGAAATGAACTTTAGTTTATAATTACAAAAAAATAATTAATAATAATTGGCAACCCTACGAACCGCGGAGTAAGTAACAAGTTTTAATAACTGGTGTTTAAACGTTTGAGTTTTTTATTACATTCGGAAATACCTGTTTTTGTTGTACTGCGTTTGGTTGTATTAGCTTTTTATTTTATTAGCATACCTCGTCTTTTACGCACACATCAACAATGCCAAGGGATATTACATGAAAATGAAAGACTTCTTAACTTAAAAACTATTTCAACATCATCATCATTTCAGACGAAAGAAGTCCACTGCTGGACATAGGCCACCTCCAAGGATTTCCAAGACGACCGGTTTTGCTCCTCCCGCATCCAGCGGTTTCACACATCCTTCACCAGGTCGTTGGTGCACCTTGTCGGGGGCCTACCCACGCTGCGTCTTCCGGTGCGTGGTCACCACTCGAGAACCCGTCGGCCCCATCGGGCATCGGTCCTACGGGCAATGTCCCCGGCCCACTGCCACTTAAATGTTGCAATTCTTCGGGCTATGTCGGTTACTCTCGTTCTTCTGCGGATCTCTTCATTTCTGATTTGATCACGCAGTTTAACTCCAAGCATAGCCCTCTCGATTGCCTTTTGAGTGACCTTGAGCTTTCTTATAAGGCCCGTTGTTAGCGACCACGTCTCAGTGCCATAAGTCAACACTGGCAACACACACTGGTCGAAGACTTTTGTCTTGAGACACTGCGGTATTTCGGACAAGATTCTACGTAGCTTCCCGAAAGCAGCCCAACCGAGTTGGATTCGACGATTGACCTCTTTCTCGAAGTTGGACCTACTTAACTGGATAGTTTGTCCCAGGCATACGTAACTGTCAACAACTTCGAGAAACTACTGACAAAATAACTATTTCAGTATAAAAAAAGTTAGTATATTAAATATTATTTCTATTTTTTTTATAAGTTATAAACTAGCGCTTGACCGCAATCCCGCCTGATGGTAAGCAGTGATGCGATCGTTGATGGTAAAGCGCGCTAGTTTATTAAGAGCCTATATTCACTCTAGTCTTGAAGACACTCTAATTGTAGTGTGACGGAAACACCGCCGCCGGCAAATTATTCTAGTCCCTCGATGTACGCGGTATAAAAGAAGAAGGGAAACGCTTAGTCTGGATCGTAGTGGTGTCAACAACGTAAGGGTGGAAAGTCGGAGATCGGGAAATTAAATCATGCAATTCTCTTGCACAACAGAATGCATCCTATAGAAGACCGAAAGGCTGGTTACTCTACGCCTGTGCTCTCGGCTCTATCCTTAAGAGATGGTTGGGATAGATAGAAAGCGAAGGAAAATTTAGGGAAATTACTTATTAGAAAGACCTTCTTTAAATTGTCCTAGAAGCCCTCATAGATACGACATATGAGAAAACAATTTGTCAGCCATATACATATATATTGTACAATATGCAATAAATTGCACAATGTGGCACACAAATTGTATTCTGCATTCTGGCACTTCATAAAATATCAGTTCGGCATTATTCGTGCAGTTTCGTGTGTGGTCGCTGCTTGTGCATGCAGTGTTACAAAAATGGCGGGGTTTCAGAATTAGCGATTCTATCTACATTTTTTTTTTTTAATAATTATAAACTAGCGCTTGACCGCAATCCCGCCTGATGGTAAGCAGAGATGCGATCGTTGATAGTAAAGCGTGCTAGTTTATTAAGAGCCTATTCACTCAGAAAAACTGAGCGAATAGGAAGGAAGACGGCAGTTGAGCGAGGTGATGCAGATCCCGCGCATCTGACAAGCCTTTCCTAACCATGCAGGATTAGAAAGAAAGAAAAAATGTTGCTGCGACTCGTACAGAAAAATCTTAAGTCTAAACTAAGTAGACAAAATTAATTATAAATATCACTTATATAAATAAAAACTCTTTTTTACAAAAAAAAAAAAAAACAACCGACCTCCAAAAAACACTACAAAGTGAAAAATAACTAATTTCGGAAGTCGGTGTCTTTGGTTTTTGTATATTAGTTTTTGACACCGACTTTCGAAATAAGTTATTTACACTTTTAAGTTGTGAAAAGTACTGTTCAGCTGCATCCGGTTAGACTGGATGCTGACGCTAAAATACTTAATGAAAAAACTTACAAACGCACTGGTTGCCCCTACGTTTTTGAAAGTTCCCCTTGATTTCTCTGGTCTTCCACCATCAAACCCTGATGTCCTTATCATGGGACCACCTCCTTGGAAATGTCTTCTTTCCAACAGAAAAAGAATTATCAAAATCGGTTCATAAACGACGAAGTTATCCGCGAACAAACATAAAAAAGCATATATACGATCGAATTGAAGTCGGTTAAATAGTAACAATAATCAGAAACTCCATAACGACGCCAAAAGGCTCCTCTCTCAGCAATGTCAGAATAATGCTTAAACAGCCCTTGGTAAGACTGGTTATCTTTCGGGTTCCAGAAGATCCGTAACGACTGTCAAATCCACTAATATTAGCCAAGAACATTATAAACTAGTGCTTGACCGAAATCCTGCCGGATGGTAAGCAGTGATGCAATCGCTTATGGTAAAGTGCGCTAGTTTATTAAGAGCCTATTCACTCTAGCCTTGAAGACACTTCAATTGTAGTCAGACGGAAACACCGTGGCTGGAAAATTGTTCCATTCCTTCGATGTACGCGGTATAAAAGACGAGGCGCAATGCTTCGTCCGGATCGTAGTGGTGTCAACAACGTAAGGGTGGATACTCGCCGTACGACGGATCGTCCGGTGAAGGATCAGATATGGGGGAATTATGTAAGTCATAGAATTCCCTCGCTCACTCTCCAAAATTTATCCTATAGGCTGGCTACTCTAGACCTGTGGTCCAGGCTTTGGAGACCGTTTTCAACTAAATCTGGGTCGGGGATTAGCCACTTCGCACGCCTCTCCACCGAATCCAAAGCTGCCAGGTGACATTTTTCAGCAACAGTCTAAATGTGGCTGCAGTACTCCACACACGAACAGACCTGTGCTTTGTATAACAATAGAAGCTGTCCTGATGTGAAGTATCACCGGACCTTTACAATAACGGCAACTTTCCTGCCACCTCGACTTTGGACGCAATGTGCGGTACATTGCGTCCAAAGTTTAGATTTGAGGAAATCTCAACTCCCAAAAGCTGAAGACGGTTCGTACACTCTAAGGATACATTCCGAAAAGTAGAAGGCAAGGTGAACGAGCTTCTTTTGGCGGTGAAAAGACACGTCTGGTTTTGGCGCCATTGAATGCTTCAAGATTGGCTTTGCCCCATTCAGAGACTGCCTGTAGTGCAACATTCGTACGAAATGATTTCCGAATGAATTCCGTTAATTAGGAGCCAAGATTTCTTTTTCTATACATACAATCCGCTGTAACTGTGACCGCGCTAGGCCACATAGTTGCGCATACGCAGTGCGTCGACACGCCCCTTCACACTTGTGTAATGTCACGATTCTTATCAATCACTGACTGAACAGAGGCCTAATTATTTGTTGATTACAACGTCGTCAGTTTTACAGCAGCGTGATTCTGTAATCTCACAGTGAAAACTTAGGAGATGTGAGCGTGGTTTGAGCTGTTATTCCAACTAATACTAGGAATTGACACTAGTAACAGCTCTCGGTGGTAGGCCATAACAACGGCTGCCGGCAGAAGTTACCATCCACCAGACAAGGTCTTGCCGTCAAGCGATTCGTCGTGTTCCGGCATGATGTCTGGTGAAGCCGTACGGAGGACGGCTCTGAGCAGTTCTGTTGCGATGTCTGTAGGTTACGATGCGTTAAATGTTGTTGTGACGGGAGTTTGGTTGTGGAGGGTCTCCAGATTAATCTCCCACTGGCGCAATATCGTTGATCGTGTTGTTGGGTTTAACATTGCATCACCTCTCTCAACTGCCGTCTACCTTTCTATTCACTCATTTTTTTAATAGAATAGTCCCTTAATAAGCGCGCTTTACCATCATCGATTGCATCACTGCTTACCATCAGGCGGGACTGCGGTCAAGTACTAGTGTATAATTATAAAAAAAAAAAAAACTAAGCTTAACCTAGCTTATCACGGTGAGATTTTTACAGAATCCATCAGCACGTAGATGTACGACGAAGACAGGATGCATAACTGCTTTGCTTTCTCTTTTCAACCGACTTCAAAAAAAGGAAGGTTATCAATTCGTCGAAATATTTATTTTTTATGTATGTTCCCCGATTACTCGAAGACGCCTGGACCGACTTGCAAAATTTTTTTTTTTGTTTGAAAGGGTATACTTTCCAGTTGGTCCCATAGTCACCAGATCAGGATCTGATGATGACCAGACCAGAGAAATCAAGGGGAATTTTCAAAAATCGTATGGGCAACTAGTGCATTTTTAAGTATTTTTATTGTTTTAAAGCACTATGGTGTAATAAAGGTCTGGGGTAGATCTGATGATTGAGCCAGGAGACAGTCGAAGGAACTCCTCAACGATTTACAACAGCTACCTAGTGTCTGTGCTTAATTAATTTGTATTGATAGGAACTTTACACCTAGATGGGTTGTGACTATCATAAGGGCTCTGATGATGAAGACAAAGACCAGTTCCGGGAACTCCTCAGCGGTTTACAGTAGCTACTTTGTGTTTGGATTTAATTCGTTTATATTGATAAGTACTTTACACCCGTGTGGGTTAAAATGAAGGTCTGCAGTAGATCTGATGATGAAGACCCTAGACAATCGAGGGAACTCCTCAAAGATTCACAGCAGCTACTTTGAGTTTGTGCTTGATTAATTTGTATTGATAAGAACTTTATACCTAGATAGGTTGTAACTGTCATTAAGGCTCTGATGATGAAAGCAAAGGCCAGTTCGGGGAACTCTTCAACGGTTTAAAGTAGTTACCTTGTGTTTAGACTTAATTCATTTATATTCATGAGCACTTTGCACCCATATGGGTTATAATGGTGACGCGGTTTGTGACCTGTAACACAGGCTTCTTCAAAAAGCTACTTCAGGCACCAGTCTCTTCCAATGGTGGAATATAAGTAAAAATATGGTCAACCAATGTTGTGAAGAGAGAATTAAATAAATTAAATTAAATTAGTGAAGGTCTGCAGCAGATTTGATGATGGAGCTGAGAGACAGTCGAGGGAACTCCTCAACGTTTCACCTAAGCTACCTTGTATTTGTGCTTGATTAATTTGTATTGATAAGAGCTTTACACCTAGATGTATTGCGATTGTCATTGGGGGTCTTATGATGAAAACAAAGGACAGTTAAGGGAACTCCTCAACGGTTTACAGTAGCAACACTGTGCTTGGAATTAATTCATTTATATTGATGAGAACTTTGCACCTATTTGGGTAAAAATGATGGCTTGCAATAAATCAGATGAAGAAAACCATAGGCAGTTGAGGGAATTCCTCAAAAATTTACAACATAGAAGTTTAACATAGGACAACCACTACCTACTCATCACGATTATGCAACAATCAATTATAATCAAAAGACTGAATTTAAGTTCCGTAATCGCGTCATGTCTAGCATTGTTCATACTTTCATTTTGGTTTCATAGGAATTTTATAAAAATCGGTTCAGTGGCTCCATTTTTAAACTAAAATTACGGGTAAAAATTAAAATAAACAAAATTACGTCGTTTGCTTACATGCATTTTTTCAACTATTTTAGCGTCAGCATCCACTCTAACTTGATGCAGCTGAACAGTACTTTTCACAACTAAAAAGTGTAAAATAAAAACTTTTTGTACAAAAAAAAAAAAACCACCGACTTCCAAAAAACACTACAAAGTGAAAAATAACTAATTTCGGAAGTCGGTGACAAAAACAAATATACAAAAACCAAAGACACCGACTTCCGAAATTAGTTATTTTTCACTCTGTAGTGTTTTTTGGAAGTCGGTTGTTTTTTTTTTTTTTGTAAATAAAGTTTTTTATCGACATAGTAAATCTGTTCTTGTTAGCATAATTTCTTACGATATTAACTTACTGAGAGGTTTGGCGCTGCACGACGAGATACAGGTTTTACCTAGTACGGTTGCAGATGGTTCTATTTTGCAGCTTATGTATTATATACATAGTTACTATGTTGGTGAATAAATAAATAAATAACATTATTATTCAATTCCATATATACAATGTTTCTCATTCTGGGACACGGGCCTCCTCTCGATGACACGGAGTGGACCATAAGCCCCACACGGGCGTAATGCGAATAAATTGGGTTGTGGAAAATGATGTACACGGCTTCTCCTTGTCCGATGAAGGCCAGCCCGCGCCGCAGCTGAGCCAGTAAATATAAACTCCCGACTATGACCTCTGAGTTTGTTTCGGCCGTTTCTTCTCAGAGCTAGTACTAGGAAACTCCGTGGTCATCAAACCGAAATAAAAATAAAATAATTCGATCCAGCCGTCCCTTGCTGTTCTCTCCAGCGACACCCTAAGCCGAGGTTCGTACCCCATAGGGGGTGCCCTTAGCGTGTAGTCGCTTAGCTTTTAGTAGCCCTGGCTGGAGGCTTTAAATTCACTTAAGGCAGCCACAGGATAGTCCGGTTAAGTAGTCACGACCTCTCAAGGTCAATTACGAGATGCCATATCAAAAAAAAAAAAAAAAAAAAATGTACACGGCTTCAGCAGGCGTGCTTGACCACCTTGAAACGGGTTTTGTCAACAACAAGAATGGGCAAAAGGGCAGATTGTAGACGCAGTTATTTTGTCTATTCTAGCATTTTTCTATTATGTATTGGCCGTGTAGTCTGACTAGTACTATAATTAAGTATTTTTATGGACTCGATGGACCGTCCTAAGTTTAGGTTCGAGGAAATCTCAACTCTCATATTGGGAGAAGACACTGTCCTGTTACATAGGTGTTTCAACCTTGTTAGACCAATAAAGATTTTTGAAGTGATGACTCCTTTAGTAAAGTTGAGTACTTTTGTTGGATGGTGAAACGCATTGAATTCGCGTGAACGTGGTTTTCTCGGTGGTAGGCCATAACATCCGCTGCCGGCAGAAGTTACCACCCGCCAGATAAAGTCTTGCCGCCAAGCGATCCGTCGTGTTCCGGCATGATGTCTGGTGAAGCCGTACGGAGGACGGGGTCTGAGCAGTTGTGTTGCGATGTGTGCTCTCCAGATCAATCTCCCTGTGGCGCAGCATCGTTGGTCATGTTGTTGGGTTTAACATTGCATCACCTCGCTCAACTGCCGTCTCCCTTCCTATTCACAAAGTTTTTTTTAGTTAATAGGCTAAATAAACTAGCGCGCTTTACCAACAACGACAACTGCTTACCATCAGGCGGGATTGCGGTCAAGCACTAGATTATAATTACTAAAAAAAAAAACGTGACCAACCCGACCTAACTTTTCGTAATTGTGTGATTTTAGTGATTAACGTTTTCACTTCTGTTTTTAATTATTTTAATAGAGGCGTGCAATTTGCGTATATTGTATTCAGTCGATCGCATCGTGAGCCGACAGATGGCGCCAACATCCGCTTATAAAGTGAGCCGCGCCCTAACACGCCTTAAAAATCTAGGTATGTTCTCAGATGAATATAGTTTTGAAAACACATACAACTGTATTATTAATGTCATGGGAGAGAATTCTAAACCTGTAAGTAGGTAAAGTCACCCAAAGGACAATGGAGAGGACTGTGTAAAGAGATTCCTTACGTAATGGAATCAGAACTGAAGAATTCCACAGCATGGAGGTGATTCTATAAATCTCTTTTATATATATATGTCGGAGATCGTCGATATAATATTAATAGAAGTTGCTGATTTGATTTACGTAGTAGAGGGGCAAACGCTTGTGACGTTATTTTTGTGATGGCGGCACATGGACAGAGTCGCTTTGGAAAGTGGGGTTCGTCGAACGGTCACTTTGCATCGAGACGCGGACCAAGGCACTGCTTCGAACCGAAACTGTCGGTTTGCCTATTCAACTTGTTATTATGAAGATTGGAGGGTATATCTACACGTCGTGCTTCAATTCAAAACTCGCCTACGAAATGGAACCTGTACCACGACACCAAGATGCTGTCGACCCTACCGCTCTGCCGTCGCTGTCTCCGACATCAGAAGTGGGATAAAGAACTACACTGCTCACAATCTCGTTATAAATCAAGGAACAGAATAACAGTCACTTCCTGCCATTATGAGTGTAGTTGTTCATTGTCTTTGTATGAGCTTCTGTAAATGCTGGATGTACGGGCAGTGAGGCGCTGGAAGTGAACGTCATGTCACGAGGTGCGCTCAATTGCTGGCGCATTGATCGCTCCGCGTGATGGTCCGCTGCAAGAGTGCGCTGCAGGCGTGCAAGTGCTGGCTGTTGCTTGGCGCGCGACAGTGCTGACTGATTCTTGGCGCGCGACAGTGCTGGCTGTTGCTTGGCGAGCGAGGTGTGCTTGCGGAGCGCGAAAGGTGGGCTTGCGGAGCGCGCAAGGTGGGCTTGCGGAGCACGCAAGGTGAGCTTGCGGAGTGTGCAAAGTGCGCTTGCGGAGCGCGCTTCTACCTGCTTGGTGAATCACATCAATGGCGTGTGGCGCGGAGTCAGAGCTGCGTGCGCTTTGTGGAACGCCCAAGGTTTCAAGAATTGAGCCTCTACTCTGCAGGCTATGAGAAGATGTCAAAATACCCAAAACGTTTGTGGTAACGTAATGGAGTTTTATGAGAGCTCCGAGATGTCTGGTGTGCAACGCTTGACAACTACCAAGTGGCAGGTGTTTGCGAGAAATTGCCACAATCCGGTGAGTCGTACTATTTTTATTTTGATTCCGTGGCCGAATGTTCTCTTGTCAAGCAATCTGTAATTTCATTGGTGTATGTACACACGCGCCAGTATATATACAGTGTACAAGGTTGTGTCAGTGTATTGTGTACTGAACCATTTCTTTGCGACATCATAATAAGAGTTATTTTTGCAAATTTTATTTCTTGTACTACCCGATTATTGTTTGTTATAATGCGCTGAGAAATTTTAAATCAGGGTTTTAAAATTATGATGTTTGGTTTGTCTTTATTTCGAAACTAAAGTTCACTGTGGCCTATAGTTACGAGCTCACTTGAGCTTATGATAGTATGTGTGGCTAGACTATTAAATCTTCTCAAGAGAACAAGCGGTAACGAACATAGAAATGAGTGCTATTTACGAAAAATCTAAATTTGATAGAAATGAGCTAAAGTAATGAAATTTAATAATGGTGAGTTGTTTGATGGCGATAATGGCGATCGTTACCTATTGAAATCGTTTATTGGAAACAGAACTTATAAGTACCCCACGATCGCATAAGTACGAAAGATTTTTCCAAGTAATGTCTGCTGAGTTAGATTTTCATAATGTAGATGGTGAGGAGGGTGCCTCCGCCAGCAAATAGAACACGTATCATGGCTATGTGGTCGCGCTGCTCGCACTAGTCTGTAGTCGTAACTGCAACCCAGTGAGGGGTTGTTCAGAGCGCGATGGGCAGCTAGTGGTGTGGCGGGGACACTAGTAGGTATGGTCGCACTGCATGCACTAGTCTGTAGTCGTAACTGCAACTCGGTGAGGAGTTGTTCAGGGGGCGATGGGCAGCTAGTGATGTGGCGGGGACCTGGGTTTCGGAGGAGACTATTAGTTCTACGGTCATGTGTTGACCTGGGAGTCGTGGACTCTAGAGTTGGTCGTATCACAAGAGGTGATGACGATATGGGTGTCAACTATGAGTTGTCACTAGCCACTGTGGTAGCGGGCGATGATGTGTTTTCTTTTTGATGATTATGGTTTTGATTTGATAATTATGAGGCTTGGAGGAACCTTTTGTGTTTTCTTTTTGAAATTTGATAATTATGAGGCTTGAAGGAAGCTTTTGTGTTTAAGTTGTTAAAATAGTCAATGTAACTAAACGTGACGTGTGACGGTCAGGTTGGCCGAGCTCTCAAAAATGCTTCAAAGTCGGTTTTCTGTGTTTTTTTTTTTAAATTTGTTACAGACATGCACGAGGATGTGCAACAGGAAATATCGAAGTTTGGCCAGAATCGGCGGTTGGCCTGGTGAACCGGATCCCGGACTCCGGGGCTGAGGGAGCTTCGGATGCGACTTGGATTGGCGTTGGGATGATGATGATGATGATGCACGAGGACGTGCAAATCGTCAGGCTGGCCGTGTCGGAGATTGTCGATATAATATTAATAGAAGTTGCTGATTTGATTTACGTAGTAGAGGGGCAAACGCTTGTGACGTTATTTTTGTGATGGCGGCACATGGACAGAGTCGCTTTGGAAAGTGGGGTTCGTCGAACGGTCACTTTGCATCGAGACGCGGACCAAGGCACTGCTTCGAACCGAAACTGTCGGTTTGCCTATTCAACTTGTTATTATGAAGATTGGAGGGTATATCTACACGTCGTGCTTCAATTCAAAACTCGCCTACGAAATGGAACCTGTACCACGACACCAAGATGCTGTCGACCCTACCGCTCTGCCGTCGCTGTCTCCGACATATATATATAATTATAATCTAATACTTTACCACAATCCCGTCTGATGTTGAACAATTATGCAATAGTTGATGGTAAAGCGCGCTAGTTTATTAAGAGCCATTTCAGTAAACAAAACTGAATGAATAGGAAGGGAAACAGCAGTTGAGCGAGGTGATGCAATGTTAACCAACAACACGACCGCAACACAACTGCTCAGACCCGGCCTCAATCCCTAGCATTAGCTGAAATGACAGCTCACTTCTGCTAAGTTTTCTCGGAGAGGTGGTAACAGAATCGGTGGTAGGCCATAACATCGGCTGACGGCAGAAGTTACCACCCACCAGATAAAGTCATGCTGCCAAGTGATTCGTCGTGTTCAGGCAAGATGTCTGGTGAAGCCGTACGGAGGACGGGTCTGAGCAGTTGTGTTGCAATGAGTGCCAGGTACGATGCACCAAATTTTGTTGCATCGGAAGTTTGGTCGTGAGGATCTCCAGGTCAATCTCCATCTCCAAATGGGTTTAACATTGCAGCACCTCGCTCAACTACCGTCTTCCTCCCTAACCACACAGTTTTTTTGAGTCAATAGACTCTTAATAAACTAGTACGCTTTACCATCAACGATTGCATCACTGCTTACCATCACACGGGATTGCGGTCAAGCATTAGGTTTTAAATACAAAAAAAAAAAACTCCATACTGGCCTCTTATACATGAGTCAATGTATTTCATAATACGATTACATCTGTTTGCGAATATTTTATTCCATTGTGTGAATCTCCTAAGGATGGAGCCAGCATCCGCTTATGAAATTAGTCGCGCCCAGCCACGCCTCTCGTTCGGACAGGATACGACTATTTTCCTCTACCAATTACCATATACAAAGGAAAACAGTTATTTATGAAACGCAAGGCGCTCCTTGAGAATTACGAAACGGGTTTCTAGAAAGACTAAGCTTAACGACACATCTAAAACTTGAGGAATTTATGCTATAGAACGTTATACATGTTTATACGAAACCTGAATACAGTTTGTTCAAAATAAGCAACTGAATCGATTGCAAACATTTTTTTTTTATAAATTATAAACTAGCGCTTGACCGCAATCCCGCCTGATGGTAAGCAGTGAAGCAATCGTTGATGGTAAAGCGCACTAGTTTATTAAGAGCCTATTCACTCTAGCCTTGAAGACACTCGAATTGTAGTCTGACGGAAATACCGCCGCTGGCAAATTGTTCCAGTCCCTCGATGTACGCGGTATAAAGGAGGAGGCGAAACGCTTCGTCCGGATCGTAGAGGTGTTAACAACAAAAGGGTGGAAACTCGCCGTACGACGGGTTGTCCGATGGTGGAACGGAGATGGGTAATTAAATCATGCAATTCCTTCGCACACTCCCCAGAATTCATCCTATAGAACACCGAAAGGCTGGCTACTCTACGGTTGTGCTCTAGGCGTTGGAGACCATCTCGAGTTAAAACAGGGTCACTATCACACACAATCAGCCCCTTCGCACGCCTCTCCACTGAATCCAAAGTGGCCAGGTGGCACTTAGCAGCACCAGCCCAAATGTCGCTGCAGTACTCCACACACGAACGGACCTGTGCTTTGTACAACATTAGAAGCTGCCCTGGTGTGAAGTGTGGTTACCGAGCGGCAAGCGCACAACACAGTTCATAGCAGCCCGCGGTACTAGGCATGTGCACATAATGGGATAGGGACTCCACCCCTCCGTGTAGGGGTGCAATGCGTTCTAAGTAAAATTAATATGTTTTAAGTGAATTATACTATATTTTATTTCATCCCTTACCGTGGAGTAAATTACATAATAAAATCTACCTACACTTGACCATTACGACAGTCTAAAGCCTACAAGTGTGATGTAAAATGATATGACTAGTTAGTAGTAACAAAAATGATCATCAATAAACGCAAGACAGCCCATCACCACTGCAGGCGGGGACTGTCGAGCGATGCGTTGACCATATTTTTATTGGGACAACCAGGTAAGATAACAAGCTCATATCTTTGTGCTTTTTCATGATATCTTTTTGAAAGTACAAGGTGTCTCAAAAGTAAGTTCACATTTGCTTATCTTATTACGCGAAAGCAACTATTCTGAGGGGCGCGGGGGGTATGTCAGTCGGTAGTCTGGCTCTTGGGAATTTAGTCGCTATGGAGCGTTTCTCTGGTGCGGACCGTGCGTTGTGCGTACGTGAGTTTTACAAAAACGGTAATTCGGCGACTGTAGCGCGTAGAAAATTCTGCAGTATTCGACATATTCGTCACTTAAATGATGCGCCTAGCACTCGTCTCATTGCAAAATGGGTTGAGAAGTTTGAAGAGACTGGGTCAACTCTGGAGAAACCAAAATCTGGGCGACCAAGAACATCAAGAACAGCCGAAAACGTGGACAGTGTTACTCAGTCTATTCGAGATGATCCAAACCTCTCGATTCGGAAGCGTGCTGTTGCTTTAAATGTGCACAGATCTTCATTATGCCGCATTTTACACAAAGATTTAAAGCTGCACCCGTACAAAATTCAGTTAGTGCAAGAATTGAAGCCTCAAGATGCTGGTCAGAGGCTTGCCTTTGTAAATCAGATGATTGAGCGCTTTCCAACGTTCACCAACATCTTGTTTTCCGATGAAGCCCATTTTCACCTGAATGGGCATGTAAACAAGCAAAATTGTCGTTACTGGAGTGCAACCAACCCAAAACAAAAACATCAGAAACCGCTACATTCACCCAAAGTCACCGTATGGGCAGCGATGTCGGCGCGAGGAATTATCGGCCCTTACTTTTTTGAAGATGGAAGGGGACGCACACTCACAGTGAATTCAGAGCGTTATGTGGAGATGTTAGACGAGTTTTTCGTACCCCAACTGCAAAACTTTCCTAGTTACAACCAAATAACATGGTTCCAGCAGGATGGAGCAACTTCACACACGTCCAACAGATCTCTGCCTCGAGTTCGAGAAATTTTTCCGAACAAATTAATCTCCAGGCGAGGTGACATAAATTGGCCTCCACGGAGTCCCGATTTAACGCCTATGGATTTTTTCCTGTGGGGTTATGTCAAATCAAAAGTTTACGCTAATAAACCGACTTCCCTGGCACAATTAAAAGAAAATATCCGTCATGAAATGGCAGCCATCACGGAGACTACCTGCCGAGCTGTCATAGGCAATTTTAGTGCCCGACTAAATGAATGCCGAGAGCGCAACGGTTTACATATGGACGATGTTATTTTTAAAAAATAAATTCCCAAACAGTGTACTTCAATATAAAATAAACATTTTTTCAATAAAGCTAAGACTTTTCTTTTAAAAAAAGATTTAAATGTGAACTTTCTTTTGAGACACCTTGTACATACACTCTTTACTTAAAAATACTGGACACGTGTTTCGGGCTTCGCATATACAAAAAGTTAACGTCGTAAGTATAATCTACACATATAAATAAAACTGAAAAGTCTGTTTTCAACACTGAAATAATAATTTTTACTACATGCATATGAATACGTATAGAATATGTAAAGAAAACCCTGTCCGATAAGTAAAGGTATTGTTAGGTATCGATAACTGATTCTACTAATGCCTACAAAGCCGGGCTAAACTTAAAAAAAAATCCCCCTAAAAAAATATATATTCTTTCGCAAAAGAGGTAACATAATACATGCGCGGGCGAAATGGGGCAGGGCACGCGGCACGCGGTCGCATCGCTATTCGCTCATAAGAATTCCATCAAAAATGATGTTATCACTAATATATTTGGTCATGTGTTCACCTAAACACATGACCAAATAAAATATGAAATTTTGTGTTCACCTAACCTTCATTATCCTTTTTTTTTTTTTTTTGTTGGGATGGTAAATTATCAAATGACTTCTCCTCCCCTGGGCGGAGCGGAATCCCTAAAATGGATAGACCGATTTAGACTGGACTTTTATTGGCAGATAGCTGATGTAATAAGAAGTAATTTAGGTTACTTTGCTATGTGCTTTTTATTATGATATTCCCACGGGGTAAAAACTTACGCAAGTGAAACCGATGTTTTTTCTTAACAAATTAAACTAATTTTAAGTTAAGTGCACCTCTTTCTTTCTATTTGTTTAAGAAGAGGATATAAGATAACATTTAATTTCAATCCTGTCAAATGAAGATATTCCATAGACAGTTTAAACGCGATTATAAACATGGCGACCAAAAATACATCTTTTTACGTCAGGCGCGGACTAATTTGACAGGTGTAAACTAACATAAATGGTTTATCTGACATCGACGCACAAACGAGTAACATGGATCCAGTGGTGGAATTTTTCGTTGACTTTTTGCCGAATTAAAAATAAAATGCAGTTTTGATTTAAATAAAAATTAATTAATTCAAAAGGGCAATGTAAACAAAACTCGAAAAGCTATTCTATCAGCTGATTTAATAGAGTTCACGTCAGAGGTCAACGTCATACCTACAAACACGCGCGGCGGCACGCTTGCAACGTTCAAAGAGCGAACCGATACTTTTTTTAAACACTGTGATTTCTGTAACCGCTCATTAACGACATAAACGACTATCACAATTTTATTAGTGGCATGTAGTCCAGCCTTTTCGCGAAGTTTGCGTTACGATGTCACCACCCACCAGACAAAGCCTTGCCGCCAAGCGATTTGTCGTGTTCGGCATGTATGATGAAGCCGTACGGAGGACGGGTCTGAGCAGTTGTGTTGCGATGTGTGCCGGGTACGATGCGCCTAATGTTGTTGTGTTGGGAGTTTGGTCGTGGAGGATCTTCAGATCAATCTCCCTTTGGCGCAGCATAGTTGGTCGTGTTTTTGGGTTTATCTTTGCATCACCTCGCTTAACTGCCGTCTTCCTTCCTATTCGCTCAGTTTTTCTGAGTGAATAGGCTCTTAATAAACTAGCGCGCTTTACTATCAACGATCGCATCACTGCTTGCCATCAGGCGAGATTGCGGTCAAGTGCTAGTATATAATTATTAAAAATGAAAAAAATAAAAATATTTAAAATAAAGATGCACTGAACTGAATCGGGGCCAATGATGCGATAATACGATAAATAAACAATTAGAATCATTCTGAAGCCAATTGCTTAACCATCGCTCCATATGTTCGGAAAGTCTGTCTACTCAACAACGTAAATAATGCAATGAATTTTATTCAACTTTTCTTTTTTTATAAATTAGAAACTAGCGCTTGACCGCAATCCCACCTGATGGTAAGCAGTGATGCGATCGTTGATGTCAAAGCGGACTAGTATATTAAGAGCCTATTCACTCTAGCCTTGAAGACACTCAAATTGTAATTTAACGGAAATACCGTCGCTGGCAAATTGTTCCAATCCCTCGATGTACGCGGTATAAAGGAGGAGGCGAAACGCTTCGTCCGGATCGTAGAGGTGTTAAGAAGGTAAGGGTGGAAACTCGCCGTAAGACGGGTTGTCCGATGGTGGAACGAAGATGGGGGAATTAAATCATGCAATCATGTCTTACGGAATTAACCAGCAGGTAAGCTTCGTGTGCGGCGGGTGGTAGAGACTGCTTCACCTAGTTCGGTCTACATTGCGTAACGAGTGAGGATGTTACTAAGTTACCAACACTATTGAGCAACCGACCGCGCCTAGTGCGCCGTTCTAAGCACTGCGCATCGTGGAAATGCCTTCATTTCGACATTATACTAGTACATACTGATAAAAACACGTTGATGTACCAGAGCCTGTTTATATTAGGCATAGTCGGGTACACCAAGCTGGCTGTAAGAAGAGACGATGTGAAGTATGTTGTCTCTATATGATTAAATCAAAATCAAAAGTCATTTATTCAAATTAGGCTGAGAATCAGCACTTTTTGAACGTCAAAAAAAAAAATCAAAAATCAAGGCATTTATTTCAAATAAACCAGTTCCAGGCACTTTTGAATTATCAGAAGGTCGGTCAGTCAGTAAGGTGAAGCTAGTCGCCCATTCCAAAGAGTAGGTACCTATGGAGAAGAATGGGCAAGAAACTCCATGGACACTCTTTTAAATTATCAAGCTATTGATACAAATATTTGATAATACATAAGAAAATATTACATAAGACAGTCCCCCAAAACGCCCACCCATCGACACTTCCTAGTGCTTTCGCTGGGAAGAAGAAGTGGCGGAACAAACTCCCCAGCAGCACAGCTGTCTGTTCATTTAAAAAAACACATGACTTTATACAATACTACGTATAGTGATGAACACGATAAAATACAACAACAATGAAATTATTTACCATAATATGCCAGCTACCACGCCAAAATACCAGCAAAGCAAAACAATATATTTTAATATTTAAATGAAAATGTAATTAACTTTTTAAAAAAAAAAAAAAACGGACAAATCACACAGATTGAGCTAGCCCCAAAGTAAGTTCGAGACTTGTGTTATGGGACACTAACTCAACGATACTATATTTTATAATAGATACATATATAGATAAACATCCAAGACCCAGGCCAATCAGGAAAAGATCGTTTTCCATCATGACCTGGCCGGGGATCGAACCCGGGGCCTCCACGTCGCAGGCAGGCGTGTTGACCGCTGCGCCACGGCGACCGACCGATTAACTAAAACTTATTACTTAAATAAAACCCCCAGGCATAAAGGGCGTGACAGCTTACATATTTATGTAATGTAAAAAAGTAAATTATATGAACTCTTATAACGTATCAGTAAGCTAATTCCAGAGAAAGAACACAGACATTGTCTTGAGTTAATCAGAGCGACCAGCTATTCTTATCATTTAAATAATCACTCACGGAATATTAGGGGTGCTTCAACATTCAGAGGTACTTGAAGAGCTGCGCCTGCGTGCGCCGAGCGGGTACGTAAGTGCACGTCGTCGCCCCAGCCTTTTAGATGTCCTCACGGCTAGGACTCACCTACTAAAGTTTGCCCCTATGTCTCGAGCTGTACGTCTGATTAATGTGATTGCGCGTACGGAAGACTTGTTTAGCCCAAAAATTTCTAAGTTCTTACAATCAGACCTAATAGAACAAGGTATAGACTTATAAGAAATAATAAATTAATGATGTACTTAGGTATTGTTCCTGTTTATTATAGTCTAAGTATACAGTATGTTAAGAAAACCCTGTCCGACCCATTAGGATAATAAAGGTTAGGTAAAAACATGACCAAATATAATATAAAATTTTACGTAATCATCATAGTGCTAATACAAATGAATTTTGAAATAATCTTTTTTTCCAACGAATTAATTCCAATTTCCCCGAAATTTGGTAATTTTTAAAAAGTGACAACACCGGTATTATTATGAGCGAATAGCGATGCGACCACGTGCCGCGTGTCCTGCCGCCCGCCCCCCGCGGTCGGCAGGCGAAGGGTGGTCAACGCACATTTAATAAGTTACCTCCTTTTGCGAAATAATATTTATTTTTTTTAGGGGGATTTTTTTTTAAGTAAAGCCCGGTTTTGTATGCATTAGTAGAATCAGTTATCGATACCTAACAACACCTTCACGGGTCGGACAGGGTTTTCGTAACATACTGTATAATGATAATATATTATAAATGTTTCTCTACTAATTTTTCTGACTTTATGTTTGTAATGTTTTTAGTTTTTTTTTTTTTGTTTCTAAATAAATAAATAACACGACTAAAGTGCAAGTCGCTCGCAAGTGAAATACACCATCTGGGAATATTAAAGAGCTCACGAGTTTCTCTGCGCGATCGAATCAGAAATGAGGAGATTCGCAGAAGAACCTAAGTCACCGACATAGCTCTTCAAGTCGCTAAAATTAAGTGGCAGCGGGCGAGGCACATTGCTCGAAGAACCGATGGCCGATGGGGCAGTAAGGTTCTGGAGGGGCGGCTACGTAGAGTAGGGAGGCCCTCAACAAGGTGGACCGATGACATGGTGAAAGTCGCAGGAAGCCGATGGATACAGGCAGCACAAGACCGGTCATTGTGGAAAAACTTGGGGAGGCATTTGATTCACAGGTGTCTAGTCTTATTTTGATAAGATTTCTAAGCAAGTATATTTTTCTCGAGTAGCCGGAATCGTCAAATATTTTCTGTAACGTCGTCCAAAGATCATAGGTCGTGACTGCTTGCTTTATGTGGACGTAAAGCGATGCATCAATTGGGTTGTATCCTAAAAAATAATTTAATGTCCGTCAGAAAGATTTAAAAAAAAAATTGAACACGTATTTTTTATTTGTTCTTTCATTCAAACACTTAAGAAGATATATTGATTTGAAATGTCGCATGACGTCACGCTGGACGGTACAAAATATGGCACGGCGTGACGTAATTAGCCCCCACTCCGTAACTTTAATACGCTATATCTCACTAGTTTTTGGTAATTTCGACAAATTAAAAAATACGGGTCTTAATTTTTTTTATTATCTGTAAGTCGGACTTTTTTTTTTTTTTTTTTTTTTAATAATTATAAACTAGCACTTGACCGCAATCCCGCCTGATGGTAAGCAGTGATGCGATCGTTGATGGTAAAGCGCGCTAGTTTATTAAGAACCTATTCACTCAGAAAAACTGAGCGAATAGGAAGGAAGACGGCAGTTGAGCGAGGTGATGCAATGTTAAACCCAACAACACGACCAACGATGCTGCGCCAAAGGGAGATTGATCTGAAGAACCTCCACGACCAAACTCCCAACACAACAACATTTGGCGCATCGTACCCGGCACACATCGCAACACAACTGCTCAGACCCGTCCTCCGCACGGCTTCACCAGACATCATGCCGGAACACGACGAATCGCTCATTATATTTTTGATTTTCATACCTTGGATACATCCCTATTGAGAGGATTAACTTCGCTTTCGCCTTAGCATCTTCTGTCCTTTGAACTGCAGACGCCGTCGCCGCTAACTGCGTCTCAATGGCCGCCGCCCTTCCTTCTAACACCAGCAAATTCGACGCCGCAAAAGACCAGTCGTCGTAGTTTTCGCGACCTCTAAACTTAAGAATATTTGCGATATAGCTTGTAAACATTTTTACTGGTTACATTCAGGGGAATAATAATTTATTACCAAAAATTGGGACTGGGCCCATAACCTAATAAAACTCACGTTTTGGTGGTTGAAAGCAGAGAGTCATATTTTTATTTTTTTAGGACGGTTAACATAGACAATCAATTTATGATACAGACATCAATAGACTATACAGTCTATGCTATACTGACATTATAGAGGGCACCACTATGAATTATTTTGTTACACTGTTTAACAAAGCTCTCATCAATATAAATGAATTAAATCCAAACACAAAGTCATCATCATCATCTCAGCGTTAATCCCATTCGCATCGGAAGCTTTCCAGCTTTGGAGTCTGGGGTCCTAACACAAAGTAGCTCCTGTAAACCGTTGAAGAGTTCCCTGAACAGGCCTTTGTTTTCATCTTTAGAGCCCTAATGACAGTCACAACTCATCTAGGTGTAAGGTTCTTATCAATACAAATTAATCAAGCACGAACACAAGATAGCTGCTGTGAATCGTTGAGGAGTTCCCTTGCCTGTCTCCCGGCTCCATACTACAAAATATCTAATGAAAAGACTTACAAATGCACTAGCCATCCCTATAATTTTTGAAAGTTCTCCTTGATTTCTCTGGTCTTCCACCATCAAACCCTGATGTCCTTATCATGGGACCACCCTGGGAATGTCTTCTTTCCAACAAAAAAAGAATTTTCAAAATCGGTTCATAAACCAGGAAGTTATGCGCGAACAACTTTTAAAAAAAAAAAGACATACAAACATACATTTCGGTAGCTAATTTAAGATGATGAGAAGATTCCACAATAAACAGAAACTACTTGAAGAAATGATGCTAACAAAATATTTTTGTGTCACGAAGGCCACTTTTGCTTAAAGTCACTTATGTAAATCAGGAAGACAGTTCATTTGGAAAGCACAATATTTAATGGGTACTCCGTTAACGCTTACAAACAGCATAACAGAAATGCATCTGTAATACAATTCTAGTTTATAAAATTACATATTTCACAGCTTCAACTGCCTTTAATTAAATTAATTCCAACATAAACCGACATCCTACTCACGTAACTCCACACAATTCGCTATAAAAGCCGAACTTTCCCGACCAGGACGCAAATAGAAACCGTTTTGCAATCGCCCAATCCCGTCGCTGAATCAGATAACTGACAAATCAATAGATCAATTACGATTGGTCTGTTCCAACGTTCTATATTCAAATCGATGTATCGCATTGGTCTATTATATTTTGAATTTATTTGGATTGAATTTTGCAACGGTTACATTTTGCTGTCTGTTGGCGATTCCCGATTTCGATTTGATAGAGAATCGATTACATATTTTAAATCTGTTTCCATTGCGATGCAATCAGCAATCTCAGGGCTTACTTTTCCACTCTGTAACTGGATTGTATCCTAAAAAATAATGAACACGTATTTTTTATTTTTTATTTCATTCAAATACTTAGGAAGATATATTGTTTCGAAATGACGCATGACGTCACGCCGTGGTACAAAATCTACCACGGCGTGACGTAATTAGCCCCCACTCCGTAACTTTAATACGATAAATCTCAATATTTTCTGGTAATTTCGTCAAAATAAAAAAAATACGGGTCTTAATTATTTTTATTATCCATAAGACGGGCTAATTCTTTTTTTGATTTTCATACCTTGGATACCTACATCCCTATTGTATTGAATTGATTTAAAAAATCAATTAAATAATATATTAGGAATCTCGTGAAAGCTGAGAAAGAGAAACAAATTAATTATCTCGACTTGGCGCACGAGATTGTTGACATGTGGAATGTGAACTCGGCTATCATTGTATCGATTGTCATATCGGCCAATGGTTTGATAACCAACGGCCTTTATTTTCGGGGTGGAAAATCCTGATGGATCTCCGCCGCCCTGGGGTGGGCGGCGGAGTTTGTCAGACTTTTACTGGCAACATCTTGTTAGTCGCAACAGATTCCTTTTGGCCACCACTACTACACGATTTCTGACAAATGTCGAAGCATTTCACTGAATAGATTGGTCCACTCAAATTTGTGTAGGAATATTAGCAAAAAGCAAGGCTGATAATGGTGATGATTTAAAAATCGCAGTTGCGCAAAATGCACTCAATCAGCTATTAGGACACGCCCATTGGCCATCTAATGCTCATAAACATACCGGTTGACCCTTAAGACAACCTTCGCTTACTTCTTCATTCTAGAATTTTATTAATTCAATATGTTTAGGGTTCATATTATTTGTTTTTATTAGTTAAAGCCCGGATTCTGGATCGGTACTTACTTGCGTAATTTAAATTATATTACAAATCCATCGCCCCATATGTTCGGAAAACTTGTCTGCACAAAAGCATATACAATATGTAAAGAAAACCCTGTCCGACCCATAAGGATAATAAAGGTTAGGTAAACACATGATCAAATATAATATAAAATTTTACGTAATGACCATAGTAACAATACTAATGAATTTTGAAATAATCTTTTTTTTCCGCAAATTAACTCCAACTTCCCCGAAATTTGTTAATTTTTAAAAAAGTGACACCATTTGGTATATATTATTATAAGCGACGTGACCACGTGCCGCACTGCAATGCCCCCCGTCGCCCGCGGAAGGGTTGCCTACCGCACATGTATTAAGTTACCTCTTTTTGCGAAATACAATTTATTTTTTAGGGGGATTTTTTTTTTAAGTTTAGCCCGGCTTTGTATCCATTAGTAGAATCAGTATCGATACCTAACAATGCCTTCACGGATCAGCAGGGTTTTCTTTACATATTGTATAACGCAATGAATGTTGTTGGACTGTCGTTTATCTTCTCCATATCGTCATCATCTCAGCCATATGAAGTCCACTGCTGGGCATAGGCGGGTGGCCTATGTCCAGCATCAACCATGGACACTGCTTTCAATGTTTCATACAAAAAATTTTGTGAAACACATTTTTTTGACACACACCCTCATTCAAATTTGCCTTCTAAATACCTTCCTAACAAGTCCAAGACCAATTCCCCCGTGCCTCGGCAATCACGTTAAGCCGTAGGTCCCGTATGAATCACTAGCTTTCCTGCCGCGGCTTTCATATCGCGTTTCCAAGAGAACTCTTCAAAAGTCCGGAATCAAAACTATCCTATGTAATTTCTCATGGTCAACCCTATCTTTGTACCAAATTTCAATAGAATCAGTTCAGTAGTTTAGACGTGAAAGCGTAACAAACAGACAGACAGAGTTACTTTCGTATTTATAATATTAGTAGAGATTAACAGCCGTTTGCGTCGTCAATAGCCCGAAAGTCACGTCAGCCCGAAAACCAGCCTTAACAAAGGGTGTCGTATTACGCAGTAACTGTGTAGCGATATCTACAAACGCCACATGGAACAACGCGTCATACTGACGTCACGAATTCTACATCTCGCAATCAGAGTTTACCGTGCAACTAGCATATATACAACTTCCCAATTTCAACGGTTGGGTAAGTGCCCGCCAGGCATAACACCCGTCTGGTTGGAGGATCCTCCCTTTTCTATGGAGGATGAGTGAACTTTACTGCCTGTTCCTCATGTCTCCACAACTGGTTTGTAGAGGTCAGATAGGCGGTCGCTTAATGTAAGATACTGGTATTTAACTGAATCCGAGTACACAATTATTAATTATCTGAACACAATTTAAGTGTCTTCAAGGCTGGAGTCAATAGGCTATGCTCGGAGTTTTTCTGCGCTATCGAATCAGAAATGAGGAGACCCGCAGAAGACCCAAAGTCACCGACATAGCTTTTCGAGTCGCTAAAACACAGTGGCAAAGGGCGGGACACATTGCTCGTAGAACCAATGGCCGATGGGGCAGTAAGGTTCGTGAGTGGTGGCCACGAGCGTAGGGAGGCCCCAACAAAGCGGACCGATGCCCTGGTTAAGGTCGCAGAAAGCCGATGGATGCGGGCAGCACAAGACCAATCATCGTGGGAAGCATTGGGGAGACTTTTGCCTAGCAGTGGGAAGGCTGAAGAAGAAGAAGAAACTAGTATGCTTTACCATTAATGATTGCGCCACTGCTTACCATCTGGTGAGATCGTGGTCAAGACCTAGTTTATAATTAAAAAATAAAATAGGTTGGAAGCTGACCCTAAGATACAAAGTTGAGAAAAGACTAGACAGATGAAATAAATTCCTATTTTATTTACCCTTAAAGTCATCCCTATATTAAGACCAAACCTTCTCACCAAGTCTTTAAAAAAAAAATCTCACTACACCTTTTAGGCCTCTGCCTCAAATCTTGCGAGCAGCGGGGCGGTTGCGAGAGCGACAGGATCTTATGCGTAAAATCAAACGAACCGGTTCTCGAAAACAGCGGTGCAGCAGCGGGGCGGGGGCGGGCAGCGAGCGGTGTACTTTAAGTCAAGCGGTGACCGCCCGCTCGTCTGCGTTGCAGTGTTGTGCTTCTTTTGCCCACAATAAATCGAGCTTTACAAATAAATTTGAATCAAAAAGATGTTGCCACCATTGTTCAGACATTTCTTTCGCAAATAAAAACAAATATATCGTCGACACAATCGTGAACACAACACTAAGCGGCTATGGTGACGCACGATCGGCCTGCTAGTTTCGAGAACGGGTCGTCGATGCCCGCACCGCTCACGCGCCGCCGCCGCCACCAAACAGAGGCCTTAAGGTCTATTTTATTCACTTCACATACAAGAAGGTTGTCAATCATGAGTGTACGTCGGCACTTGTCAGCTGGTCGGTAAATCATGGCAAATTGACAGGGTCAGCACCTGTGCCAGTTTCCAGCGGTTCGCCTTTACTCTACGTTAATGTGACGATTACCCAACTCTAGTCCTACAAAGGTCAGGCTAGGGCCGCGGGTTGTTAAAAAAGAGATGCCATGGCTCCTGGCGCACAGGCAAGTGTTCGAATTCGAGTGGGTTTTCGTCAGTGGAAATCTGACGCGCCCTTCTGCTCCCCCCAGTGCGGGATAGGTCATTTGATGGTAGCCATTGCAAGCTGACCATATTTGAAGACTTGCTCGTTGCCTTCATTAAAAAAAGTCATGTCATCCTCAAAAAAAGGCTCCCGCCTTGCCTTTGCCATCCTCAAAAAATGTCAGCTTGTAACGAGAAACCCAATGGTAATAATTCGTGAAATAACGGTTCGAAATAACGACTAGGTACTTCGTGTATGTTGCGGAAAATTCAAATTCCATTATATTTTTGCGGGACCAGTCCCGTAAATAAATCGTAAACCATTTCTCAGTCCCGCTGTTCCTTCGGGATCCAGCATCCCGCAGGAGTAGCGGGAAGACGTAAACGTCATGTTTTGTTCAGCACCCGGAAATACGCGAAGTGATTGGTGTGTTAAAAAACTGCTTATCGCACTTATTCTGGAGTTCATTCTCTCGAAGTTTTAATTAAGAAAGAAATGAATTTTTTTGATAGTCTGGTCAAGTAGCGTAAATACAACTTCCCGATATCAACCGTCGGGCAAGTGTCCGTCAGGGATGTGTGAACATTACACCTTGTTCCTCGTATCCCTATGTATTAGCAAAAATCTTGTAAACAATTGTCAAAAATGTAAAGAAATTAGGGATTACTACTGACAGATTGATAAAGAGATAAGTTCTGGCTGTACACAATGTTATTTTTACTTTTTACGAAACCTGAATATAATTTATTCAGAAAAAACACGTGAATCGATTCTAATCATTATTACACCATGTTATAATTTTTCCCAAATACATTTACAATTAATTGCAGTGTGGTTACCGAGCACAACACAGCTGTCGGTAGATTATAGTAACACGCCGCTAAAGGAGCGGGCGGGCGGCGAGCCGTGCGTTGACCATATTTTCGTTGGGACAAGCAAGTAACATAACAAGCTCATAACTTTGTGGTTTTCAGGATATCTTTTTGAAATTTTGTGCATAGATTATTTACTTAAAAATATTGGATACGTGTTTCAGTTTTGCATATACAAAAACTAATGTTGTAGATAGCTGTGCTGCTGAAGAGTTTGTTGACTTTTCTTGTTTCCAGCTAAAGCAACCGAAAGCGGTGAAGTGCGAGCGTTTTGGGGGGACTGTTTTATGTAATTCTGGCATTCCAAAAGTGGTTATTCTTAAGGTAATTTCCTACTTTTGAGTTTGAGTCTTACGTACCTCCATTGTAGAGGGCAGCACGGCGCCTCCTCGACGCCCCGCGCCCTCCCTCTCATCCTGAAACAAATCAAATACATGGTAAAACAAACCACTTTAAAAAAAGGACTATATACTAGTGCTTCGCCGCTATTCCACCTGATAGTAAGAAGAGATGCAATCGTTGATGTTAAAGCACCCTAGTTTATTATGCCTAGACACTCAAAAAACTGAGTGAATAGGAAGGAAGACGGCAGTTGATGGAGGGAATGCAATGTTTAACAACACGACCAACGATGTTGCGCCAGAAGGATTGATCTTGAGACCCTCCACGACCAAACTCCTGACACAACAACATTTGGTGTATCGTACCCGGCACACATTGCAACACAACTGCTCAGACCCGTCCTGCAAACGGCTTCACCAGACATCATACCGGAACACAACGGATCGCTTGGCGGCAAGACTTTGTCTGTTGGGTGGTATATCATTTGATATCATATAAAGATGCCATGCCCTTGGTATGTATATGCCCTTTATGTTACACGTTGTATATGAAAAGAGAAAAAATACGTGTCTAGTATTTTTTGGAAATCTGACTGACGGACTAATTAGTTTTTTTTAGTCAAATACTCTATTGCGTAACGTACTATTACTATCAATCGGAATCATTTTGAAGCATATTGCTAATCCATTGCTCCATAAGTACGAAAAATGTATCCACTCAACAACGTAAATAACGCAATGAACGTTGTTGAACTGTCAAAGTGAAACCCATTGCTACTGATAGTGGGTTACGCAATTACCCAGCAGTTTCAATTGTTATCCACACGCCGTAACGTCACAATTATTGCCGAGTTGTTTGAGAACAGATGTCAGCAAAATGTCTAGTTCAAGTGATGAAGAAGTTGTGTTTATGTATTTGTATCTTAGACGAAGAAAAAAGCGTAACAGCGTATCTCCGTTTCACCATCGGACGACTCGTCGTACGGCGACTTTCCACCCTTACGTTGTTGACACCACTACGATCCGGACGAAGCGTTTCGCCTCGTCAGCGGTGTTTCCGTCGGATTACAATTTGAGTGTCTTCAAGGCTAGAGTGAATAGGCTCTTAATAAACTAGCGCGCTTTACCATCAACGATCGCATCACTGCTAACCATCAGGAGGGATTGCGATCAAGCACTAGTCTATAATTTATAATTTAAAAAAGTCTCAGTTTTTCGTTAGTAGCTTGATGTTGTGCTGTACAAGCAACGACACTTCTCAACTTCTAATACAAATTGAATGTTTTTAATTTCGTCGTCGGCCATTTTGTTGTATCGGAAACACGCTAAAGTTGATGAAATGCAAACGCGAGTTTCCTGCACGCCGGTTTCAACGCAACTGATTCCTAACGCGTTTCAAAATGGTCGCGTCATGTGCGGCCACTCATAGAAATCTATGGCACAAGCTCAAATGAAACTGTAACTCGCGCGAGTTAACTGTGCACCTCGCTGGAATGCGACCCCTCTCCCGCTTCCCCGCGCGGCGCCCCGCATTCGCCGTAAGCGATGAGTAGCGATAGCAACTTTGTTACAATTGTCTAAATACAGTCAAAAATCCCCTGTTGTTATTACTGTTTCTGTGGAGTTTTTGCTTTGTTATTTATTTATTAAGTTTGTTTTTTACATTTTCGACGCATTAATTAGTGAAGCCTGTTGGCTGCACCAACATTATATTCCAGTCCATATGTATCAATTTAATTGCAAAACGTTATGAGTAAAATGATCTAGTATTATGTCGCTTTATCATCAAAACGACCTTTTATTAACATAAAAACAAAAAAAAAAACATTATTTAAACTTAATTCTCATTTTCTACGAAAGATACCGTTCGAATGACGTCACAGAGCGAGGTGCACAGTTAACTCGTGCGAGTCGTAAACTAACTAGAAGTTGCAATTTCGTTACAGTTGCGTTTCACCGTCTGTTCTCGGTATAAGTCTAACATACTATAGTTTCGTCAAGCGGTCATCAGCGACGGGCGCAGGGGACGAGTGAAAGCACAAATGTTAAGTTCCCACGCTACACTTGTTACCGCTATGCGTTCTCGACACACAGCAGGCTTAGTCTACGAGCTTGTTGACTTTAAGGCCTCTGCCTCGAATCTTGCGTGGAGCGGGGCGGTGGCGGGGGCGCGCGCGGCAGCGGGGCGGTCATCGAAGACCCGTTCTCGAAACTAGCGGGCAGATCGCGCGTCACTACAGCCGCGTAGTGTTGTGTTCACGATTGTGTCGACGCGAAATTTGTTTTAATTCGCGAAAGAAATGTCTGAACAATGGCGGCAACATCTTTTTGATTCAAATTTATTCCTAACGCTCGATCACCGCTTGACTTAAAGTACACCACCCGCTGCCTGCAAGATTCGAGCGCGAGAAGTACACCGCTCGCTGCCCGCCAGCCGCTGCCTTGCCGCCGTTTTCCAGAACCGGTCCTTTTGATTCTACGCATAAGATCCTGCCGCTCACTCGCCGCTGCCGCCGCCGCCCCGCTGCCCGCAAGATTCGAGGCAGAGGCCTTACACATTCACTGCCACCGACTCGCCCGGAGAGTCCACGTAAACTCTCCGGGCGAGTCGGTGGCACTGAATGTGTTAAGTTATTCTTTCAAAGCAATATGGCACCGATCATTTTGTTCAGAAACTAAATTTAAGTACATTGTACCTTTTTTCTTCTATTGCATTAAGAAAACGACAGAAGATAGAATATTAGTTCACTTATGTCAAATTAAGATACTCCATAGACCGTTTAGACGTGACTAAAAAGATGGCGACTAAATATATGTCAATTTATGTCAGGCGCGGACTAATATGACAGCACCAAACTAATATGTTATAGATAGAAAAAGATTAATGTACCTACTTAAAATTGCGTTTCCGTCTGACTACAATTTAAGTGTCTGCTAGGCTTTACCATCAACGATGACATCACTTACCATCAGACGGGAGTCAAGCACTAATTTATAATTATAAACAAAAAAAAAAACAAGAGAATCAGCACCAATAGCATTGGTTTTTATTTTGCCAGTTCTACAAACATTCATTGCATTGTGTACTTTTTTTTTTAATAATTATAAACTAGCGCTTGACCACAATCCCGCCTGATGGTAAGCAGTGATGCGATCGTTAATGGTAAAGCGCGCTAGTTTATTAAGAACCTATTCACTCAGAAAAAACTGAGCGAATAGGAAGGAAGACGGCAGTTGAGCGAGGTGATGCTATGTTAAACCCAACAACACGATGGAGATTGATCTGGAGACCCTCCACGACCAAACTCCCGACACAAAAACATTTGGCGCATCGTACCCGGCACACATCCAATTTGATTCATAACCTAAGGAAACCAAACAGTAGCCAGCCTGTCGGCGGACTTCATTCTGCCATCGCCGTCCAAAAAACAAAATGTATGTTACGCAGTTAGGATGCAGTAGGCCTAGTATGAGTTTTCATTACGAAACTCGTTCGTCGATGTCGAGCTCGTTTGACTTAGCGATTGGCCCGCTTCAAGGTCATAAGAACTCTCAACCAATGAGAGCGCCAAGCGCGCTCGATATCGACGATCGAGTTTCGTATTGAAAACTCATACTAGGCCTACTGGTGTGTATTTCAGCATCCATTGACAGTTTGAATCGCAATTAAAGCTATACTTATCAAATATGTTGCGCAAAGTAACCATCCGTATGTACTCCGATCCCAGACATGGTCATCTGTCGTCGTTGTGTTATTTCTATGATTTATAAGGCAGTAAGGCAGAAAATATGATTTATAAGTCATGGTGGCCTAGTGGTTAAAACACCAGCCTCTCAAGTATGAGTGCGCGGGTTCGATTCCAGGTCAGGCAAGTACCAATGCAACTTTTCTAAAGTTATATGTACTTTCTAAGTATATCTTGGACACCAATGACTGAAGGTAAAGGAAAACATCTTGAGGAAACCTGGACTTTAAGTCTGAAATCGCCAACCCGCACGCATTGAGCAAGAGTGGTGATTACGCTCAATCCTTCTCTGTATGAGAGGAGACCTGTGCCCAGCAGTGGGACGATAAAAAGGTTGATGATGATGATGATGATGAAGGCAGAAAAAAAATGAATGAACTTCCAAAGAAACCTACGAAGTTTTCCCACTTTGAAGGTTTACTTCGGAAGTCGGTATTATTGGTTCCCCATTTTTATTTTCTGACATATAGGGATTTGTAATTTAAGTCTTTTTAGGGTTCTTATATATTCGTCATGTTTGTCTGTCCGTCTGTCCGTCCGTATGTCACAGCCATTTTTTCCGAAACTATAAGAGCTATACTGTTCAAACTTGGTAGGTAGATGTATTCTGTAAACCGCATTAAGGTTTTGATGCAAAAATAAAAAAAAAATAGATATTGGGGGCTCCCCATACTTAGAATTGAATCTCAAAAATTCGTTTTTCATCTAACACATACGTGTGGGGTGGTGTATCTATGGATAGGTCTTCAAAAATGATATCGAGGTTTCTAAAATATTTTTTTCCAAACCGAATAGTTTGCGTGACAGACGCTTCCAAAGTGGAAAATATATTTTTTCTTTTTTATTTTCCTGTTGGTGTCTGTTGTGTAACTGTACTCTCACCATTTACAATTAGATTTATTTTTATGTGTGTTTATTGTTATTGTAATAACCGGTTCGGTGTCATTTTTAATTGTTTGTTGCATCGGGTGACGTCTTTACGTCGGCGCCGGCTGTCGCTGAAAACCAGCGCTGGGCTCTGTGTTTGCATGGAGTAAGCAACATAATACTGAGCGACAGCCGTTTTGCGTGGATGTGATGTGACGCATGTTTCCCTCAACTATTTCTTATTTTTTGTATTTTTGTACACTCTTGCGTCATGTTTTCTGAAAATAAAGGTTTTTTCTTTCTTTCTTTCTTTCTAATACTGGTATTCGGCTAAATCGTTAGACTGGAAGCCGAAACCAATATAGTTAGCAAAAGGTAAGGCCGTTTTTCCACTGACGCGGAGTGGAGCGGAGAGGAGCTTAACGGTGCACGAATGGGCCAATCATTATGCTCGAAATCTCCGCTCCGCTTCAATCGAAACAGCACGAGCAAATTGGAGCAGAGCTGAGCAGATATTCTTAATAAAAATACAGCTAACAAATTTTGACGAAGTTAACAATGCTAGAAAGTACATTGTTAACTTCGTCAAAATTTGTTAGCTGACGCTTGACTTTAAAAATAAGAGAAGTGTCATCCGCGAACAATACTATACTGTGTTTATCCCTCGCGTGATGAGGTAGGTCATTTTGACCATTGGTTTAATGTAAATAACCTTCTTTTAAATGAAAAGAAAACTAAACTCATAAATTTTCTACGCCAAATGTCAGGCAGCTAAGTACCAATGTTCAACTGAATGGAGTAGAGTTGATCCCTGTCGAGTCGACAGTTTTTCTTGCATTGACTACTAACGCCAAGTTATAATGGGGTCCTCACATTGAGAAACTGTCGGGTAGACTCAGTTCTGCCGCCTTCGCTGTTAAGAAAATTAGACAGATAACTGATTTAGATACAGCCAGAATTGTTTATTTTAGATATTTTCATAGTCTTATGACTTATGGGATTCTTCTCTGCGGAACTTGTGCGAACATCAATACCATCTTTGTTTTATAGGAAAGGGCTCTTCGAGCCATTTACAATTTTGGTCCTAGAGATTCTCTTAGAGAAAAATTGAAAGAGGTGAACATTCTGACTGTAGTTTCACAATACATATTTGAAAATCTTATGTACGAGTATGTACATAAAAATATATCAAATTTTAAGAAAATACGCGATATTCATAATATAACTACCAGGAACAAAACACAATCAGGCAACTCGTTCATGGGTCAATGTATACACTTTTACAGCAAGCTTTCTATGGACATTCGAAACTTACCTATTAAACGATTTAAAAGCTATATTAAGACCAAACTTTGCAAAAAGGGGTATTATTTAGAAGACAATAAAACTTGGGATTGAGCTCCTCGCTCTGCTAAGCAATATGCGGAGTAATGACTTTTTAATCAATGTTTTTTTTTTTAAATCACGTAAATTTTTGTATACATTTTCATTTTTAATGTCTGGACAATGAACCCTGAGTTTATTTCGGCTTTTCTTCTCAGAGGTAGTCAGTTACGAAATTCCAGCTCCATCCAGTTTAAAAAATATGACGTATAAAAGTTATCAGTGATCCTAGTTGCATAATAAACGATTTGATTTGACTTGATTTGGTGGTGCTGTGCGGCGGACAGCGGGGCGGTGCGAAGTCTTTCTGAGAGATTGAGTGCAAAAGTATGCTTCGCTCCATTCCACACCACTCCGCTCCGGTTCAGTGTAAACACTGACCAGTTTTCACCGCTCTTCAACGCTCCTCTAAGCCCAGCTCCGCGTCAGTGGAAACGCGGCCTTAGGCAGATGATAATCTACAAAATATGGGAGCTGTGCGCCGGCTCAGCGCGGCAACATCGCCGCCATTTTATACGGCCTTCACCCAGTGCCACGGACTCATCCTGAACGAGTTAGCCTTTACTTACTGTTCTTACTATAAGTTAATGATTATATTACGAATATTATTACTATTTTAAAATGTTTGCTACATTATAACAGCTGAATTGGTCATGGGCTATGGATTTGGGTGCTTATGATGGATACTTACTTAATTAAACTAGAGGACTGCAGACACTTTGGATATTTTTTTAATAAATTTATTGTTGTTGATTTTCAAAGTTCCTGTTTTCAAAATTCGAGTTTCTACGTTTACGTTGTTGAGACCACAACGATCCGAACAAAGCGTTTCGCCTTTTCTTTTATACCGCGTACATCGAGGGACTGGAACAATTTGCCAGCGGCAGAAGTTACCACCCACCAGACAAAGCCTTGCCGCCAAGCGATTTGTCGTGTTCCGGCATGATGTCTGGTGAAGCCGTACGGAGGACGGGTCTGAGCAGTTGTGTTGCGATGTGTGCCGGGTACGATGCGCCTAATGTTGTTGTGTTGGGAGTTTGGTCGTGGAGGGTCTTCAGATCAATCTCCCTATGGCGCAGCATCGTTGGTCGTGTTGTTGGGTTTAACATCGCATCACCTCGCTCAACTGCCGTCTTCCTTCCTATTCGTTCAGTTTTTCTGAGTGAATACTTTACCATCAATGCTTTACCATCAACGATCACGCTTACCATCAGGTGGGATTGCGGTCAAGCGCTATTTTATAATTATAAAAAAAAAAAACAATTCAGTGGTTAAGACGTGAAACCGTAACAGACAGACAGACAGAGTTACTTTCGCATTTATAATATTAGAAGGGATAGTACCAAGAGAAGAGAGTCGTTCACAAGTACCAAACTGACACCGCTTAAAAGCTCTAAGCTCTAATATCCAAAAAGGCAGAGGACCACTTTGACCTCGCAATCAGTGAGTGCGATCTACAAGTGTATGTAAGGTCAGTAAAAAGGCTGAATCGTGTTCAGTTGTACATCAAATCGTGGGTTGCGACATGATTTCATCTAGATGAGTTAACGCCTAAAGAGACCACTCCACGCCCGCGGATAAACAGCTTCGCTTTGAATGAAAATGTTGGCATTATTATACAACTCTCGCGAGTTGACTGTGCACCTCGCTCTGTAACATCTTTCGGACGGCGCCGAAGTATTTAAAAGGTCGTTTTGATGATAAAGCGTCATAATACTAGATCATTTTACTCATGACGTTATGCAATTAAATAGATACATACATATAGAGGAAAATATAATGTTGGTGCAACAGCCTTCACTAAAGCGTCGAAAATGTAATTTAAAAACAAAAACTCACTTAACAAAGCATCCTATAGAACACTACTGGTCACCTGTGCTCCAGGCTTTGAAGACAGTTTTGAGCTAAATCTCAGTTTCTTTTAAAGTCCACATATAATTTTGGCCATATCATATAAAGATCGCGTAGATCGATGACTAAGATGTTTTTTTTTTTTTTTTGAGGATTATCAGTCAGTGCATGCATTTGCCAGAAAGCTGACAGTTTCAGAAAAAAAATACAGTTTCGGGTAGCTTAAACTGCTGTCGTCCGTATGTGAAGTGTATCATAATAATATGTACATAGTAATAAGTATAAATATGAAATATTAATCGCCTGCCTAACATTAAAACGAAATGGCAGAACAGGCATTTCGAGCTAAAGGAAGGTCGATAAAAAGGTACCTTCGTGTCCGAATGTACATCAGATCGTGTGTTGCAACACGACTTATTTGATGCTTTTGCGTCTCGTAAGGCGAAGACCTCACTGACATCTGTACAGAATGAAATTGAAAACCTGCGACAAAATGAAATAGGAGGTGCCGTAATTGTTACACTAGTTTAAACTTATTAAAAAAAAAACATATTGTAAAACAAAGTCACTTTCTCTTTCCCTATGTCACTATGTATGAATAAGTCTTTAAAACTACGCATCGGATTTTGGTGCGATTTTTTTTAATAGATACAGTGACTAAAGAGGAAGGTTTATATGTATCATAACACCCATTAAATACTGGAGAAACACTATTATTTTTGAGGTTTCAAATGTGATGACGTATTTAATTTTTTTTTTCTCGTTTGCAGTGAAACGCAGGCTGAACCCTACGAGATTTATCACAATAATGTACCTACTAAATATTGTAGACATAGAAAAGTCCGCGATGGTACCTATATATCTATCAATTATCGATATCCCTAAATATTTTTTTTTTTTTATTATTTACTCTTTACGGCAAATATTGACTAATTTTCGAAGCAATTTTAACTAATACAGCATTAATCCTTATCCAATTTAATACCTTTTTTGTTAGGATGGGAAATCATCAAATGACTTCTCCCGCTCTGGGCGGAAGCGGAAGGGCGGGTTAGACTTTTACTGACTAAAACCCATCCGTATTTCTTCACTTGCGTGTGCGACGGCCAGGGCCGCGGTTTCTTGTTCATCCAATTTAATACCTTAAATACACCGTTGATTTAATATAGATCTACAGAGCAGTGCTGATAATACAACAATAAACGAAAACACGAACAATAGTACAGTCATTTGGTTCGAAAAATGGTGGTTACCTGGAAAGTTTTCCGGGAGTTTTGCAAATTGGCAATTTTATAGATTTTGATGTGTTCTTTTCGAATTTCAACTTTGCCACCTCGTATTTTTGCCGCTCGCGCCGCCCATATTGGAAAAATGGCGTCCAAAAGCAGTTTTTTGGCAATATCTCCTTTCCGACTCATTTTACGATAAAAACAGTTATATACAAAATGAAACTACAGGCAATTACCTACAATTTATGTATTAACCTTTTTTCCATAAAGTCAATAGTTTTGGCGTACGAGCGCCGCAAAGTATACTTAAACACTCATTTTGGTCAAAAAACTCATTTCCACACCACCTTGAGGTAGAGTAATCGGTGCATTTTTTTTTTATCGTGGTATCCCCAATAGGCCTAATCCACATGCAATTAAATATCCTGAAATTTAGCGCATTCTCCTTCGCTTTGCTGTTCCTGATGAACCAAGTGTTTCGGATTCATTGTCTGTAGTAACAATCGAAACGTCACAGCCCGGAATTTCGTATGCATCATCCGCGATGGGATTATCAGTTTCATCGATCGCATTTGTGGTTGAGGAGACGTGACGTCGCTTCCTCTACGCAAGGATGCTGCGATTAACTTTTCATTATTATATCGTTTTCGACATGCATCGTGAACCACTATCGTCTCCAATCCTTTTTCCTTCACTTTAATTACTTCACTCTCTTCCAATGGTTGTGCACAAATAAAACAGGTTACTTCATTAGAAGCCATGGCTTTATAAATGTAAACGACACTGTGAAACGATAGACGTATACTGATGACTCAGACTAAATATGTATTTTTATTGAGCTCTACCGGCAGATGTTTTGTAAGTGAGAGAGAAGGGGGCTCGACATAAAGACGACGCATTCCCTAAATTCCCTTATACCTGCGAAGGACAGGCCATAGTAAGTCAGTTTTTCAACGTGTAGTCTAATATCTGTATATTATATATTTGTATATTATATATTTGTATATTCTAATATCTGCATATTATAGACTTTTCGTAAGTCAAGTATTAAAAGAATGGACAATAAGGATAAACTTTTGGTAGGACTGCGATAGATAGTGGTTCACGATGCATGTCGAAAACGATATAATAATGAAAAGTTAATCGCAGCATCCTTGCGTAGAGGAAGCGACGTCACGTCTCCTCAACCACAACTGCGATCGATGAAACTGATAATCCCATCGCGGATGATGAGCATACGAAATTCCGGGCTGTGAGGTTTCGATTGTTACTACAGACAATGAATCCGAGACACCTGGTTCATCAGGAACAGCAAAGCGAAGGAGAATGCGCTAAATTTCAGGATATTTAATTGCATGTGGATTAGGCCTATTGGGGATACCACGATAAAAAAAAAACGCACCGATTACTCTACCTCAAGGTGGGGTGGAAATGAGTTTTTTGACCAAAATGAGTGTTTAAGTATACTTTGCGGCGCTCGTACGCCAAAACTATTGACTTTATGGAAAAAAGGTTAATACATAAATTGTAGGTAATTGCCTGTAGTTTCATTTTGTATATAACTGTTTTTATCGTAAAATGAGTCGGAAAGGAGATATTGCCAAAAAACTGCTTTTGGACGCCATTTTTCCAATATGGCGGCGCGAGCGGCAAAAATACGAGGTGGCAAAGTTGAAATTCGAAAAGAACACATCAAAATCTATAAAATTGCCAATTTGCAAAACTCCCGGAAAACTTTCCAGGTAAAACTACCAAATGACTGTACTACAATGCTGGTACATAGAAATAATCCTAAACCACAGAAAAAAAACGTAGCATCAAAAATAAAAAAAATTTCAAACAAACTAAATCGCATAAAATTTCAAACGGAATAGAACATCCTATAAAAAACATTGGTTCACTGACCTCCGATCGGCGACAGCGCGATCCTGTATCGACTTGCTTTTTTCGCGCCATTATTATTAAAGTTTGGTACCGCAAGTATGCGGCGGTCATTAACCTGTAAGCGCTTCCTTAGCAACATGTACATCATGTAGAAAATGTGAAAAATGAAAAATAATTTCCTGTGACTAAACTAATGGACATATTTATATGATTTTATAAGGGTAGGCTGAGAATGTGTAGAGTTACACGATGTTTAATTTATTGCCGTATTGTCAGCACCACTCTGTATATCGCACTTTACAGCATATTATTTAAAAGAATATTTTCGAAGATATTACAGATTTAAAAATTGCGGGATGTCGCGTTTGCAGCGGTCGCGTCATTGTACCGATGGCGCGAGGAAGAGCGGACACGGGGCTCCAGTCCGGTGCAGCGGCAGATCGAGCTGCGCCGAGAGGAGCTCCGTCAGGTCTTGGTGGCGGACTGGCGGCAGAGGCTTTTGCGCCCTACCGCCGGCCTCGCTACCGTCGAGGCGATCCGGCCAGTACTCGACGACTGGCTCGGGAGGAGGCACGGCTCCCTGTCGTTCAGGGTGACGCAGGTACTGTCGGGTCATGGCTGCTTCGGCAAGTACCTGCGTCGCTTAGGCAGGGAGCCAGACGCTCGGTGCCACCACTGCGTCCAATGCGGGGAGGACACGGCGCAGCACACGCTCTCCGAGTGTGTAGCTTGGGAGGAGCAGCGCCGTGTCCTCACAAATGAAGTAGGAGGCGACCTGACGCTGCCGGCAGTAGTGCGGAGGATGGTCGGCAGCTCAGAGTCGTGGGACGCGGTGGTGTCCTTCTGCGAAGACGTGATGTCGCAGAAGGAAGCTGCGGAACGGGAGAGGGAGATATCAACTCCCTTCCCGGGCCGCAGAAGACGCACCGGGCGCCGAGGAAGGGCGGATATCGCCCTCTTCCGCCCCCCATGATTGGGTCCAGGGGCGAGGGACATGGGGAAGTCCCCGCCCCCCATTGATGGACCCCGAGGCAGAGGCGCGCGCGAGTGTCGGCGCGCGCCTTTGAGGCGATGCACGGGGTAGTTTAACACCCCACTACCCCGTGCAGGAGACGAGGCCCGGACAGACCGGGCCAGCACGAGGATGTGGGGCCGTGGAAGAATTTAGACTCCCGCGGCCCCACGCGCGCTCGTGATAGAAGACACACCGGGGTGGTTTTAGTCAGTAAAAGTCTGACATACCCCGCCGCCCACCCCAGGGCGGCGGGCATCCTATGAGGATTTCCACCCCGGCAAAAAAAAAAAAAAAAAAAAAAAAAAGAAAGGGCGGGAGCGGCGGGCCGCTATGTTTTTTATACACAGTATTTCTGTAGTGTATTTAGTATCAGCATTCCACCCGTGCGAAGACGAGGTGGGTCGCTAGTATCTAATGTACAGTATGTAAAGAAAACCCTGTCCGATCCGTGACGGTATTGTTAGGTATCGTTAACTGATTCTAATATTGCCTACAAAGCTGAGCTTAACTTAAAAAAAAATCACCCTAAAGAAATAAATATTATTTCGAAAAACCGAGGTAACTTAATGCATGTGCGGTAGGTAACACGTTAGGCATAGATGCGCGGGTGAAGGGGGGCAGGGCACGCGGCAGGTGGTCGCATCGCTATTCGCTCCATCACAAATGGTGTTGTCACTTTTTAAAAAATGACCAAATTTTGGGGAAGTTGAAATTAATTCGCGGAAAAAAGATTATTTCAAAATTCATTAGTATTGTCACTATGATGATTATGTAAAATTTTATATTTTATTGGGTCATGTGTATACCTAACATTTATTATCCTTTTGGGTCGGACAGGGTTTTCTTTACATATTGTATAAAAAAGTAAATAAATAAAGGCCACAAGTTTTACAAAATAGTGCTTCCTCTTAAAGCTAGTTGATGTCGCGATGCACGAGATAGCAAGGTCGACCCATCATCTCCGCTCTATTTTGACATAGCTTGCCACACCTACATTATGTAGGTACTTGCTGAATTTGAGACCATTACGCTCATGAGAACGGAATCTTCAACAGTACTACTAAACTGCATTCTCGTTATACAGCCAAAAATGCAAACAAACATGAGTTTAAAAAAAAAAACAACTTTAAATTCTACACAATAAAGGTCGGTCTCAACTTCAACTTCGAAAATGTTTATAACTTTTTTAATGATACTTGCAACATAGAACATAGATAGTTCTTGTATTTCTAAAATCAACTTAAGTGTCACTAAAATAAATTTGATATTTAAGTGTTTCATTTTAACTTTTCAATAGAGCTAATTATTCTGACATCCAAGTTAATTACGACTTTTTTTTAGTTTATTAAGAACCTGTTCACTCAAAAAAACTGAGTGAATAGGAAGGAAGACGGCAATTGAGAGAGGTAAGTAATGCACCCTTCCCGGGCCGCAGAAGACGCACCGGGCGCCTAGGAAGGGCGGATAACGCCCTCTTCCGCCTCCCATGAATGGGTCCAGGGGCGAGGGACATGGGGAAGTCCCCGCCCGCTATCGATGGACCCAGGGGCGGAGGCGCGCGCGTCTCTGAGGCGATGCAGGGGGTAGTTTAACACCCCACTACCCCGTGCAGGAGAAAGACCGGGCCAGCACGAGAGTGTGGGGCCGTGGAAGAATTTAGACTCCCGCGGCCCCACGCGCGCTCGTGATAGAAGAGACACCGGGGTGGTTTTAGTCAGCCACCCCAGGGCCTCGGACATCCTATGAGAATTCCACTCCGGAAAAAAAACAGGTAAGTAATGCAATGTTAAACCCAACAACACGACCAACGATGCTGCGCCAGAGGGAAATTGAGAACCTCCACGACCAAACTCCCGACACAACAACATTTGGCGCATCGTACCCGGCACACATCGCAACACAACTGCTCAGACCCGTTCTCCGTACCTTCACCAATCAATAAAAGTGCAAAAAAGTTGATATTTGTATAACATCAATTTCAAACATGTTTGAATAGACTTCATTATAGTCCCTATTGTTTATTATGGTAATCAATGTATTTAGTTTAACTTTGATCTTTATCTGCAAACAAGTTTTACGATTTTATCTCATAATTCATTTCAGTTTTAGCTAGAGTGCCTGCCCGAATGATTCAGATAAGTCGTGGTAGCCTAATGATTAAAACACCAGCCCCTCAAGTATGAGTGTGCGGGTTCGATTCCAGGTCAGGCAAGTACCAATGCAACTTTTCTAAAGTTATATGTACTTTCTAAGTATACCTTGGACACCAATGACTGAAGGTGAAGGAAAACATCTTGAGGAAACCTGGACTTTAAGTCTGAAATCGCCAACCCGCATTGAGCAAGCGTGGTAATTACGCTCAATCCTTCTCTGTATGAGAGGTGACCTGTGCCCAGTAGTGATGACTAGAAGTACAGTCAACCCTGAAACCCTGTCCTTTAGATTTATACTAGTTTTTGAACAGCTATTGTTTTTTATTGTTGTTTCTTGAACAGTTATGTCGCGAGTTTGGTCGTGGAGGGTATCCAGATCAATTTACCTCTGACGCAGCATCGTTGGTTGTATTGTTGGGTTTAACATTGCGTCACCACGCGCAACTGCCGTCTTCCTTCCTATCCACTCAGTCTTTTTGAGTGAGTAGGCTCTTAATACACTAGCGCGCATTACCATCAACGATCGCATCACTGCTTACCATCAGGCGGGATTGCTATCAAGCACTAGTTTATAATTATAAACAATTTCATCATGTGAGGAAACTTCAAACATCGTAGAAATCATCATCCAAGTCTCGGTGGTAGGCCATAGTATCGGCCGCCGGCAGAAGTTACCACCCACCAGACAAAGCCTTGCCGCCAAGCGATTTGTCGTGTTCCGGCATGATGTCTGGTGAAGCCGTACGGAGGACGGGTCTGAGCAGTTGTGTTGCGATGTGTGCCGGGTACGATGCGCCTAATGTTGTTGTGTTGGGAGTTTGGTCGTGGAGGGTCTTCAGATCAATCTCCCTTTGGCGCAGCATCGTTGGTCGTGTTGTTGGGTTTGACATTGCATCACCTCGCTCAACTGCCGTCTTCCTTCCTATTCGCTCAGTTTTTCTGAGTGAATAGGCACTTAATAAACTAGCGCGCTTTACCATCAACGATCGCATCACTGCTTACCATCAGGCGGGATTGCGGTCAAGCGCTAGTTTACAATTATAAAAAAAAAATCGTCCTCTCCGTTGTCCTTTGGGTGACTTTACCTACTTACAGGTTTAGAATTCTTTCGCGTGATGTTAAAAAGTACAGTAGAATGTTAGATCTATGTATGTAAATACACACATCAAAAGTGTCTAGGGATCAAGCATTTTTATGCGGATTTCTTGAGATTGAGATGTGGCTTTGTAATAAATTTATGATTTTATAAATTTATATGGATCCTTTTTGGTGCATTTCATAATTTGAATCAGGAACTGTGAATCAAATTCGAGTAAAAGATGAAATGCAGCTGTCAATATTTTCCCTATAAAAACATACAACGCATTGAAGACATTATTAGTGCTACTGTTTCCCTACTACTGATTAAAACCAACGTTATTATGGAGCGGCGACGTCATTTAAGCAGGGAAGAAATGCTCAGAGCCGTGGGAATGATAGAAGCTGGTTCCCGGCAACGTACTGTGGCTTTAGCTCTGAATACAAGTCAGAGTGTTATCAGTCGACTTTGGACACGTTACCGAAGCACTGGTACCGTGGCTGAGCGCCATGGAGGACGGTATCGCTGTACCACACGGAGACAAGACCGATACATTCAAATCTTAACTCGAAGAGCTCCAACAATAACCGCCACGATGTTAGCCGTGAGGCTTCATCACTCTTCAAGGAACTTAATTAGCGACCAAACAGTCAGAAACCGCTTGCATGAAGTGAACCTTCATTCCCGAAGACCGCTACGGGTACCACCTATAGCAATGCACAATCGTAGGATTCGATATCAATGGGCTCTTGAACACAGAAATTGGGCAGAAGAACAATGGCGTTTCGTGTGCTTTTCTGATGAGTCTCGTTTTGGTATGAGACCGGATACAAGACGTATACGACACTGGAGAACCCCTGGACGCCAACAGCGATTAAAATCCTGCCAGGAAGTCCATCCTTATAGTGGTGGAACCATCATGGTATGGGCGGGTATTTGGATCGGCGGAAGAACTGAGTTGATTTGGATCAGAGGCAACCTCAACGCTCAAATTTATGCTGAGACGATTGTATCAGACGTCATCGTTCCTCTACAAGTGCAAATCGGTCCCTTATTTCGGTTAATGCATGATAATGCACGACCGCACACCGCAAGAGTTGTAAGACAGACTCTCGCCGCAGCTAACATCAATGTCCTGCCCTGGCCTGCTCAGTCGCCAGACTTGAACCCGATTGAGCATGCATGGGATATACTACAGAGAAGAGCTCTGCCGAATATGGAGGGTATCCAGTCGCAAGAAGACCTTTTTTTTGTTGTTGCAACGAACATGGGCGGCCATTCCACAGCGTGATTTGGATGAACTCATTTTGAGTATGCCAAACCGATGTTCTTGTGTTGTTAGTGTTCGCGGTAGAAACACGGATTATTAATTGTTTAAGTTACCCAATAAAATTTTAGAGAAAACTGTTATTTCAGTCTTTTTTTCGAACTTTTGTGTTAGTGGTTCAAATGTCAAATATCCCTTTATTAGGAAAATGGCAAATTTCTTTATTAATGCAAAGGTGACTTGGTTTATCGTTACTGTGACAAACGAAAACACTTTATTTGACGAATCCTTAAAGAAAATTTTAATTAATATCAATCAGGAGAAAAGTTATTGCAAAAATATATGTTGATCCCTAGACACTTTTGATGTGTGTAGTACACTGTAGACAAACTACATTATTTCACTATCTTTCCCCTTAGTATTACATCCAAAGATTGTCTGTAAAAGATCGCTCTTAGCGATAAGAACAACCGTAAAAAAAAAATTAAAATCTCTTGAAAAAAAAAAATATATAAAATCTCTTAATTTAAAATTCTTTGTAAAATCTTCATACTCATGTTCTGTAATTAATATGGTATTACACAAAAGTATTCCATCTTGGGGTCTGTGCTCCACGCGTCCAGCGACATTGATTGCGACGTTAGGGCACGCATTTCTGGAGCTTGGGCAAAATGGCTTGAGATAACAGGTGTCATTTGTGACCTCAAAATGCCGGTTAAGCTTAATGGACAGGTCTATAAGACCATTATTAGATCTGCTCTTCTCTATGGCAGTGAGGCGTGGCCTGTGCTTGAGCGACACAAGCAGGAGCTGCGTGTCACGGAGATGAATATACTGCGGTGGGTGTGCGGAGTTACGCGGAAAGACCGCATCAGGAACTCCCGCATCCGTGGCAGTCTTCGTGTCCATGACATCGCAGACAAACTGCAAGAGGGTTGCCTACGCTGGTACAGGCACGTCTTACGAAAACCATTATTGTGTTATGTGGCATGTTACGTGGGTAACAAGCGACTTGCCATGACGCCTCCGCCGGGCCGGAACAAGCGAGGCAGACCAAAGAAGTGCTGGCTTGACGTCGTAAGAGATGACATGCGTGCCAATAATCTCACACCACGGGATGCCAGAGATCGTGTGAAATGGGGGACCCCAGGCTTTTTTTTATAAATTATAAACTAGCGCTTGACCGCAATCCCGCCTGATGGTAAGCAGTGAGGCAATCGATGTTGGTAAAACGCACTAGTTTATTAAGAGCTTATTCGCTTTAGCCTTGAAGACACTCAAATTATAGTCCGACGGAAACTGCTCGGTGGTAGGCCGCCGGCAGAAGTTACCACCCACCAGACAAAGTCTAGCCGCCAAGCGATTTGTCGTGTTCCGTGTGTCGTGTTTCGTCTGGTGAAGCCGTACGGAGGACGGGTCTGAGCAGTTGTGTTGCGATGTGTGCCGGGTATGATGCGCCAAATGTTGTTATGTTGGGAGTTTGGTCGTGGAAGGTCTTCAGATCAATCTCCCTTTGGCGCAGCATCGTTGGTCGTATTGTTGGGTTTAACATTGCATCACCTCGCTCAACTGCCGTCTTCCTTCCTATTCGCTCAGTTTTTCTGAGTGAATAGGCTCTTAATAAACTAGCGCGCTTAACCATCAACGATCGCATCACTGCTTACCATCAGGCGGGATTGCGGTCAAGCGCTAGTTTAAACACCGCCGCTGGCAAATTGTTCCAGTCTCTCGATGTACGCGGCATGAAAGAGGAGGCGAAACGCTTCATCCGAATCGTGGTGGTGTTAATGACGTAAGGGTGGAAACTCGCCATGCGACGGGTCGTACGATGGTGGAACGGAGATGGGGGAACTAAATCATGCAATTCCCTCGCACACTCACCAAAATGTATCCTATAGAACACCGAAAGGCTGGCTACTCTACGCCTGTGCTCTAGGCTTTGGGGACCATTTTGAGTTAAATCTGGCTCCAATGCTAAAGCCGCGGATGCAACCGGGATTATACGCTGAGATGATGATGATAATGATGATGACATAATAGTATTCCGTCCTAATCCTTACCAAGAGTTTGCTTGTTTGTTCCGCTTTCACGCCTAAACTGCTGAACGAATTTGAAAGAAATTTGGCACACAGATGGTTTATAACCTGGAATAATACATATGATACTTTTTATCTTGATATTTCCACGGAATCTAAACTTACGCGAGTGAACACGCGGCACAGCTAGTTCTAATATATAAATCTGAGGTACTTACCATATAAACCATTAAGCACCTTTTGTGCGTTCTTCACTTCACATACTGTTGTCTGGAGCTGGTGGACAAAATACAAAAAAAAATAATAAGCGTTATCTACTAACAAGAGCGACAATTTTATTAGGCTTACACTTGGTTAAAAATTACAAGAAAGAGCATGCAGTTAAAACAGGGGGGTGATCGCGCTAAATAAAACAGTAGAAGTTCAACTCTGGTTCGTATCTAATCCAGTTAAAGTTATGGTTTAGTTTCGATTACATTTCGTATCACGCTAAAGTTTTAACTTCGGTCGAAGTAAATTCAATATAGGTATGAGTGATACATTTCATCAGATATAATAATTAAAACTAAAACAATTATAAGTAAATCTAATAGTTTAGACGTAAGTTTGACATGGCATAGAAAAAGTTAGCTTTGTTTCAACTTTGTCATTTGACAGCGGTTACGTTCCAATTGGCTTGTATCCTAAAAATAATTTAATGTCCATCAGATAGATTTCTAAAAAATATTGAACACGTATTTTTTATTTTATTCAAATACTTAGGAAGATATATTGATTTGAAATATCGCATGACGTCACGACGTCGTACAAAATATACCATGGCGTGACGTAATTAGCCCCCACTCCGTAACTTTAATACGCTATATCTCAGTAATTTTTGGTAATTTCGACAAAATAAAAAATACGGGTCTTAATTTTTTTTATTATCTATAAGACGGACTATTTTTTTCATACCTTGGATACATCCCTATTGCGATACAGTTACGGTTAAACCGTTAGCGCGATACGAAACATAACAAAAGTTATGGTTTAGTTGCAATCCAATTCTGTTTTGTTTGAATTATTTTAGCGCGATTGCCCCCCAGCAAACAGCTTTTCATTTAGTTCGAATTATCAGTGGGTCCCAAACTAGGTGCAGCCTGTATCTTGGTGACCCCAATTTTTACAAACTAGACAAGCTACATGAAAAATTAGGTATTTTAGAGCAAACAGACGCAAATGATCCTGTGTGTAAGTCCCCATTTATAATTTGATTATTAATTAGGGGTTTTTATACATGTTTTGCGAGCGGTAGCCCCTCGACCCCAGGTACGCCTATGTATACTTACGTAAGTCAGGCGCGGGCGGCGGGTCTCAAGATGAGGCTACTCAAGTGTATGAAGAGACTCTAGTGCTAGTAGAATTAGGAAAATATGTAAGTATTTCAAGAAACTATTGCCGTCGCGCTGCTTCTAACCTCTCCCGGTAAATTGTGAAAAGGACAGATGCAGCTCAGGCTGATTTTACCTACAAAAACGTTGACCAAAAGACGTTTCGTATACCGCTGTCTTTTTTTTCAAAACACAACAAATCTCAATTATTTTTATATTAAAATTTAGAGGAAAAGTAACTGTTGAGAATTCATACTAGAAAGTTCACACAAATCGATTGACGGCGACATCTCGTGGCAGAGAACGACACCATACGCTACGTAATAGCAAATCTTTACCGTGATTGGTTTTACCAAAAATATTGTTCCCTTTCCCCTATCCTCGACGAACATTGTATACAGTATGTTAAGAAAACCCTGTCCGACCCATAAAGATAATAAAGGTTAGGTAAACACATGACCAAATATAAGTAATATAAAATTTTACGTAATCATCATAGTAACAATACAAATAAATTTTGAAATAATCTTTTTTTCCCGCAAATTAATGCCAACTTCCCCGAAATTTGGTAATTTTTAAAAAAGTGACAACACCGGTATTATTATTCGAGCGAATAGCGATGCGCCCACGTGCCGCGTGCCCTGCCGCCCGCCGCCCGCGGAAGGGTGCTTATCGCACATTAATTAAGTTACCTCTTTTTGCGAAATAATATTAATTTTTTTAGGGGGATATTTTTTTTAAAGTTTAGCCCGGTTTTGTATCCATTAGTAGAATCAGTTATCGATACCTAACAACACCTTCACGGGTCGGACAGGGTTTTCTTAACATACTGTATAAGAGGGCGAATATTATATTATATTATAATTTAGTCCACGCACAATGGTCCACTGAAGGGACTGAGTGCGGAAACCCCACCAGTAACAGTAACAGAGGACGAACATATAATGAAAAAACGTCAAAAACCCAACACATCGTGATAACCAAAATCCTCAAGACTATAAAACCTAAGTTTTCACAAACCTCACCTCTGCCGCTACAGTAACCTATGCTTCTATTATTTTCTTTTTTGTCAAAAACTTAACACGTTTGTATAAGTATTTCTTTTATTAATTAAGTTTCGAAAATAATCAAATGATAGGGGCACGTATAATCACAGTGTAAACTTGTAGAAAACAAATTGCTCTTAAAGCATTATCCACGAAGAAAAGAGCGGAATACGTTTGTCAAAGAAAGCACCACTAGAGTTCCCACTTAAGCTTAGCTTTGTACAAAAATGCCTTTAATTCCTACACAATAAAGTATAGTTAACCATACAGCTACAAACATTCTGATAACTTGTTCAATAGCGCTAGTTACTCAAATTAGTCTAAGAATCAGCACTTTTTGGACGTCAATATTACATAAGACAGTCTCCACAAAAAGCCCGCCCGTCGCCATTTCCTAATGCTTTCGCTGGGAAGAAGTGGCGGAACAAACTCTCCAGCAACACAGCTGTCTGTCCATTTACTAAAATACCGACTTTTTACAATACTATGTAAAGTAATGAACACAAGAAAACACAACAACAAAGAAATTATTTACCATATGATAGCTAGCCACGCTAAAATACAAGCCAAGCAAAAAAAAAAATCAAAAATTAATAATTAAGTATAGCCCCAGGTATAAAGCCAAGTCTGGAGAAAGAACAAATACATTTTTTTTTTTGAGTTAATCAGAGCCACCACACGAGTTACCATTATAATAAAGTTAATATTTGATTCACCTCAGATAACGTCATTTTGAAGCAAATAAATATTGAATATAAGTTCAAAAACAAAATATACTTACAAAAGAATGACAGAGCATGCTCCATTGTAAAACCATAACTATTAACGAATTGTCTATTTTATATTAATTACTGGCCTTTTATTAACTAAATAAAAAGGTTTAGCTATCACATATTAAAAAATAAAATAAACTTTAATATTTTAAATTAAAAAATACTGGCCTAACAGTCATTTGTTTCACATTTTATTTTATTTTTTTTAATTGTTATGCTTTTAACGTTCATCCTCGAAGTTTGAATCTGGAACAAAAAAAAAAACACATTTATACTGTCTGTATGGCAAACATCCAATTGAAAAAAGAAAGAAAATGGGAAAGGAAAAATGGGGAACTTATAGAAAAGAGAAAAAATAATTATCAACTGTTATTATACGACAACGCCAGCGCATCAAGCCAAGACAATATAAAGGATGTATCTGACATCGACGCTCAAACGAGTACCAAGGATCCAGTACATGATTCTGAAACCCCCAGTGGTGGAATTTTTCGTCGGCTTTTTAATGATTTAAAAAAAATATATGTAGTTTTTTTCACTTTAGACCGTTCATAACTGCTATACTTTTATAACCCAATAAGATTTTAAAGTAAAAATTAATTAATTCGCTAATTACACAAAAAAAACGCAATGAAAATAAAACTCAAAAACTATCTTATCAGCTGATATAATAGATTTCACATCAGGGATCAACGACATACCTACAAACCCGCACGGCGGCACGCTTGCAGCGTTCAAAGGCCGAGACGACAATTTTTTTTAAACATTGTTATTTCTGTAACCGTTCATTAACGATATAAATGACTACCATAATTTTATTAGTCGCATGCGGTCTAGCCTTTTCGCGAAGTTTGCGTTACGATGTCAGATACACCCTGTATTAAAAAATAATAGATTTTCGACTTTATCGCCAAAGTATTAGGTTCAAGATTGGTGGACAGATAACATTAACTCCTCAACAAAACTTGCGAGGTTTCGCTAGTACTACATAGGTATCGATTGTACTATAGAGGTATGAGGAACGGGGTGTAAAGTTCACTTATCCTCCATAGAAAAGGGAAAATCCTCAAGCCCGACTGGTATTGCCTGGTAAGTGCCCACCGGACATCACCAGTCTGTTTTGAGGATCTTCCCTTTCCAACCAGTTGATGCTGTGAAGTTGTATACGTGCTAGTTGCACAGAAAACTCTGCTTGCGACTTGTAGGATTTACGTGACGTCAGTATAACGCGTTGTTCGCTTGTGGCGTTGTAGGTACCGCTAGAGTAGCATAAAATCTAAACAAAAAAAAATGTATTTGATGATTTTTGTGGCAACCGTGACCTTTAACCACGAGTTAATAAATGTGTAGAAGAGTCAAAAACTCCAGAAAAAAAAAACAGAATCATACTAATATTATAAACTAGCTTTCCGCCCGCGGGGAATTCGGTTATATGGCGCTTTTTAGATTTCCCTCGGGAATATTAAATTTTTCAATAAAAGACAAATAGACAGAGTTACTTTCGCATTTATAATATTAGTATGGATGCGAAAGTAACTATGTCTGTCTGTTGCGCTTTCCCGCTTAAACCTCTCAATCGATTTTGATGAATAGAATAGAATAGAATACTCTTTATTATGTACACCATATAGATTACAGAACATAAATAAAAATATTTTACAAAGGGTGACACAATGGGGGGTCTTATCGCTAAGAGCGATCTTTTACAGACAACCTTTGGATGGAATTCTAAGGGGAAGGATAAAGAAATAATGTAGGTAGTCTATAGTGTATTATTTACATAGATTATACAATAAATATATACGTTAAGTGTATTATACTAGATTACGTTATTTTTTGTTTATGCGATACCTGAATATAGTTGGTTCAGAATAAGCAACTGAATCGATTGCAATCATTTTTACACAATGTTATATTTTTTCACAAATACATTTAGAAATTGTTGCGGTGTTACTGAGCGCGCTACGCAGTTTACGCGGGCGCATGTGCGCGCTCAGCTGACCCCACGGGTCAATTCCCCCGGCTCGCACGCCTGAACGGAGCGTGGACCATATTTTTGTTGGGACAACCAAGTAGGAACAACAAGCTCATAACTTTGTGGTTTTTCATGATATCTTTTTGAAATTTTGTACATAGATTCCTTTTTTTTTTAATAATCATAAACTAGTGCTTGACTGCAATCCCGCCTGATCCCGCCTATTCATTTAAAAAACTTAGCGAATAGGAAGGAAGACGGCAGTTGAGCGAGGTAATGTTAAAGCCAACAATGCTGCGTCACGGGGAGATTGATCTGGAGACCTTCCACGACCAAACTCCCGACACAACAACATTTGGTGCATCGTACCCGGCACACATCCCAACACAACTGCTCAGACCCGTCCTCCGTACAGCTTCACCAGACATCATGCCGGAACACGACGAATCGCTTGGCGGCAAGACTTTGTCTGATGGGTGGTAACTTCTGCCTTACTTAAAAATACTGGACACGTGTTTCGTGTTTCGCATAAGCAAAACAAAATGTTGTATACGAAGTTCCCAATGTGTAACAAACAGACATAAAACCCGTCTAGTCGGAGAATCCTCCATTTTCTATGAAGGACGAGTGAACTTTACACGCCGTTTCTCCTACCTCTAAGTTTTTGCGTAAAAGAGTAACAAACATAGAAACAAACTTTCACGTATAAAGGATGTATCTGACATCGACGCACAAACGAGTACCATGGTTCCGGTACATGATTCTGAATCCCCCAGTGGTGGAATTTTTCGTCGGCTTTTTCGTGATTAAAAAAATATATATACGAGGGTTAAACTGAAAGTTCTTAGAAAATCAAAAACTGATAACATTAGCCAGTTATTAGTTTTATTATATCTTTTCAAAATATTGTCCATTCACGTCAATACACCGTTGCATGCGATGGAACCACTGGGAAAAGCACTTTGCCCACTCGTCCTTAGGGGTCTCTTCAATGGCATCGCGATACGCAGCCACCGCTTCTTCAGCATTCATAAACCGCTTTCCTTTAAGTTTTTCTTTCATCATCATCATTTCAGCCGAAAGTCGTCCACTGCTGGACATAGGCCTCCCCCAAGGTTCTCCACGACGACCGGTCCTGCGCCTCCCGCATCCAGCGGTTTCCCGCGACCTTCACCAGGTCGTCGGTCCACCTTGTCGGGGGCCTACCCACGCTACGTCTTCCGGTGCGTGGTCGCCACTCGAGAACCCGTCGGCCCCATCGGGCATCGGTCCTACGGGCAATGTGTCCAGCCCATTGCCACTTCAGTGTTGCAATTCTTCGGGCTATGTCGGTTACTCTCGTTCTTCTGCGGATCTCCTCATTCCTGATTCGATCGCGCAGTGAAACCCCAAGCATAGCCCTCTCCATTGCCCTTTGAGCGACTTTGAGCCTTCTTATAAGGCCCATTGTTAGCGACCACGTCTCAACTCCATAAGTCATCACTGGCAACACACACTGGTCAAAGACTTTTGTCTTGAGACACTGCGGTATTTCGGACGAGAAGATTCTACGTAGCTTCCCGAAAGCAGCCCAGCCGAGTTGGATTCGATGATTGACCTCTTTCTCGAAGTTGGACCTTCCTAACTGGATAGTTTGTCCCAGGTACACGTAGCTGTCAACAACTTCGAGAACAGAGTCTCCAATCTTTATAGGAGTCGGTACAACATGGGCATTAGACATGACTTTCGTCTTGCCCATGTTCATTTTAAGGCCGACTCGCTTGGAGGCCCTACTGAGGTCTTCGAGCATTGTACTCAGGTCCTCCGCGGTCTCAGCCATGACTACGATATCATCAGCAAACCGAAGGTGTGTCATGTACTCGCCATTGATGTTGATGCCCAGTCCTTTCCAGTCCAGAACCTTGAAGACATCCTCCAATGCAGCGGTGAACAGTTTCGGAGAGATTACATCTCCCTGTCTGACACCACGCTGCAGAGGTATTGGTTTCGAGGTCTGGTCCTGTATTCGGACTGACATGGTGGCGTTTTCGTACAAACCCTTCAGCGCTTCAATATATCGATAGTCTACTTGGCACCGCTGGAGAGACTGCAGTACAGCCCAGGTCTCGATCGAATCAAAGGCTTTTTCGTAGTCCACAAACGCCAAGCAAAGGGGTAGGTTATACTCCTCGGCCTTCTGTATAACCTGCCGCAGCGTATGTATGTGGTCTACTGTGCTGAAGCCTTTTCGGTTTTCTTTACTTTTTGTAAATAAATAAAAATCACAAGGCGCGAGGTCGGGACTATACGGCGGGTGACCCCGTAATTCAACGTTTGATGTCGCCAAATAGTCGATCGTTCGCTTGGCGGTGTGCGACGAGGCGTTGTCGTGGTGAAGGAGGATCCTACTGCGAGGTCGTTTCTCTCGAACTTTTTCCAAGACAAGTGGCAAACAATTGGTAGTGTACCATTCTGCAGAAACTGTTTTTTGATCCTCTAACACAATTGTTGCGAAATGACCTATCCTTCCAAAGAACGAGCCCACCATTTTTTTTCCCGCACTTCGATCTCTCTTCACTTTAGTTGGCAACTCCTCGAAAGGAAACACCCACTGAGCAGATTGTCTTTTGGTTTTAGGATCATAACAGTAAATCCAGCTTTCTTCACCTGTTAGTATGTCGAACACAGCATTTGAGTCACCTCCGTTAAATCTTTCAATCATTTTACGGCACCAATCCACACGATGGAGTTTTTGAGCCTCAGCCAAATTATGAGGTATCCACCGGGCGCAAAGCTTCCTGACCGCTAAATGTTCGTGGAGGATTTTGTGCACTTGACTCATACCGATGCCTAAGCTTGTCCGAATCTGCTGATAGGTCACTCTTTTGTCAGTCTCTATCATACGCCGCACAACACAGATGTTATCTTCAGTCGTCGCCGTAGAAGGCCGTCCCTCACGTAAGTCATCAGTGAGATTAGTGCGACCACGTTTAAACTCATTAAACCAGTTGTAAACAGTCGCACGAGATGGGGCTTCATCGTGAAAGGCCAATCGTAGTCTATCATAACTTTCTTGTTGACTTAAATGACATCGAAAGTCATAAAAAATCATTGCACGAAAATATTCTCGTGTTAAATTCATGTTGACGTGACACAGACAATTTTCAATTTGCCGCCAAATCGTATAACTAATGACAAATGAATGAAATATATACTCAGTAATATTGCCAAAGAGTTCTATTTTCAAATTTTAGAATTATTTTTTTATTATATTGTTTATAAGTAGCCAGTTCTAAGAACTTTCAGTTTGACCCTCGTATGTAGTTTTTTTCACTTTAGACCGTTCATAATTGCTATACTTTTATAACCCAATAAGATTTTAAAGTAAAAAATAATTAATTCGCTAATTAATTACACAAAAAAGCAAAGGTGAACAAAACTGGAAAAACTATCTTATCAGCTCATTTAATAGAGTTCACATCAGGGATCAACGTCATACCTACAAACCCGCACGGCGACACGCTTGCAACGTTCAAAGGCCGAGCCGACACTTTTTTTAAACGCTGTGAATTCTGTAACCATTCATTAACGACATAAATGACTATCATAATTTTATTAGTGGCATGCGGTCTAGCCTTTTCGCGAAGTTTGCGTTACGATGTCAGATACACCCTTTATGTATAAGTTTAGTAGTATTTATGTAATTATGCAAGGTGTGGTTTCAGTTCATTTCAATGGCCCAAATTCATATTTAAAAACACGCGATCCACAATAAAATCTACATACACACCGCCCGCTGTAAAAATATTACGTTGAGATTTATTATGAATTTTGTGAACTATGAGTAGGTATGTAAAGACAAATCAAGCTTCTACAATTTGTCAAATTTCTTTATTAGATTTTCAACCTTATCTTTAAAGCTTTAACGCTCAAGGTTGATTGGGAATATTTGACAGTTTCGGGTGTAAGTAAAGCCAAGTAATAACTCGCAGTGCACGGGTAAGCAAGACTTGCTGTGTTGGTTTGTGGATGGGTGGCGATCTTTACACACCAAAACCCCTTGGTGCCGCAGAAAGCACGTAAGCGTTGGTCCTTTCATTTTGGTGGGAAATTATCTAACGAGGTCTCCCGGCCTGGGCGGACTGGAACTATCAGTATTCCTTCACTAGCCTGACCAGGAGCCATGGTATCTCTTTTGCACCACCTGATCCCTGTGGCCCCCACACTATGCTGACATCTCTTTGATATCTCTCACGCGTGGGACACAACGGGCCGTCCGCGTCGACTCTGTCCTAGATCTTTACCGCCCTCAAACCCTCAATAGAGTGGCTGGACGGTCGATATCTTCTCCCAATTAAACCTTAACGACCATTTTTTTATAATAATATACTAGAACTGAAGCTGTTATACAACCGTTGATGGTGAAGCGCACTAGTTTATTAAGGGCCTATTCAATCAAAAAAACTAAATGATCCTATTCACTCAGTTTTTTTTGAGTGAATAGGAGACGTCAGTTGAGCGAGGTGATGAACAACATGACCAAGATGCTGCGACAGAGGGAGATTGATCTGGAGACCCTCAACGACCAAACACCCGACACAACATTTGGCGCATCGTACCCGGCACACATCGCAAAACAACTACTCAGATCCGTCCTCCATATGGCTTCACCTGACATCATGCCGGAACACGACGAATCGCTTGGCAGCAAGACTTTGTCTGGTGGGTAGTAACTTCTGCCGGCAGCCGATGTCATGGCCTACCACCGAGCACTAGCTTGGAGATTGCTTCTCCCTCAAGCGCTCCGCCTCTTCTTTCTTCGGAAAGCACGTTAAGGAGTCGTTACCTGCTGTCATTTTGGAATCTGACAGCCGTTACGGGACGTAAGAAGCCAGGACACTGGGTGGTGGAGATCAGATAGGCCGTCACTCCATGTAAAATGGTGGTATTTAGTAGACATTTAAACTGGAAGCTGAACCCAATACATGTAGTGGAGAACTACGTTAGCACATATCGCAGCGGGATATTATCTTCTTCTTCACGCCACTGCTGGACAAAAGCCTCCTCCAAGGCTTTCCACGATAACCGGTCTTGTGCTGCCCGCATCCAACGGCTTCCTGCGAACTTTATCAGGTCATCGGTCCACCTTGTTGCGGGCCTCCCTACGCTGCGTCTTTCGATGTGGCCGCTACTCTAGAACCCTACTGCCCCATCGGCCATCGGTTCTACGAGCAATGGGCCCTGCCCATTGCCACTTAATTTTAGCGCCTCTGAGAGCTATGTCGGTCGCGCACTGGATTTTCACTCTCGGTGGAGCCGAGGACTGAGAGCAGCCTAGTGTTATCGACTGCGACTTACATTTTGTTGATCATAAGTTCGCACCCCATCAGGCTTTACTTTGTATAAATTGTTTAATCGCCACTGCTGATCAAAACGGTGTAGGAAAACATCGTGAGCCACCACAATGGCCTAGAACCAAATCTTCCAAGATATGCAACATCTACCAACGCGCACTGGGGCCGCGTTGTAGATTAAGGCCCACTCCTTCTTATCGAGAGGAGGCCTGTGTGTCGGTTAATTATCTAATGTTATGTAGGTACGTATGAGGATTTGAAAATCCAACAAAGTGCGAAGAAGAGGAGAATTTTGACGAGTGTGCGAGGGAATTGCATGATTTAATTCCCCCATCTCCGTTCTACCATCGGACGACCCGTCGCATGGCGAGTTTAAACCCTTATGTTGTTAACACCACTACGATCCGGACGAAGCGTTTCGCCTCCCTCCTTTATACCGCGTAGATCGAGGGACTGGAACAGTTTACCAGCGGCGGTGTTTCCGTCGGACTACAATTTGAGTGTCTTCAAGGCTAGAGTGAATAGGCTCTTAATAAACTAGTGCGCTTTACCATCAACGACTGCGTCACTGCTTACCATCAGACGGGATTGCGGTCAAGCGCTAGTTTATAATTTTAAAAAAAAGTTCATCCCAGAGCGTCAAATGTACATGGAATATGCAGTGCGCTAGTAAAAATGAATGCCACAGGAAAAAGGCGGGCGTTTTGAGGGGAACAGCTTATGTAATATTGACGTTCAAAAGTGCTGATTCTCAGCCTAATTTGAATAAATGACTTTTGATTTAGAAAAACCGCGACCATGCGTATTTTTGCTAAAGGCGAAATGAACGCGAAAAGCTGAAGTGCCTACCTGATTAGGTCTAAAAATTAAATGTATCTATATAGTCCCTTAAAAGTTCACCTTAGCTCCTACTTTTCGGAATATATACTTGGAGTGCATCAACCGCCTTCAGCGTTTGGCAGTTGAGACTACCTTGAACCTAAACCTTGGGCAATTCATTGAGTTCAAAGCCAAGGTAGCTGCCAGGAAACTTAGCGTTATTGCAAAGGTCCGGCACCACAGGTCAGTTTCTAATGTTATACAAAGCAAAGGTCCGTTCGTGTGTGGAGTACTGAAGTCACATTTGGGCTGGTACTGCGAAATAACATCTGGCAACTTTGGATTCGGTGGAGAGGCGTTTGAAAAGGAATTGGCGACTCAGATTTAGTTCAAGACGGTCTCCAAAATATGGAACACAGGTAAAGAGTAGCCAGCCTGTCGGTATTATATAGGATGCATTTTGGAGAGTGTACGAGGGAATTGCATGATAATTCCCCCATCTCCGTTTCATCATCGGACGACCCGTCTCACGGCGAATATCCATTTTTAGGGTTCCGTAGCCAAATGGCAAAAAACGGAACCCTTATAGATTCGTCATATTTGTCCGTCCGTATGTCACAGCCATTATTTTCCGAAACTATAAAAGCTATAGGTACTATTGAAACTTGGTAGGTAGATGTATTCTGTGAACCGCATTAAGATTTTGATGCAAAAGCAGAATAGCAAACTAATAAACTAAGCTTCTTGCGAAGTTTGCGTTACGATGTCAGATACAACCTGTATATAAAGAAAGACATTTTAATAGATATAGTTCACTAGCCACGGTTGACTGGTGAGAATGCTTAAGACATTAGGTCTGCCTTTGTATGGACAATAGCATGTCAAGCCACCCGAAACTGTCAAATATTCCCACTCAACTTACAGCCTTAACGCTTTAGAGATAATATTAAAAATCTAATAAAGAAATTTGACAGATTGTAATAGCTTGTCTGCCGTATCAATTATACGGGGCCCCCAAGATACGCGGGCCGCCAACATGCGTACTTGGCAAAATTAATAAAATCAGCATGCTTTTTATTCTCGACCCTTCCAGTTTCAACTGCTACTACTAAAAGAAGTTTTTCAAAATTTAAAACTTATAAAAGAATAAGTACTTAAGAAACTTCTATGGGACAGACTAGTCACATAGAGGCCCATAGAGGCAGAACATTAGAGAAACTAAAGTCATCATCAGCTATGAATGATTTAATAAATAAATTTGTCGAAAAAGGGCAAGAATAGTGTATATTAATTATAGGTAAAAATTTTGAATAAATGACAGATTTTGAATTATGATGATGATTAATAATTTTATGCTTTTTTCTGTGAGGTCTTTTAAGGGGTCGTTCAAGTATTACGTAAGCACTATTGGGGGGCGGAGGGGTCTTTGTTTTCTTTATTTTGGATGACATGGGGGGTGGGGAGTCTAGATGATGATTACGTCATCGGTAGTTATTTACTTTTTTACACGAAGTGCAACCCTCATGTCATCTACGCTTGAAATGTTTTGTTCATATGATTATAATATTTTTGTCCCTTACTCTATGTTGAATACTGTATAAGTAAAATCTAATATCCACCTTAAATCTATTTCCTTATTTTTAAAATTATAAATATTGTATAACATTATAATTATAAATAATATAAAAAGATACATTTATAATTGAAAAATGTTTACGTAAGCATAGGGGAAAGGGGTAAGAGTTTTACTTACTTTTGCTGACAAGGGGGAATGGGGGGGGTAAATAATTGTAATAAATCTGCTTACGTAATATTTGAACTGCCCCTAATTTTAAAAAATGATTTATTTTCTGGTAGTATATTTGTAAAAACAGTAGGACCTCGGTAATCCTCACTCCAGCTTGTTCGGTGACCGCTGTAATCGTTAAGGTACGGGCTGTCATGCACGAACTAATGCGCCGTCCGTCATTGCCACCGAAAGCGATAAGCACTATACGTATTAACATGTAGTGTCAATTTAGCGCTCTTGCTAACACCGGCCGCCGGCAGAAGTTACCACCCACCAGACAAAGCCTTGCCGCCAAGCGATTTGTCGTGTTCCGGCATGATGTCTGGTGAAGCCGTACGGAGGACGGGACTGAGTTGTTGTGTTGCGATGTGTGCCGGGTACGATGCGCCTAATGTTGTTGTGTTGGGAGTTTGGTCGTGTGGAGGGTCTTCAGATCAATCTCCCTTTGGCGCAGCATCGTTGGTCGTGTTGTTGGGTTTAACATTGCATCACCTCGCTCAACTGCCGTCTTCCTTTCTATTCGCTCAATTTTAGTGAATAGGTTCTTAATAAAATAGCGCGCTTTACCATCGACGATCGCATCACTGCTTACCATCAGGCGGGATTGCGGTCAAGCGCTAGTTTTTAATTATTAAAAAAAAATGGTGCCGCCAAGTAAACATAAGACATTGACATTATAATTGCGGATTATAGAAATGTTAGATACAGGTCAGAGCTACCCTGTAATTGCTCGGAAGTTTGGCATAGGCAGGTCCACTGTAGGCGACATAAAGAAACTAAGGTTAAACATGTGTTTTATTAACATAAGCCTCGATAATTCGAAAAAGATCTTGTTTTTGCCCTCCGGATTAACCAGGTCGTACTGTAGTTACAAATACTTTTTTATTAAATAGTTTTTCTTTAATATTAGAAGCTAGTACTTAACCATTATCGTGCCTAACAGTAAGCAGTAATGCAATTGTTGATGGCAATGCGCAGTAGTTTGTTAAGAGCCTACCCGCTATTACATGTCAGTTATATATCCGTACATGAAAATAATGAATCTTATTAAGTACTAATTAGCGACCACCATCGACTTTGTTCATGTGGAGTTAGTTATGCTCCACTCCTATTGGTTGCAGTGTGATGTTATATAGCCTAAAGCCTTCCTGGATTAATGGGCTATCCAACGCAAAGAATGAAATGGGCTATAAATGCAAGAATTTTGCAAATCGGACCAGTAGTTCCTGAGATTAGTGCGTTCAAACAAATAAACAAACAAACTCTTCAGCTTTATATATTAGAATAGATTATAATTATTAGCGTGGGTAAAAGGAAACAAAATATACAATTAGTATGATCAAATCATTGTCCACAAAAATTTGAAGCGAGTTCACTGCATTCCAAGTCAAATCAGTATAATATCCAATTTCAGTATTATATGAATAAAGTCTTACAAAACTGCTAAATATTTTATAGTCTATACCTCTTTAGTTAGATAGTGTTCATGAATTTTTATATCACTGGGCAGACTATTGTATAATTTAACTCTCTCAAATGTTAGATTGTTTTACTTGTGTAAAACAATATTTTGTCATATCCTTATTTTATTGTCTGTATGTAAATAATAAAATAAATTGTTGAATTAGAGACTACTAGAGTAACACACAGTTCTTCAAGTAGACCATTATGAGTGCTAATATAAATATTGTATGTAGCGCTTGAAACCATAAGACTCGGGGCAGCAATTTTTTACTTAGTTCTAAGTTTTACTAAGTTTTTATGCACATACTAAACAAACAAATAAATAGATTATTATGAATTGACTACCTGATATAAATTTGTTGTTGCCATTATCCTGCTACCCTTATACAAATACATTAAGGGTTAAATATTACAGATGATCTAATAAAAACTACTGATTACCCTTTGCACTATCCATAAGGCCTTTTCTTCATTCAAATTAGAAATTAATGTTTTTAAAACCACAGAGTATTTCCTTATTAAGGTTTATATGCTCAGGGGTGAGCTGTTCTTTTTTAAATTTGCATTTTTTTCTGGAAGAAAAACCACTAATTGCTTTTTAATTAAAAATATATATATCTAAATAATCTCTGTGCTGTAGTGGACAGAAGTACGATCAGTGACCCCTTGCCTTATAATATAAGGCCCAAGAAGTTACAATAACGTTCATAGTAAAGTTGTACAAGTTCAGTTTTACAATGATTTTCCAGTAAAGGATAACACTAGTAAAATTATAAAATACACACCAAAAAATTGCAATCCAAAAGTTCATATTTACGACACATATGCACACACTCACAATACGGATTTAATATTTTTTTTTATATTTGTAGTCACCAAATACTTCAGTCTCCCATTTAAAAACTTGTTCTAAAGAAAAAAGTTTTTCTTAAACGTCACGTCACATAAATATTTTCATCGAACTGTCAAAATTATATTACCCGCTTGAAAAAATAGAACACGGATGCGGAACACGCGTTTATATAAACGCGGCATTATGATTTAGCCAGATTATATATTTTTTAAATTGACCTAAAAAAGGGAGGGAGTTACGTTTTATTTTACTAAGGTCTAATAATATGTGAGAATATCTAAGTTTTCTGTGTCGAAATTGTTACGCGGTTTGAAGACTGCTGTCCGGTTGCAACGGCCTTCTAATACTGTTCAAGAAATAACGCGAGATAGTATTCGCCGTTCGCCTTCCGCGGCCGGTTTACGCACAAGCAATGTAGGTACAATATACCTACAATGCCACAATAATTATGGAAACAAGACAATTACTGTACAAAATAGTCCCGCTACTGTTTAAGGTCGTTTGCGTGCTTTTTAATAGTCGACTGGCTCAATGACCTTATTTTAATAATTAGATGATCATAATAATACTGATAAGGTCATTAGTTCTATAAAAAGGTTGAAAAGCGAGCGTGGCATTAATAATTTTATGGTGATGAAGGATTACGACAACGGATCGATCTATCACGCTAATGAATACGTTGAACTTTTTGCTGTTTCTCTGAAAAGATTGAATACAAAATACTCTGTGAATTTTAATCAAAATTTATTCCATTTTTAAGATGGTTTTTAATGTTTGACAAAGCAATATCTCTTAAAAATACATCCGGCGTTTTTCGTTCCAAACCAAAAACCTCCCGGCTCCCGCGTGATCAAAAGTCAATCTGTCGTCCCATGAAGAACGGCGGCAAAATCTATGACTCCCTTCACGTCATAATTAAAAAATATGCGTTCGGAAATCCTTATTACATTAGGTGCGTACCTATCTAAAATTTCATTTATGTAATACTTATGTATGAAGTTAAAAATATTCAATATTTAGTCGCAATTTCTTATTAGTTCCATTCAATAATGATGGATGTAAATTAAAGAGAGAGAAAGAGAGAGAGAGCCATGTGCCATCTTGCACATGCCGCACGCTTTAGGCTATATACCATCGCCCTACGACCAATAGAAGCGGAGCATAACTAAACCACGCGAACGAAGTCGCTGTCGGCCGCTAGTCCTAAATAAAATAAACTTTCATTCTTTAAGAACTCCTTTTGAAGACGAATTTTCAAAAAATCTTTTTATTGTCCAACCTTTAATGTACCACACCCACACCATAGCGACAACACGTGAACGGGCGCTATTACGTCCCACCCACAGCACAACCACCATTGAAACGGATTACAGGTGGCCAGCCACATCGCAAACGCACCGATTTGTCTGTCTTTAAACACCGGTGTTCCTTTCAGGCAAAATCCTCCAGGAAGCAGGGGAAATAAAAAAAAAAAACAAGGTAATTTTTAAAATGAATTCATATTATTACAAATATTTAAGGATACTCTGGTCATCATCATCATCTCAACGTTAATCCCAGTCACTTCCCAACCTTTTTTCAGCTGGAGTCCGGGGTCCGCTTTATAATAGTTGTCGTGACAGATAAAGATCGCTGAGCAACGGCGGTAGGGGGCGTATGCGCACGGGTACAGACGTGTTCTAAAGTACTGGGTTCATCATCATCATCTCAGATTTAATCCCAGTCACATCCGAAGCCTTTTCAGCTTTTGGAGTCTGGGGTCCGTTTTACCAGTCTAACTGCTGATTTTGGCTAAACTTCGATATTTTCTGTTAAGCGACTGCCTTCTGACCTCCGCAGCCCGAAGGCGATATTGAAGCATTGCAGTTAGACCAATTGTTGGACTTTTGAGGGCTCCAACAACCCGTACCGACTGCCATTAGAAGTTCATATGGCAACCGGGACTATCGGCTCGTGCTTTCCGAGACACGACCAGACCAGTGCAAATATTCATAATCATGCATACAAATATTTGCACTGCGCGGGGATCGAACCCACCTGCTCTCCTGCAGCCGCCTTCGCTACGGCTATGCCCGTAGGTTGTCAAGTAAGGCTACTCTGGTATATGTAAGAAACATTAGTATACACTAGCCACCACATAATCACAATCAGATTGCAACCACTAGTGATAACTAAACAGCAAGAAGCTTCTTCTTCTTTTCATGTCCAAGATACTCTCCTCTCTTCCCATTCAAAGTGCAGGCACTTAGGACACTCCAACAAGTGAGATATGGATCGCCTGATTTGCAAGCACAGCTCTCATATTGGTGGTTGCCGGTTGGATTGGTCAATACCCCCCATCAAATTGCATATGCAGCATTGATATTATTATAAGCCACTGCAGACCAAGCCTGACAAGTAAGTGTTCCTAGTGTTTAGGACCGGCGCTCACTGTAGGCGTGGTTAGACATGGCACGGGTGGTTTTGTTCTAGTAACTCACAGTGTTCCATGGCATGCTCAATTAACCAATGACCGCTGCACAATTTTCAACGATATTTCAACTAGTTTAGCAATAAGAATTCCTTGACAATGTGGCCTATATGTCTCTCGGAATGCAATGGGGTGCCGCGACAACCTGTGGAATAAAGTGACAAGACAAGTCGTGCCTTCATGCCACAGCATCTTGCGGAACTTCGCCTCATTTCGAGGTACCATGATAACATCGAAATAAAGTAAAATGTACCTACTTACTCTAAACTAATAATATTTATTACATAAGAACCTTTGAAAGAGGTTAATCGTCGAATCCAACTCGCCAGGGCTGCTTTCGGGAAGCTACGTAGAATCTTCTCGTTCAAAATACCGCAGAGTCTCAAGACAAAAGTCTTCGACCAGTGTGTGTTGCCAGTGATGACTTATGGAATTGAGACGTGGTCGCTAACAATGGGCCTTATAAGAAGGCTCAAAGTCACTCAAAGGGCAATGGAGAGGGCTATGCTTGGGGTTTCACTGCGCGATCGAATCAGGAATAAGGAGATCCGCAGAAGAACGAGAGTAACCGACATAGCCCGAAGAATTGCAACACTAAAGTGGCAGTGGGCTGGACACATTGCCCGATGGGGCCGACGGGTTTTCGAGTGGCGACAAGGTGGACGGACGACCTGGTGAAGGTGGCGGGAAACCGCTGGACGCGGGAGGCGCACCTTGGGGAGAACCTTGGGGGAGGCCTATGTCCAGCAGTGGACGTCTTTCGGCTGAAATGATGATGATGAAGAACCTTTGAAGTTAGCTTCAAAATTACTTGATTAATAATAAAATCTTTTTCCATCACAATGCAGTGCCGTGGCGGCAGTGGGCGTTGGCCCTAACAAATCGGTAGTTGGTGAAGGTTTCTCTTCTCCCAATGGGTTGTGTTGTATGAAAAATCAGCGCTAAATCAATACAATCGCTATTCCTTCGTGAACTTTAAAGAACGTTAGACTTTGGCGTCGATCCTGTTGTTCACATGCTAAACTAATTTTAAGATAAGTGCATCTTTTTCTTTCTATTTCATTAGGAAAATGACAGTTTAGATCTGTCAAATTAGTGTGCTCCTGATGTAAACTGACGTATTTTTAGTCGCCATGTTTTTAATCGCGTCTAAATTGTCTATGGAGTATCTTAATTTGATAAGGAGTGAACTAAAATCAATTTTATCCAGTCTAATTACAATCTGTAATATGTTGAAAAATATTGCTAAATCGTTGCTTCCTGTTTGAAAAAATTGTGCGCTTGACAACAAAAAACGCAACGATTGTTATTGAACTGTCAAAAGGAAACCCATTGCTACTGATAGTGTTACATAATTACTCCGCTGTAGCCGTGTCAATCAGATCAGGCTTAGGCATTCAAGCTTTAAGGCCTAAAGGTATTATAGGTAAAGAAGTAAAACAAAAAATATGTAGCTATCTAGCTATGTATATTGTAGGCCTTTCTTGGCTCCACGGTCGGGCATCGCAGGCTTTTAATAATTTTAATAATAGTTATACTTATATTTAGTATTTTTTTAAAATATATTTTTAGCTAATTACACAGTTTCATCTAGATCTTCAATTTTTCTTTTCTTCCGGTTGTTACGCTCGAGTTTTTCTTCCAAACTTGCTGCAACAATAAAAGTTTTATTTTATACCAACCTTTTTTTTTTGTAGATGGGAAATCGTCTACTGATCTCTCTCGTGTTTCATTGTCAGATTTTTACTGACTAAAACCATCCTTTACCACAAGTTACATGACAAATTCTACCAGTTTCCTTCCCGCTGCCACAAGTTACATGACGATTTCTACCAGTTTACTTCCCTCTAACACAAGTTACATGACGATTTCTATCAGTTTTCTTCCCTCTAACAGAAGTTACATGACGATTTCTATCAGTTTTCTTCCCTCTAACACAAGTTATCTGACGATTTCTATCACTTTTCCTCCCTCTAACAAAAGTTACATGACGATTTCTATCAGTTTTCTTCCCACTAACACAAGTTACACGACGATTTCTACCACTTTTTTTCTCTCTACCACAAGCTACATGACGAATTCTACCAGTTTCCTTCCCCCTGCCACAAGTTACATGACGATTTCTATCAGTTTTCTTCCCTCTAATACAAATTACATGACGATTTCTATCAGTTTTCTTCCCTCTAACACAAATTACATGACGATTTCTACCACTTTTCTTATCACTACCACAAGTTACATGAAGATTTCTACCAGTATACTCCCCTCTACCACAAGTTACATGACGATTTCTACCAATTTAATCTCCATAACCTGATGATTTCTAACAGTTTACTCCCCTACCTCAAGTTACGTAACGTATTCTATCAATTTAATACTCCCCTACCACAAATTACGTGACGATTTCTACCAATTTACTCCCCTCTACCACAAGTTATATGACGATTTCTACCAGTTTAATTCCTACTAGTTACGATTTCTAGCAGTTTACTTCCTACCACAAGTTATTGGACGATTTCTACAAGTCTACACCCCTACCGAAAGCTATCTACCAAGAACTATGAGATTTGTAGTCTATATTAATAAAAAAATAAAAACCTTTCAAGTTTTAAGCTCAAAACTGTAACGATAGGATAGTTGTGTTCTGAATATTAAATTTAAAAAAAATAAGGAATACTCACGACATGTCACCCTTTTCAACAAAGGCGTATAAACTTTAGCTTTATCGCCCTGTAGCAGACCCGTGGTATATGCTACGACTCTGTCAGAATCTGCCACCTGGCCTCCGCAGACTTGCAAGTACTGCGACTCCAGTTGATTGATGGCCTCTTTTATCATTGTTGCCCTGAAAAGGTTTAAACGTCTAAACAACAACATCACGACTGCATTTGGAAGGGAAGAGAATGACGAATTCTGGGACTAACCATACCTACATTCAACCACATTTCCGTAATGCCTAAAAAGCAATACTATACTATCAACTGGTACTTGAGCGCAATCCCGCCTTATGGTAAGCAGTGAAGCGATCGCTGATGGTAAAGGATGCTAGTTTATTAAGAGCCTTATTCACTCTAGCCTTGAAGATATGATCTTCAAGATGACGGAGACGCCGGCAACAGATGTCATTGCAGACCTACAAAAACAAGAGCAGATCAACAACCTAAGAAATACATACCCCGGCACGATGCAGGAAATGATGCTCCAATGAGTATCCCAGGAAGTTGAGGTATGCCGCATCTGGCGGACATCTAATCTAGGTCTCCGTCAAGATAAGCAGGTGAGGCTTATCAGCCTCTAGGTGGTGATGGTCTGCATCGAGATTTGAGTGTAGACCTCGAAAATTGGGGAGGTGCACTTGGAACTTGGGGGAGTATATGAAAATATTATAATAAATAACACATTCCTGTTTCAGCCGATCGAGAGAGGGAAGCCGCATGCCCGCATCCTCTATCCCCTCCTACAGAAGACGCACCGGGCGCTCGAGAAGGGTGGAAAAAGATCTGTGACCTCCATGAGAGATGGACTGCGGGCGGCTGACTAGAGGCGTCTGTAATACGGGCACAGGCCCGAGTTGGTGTCGCACTCTTTCATGCACGTGTGATAATTGTGGGAATGGGGGATGAGACGCACGGGGAGATGAGAATGCAGGCTTGAAGCCTATCATTCCCATAGGTAGAGATGGAACACAGCGGTGATTAAGCCCGTAAGAGACCGGCAGCATATACCCTTCTGTCACCCCGTCACCCCCACGATGGAAGGAGGGGGGAGTCTGCGGCGAACTGAGTTAGTATTCGCAGCGGATAATCACACAATTAGTTTAGAAATGCTACGTTATTCTACTCTTCTTTCTGCACTGGCATAGGATTTGATTCTATAGGCTAATAGAAACGAACAAAGATGACCCATGGCTCCAAAACGTGGTTGATCAAATAGGCTTTGTTAAACGGCCAACAGCCACCTAAAAGGCAACGGAGAAATGCTTCGAGTTTCCCAATATGACCGAATTAGAAATTAAGAGGAGCAGAATCAGGGTGATATGTAACATTTGTTCACAGACTAGTAATACAATAATAAGAAAAAATAAAAGTAGAATGTACAGGCGACAGCACACCAAGGTACTGCAATATGAGAGAATTCCATATAAGATTTTCAACTTTTGTCGTCCGTGTATTTGCGTGAGTCTCTCTCATGTTTGTAAGTGTGCGTGTGCGTGCGTGTGTGTGCAAGTGCGTGTGTGTGTGTGTGTGTGGGTGAAAGATGAATGATGGGCATATTTGTGTAATGAGTTCAATATTACAAGAGTAAGGAAAAAAATAAAAAGGTCGAAAGGCTTTTTTATAGACGAAGGTGACCTTTTGAAGACCGTAGGAATACATTGAAGGCGGGAAGCAAGGATCCGGACGAAGTGTAGATGTTTGGAGCCCAGTGGACGTCTTTCGGCTGGAATGAATGATGTATGTTCAAGGTTCAGGTAAAAGAATGAATACTAACTTGATACTTTGACAGGTCCATTCGCGTTGCATATGAGCCAACAATGCCGCCTGCTGGTGTTTGTCATACTTCCATCCAGAGTTAGGCAGATCGTAGGAGCAGTCGGACAGGTTTAGCGGTACATCTAAAGCCATATTATACTGTGGTTTTCTGGAAAAAGATCAGAACTTAATAATAAATTCTTGCCCTCCATGGGACTTTTTATGAGGCCGGAATTTGGAATTAATACGCGGAAAAAAAAGATTATTCCAAAATTCATTAATATTTTTACAATGATGACTATGTAAAATTTCATATTTTATTTGGTCATGTGTTTACCTAACCTTTATTATCCTTATGGGTCGGACGGGGTTTTCTTTACATATTGTATAAGTAGTTTAGGAACACAGGTGTGTTTGAGTCAGTAAAAGTTTGACACGCCCTTCCGCTCCACCTAGAGTAGGAGAGTTCATAAGAAATGATGTGATGTCTTCTCAGCCTGTAGCCAGGTCCACAAAGTTGCTGGACAGGTCCAGGTTGCTGGACAAAAGCCTCCCCAAGACTTGATGACGATGACCGGTCTTGTGCTGCCCGCATCCATCGGCTTCCCGCGACCTATACCAGGTCATCGGTCCACCTTGTCAGGGACCTCCCTACGCTGCGTCTTCCGGTACGTGGGCGTCTTCCCAGAACTTTACTGCCCCATCGGTCGTGGGTTCTACGTTCAATGTGCCCCCCCACTGCCATTTAAATTTAGCGACTCGAAGTGAAAAATTATCAACATTATTTTTTATTTAGGCGAAACCGAAAGTTTGTTCAGAATATGCAACTGCACCTTCTTTGTATGAGAGGAGACCTGTGCCCAGCAGTGGGACGATAAAAAGGTTGATGATGATGATACAACTGAATCGTTTCCAATCATTTTTACACCATGTTATATTATTTCCCAAATAAATTTAGAAATTGTTGCAGTGTGGCTACCGAGCGCGCATGGTAGATCACAAAACTGCGAACGCGCGCGTAACAACTGCTGCCAGAGGTCAACGCACCGTTCGCCCGCCCAAACGGAGCGTGGACCATATTTTTGTTGGGATAGGCAAGTACGATAACAAGATCATAACTTTGTGATTTTTCATGATATCTTTTTAACCGACTTCAAAAAGGAGGAGGTTACTCTATAATCGTATATATGCTTTCTTTTTTTGTGTGTTTGTTCGCGGATAACTTCGTCGTTTATGAACCGATTTTGATCATTCTTTTTCTGTTGGAAAGAAGACATTCCCAAGGTGGTCCCATGATAAGGGCATCCGGGTTTGATGGTGGAAGACCAGATAAATCAAGGGAAACTTTAAAAAATCCTAGGGGCAACCAGTGCGTTTGTAAGTTTTTTCATTAAGTATTTTAGCGTCAGCATCCAGACTAACCGAATGCAGCTGAACAGTAGGCCTAGTATGAGTTTTCAATACGAAACTCGATCGTCGATATCGAGCGCGTTTGGCGCTCTCATTGGTTGAGAGTTCTTACGACCTTGAAGCGGGCCAATCACTGAGTCAAACGCGCTGGATATCGACGATCGAGTTTCGTAATGAAAACTCATACTAGGCCTACAGTACTTTTCACAACTAAAAAGGGTAATTTTTTTTTTACATAAAAAACAACCGACTTCCAAAAAACACTATAAAGTGAAAAATAACTAATTTCGGAAGTCGGTGTCAAAAACTAATATACAAAAACCAAAGACACCGACTTCCGAAATTAGTTATTTACAAATAGCGTTGTAAATATACGGGAAAAATATAAGTAAAAAAGTACATACCTGGGATGGTTCTCTACATCTAACAACTCGCTGATAACTTCAGGAGACTCCTTCCTCCCCCCTATGAGGAGCAGTACCCCCATGATGCACCGTATCTGGTGCCAGAGGAACGCGTTTCCCTCAATCAGGAGGTAGTACATCGATGTCGCTTGAAAATAGAAAATGAATTGTTTTAGATACATTAAAAGTCCACCAGACAAAGTCGTGCCGCCAAGCGATTTGTCGTGTTCCGGCATGATGCCTGCTGAAGCAGTACGGAGGACAGGTTAAAGCAGCTGTGTTGTAATGCGCCAAATGTTGTTGCGTCGGGAATTTGGTACTGGAGGGTCTCCAGATCAATCTCCTTCTGGCGTAGCATCGTAGATCGTGTTCTTGAGTTTAGCATTGGACTCTCGTTCACCTGCCGTCTTCCTTTCTATTCACTATTTTAGTGAATAGGCTCTTAATAAACTAGCGCTCTTTACCACTAACGATTGCATCACTGCTTAGCATCCAGCTGGGATTGCGGTCGGCAACTAGTTTATAATTATAAAAAATCGGCCAAGTGTGTGTTGGACTCACGCACAAAGGGTTCCGTAACATTGATTTATGAAATTAAAGGATTTAAGTTATTTGTATGAAACATACCCGTATCGGTAATGCCTGTTTTAAGTAAGGTGTTTGAAAAAATTATGGTTAATCAAATGCTTTATCATTTTAACAGCAATACAATCTTTCACGATCAAAAGTATGGTTTCACCAGAGGACGTTGTACGACTGACGCTGGTGTCACTTTATTAAAACATGTATTTGCAGCGTGGCAAGAAGCCCAAGATGCGATAGGGATTTTTTGTGACCTCTCAAAGGCTTTTGATTGTGTCAATCATGAAACCTTACTTTTAAAGCTTGAACATCATGGGATGGGTAAACTTGCACTCAGCTTGGTAAACTCTTATTTAATTGATAGACAACAGCAAGTTTAGATAAATGGTGGTCAATTCTCCGGGTTTGAAAGTCAAAATGGGTGTACCGCAAGGCTCAATTTTGGGTCCTTTCCTCTTTTTAGTATATATAAACGATCTACCGCATCTATTAAAAAAACAACCACATATTGTATTGTTTGCTGATGATACTTCGTTAATTTTTTAAATCAATAGACGTTGCTCAAACCTTGAGGACGTAAACAATGCTTTACAGCAAGTCCAAAATTGGTTCACTGCTAATAATTTAGTAGTAAATGCAAAAAAGACTAACCCCCTTATTCATAAACGCTGCTTAAAGTTAACTAGTGATTAGCGATTTTTTAACCATTCAATTTTGACCTTTTAACGTCACGTAACTTAAATCATCCTTTATGAATATACGCCACAGTGTTTAAGTGTTTATTCATAAACGAAGATTAAAGTTAAGTGACGTGCAAACGTCTGAAATGTATGGTTAAAGAATCGCTAATCACTAGTTAACTTTAAACATCTTTTATGAATAAGGGGGAATGTTTATAAGATTTGCGTTACCAAATGTTACAAGTACTTACTCTGATATAGTAATGAACAAGAAGAAACTCGAATTCGTCGAGAACACGGTTTTCCTGGGGATCACGCTTGACTCGAGGCTACAATGGGGTCCTCATTTAACATCTCTGGCAGGACGGTTTAGTTCAGCAGCATATGCTGTCAGAAAAATCCGTCAATTTACTGATGTAGATACTGCGAGACTAGTCTATTTTGGCTACTTTCATAGTATCATCTCATACGGTATTTTGCTTTGGGGACGGGCTGCAGACATAGAGTCTATTTTTATTCCACAGAAAAGAGCTATCAGTCATATTTATAATCTCCGCAGACGGTATCTCTTAGGGAACTATTTAAAGAAATAAACATCCTTACGGTCCCTTGTCAGTACATTTATGAAAACATTGTTGTTCGGAAAAATATTGATCTTTTTAATAAGATAAGTGACAGGCAGAATTTTAATACTAGGAATAGAAACAACTAGCCTAGCGATTCAACAACTCAATGAGTCTAAATTTAAAACATGCATTAAACGCACGCTGTGTAAACAAGCATATTATAAACTGGAAGATTATATCCTTGATAAAAATGCTTGGCTAAATGCCAGTCCTGCTCCACAGCCACAGACAATTTTGTAGGTTTGGAAGAGATACCATTCCCCCTTTTTTGTTGTTTTCCAAATATTCCTTTTTTATTTTTATTTGTTTATTTCAAATGTGCATGTGATTTTGCTACCATGATTTTGTAACATAGTATTGTATAGTGTAAAATGACTTTTCAAGTTTGTGAATGTGAGTCACCATGGTGTATGGTATGTTTTTTTTATAACTTGTTTGACATTACGAGCATGGCAGTTGAGAGTTTGTCATGCTCACTCAAATGTCTTGCTGATAGTGGCGCTTGTTGTTGGGTCATTTGGTTCCCTTCAAAATGGTTGAGCTTAGTGGGGCTGATGCGCGCGTCATGCTCGTGAGCGGGGGCCGTCAGTGGAGACTGGTCATCTCTTAGCTGCCAGTGGGCTTAATTCATTTTCTAACTTATAATCAATTTTTATATTTAATGTATACATTGTGCTCACATGATAGAAGCAACAGAAATATGTAACGAAGAAATGTAACCCATACTATGATTTTAAAAGAGTATCTATGGAGTTTCTTGCACGTTCTTCTCCATAGAGATCTACGCTTTGGAACGTGCAATTTAGCTGAACTTTACTTGGACTGACCGACATTGACTATTCAGAAGCACCAACGGATAGTTAATTTGAAATAAACAATGTTGAAAGATTACGCGGTAACGAGCGGTTTACAATTTACGAGGTATTAAAAAAAACTACGTACTAGATCTCGTTCAAAACAATTTTCGTTGGCGGTTGTTATAATAATGTAAATTATGTTTTGTTACTGGTTTGTGCTGTTGTTTTTTCATTTTTTTATTTATGGAAGTTAGAGGGGGGGGGGGGGGGCGCAACCTTTTCCAATTTTGAAGCGTCTGTCACGCAAACAATATATTTTAGAAACCTCAATATAATTTTTGAAGACCTATCCATAGATACCCCACACGTGTTTGATGAAAAAAAAAGTTTTTGAGTTTCAGTTCTAAGTATCCCCATACTTAGAACTGAAACTCAAAAACTTTTTTTTTGAGTTTCAAAGCCCCCAATATTTATTATTATTTTTTTTTATTTTTGCATCAAAATCTTAATGCGGTTCATAGAATACATCTACCTACCAAGTTTCAACAGTATAGCTCTTATAATTTCGGAAAAAAAATGGCTGTGACATACGGACGGTCAAACGTACAGGCAGACATGACGAATCTATAAGGGTTCCGTTTTTTGCAATTTGGCTACGTAACCCTAAAAAAGGGAGTGGGCCGTAATCTACCACGCAGGTTCAGTGCGGGTTGATAATGGCAAATGTCTTCGAAGTTATATACGGAATAAACTAATCTCAACTTTATTCTAATGGCATTTAAGTTGATTGCGAGTGACTAAGCACTGTTGAAAAAAATTTTTTTTTTTTTTAATAATTATAAACTAGCGCTTGACCGCAATCCCGCCTGATGGTAAGCAGTGATGCGAACGTTGATGGTAAAGCGCGCTAGTTTATTAAGAGTGAAGAGGTCACTCAGAAAAACTGACCGAATAGGATGAAAAACGGCAGTTGAGCGAGGTGGTGCAATGTTAAACCCAACAACACGACCAACGATGCTGCGCCAAAGGGAGATTGATCTGAAGATCCCCCACGACCAAACTCCCAACACAACAACATTAGGCGCATGGTACCCGGCACACATCGCAACACAACTGCTCAGACCCGTCCTCCGTACGGCTTCACCAGACATCATGCCGGAACACGACAAATCGCTTGGCGGCAAGGCATTGTCTGGTGGGTGGTAACTTCTGCCATGTGTGTATTTGAGGAGCTCGTGGCTAAACAAATAACAGGCAGACAGGTCGATCAGACAGGTCAAGCTACGCTTGCCGCGGTTGGTATGTGGATGGGTGACCATATTTACATTCTCCCTCCGTGCCCCGGAAAGCACGTTAAGCCGTTCGTCCCTGCTGTCATTTGTAAATCTTTGACATTTGTTACGGGTCGTAAGAAGTCTGAAAATTATTTTATGTAGTAATAATAGTGGGTTGTAGTGTGCTGTGACCTAGGGTGGCCTATCGAATGGTACAGGTTTCATCGATATTGTCAACGAAGTGTCGACATAGAAATTTCTAGAAACTAGTCTCTGGTGAATTACCGTAGGTACCTGCTGAATGTACTCGAAGTTATGCGCTATTATTATTGATTCGGACGGATCTGGAATGTTCGATCAGCTGATCTATATAAAGAGACGTGACGCCAGCCCGCAGTCAGTCTGCATTCGACTACCGAGGCGAAAACAAGCGACAGTTAAAAAGCGAAACTTTTCTCGGTGGTAGGCCATAACATCGGCCGCCGGCAGAAGTTACCACCCACCAGACAAAGCCTTGCCGCCAAGCGATTTGTCGTATTCCGGCATGATGTCTGGTGAAGCCGTACGGAGGACGGGTCTGAGCAGATGTGTTGCGATGTGTGCCGGGTAGGATGCGCCTAATGTTGTTGTGTTGGGAGTTTGGTCGTGGAGGATCTTCAGATCAATCTCCCTTTGGCGCAGCATCGTTGGTCGTGTTGTTGGATTTAACATTGCATCACCTCGCTCAACTGCCGTCTTCCTTTCTATTCGCTCAGTTTTTCTGAGTGAATAGGCTCTTAATAAACTAGCGCGCTTATCATCAACGATCGCATCACTGCTTACCATCATGCGGGATTGCGGTCAAGCGCTAGTTTATAACTATAAAAAAAAAAACGATCTACAGCGACAACCTAACGAGAACTTTGAGGGCATGTGAAGTAACATCTGTATTGTTGTTGTGCGTGTGCGATGTGGACTTGGCGGAAATAAGGGAAGACTTCGGTGCGACATCAGCTACGTTCTAATTGTCATTGCCTACGATCGACTGTACCTTCTTTGCACTAGATTATTTACTAAAAAATACTGGAAATGTGTTTCGGGGCATGCATAATTATACAAAAAATTACCATGTATACAATATGTAAAGAAAACCCTGTCCGACCCATAAGGATAATAAAGGTTAGGTAAACACATGACCAAATATAAAAAAAATTACGTAATCATCATGATAACAATACTAATGGATTTTGAAATAATCTTTTTTTCCCGTCAATTAATTCCAACTTCCCCGAAATTTGGTAATTTAAAAAAAAGTGAAAACACCATTTTGACGGTATTATTATATATATATATACATAGCGACACGACCACGTGCCGCGTGCCCTGCCCCCCGTCGCCCGCGGAAGGGTTGCCTACCGCACATGTATTAAGTTACCTCTTTTTGGGAAATAAATTTTTTTTAGGGGGATTTTTTTTTTGAGTTTAGCCCGGCTTTGTACCATTAGTAGAATCAGTTATCGATACCTAACAATACCTTTACGGATCGGACAGGGTTTTCTTTACATATTGTATAGTATAGCCTAGACTTAAAAAACTTACGTAGTTCGCTATCCATATTATTAACTGGAAAAATATCAGCAGTGAATATTTCTCGACGGAACTGGACCACTCCATTACCAACATCCATTTTACACAAATTACGATAGTCATGGGATCCAATGAGCCGCGCACAGCCTAAACGCATAGCTTCAATGTCCAATGAGGATCGGGGAAAGTAGTATTTGTATGTTCGTTTCTTGCAATCGAATCTGGAAACAGTAAAACATTAGTAGCGTCAAACCAGAATAATACTAATAGATAATAACAAGTCGTGGTGGCCTAGTGATTAAAACACCAGCCTCTCTATCCTAAGTATGAGTGTGCGAGAGACCCTCCACGACCAAACAACATTTGGTGCATCGTACCCGGCACACATCGCAATAAAACTGCTCAGACCCGTCCTCCGTACGGCATCACCAGACATCATGCCGGAATACGACGAATCGCTTGGTGGCAAGACTTTGTCTGGCGGGTGGAAAAAGTACGTCTAGAATACAACAAAATGGTCAAACCGTGCACTATAATCCGGTTTATCCTCTGGTATAGGATACCATGCAACGACTTTAATATCCTTTGGTAATAACCCGTTTAATATTTTACAATACGGCATTTCATTGTCTATGGCTTCCTGCGAGTTCTGCTGACCCAACGGGAATTTACTGCGCAATGATATTGATATAACCTGCAAAACAAGACATTTTTTATCATTACATTTTCAACCTTACGACAATGGGTCGCATATCACACTTTCGTGATTTAAAAGTGAAGTACTGTGGGACCCCTGGTCGGGGGACAACATCGATCTCCCGGCCACTCCAAGCGCGGGCATGCAGGCGGTGAGCAGTGGGCAGCTAGCCGATTTCGCCAGACAAATATGGCGACAACGCGCAACTTATGTCCGCAGCGACGTCAGATGAAGTCGTGCGACTTCGCGAAACTTCGCCTGACATATCTGGGGACATCGTGCGACTTATGTCCGTAGCAACGTCATCAGCGGTGATCGAGCATTAGGAATAAATTTGAATCAAAAAGATGTTGCCGCCATTTCATTCGCGAATAAAAACAAATATCTCGTCGACACAATCATGAAGACAACACTACGCGGCTATAGTGACGCGCGATCTGCCCGCTAGTTTCGAGGACGGGTCTTCGATGCCCGCCGGGCTCTCGCGCCGCTGCCGCCGCCGCCCCGCTGCCCGCAAGATTCGAGGCAGCGGCCTAAGGACCAGGCCCGAGTCGACGGAACGTTGTGTTTCACGCGCGCCTCAAAGAGATGTCAGCACTATGTGTCGGGGTCCACGAAGACCGACGTCTCCTGGGTCAGGGTTGCGGTTGGTTAAAAAAAAAACCGTGGTCCTGGCTTACAGACAACTGAAGGAACACGGGTAGGGTTTTAGTCAGTAAAAGTCTGACAAGCGCTTCCGCTCCGCCCAGAGCGGAATAGGTCAGTTGATGATTTCCCATACCAAGCAAAAAAAAAGGACTGTGGGACTGTCTCTCGCTTGCCGTGGTTTGTCCATGGAGAGAACCATTTTCATATACCAAGACCCAGTAGCGCATGTACCACCTTGCTGGACGCCTCATAGTAATCAATAAGCTTTCTGTATGACAGTTTTCTGTTTTCTGATGTTTTATAGACCTGTCTGCAACAAATTCTGATGTCTGGTGAAGACGTTCGGAGGACGGGTCTGAGGAGTTGTGTTGCGATGTGTGCCGGGTACGATGCGCCTAATGTTGTTGTGTTGGGAGTTTGGTTGTGGAGGGTCTTCAGATCAATCTCCCTTTGGCGTAGCATCGTTGGTCGTGTTGTTGGGTTTAACATTGCATCACCTCGCTCTACTGCCGTCTTCCTTTCCTTCCTATTCGCTCAGTTTTTCTGAGTGAATAGGCTCTTAATAAACTAGCGCGCTTTACCATCAACGATCGCATCACTGCTTACCATCAGGCGGGATTGCGGTCAAGCGCTAATTTAAAATTATTAAAAAAGAAATATTTGTTAAAATATTCTGGGACTTGACATTGTAGAGACAAAAAGTGATAAAAGCCTCTTTTTATGATTATATAATCTAGTGCGTCACCGCAATCCCGTCTGATGGTAAGCAGTGACGCAATCGATGATGGTAAAGCTCGCTAGTTTATTAAGAACCTATTCACTCTAGCCTTGAAGATACTTAAATTGTAGTCGGACCGAAACACCGCCGCTGGCAAACCTTACAGCCTATACCTTGAAAACTTGTAAATCAGTCATTGCCAAGACCCGTCAGTGCCTCAAAAAGCACATTAACCCATTACTTCCCAAGCATTGAAAATATTGGATTTTTTTGATGAAATCTTGTATTAGGGCTCTTAATATGTTAAGAAAAAATAATATGGCAAAAAAATAAATTAAAAAAAAAACGGTTTCGCTGACTCAGCATGTCCTATAAATAGGACAGTGGGAACATATGGTCAGGAAAAAGTAAAGATAAGAATTATATGGAAATCAGCTTTATTTAAAAATAGGACCAGTAACAGTATCAGAAATAATGTAATAAAAGCTTATTTTGTATGATAAGGTATGAAACAATCACTGCAGAGTGTTTTTTCACATTTAGAACAAAATGTTAAAGGCTTTTTTTTACAGCCTTGTCCTTGGCAACGTCTTTGTTTGTCCCTCTTGGTCATATAGTGACCATAATTGTCAAATCTTATAGGTTGTAAAAGAACTTCTGAAGTACCTGATGTAAGCTTATTTACTTTGCCTTCCGATTTTTTCATCCAAGAAAAACATACCCTTCTTCTGAAATCAAGCAGAGGTATGGTCTCATCTTTATTTACCTGGTTATAAATAATCCATGCATTGACTAGAGTCATGTCCAAAACACGGATTACTAGAGGCCAATACCATTTTTTACCTCTAAAGCGGATTGGATACTTAGAAATAAGCCAATCATGTTTATCCACTCCTCCCATGTTTTTATTATAATTATGAATAAGCTTTGGCTGATTCACAGCAACTTTGGCCTTTTCTACCTTTGAGTACCTATTAGTTTTTACAAAAGGTTCAACAGTATCAAAATTAGTTAAGAGACATACTACATTGTTATCATGCCATTTCACGCATAATATTTCATTATTTTTATCGAAACGATGATCGGAATAACCACGTTCTTGCTTCTTCATTTCTTGTTTGGTCATGATTGGACATTTCTTAGTCCTATTGTCTCTGACTGTCCCTGTAGCTCTGAACCCTTCAGATTTCAAGTCAATCAACAATTGCATACTGCTGAAGAAGTTATCGAAGTAGACTACATGTGCACTAGGATCAGTACATACTGTAAGCAACTTTTTTACCACTCTTGAACCCAAGCCATCACCAGTATTACAAGATATTTGAGGATCCTTTCCTGTATAAAGCGAAAAGTTATAACAATATCCGCTTACTCCACACAGTGCCCAAAGCTTGTATCCAAATCTTACTGGTTTACCTTTTATAAACTGTTTGATACCATGGTGACCAAAGTATTTGACGATCATTTCATCAACAGCTAAGTTGGATTCAAAAACACCAAACTTTTGGAATGATTTATTAGCTTTATCGATAAATGGGCGAATTTTGAAAGCTTTGTCACTATTATCAATTCTTGAATTGTCATTGAAATGTAAATATGATTTAATTTTATCAAAACGATTCCGAGACATCGCTCGTTCAACAAATGGAATGTGTACATCATCATCTCTGCACCAATATAGTTTGCTTTGAGGCAAGTGGAGATACGAAGAGAAAAACAAAATTCCTATGAATACTTTTAGCTCATTCACGGTAAGATTGAAGTTCAAATCATTTTTATAATTTTTGGCATAGGTTACTGTTTCATGCACTATATATTCTAGAATCTGGTCACATAACAAGTGTTCGAATATTTCTACCGCAGATTTTCCTTCCAATTCCGTAATCATATTTTCTAAACATTGTTTAGCAGTATTAGATTCCGGCTGAATTTCAGAATATACAGGTTCACACTTACGCCAAATGACTGTCTTGTTGGTCCGAGATGTGGTTTGAGTAGGAAGATCTTCCTCGACGTTATCAATTGTACATGAAAATTCCACTTGACCAGCCACATCTGACACTGGCAGAACTCCCATATCGTCGTCATTACCTTCTTCTATATCAGTCATTTTATCCACTTCATCCGGGGGCAATATCGCAACTTCCAAGTCATTGAACTCCTCGTCACTACAATCTTCAATATCTTGAAGATACTCGGTGATTTCAGACACCATCAATGCTTTTTTATATTTTCTTCTCACTGCATCCATGATCTATAAACAATAATTATACATATATAGTAAGTATAAAAATTATATTATATATATATAAATATATATATTCATATACCATCCCAAACTAAACAAATATATCGTTAACCACTTGATAAGAAACAAAATCTAATATTTTTGCTTACCTCCTTTGCTTTCCTCAATCTTATAAAAAAATCACAATTTTTTATATTACGAGATGTGTTGTGCTTGACGAAGACTTATCGACTAAAGTAAAGTTTACGAAACACTTGCAAGAAACAAAACAATAGACACGTTTGAACTTATAGCGAGCGTAACAGGATCGAACACGCTTTCACGGCTACTTGTAAAGACATGTTCCCAGTGTCATATTTATAGTACGCCTTTTTTTGAATTAGTATCACAAGCTTCCAAATAATATTTTGTTTTAGTTTTTAATTATAATAGATTCAGTAGAGATCTAAAAATCTATTTGATGGACTTTGAAGCTGATAACTTTTTATTTTCGGTTTTTTATAATCAAATCATAATACTCTTTTTAAGCTGACGAATTTTCTCAATTTAAAAATACGTATATTATAAATACGATAACTTTTTTAAGAGCGAAAAAAATATATTTTATTGGGAAAATAGTGTGAAAATACGAATTTCATCAAAACCAATAAAAATAATAACCCTAACATAGAAAAAAAAAATGTTGATTATAGTGTCCTAAAAATAGGACAGTGGGAGGAATGGGTTAAGGAGTTAGGCCCGGCTGTCAGTCGTGGATCTGTGGCTGTTACGGATCGGTAGAAGCCGGAAGACCTGACTACAAGGTCTTATGTCTTATCAAGGGGTATCTTATTGAAAGGGTACATGACAACCTCGGTGGCGTAGCGGGATCGAACGCGACCGCTGCGCAAGGAGGCGCTGGTTCGATCTCCGCGCAGTGCAAATATTTGTATGCATAAATATGAATATTTGCACTGATCTGGTCGTGCCTCGGAAAGCACGTTAAGCCGTTGTTCCCAGTTGCTATACGAACATCTAGTGGCAGTCGTTACAGGTTGTTGGAGCCTTTTGGTCTATTGATCTAACTGCAATGCTTCGATGTCGGCTTCGGGTTGTGGAGGTCAGACGGCAGTCCCTTTACGGAAAATATCGAAGTTTAGCCAAAATCTGCAATTAGACTGGTAAAGCGGACCCCAGACTTCAAAACTAAAAAGCTACGGATGCGACTGGGATTAACGTGAAATGATGATGACCTTATTGCCCAGTGACTGAGTTGCCAGTCACTCCATGTGAAACCACAGACACACTAGGGGACAAATGTCGTGCAACACGTGTCGCCAACGACGTCGGGTGCAGTAGCACGACGTTTGCGGACTTCGGTCGACATGTCTGGCAACATCGCGCGACACGGTTCGCCAGCGACGTTAGAAGAGGTAGCGCGACGTTGCCGGACTTTTTTCGACATGTCTGGTAACATCGCGCGACACCTGTCGCCATCTAGGTACATTCACTACTGCTTTGCTACGGATATAAGTCGCACGATGTCCCCAGATATGTCAGGCGAAGTTTCGCGAAGTCGGACGACTTCATCTGACGTCGCTGCGGACATAACTGGCGCGTTGTAGCCATATTTGTCTGGTGAAATCGGCCGGCTCCGCTTGACATGTCTTGACTTGACAAAAACCGAGAAAAAGTTGGACGCGGCCTGCATCCAGCGCTTCCCTGCGATTTTGGTCAGGTCTTCCGACCACCTAGTTGGTGGGTGTCCGATTGATTTGATAACGAAAAATATTTAACTTATTTTATTCTAACAGTGTTTTTCAACATGTGAGTAGCGAGCCCTTAAGGGACGCTAAACCTCACAGAGGGGGTCACTGTTTCTTTAAAATTATAGGAGGTTCCAAACACTTCAAAGTTTCTCTGAAGCTTTTTGCCAAAATTCTTTACTTACCTGCCCAAGGGCACTGACACCTTTATCAGTTCGTCCGCAACGATGATAATTTGACAACTCTCTGCTTTGAATCAAGCATGATTTATTCAGTGCGTGGAAGAGATGATTCTCTACGGTCTGGTTGGTGTCTTCTTGAACCACAAAACCGTTGTAGTCCCAACCAAAGTAGATAATACGGAGTAGAACCCGTCGGAAGTGGCATCTGAAAATTAATGACATTGTATCATTCCTTATTTTCTATAAAAGATTCTAAGGTACAACTGTGCTTCAGACGTTTAGCTCCCAGACTGGAACAGGCCTGGGCTATCCCGAAGCGGCTTCTCGCCAATCTGGGACCGGGGCACAAAACGACTCCTGCCGGAAGCTCTACGCGGGGCCGTTGGGTCCATGGCCTTATCCTCATCGGGCTGGCCCAGCGACCAGCCCGATGCCTTACCGCATCCCAGAGAGTCATGGTTGTTCGGCTGGTACGAGGATACCGCACGGGATTGCCGCCTTGGGATCTATAGGCCAAAGCCCTCGCCCACACGTGGGAGTGGCGAGAGTAGACAAACGCCGGAGCATAACTTCGCTGCCGCGAGAAATCGCGGTACGGCGGATAAAGCTCCGGCGGGAACTCAGTGCGACATAGAGAGTACGTTTGTCGCAACCCAGTGCTGGGCACGTCACAATAGCGGCGGTAAGTCCCCTCTTTGAAGAGTGGCTAATGGGGCGCCACGGCTCCCTCACCTTCTGCCAGACGCAGGTCCTCACCATTTCAACGAAAGTCGTCAAATCCGTTTCTAATATAATTTCTGGTCGTTTAAGTAACATCATCAACACAAGCACATCTTCCGGAATATCTTCTAACAGTCTCAAAACAGTGATTGTGAAACCTCTTCATAAAAAAAAATAATAATAAAGAAAATATGTCGCATTACAGACAAACTGCTGGTATTCCCGTATTTGCTAAAGTAATAGAAAAAATATATATATGAAACTATGTATTGACAAAAACCCATGACCATAAAAATAAGAAAAAATAATATGGCGATTTATTAAAAAGTAAAATGGTAAATGTAGATAATAAAACGCCCGTTTGTGAAATTTTCATGGATATGACAAAGGCCTTCCACTGTGTAGATCACAATATACTTATAAATAAACTGCATGCTTACAGAATTCTTGCGAGACACATTAAATTTAATAAATTCCTGTCTTTCTGGTTACATGCAATACACTGAAATTTCTAAAGTATGAGTTCCAAACGCGAATTAAAATTCAGATCTTTAGAAACCATTTAGGCTTTGAAACACATGGTCCTACAAGAAACTTACTGAAGTACAAGTCTCTATTTGGCAATGAATAATTTTTATCTCTCTTTTCCAATATATTATCCGTGTGGTACCGGGCTTAGAATAGTACCAACCCATATCCTCCCGTGGGCAGGGGCGTACACAGAGATTTTGTTGAGGGTATGCATAGATCATCATCATCATCATTATCATTATCAACCTTTTTATCGCCCCACTGCTGGGCACAGGTCTCCTCTCATACAGAGAAGGATTGAGCGTAATCACCACGCTTGCTCAATGTTATACTACGTTATTTTTTCTTTATACGAAACCTAAATATAGTTTGTTCAGAATAAGCAACTGAATCGATTCTAATCTGTTTACACTATGTATGTTATATTTTTTCACAAATACATTTAGCCATTGTTGCATCGTGGCAACAGCTGACGGAGGTCAACGCGCCGCGTGCCCATCGGCTGAGCGTGGACCACATTTTTCGTTTATTAAGCGATTCGTCGTGACCACGTCATCTATTCTACCTTTTCCAAAAATTTGGTACTTTAAATAAGAATCTAAATGTTTTTCCGAAGAATCGTATTTAGAGGGGGCTTTGTGAAAATTATGTAATGAAATTAAATGAAATGAAATGAAATCGTTTATTAAGCAAGTAGGATTACCGATCACTTTTACACGTCATGTTTTTTTTATTTTTTCTTTTTTTTTTTTTTAAACTAGATGAAGCCGGCATTTCCTAACTGACTACCTCTGAGAAGAAATAGCCGAAACAAACTCAGGGATCATCGTCTTTTTTAAAGTCCAGACATTAAAAATGAAAATGTTTACAATAATTTACGTTATAATTACGCATATTGCTTAATAACAATGCTTAACAGAGCGAGCAGCTCAGTCCCAAGCCTCTCTATCCTCTAAATAATCTGAGATTTTATAATACCCCTTTTTGCAAAGTTTGGCCTTTATATAGGTTTTATATCGTTTAATGGGTAAGTTTCGAATGTCCATGGGAAGCTTGTTGTAAAAGTGTATACATTGACCCATGAACGAGTTGCCTACTCTGTGGAGACGAGTGTGATGTACAGCAAGATTGTGTTTGTTCCTGGTATTTATATTATGAACTTCGCTTATTTTCTTAAAATTAGATATATTTTTATGTACATACATAAGATTTTCAAATATATATTGCGAAGCTACAGTCAGAATGTTCACCTCTCTGAATTTTTCTCTAAGAGAATCTCTAGGACCAAGGTTGTAAATGGCTCGAACAGCCCTTTTCTGTAAAACAAAGATGGTATTGATGTCCGCACAAGTTCCCCAGAGAAGAATCCCATAAGTCATAAGACTATGAAAATAACTAAAATAAACAATTCTGGCTGTATTCACATCAGTTATCTGTCTAATTTTCTTAACAGCATAAGCGGCAGAACTGAGTCTACCCGACAGCTTCTCAATGTGAGGACCCCATTGTAACTTGGAGTCAATAGTCAATCCAAGAAAAACTGTCGACTCGACAGGGATCAACTCTACTCCATTCAGTTGAACATTGGTACTTAACTGCCTGACATTTGGCGTAGAAAATTTAATGAATTTAGTTTTTTTTTCATTCAAAAGAAGGTTATTTACATTAAACCAATGGACAACTTTCGAAAGTGCATTGTTAACTTCGTCAAAATTTGCTAGCTGACGCTTGACTTTAAAAATAAGAGAAGTGTCATCCGCGAACAATACTATGTTGTGATTATCCCTCACGTGATGAGGTAAGTCATTAATATAAATTAAAAACAAGAAAGGACCTAGAATTGAGCCCTGCGGAACGCCCATGGTGACCTCAGATCCTGCAGATTTGTTGCCATTAACATCAACCCTCTGAATTCGATTATTCAGATAAGAAGTCAGAAGGTCGAGAGCTCTGTCCCTTAAACCATAATGGTACAGTTTCCTAATAAGAGTATCATGATGTACGCAATCAAAGGCCTTGGACAAATCACAAAAAATACCAAGAGCATCTTGCGATTCCTCCCAGGCCACAAATATGTTCTTTAGCAGCGCCACGCCCGCATCGGTAGTTGAACGACCCTTTGTAAAACCAAATTGTTTCACGTGTAATAAATTATATAAGTTGAAATGTCTCAACAACTGTTTCAAAATTAATTTTTCAAAAATTTTGCTCAAAGTTGGTAATATAGAAATTGGCCGAAAATTCGTGGGATCAGTTGTACTACCAGATTTGAACAGTGGAATTACTTTGCTAAGTTTCATCAAATCAGGAAATATACCAGATGTGACACAAGAATTAAAAACAATTGCTAAGAAAGGTGCGATAACATCTATTATTGAAGCTACAGTATATACTGACAAACCCCAATGATCGGCAGTTTTTGTTACATCAAGATCCTTAAAAGATTCTATAATGTCTTTAGCAGTCGCAAACGTAAATTCAAAGTGTTTGTCACATTCTGGAACACATTCTTTTAGTATGGCGTAGGCAGAAGTGGAGGAAGAAGACAAAGTTTTTGTTGTTATTATTGGAATACTAGTAAAAAAATTCTCAAACTCAGTTGCTACCTCCAAGTCCGCCTTTATATCTTCATCGTTAATTTTAAGATGGAAATCGCGATTTTGTACTTTGGTTCTTCGAGTTTCAGAATTTATAATTTGCCAAGTTGTTTTGATTTTATTTCTAGAAGATTTTATTTTATTTTTAATGTGTATGGCTTTTGCTGAGGAACAGGCTCTCTTAAAAGTTTTTGAATATTTTTTAACGAATTCTTGAAAAGCTACATCATGGTTATATGTTTTTTCCTGATACAATTCATACATTTTTCCCTGCTTTTATAAATACCTGGGGTTGCCCAGTCACTAAATATAATGCGGTCGCTAACAGGCAATGTTTTTTTTGTGAAAACTTTCATAAATTCACAATTAATCAAGTTAAATAGTATACTATATGCATGATCCGGGTTGGTGTGATGAGGCAAGCCCGGTAGCTTTTCAATTAAATTATTTTTAAATTGTCCTAAACAATTTTCATTTACAGGAACAAAACTCACAAGTTTTCTTTGAGCTCTGACTTCACTCTTCTGAGGAAAAGTAACTAACTGGCCACAGTGATCAGAGTCTAACTCATTTATAATTAAATGGTCAGAAGGTCTTAGGTTAGAAAAGATGTTGTCTAAACAGGTGGCACTTGTGGCAGTTATTCTAGTCGGCTCAAAGAATCTTGCGTACAAATTATAGGACTTGAATAATGAGATAAATTCATTCACTGTAGCTGATTTCTCTAGAATATTAATGTTGAAGTCTCCACAGACAACAACTGTTTTGTTACTGTGACAAGTCTTTAATAAAACTTCCTCCATATATTTTCCAAACATATCATAGGAAGCACATGGGGGCCTGTAGACACTTATTACAATGAACCGCTCGAGCTCGATGCAAGCAATTTCAATAACTCGCTCAACAGAGAGGCTTACAATATCAGCCCGTTCTAAAATCCCCGTTGTAAATCTGAATATCCAAAACCCCAAACATTTTTACTATCATGTTTTGAAAATAATATACACGGGAAACAAAATAATTTGTGTGTACACAGCCTGCTAACCAGTTATAATTATCATAATACTTTTTATTACAACAACATGTAATATTTACTTATAATACCTTTTCTTGAGTTGCGTTTTCAAATTGCGACCACAACGCTCTTTAATTTAGGTATATTTTTGCTCAAAACTTTACGTTGAAAAACAACAAAACCAACAAATCTCACAGGTATAATTTTGCATATTGTAGAAAGAAATACGTATTAAAGTAAATAAACTTAATTCAATTCATTTGCACTTAAAACGAAAACAGACATCACAAATCACAACAACAAAAAAATGGAGTAATTTAACTTTGCAAAGCCGGTAAATTAAATAGGTATTTTAACGAAAAACTATTTGCCATATTTCGAAAAGCTATTTGTCATAGCCTCTAAACTTGGTCGGTATGTCAAATAGGCACTGCCTTTCCGGCCTTAAAACTGAATGAAATTCTGCGGGCACACTAGAGAAAATTATGCACACCAACAAATAATTTTATATAGATACAAGGCCATTCTCGCTAAAAAATAAGCAAATTTAGTTCGTGCCTTCGTCGCTCTCCGCTCCGTAGCGCTGGTGACGCGTACGCGCGCTTTTGTAACGCGTGTTAGCTAGTTTCCGCTAGCCCCAAAAGATGGCAGTATTACTGTTTTAGTGTAGTGTTTTAACAGAATGTATTGTAGTACAAAAATTATATTATAATATGATTCGGGTGTTCCGAATTAGAAAATTATTAGGGTATGCAGTGCTTAAATGCCTCTATGGAGCGCACGCGCCTGCCCGTGGGTGTCATAAGAGGCGACTAAGGGAACTCGAAGGAAGGGAAGCGGGCACCAGCGCTTCTCCTGTGGAATATCAAATTACTGCGATCCCCAACCTGCTTGCTATGCATGGGGAATGGCAAACCCCCCAAAGAAATGGAAGCCTTGGAGGTTGACTTTGTTCACTAGGGGACCTCTATAGGCCGGTTATATCAATAAACATATTTCCATTAAAGTATTTATATTATATAAAGTAACATTTAAAATAATAATATGAGCACATCTCTTAACATAAGCATTATTCTCATATGGTTTTTATAATTTAGAAGAGTGTCCATGGACACTGTTTTAAATTACTAATTACCTGCCCGTTCATCTCCATAGAGACCTACATTTTGTAATGGGCGACTAGCTACTATTATCTTTCTGACTGAACGACCCTCTGACAATTCAAAAGTGCTTGTAATTCGTTTACTTGAAATAAATGCTTTGATTTTGATTTAAAAAATAAAAGGAAGAAAATTATAGGGGAATAAAAAAATCTTCTGCATCACTCTACTGTCTGCAAACTCAACAGATACATTGTCAAAAAGGCTAAGGACAGCATAGCCTCATTGGCCAAGCCAGCCCATATTTTCATGCAGAGTTGGAAAAAATTTTTTTCTTTGAATACCTTGAAAATAGTGAGAAGTCTTCAAGACAAAGATAAAATAAAATTTGCATTGTCTTATCCCCTGGATGACCAAGTACCTTGGAACTTACTTGCTAAAATCCAACTGCTTTTTCTTTACAACATCTTTTATATCAGAACAGTTTATTGAGGGAGATGAGTTTTTGCTTATAATATTTTTTAGCTGTATATTATGTGCTTGCAGCTGAACAATTCTCTCGATAAGATCCTGTAAATGAATTAAAATATCGTGAAATAAGATATAAGAAGAGGATATAATTATATTATATATGTTAGGGTAATTTTAAAGTATTTACTTTATTATCTAACTTCATCAACTCTTCTACAGGTGTCATACCAATACTTTTCTTTATTGGAGTCATTTTTATTGCTGAAAAAAAACCACTAGTTTTTGTAAACTATAAAGTACCCTGTGGTCACTAGCAAAGCAACAAAAACAACCATTAATAAAATTATATTCTATTTTTCTCTAGCAAGTCGCAATGGTGACGATATCGACAATTCTGCCCATACCATCTTATGAGAAAACGTGCGGAGAAATCGAAAAAATATTATGAACAACTTCAGGACAACCACAAAAACTTATCAGATTGACAGATTCACAACTGATTTGACATTGATATTTTTTTTTTTGGTTCATTTCTTTCCGTTCAGAGGAACGGAAAAGGCAAAGGCATAGTACGCCATACAGCCTAGTCTTCAGTATTTTTTCTTCAGTAAGTTTATCCTAACTTATCCTAATTTATCCTAAACTTATCCTAACTTAACTTAATCTAAACTAACTCCTTTCGATTCCCGCGTGTAGCCGATTAGGAGGGATTTAGCGTAAAAACATGATGTGGCCACTATGCTACACTATTTCACTGTTCTTTTTGAATTATTCACTAAATGCACTTTTTACTACATAAATCACGCGTTTTTATTTAGTAAACGACACTATAAATAATTTAAAAATTCAATGAAAAATGAACTTGGCACTCATCTTCGCTTTCCCGCCAAAACTCCAATTGACATTGATAGAGACATGCAAGTTGACAGCTTACCATAGATTTAGTAACTACAAATCTATGCCATTATATAGATTTGTAGTTAAACTTGACATTTTAAGTTTCAAGTTAATTAAAAATAAAAATATTGTATGAAACATGCGTGATAAACGCATGTTTCATACAATATTTTTATTTAGTATAAATTATTTATAGTCACTCAGTAATTAAAATTAAATTTTTCATGAATGGATCTAGAAAAGTTAATTATGTAATAAGTGCCCTCTATTATCGAATAGTTTTCATCATCATCATCATCATCATTTCAGCCGAAAGACGTCCACTGCTGGACATAGGCCTCCCCCAAGGTTCTCCACGATGACCGGTCCTGCGCCTCCCGCATCCAGCGGTTTCCCGCGACCTTCACCAGGTCGTCGGTCCACCTTGTCGGGGGCCTACCCACGCTACGTCTTCCGGTGCGTGGTCGCCACTCGAGAACCCGTCGGCCCCATCGGGCATCGGTCCTACGGGCAATGTGTCCAGCCCATTGCCACTTCAGTGTTGCAATTCTTCGGGCTATGTCGGTTACTCTCGTTCTTCTGCGGATCTCCTCATTCCTGATTCGATCGCGCAGTGAAACCCCAAGCATAGCCCTCTCCATTGCCCTTTGAGCGACTTTGAGCCTTCTTATAAGGCCCATTGTTAGCGACCACGTCTCAATTCCATAAGTCATCACTGGCAACACACACTGGTCGAAGACTTTTGTCTTGAGACACTGCGGTATTTCGGACGAGAAGATTCTACGTAGCTTCCCGAAAGCAGCCCAGCCGAGTTGGATTCGACGATGTTATCTCTCCGAAACTGTTCACCGCTGCATTGGAGGATATCTTCAAGGTTCTGGACTGGAAAGGACTGGGCATCAACATCAATGGCGAGTACATGACACACCTTCGGTTTGCTGATGATATCGTAGTCATGGCTGAGACCGCGGAGGACCTGAGTACAATGCTCGAAGACCTCAGTAGGGCCTCCAAGCGAGTCGGTCTTAAAATGAACATGGGCAAGACGAAAGTCATGTCTAATGCCCATGTTGTACCGACTCCTATAAAGATTGGAGACTCTGTTCTCGAAGTTGTTGACAGCTACGTGTACCTGGGACAAACTATCCAGTTAGGGAGTTCCAACTTCGAGAAAGAGGTCAATCGTCGAATAGTTTTACTACTACATAAAATAAATACCACATTTGTATACAATAATCGTTTAAAATAATCACATAATTTTGTGAAACAGTGAATAAATGAAAAAATATTATTTCTATTAACCCCTCGAGTGTCAGCCTCTGTGTATCTAAAACGCCCGAAATGTCGGCGTTATCTCAAGTACTTTTCATTTTTGGGTAGGCCTTCAGAAAAACGGAGAATTCGTCACTATACAGCCATTAACACGATATAAATGATACCTTCCTGGCTTCGTCATGAGTTTACCTAACTAGTCATATCATTTAATAAGCAAATAAAACTGACCTCATCTCACAGTGATGAGATATGTTTTCATTTTTATAATTTTCACTCATTTAACTTTTAACTTTATCACAAAGAAATCGAATTAACTCACGGATTCATCAAAAAAAAAAAAACACTTTATTATGATAACACAATATGTGCAGGCAATGATTACATACTTTTATTCCAATTTGGAACAATAAATACACCATTATAACGATTTATCTATACATCGAAAAATCTCGTTGTATAGATATTTTCGTTCGGTTTCGTGGTGTTTCCTTTAAAATGTTACTAAAATCGGTCAAGTATGAATCGATTATTCGAATGATACAGTCAGACCGTTGCAAGTGCAAGTAAACCCTCAAATACCATCGTCCAATGGGGACCGTAGCCATGACAGTAGTTGTGTACCTATGAGGTACGGTTGACAATCCTGGCCATTTTTCTCATGTACCTATGGGGTTCATGTGACACTCAAGAGGTTAATTGGTTAATAGTATAATTATCATAGGTCGGAATAGCTAGAGTGATTTTTGGTACTTGTACCATAAATGTTCACATAAAGAATAACGTTTTCCGGAATGTAATTCCGGATCCAATTAAATATTGTTAAAGTTAGTAGTGACCTTATTACTACTCAATTCATTTAAAGGAAGGTAGGTAACAAAACTAAACTAATTTATTATGGGAAATTATAAGTCAAGTCACAAAATTATTTATTGCAAACGTGACTAAACTTCTAATTTTATAACTAAGCAACGGGAAAATGACATAGCCTCTAATAAACTAATTCGTCTTTTTTAAACGCCCACTAAATATTCTATAGAAAGCGTTAAGTAAAGATCAACAATTGTAGTGACTTGTCATTCTCATTCATGCATTGCCACCAAATTTACTAACTCGGCAACGGGTTTTACATCTCGTCACCATTTTACGTTTTACAGCTTCAACGCAATGTCCTCAATAAAATATAATTCAAGCTTCCACAGAAAGCATCATTTATTATAACTTAGCATGTAAAAATAATACATCATATTCTTTTATCGTGAAAATAGCCACTGCATGATTTGGCGCGAGTACGCGAGACGACAGCTACCGGTCATTTACACCAATCAGAGAGCACCATTTGATTCATGTGTTCACGTGTATAGTGCGTTTCATCTAATAGTTCCTTTGCCGTCATGTTGGCATTCATTTTTTGTCACTATCGTAAACAAGGTAGACGCACTCTGCATCTCTCTCTCTCACACACTAAGTTGCATTAGTGCCAACATGACGGCAAAGAAACTATTAGATGAAACGCACTATATAAGTATTTCATTTTAGGTGGTTAGGTTCAAGTTTGTTTTTGTTATGACCACCCAGAAGAACTATGAGGACAGAAAGGTGGTTAGGTTCAAGTTAGTTATTTTTCTGACAACCCAGAACGACTGTGAGGGCAGAAAGGTGGTTAGGTTAGTTTTTTTTTTATGACCACCCAGAACGACTGTGAGGGCAGAAAGGTGGTTAGGTTAGGTTGGTTTTTTTATGACCACCCAGAATATCTGTGAGGGCAAAAGGTTAGGTTAGTTTTTTTTTTATGACCAGCCAGAACGACTGTGAGGGCAGAAAAGTGGTAAGTTCAAATTCAATTATTCTGTCCTGATTATTCAAAAATAATGTTTTTTATTTTGTCTCTCCTCAATAGCTTCTGATAACATTTAGTGGCCGATATACCGACTATTTGATGTCATTTTTAGCAAAATTTTGACGATCAATTACTAAGGGATGAGTTACATTTTAAACGTACTGAGTTAATAAGTTAGAAGCTAAATACATACATTTTTTGATGTCTTATATATTAGTATTTTAGAAGTTTCGGCCACCGGACGATTGGAGCGATTCGTCCGGTGTTGGAGGGATGGGTTGGGTGCCGGCATGGCAGCCTTACCTTCTGCTTGGTGCAGGTACTGACCGGGCATGGCTACTTTGGTCACTACCTGCACAGGGTCGCCCGTCGGGAGGAGTCGCCGCGGTGTCACCACTGCGATTCCCCCGACGACATGGCCGAGCACACCCTAGTGGAGTGCCTGGCCTGGCGAAACGAGCGTCGCGACCTTGTTGCGGCGCTCGGAGGCGGACGCCTCTCCCTGGCAACCATGGTGCGAGCCATTGTTGAAAGCGAGAGTGCATGGGAGGCTGCCGCCTCATTCTGCGAGACCGTCCTCTTGTAGAAGGAGGCTGCGGAGAGGGAGCGGGAAGAGGATGTTCTTGCCGCTCCCCTCCGGCGTAGACGGGAGGGGCGAAGAAGGCGGGGGACGAACCCCCGTCTCCTTTAGCCCCAAAGTGTGACCAGCGCGTGTGGGTAGCCCCCGCACGCGCATTGCACTGGTCACCACGTCTGGGGATTACTCCGGTACCCGGGTAATCCCCTTTGGCGCGGTATCCGGCCTTAACAAGGCCGGTAAGCCCTGAGAGTGGCACGGTGATTAGGCCTTCGGGCCGATCCCGTGACACTCTCAACGCAGGGCCCGAGAGTAACCGAGTGGTTTTAGTGGGTATTCCCGGCTTTGGCCGGGCGAGTCCCACACACACGTCCGTCGTCTAGCTAGCGACGGGTATGGTGCGTAAAAGCATTTCCAATCGTTAAAAAAAAAAAAAGAAATAGAAGTTTACTGTTAGAATGCATGCTACAAATTTAGATGCTAAAAAATAATCATTATGCCAAGTTGTATTTAGAGTGTTTTACATAGAAGACAAGTAGTGGCTTAGATAGTATAATTTAGATGCTCGTTAATTGTGGCTGACGTAACGGCCGAATACTGAAAAGCCACTCAAATATTTGAGACCCGCTTAAACTTTTGAGCAGCTCCTAACCTTCAATTTCGTATACACAAACGTCAATTTTAAGCGTCTGTTAAAAATAAATGCAACTTGAATTAAGTTGTGCTCAGAGACCACTCAGTGAAAAAGTCGTATACAGAAACGCTACTCAACGTTATTTAGCTGTCAAATCAAATGTCAAACTGATTTGAGCAGCCCTTAGATCTGAGAGTGGTCGCGAGGTCCCTCAAATCAAATAAAAGTTGTTAAAAAGTTTGTAAACAGTGGTAAAAATGTCTCTATCGTCATTGTCTTCACTTTCGGATCACGAAAGCCCAACCGTGAGGCGCAGAAATGAAAAGAAGCTGGATGCTTTTCTAAAGTACAACGACGTGGAATTTCGTTCACGGTTCCGCATCTCAAAAGATACCGTATTGTATTTGGATTCAGTTTTCGGTAACACAATCAAACCATTAACAAAAAGAAACCGAGCCATACAACCAGTGGACCAAATACTAATTACTCTACGGTATTATGCGACTGGTAGCTACCAACGCGTAATAGGAGATATTTTTGAGGTCGAACAACCCACGGTGCATCGAATAGTGCATAAAGTGACCGCCAAAATAGCGAGCCTAAAGTCTCATTATATAAATATGCCAACACAGGAAGAATATCCAGTTGTGGCAAATGAGTTTTTTGCTATAGCAGGATTCCCAAGAGTTGTGGGAGCTGTGGACTGTACACATATTAAAATAAATTCTCCAGGTGTGTATTTACGAAGTTTATTTATTATGTTCCCAAATTGTATGCTTGATTAATAGTTTTGTAATATTACCATTTATAATATAACCTAAAGTTGTGTAAATGTTTCTACTGAAATATAGGGCTCTAGTAAAGTAGGTAATTACTGTCTCACAGTAAAATAAATTATTATTATTTTTCAGGAGGTGCCCAATCTGAAATATATCGGAACAGAAAAGGATATTTCTCATTAAATGTTCAAATGGTATGCGATGCAAGATTGAAGATAAGGAATGTAATCGCAAGATGGCCAGGTTCTGTTCATGATAGTACCATATTTAATGACTCATCATTGTGTGCTCAATTAGAGCGTGGGGATTTTGGCACAGGTGTAATTCTTGGGGACAGTGGATACCCATGTCGACCTTATCTACTTACCCCATTATTGCACACAAGAACAGCTGCTGAAGAAGCTTACAATCGGGCTCAAATAAGCACCAGGAATCCTATAGAAAGACTCTTTGGTGTCCTTAAAAGGAGATTTCCTTGCCTACAAACTGGAATGGGGCTAAAAATAAAAAACATTCCACCAATCATAGTAGCGTGTGCAGTGCTACATAATATTGCCCTCTTGCAGTCGGATATATTTATGGAGGATGATGACCCTTTACCTTATTATGAGGAGGAATCCTTGGGTCAACAAATTGTAGGTCTTGAGACCAATCAGAACTTTTTAGTAAGGACTAATTTAATAAATACACATTTTTCCTCTTAAATATAGTTATATTAGTGTAAATTATTATATAGATTTCACTATTTCAAGTTTTGCAGTCTTCGTTTCCAAAATTGCATTTTTGCTTTATATATATTATTTTCCATTTTGTTTTTATTTATCCAGTATTTTGTTTCTAATTTTGCATTTTTGAGTTTTGTCCGAAAATATTGTTGTTTTATTGCATTTTGTGATGGTTTTATTCGTCCTGAAAAATGGTTTTAGTAAAATATTATTGAAAATCTCACATCACTAGCAAAAAGGACAATAATGTTACATAATTACCAGCAGAGTATGATGTTGAAGGTTTGTTTTTTTCTCGGGGTATGGCTGTTGCAGCTCTCTGGTCATCTATCAAGGTAATTGTCAAGCAATTAAGATGCTGTTCATAGTAAAATTAATTGATTTAATAATTAGTACAATAAAAAATTATTACCAGCAATACTTTTTGATTCAATTGGTTTGCTATTGTCCATTATGGAAGCCATTGTTGCATCTTGGTTGTCTGGAAAAAAATCTGTATGTGAGTAAAGAATACACAACAATAAGTATAAAATAAAAAAATGTACCAATGTTGTGAAATGGCAAGCAATTGAGATGCTTTTTAATAGTAACATTAGTTTAATAATTAATTCAATAATTAAAAACTTACCAGTAATACTATTTGATGTGACTGTGCAAGGTTTGGTATTATTTGTTATGTAAGCCATGGTTGCATCCTGGTCTTCTGGAAAAAAAATCTGTATGTAGAATTTATAACAATAAATAAATTAACACAAAAATAAAAACAAAATGTACCAATGGTGTGAATATCTGGCTCTGCTGTGTAAACATCGGATTGTGTAAGGAGTTCTGGTTCTGTATCACCTATAAAATAAACAAGAATGTAATGGCTTGTTGATGTCAAATGTATTAGGATATAAATTATTACACAAACCAAAATATAATGCAGCATCATCATAGTAGTTAGCTAATGGTTGAATCTGAGGAGCAGCCATGGCTAATATTTGAGCATCTTGCTCAGAGAGTGTACTCTTGTAGGTTCCACCACCAGTGCGATTAATTTCTTTCTATAAAAAATAAAAGTTATAATTAGAAGATATCCTGAATTTTAGAAATATTTAATTTAAACAAAACAAACCTTATCAATTGATGCCTTCTTTTTAATATCTTTGGTGATCTCATAGTACTGCAACCGCTAAAAAAATAAAGTGAATAAAGAATCACTTGTGTAAATGATAATTTCAAGATATCACAAAAACAAACTTACATTTGCTGTGGCAATGTTTTTTTTAGATCTCTGTTTTATATTTTCATATAAGTGACGGAGCTGTTGCCAGGTTCTACAGCCACTCACAGAGACAGCATTATATTGCCGGCATATAGTGTTCCATACTTCTCGCTTCTTTAAAAGCATGTGAGCGTTTGTTTCTTTATTTTCAATAATATTTTGATTTCTGGAAGGAATTCAAAATAATAAATATTATATTCTTTCATTTAAATATTCTTTGTGTATTTCAAACTATTTTTAGTGAACTATAATTTAATCATTTGATGTATTAAGATAACTTTTTTTTTACTATAGTTTAGATGATGGGATATTTAATTTTTATATTGTATCTTTATTATTTCTAAATTGTTATTTATAAAAAATGACTGTAAAACATGGAGCACTTTTATGAAAAAAAAAACTATCTATATACTAATTTAACCAAGTTTGAAACAAATAAATGATTTGATTTAAATGTTTTTGTATATTATTTACAACATGACACAGTTTGAAATTACTTAAACTGAAGATCTGAGAATCACACAAAACTTCGATGGCACGTCGCAATTGGGACGAAGCAGCAGCAATACTTTGCTTCGTCCCAATTGCGCCTCTGCGCTACGGCTTCCTCAGTTTCCGCCTGACGCAAGTCCTCAGCGGATCGGACGTAGATATTTCGAGAGGAAGACATGCACCAGGACGTTGCGGTTAAATGATTCTATTTTCATTCTTTATTTAGGTACTTACTTCTTTACGAGTTCTAACAGCATATCTTTTTCGGCAGGCGTATAATTACTTCCGCGTTTCTTCTTTTCCTCCATCGTCAATTAACTTATTAAATAAGGAATCACCAAAAGGTTGAAGATTTTTACTAAATTATAGTAATTAGAACTTGATTCAACATCAACATTCGCGCGTAAGATAATTGTAACGTTCCAATCAACGACAACAATATTAGCAAGTAAATATTATTTTCTGATGTCTTCTTTTGATATTTATCTCATTTCAATATAAATAATTTAGATCATAATGCAAATTATACTTCTAATAGCTGTTAAATTTCAACTAATTAATAAGTTTAGAAAATATTTATTCAAAGAACACTGCGTAAAAAGAATACAAGACGTAAGCCAAAATAAATTGTAACTGAGAACGTGCTGAGTATCATTTTTTTCGCAGAATGTTGCCATGACGTAAACATTTGAGCGCTGCTTGCTTGATTACGGCATCCAATTGCTTGAGTGACGTTTGTGTATACCACTTAAAATTTGAGGGATGCTTAAATTTAAGTAGCCTTTAGGTGAGAATGAGATTTGAGTGGCTTTTCAGTATTCGGGTGTAATAGTAATTTAGAAGGCAACATACATTTTTGGGGGCGAATAATGATATTAAAAAGAAGCCTGTTTAATTAGCACCCATTTATTATTTAATAGGTACTTGTTGAAAAATAAAAACAATCAAATTCCGATCGAAGCATTAATACTTTTCAATATCTTATTTTTATGAATATAAAGTAATAATAATGAAACACTACAAGGGTCAATGTCCAGGCGTTAAGACTAAAGTCAAGGCGTCAAGCTCAAAGAGTCAATGTCATTGTTTCACCGCCAAAAAGCCAAAGTGAACGGGCTTCCGTTCACTTTGGCTTCTACTTTTCGGAATTCCTTGGATTGCACTGACCGCCTTCAGCTTTTGGGACCTGAGATTTCCTCGAAACTTAACTTTGGGTGGTTCATTGGGTCCAAGGCCAAGGTCACACCGTGACAGCATCTTCTTTTTTTGTTCTGCAGCCACATTTGGGCTGGTGCTGCAAAATGCCACCTCGTCACTTTGGATTCAGTGGACAGGCGTGCAAAGAGGCTGATTGGCGACCCAGATTTAGCTCAAAACAGTCTCCAAAGTCTGGAGCACAGTCATAAAGTAGTCAGCCTGTCGGTGTTCTATAGGATGCATTTTGGAGAGTGTGCGAGGGAATTGCATGATTTAATTGCCCCTTCTCCATTTTTTTTCCATTCCTTCTCATTTATCGTCGCGCACATCGAGGGACTGGAACACTTTGCCAGCAGCGGTGTTTCCGTCGGACTAACTACAGTTTTTCTGAGTGACCTATTCACTCTGCAACTAGCGCTTGACAGCAATCCCGCCTGATGGTAAGCAGTGATGCGATCGTTGATGGTAAAGCGCGCTACTTTATTAAGAGTGAATAGGTCACTCAGAAAAACTGAGCGAATAGGAAGGAAGACGGCAGTTGAGCGAGGTGATGTAATGTTAAACCCAACAACACGACCAACGATCCTGCGCCAGAGGGAGATTTATCTGGAGACCCTCCACGACCAAACTCCCGACACAAAAATATTAGGCGCATCATACCCGGCACACATCGCAACACAACTGCTCAGACCCGTCCTCCGAACGGCTTCACCAGACATCATGCCGGAACACGACAAATCGCTTAATTCTTAATTTAGGAGGGTGGTCGGGTGTGGCGCGTTTATAGGTTTTGTATGCTGGAGAAAGAATTCGGGCTTCTCCATATTACATGGTAGCAGAGATTATTATTTTTTGTGGGGGGAAACTGCATGCCTTGTTACCCCGAGACAAACTAGTTAGAGAAAACTTCTGTCGCTGAATTGAATCGAAGCAGATGGAGAATGCGAATTTCCTCTATAATATGATGTGGACGGATGAAAGCACCTTTACCAGGAATGATCTAAGGAACCGACAAAATCTTCGATACTGGAGCCTCGTGAATCCATGACTAGGACAGTAGACGGGACACCAATACCGATTTGCTGTTAATGTTTGGGCTGGAATTCACAGGAGCAATATAATTGGTCCGGTTTTTATTAATGGCACTTTAAACAGTGAAAAGTTTTTAGAGCTCTTAAACGGACCCGTTTCCGATTACATGGATAAGCTTTCGCTAGATGCCTACCGGCAGATTTGGTACCAATTTGACGGTGCACCAGCTCACTCGGTAATGCCTGCAAGAGAGCGTTTGTCGGAGATAGTCGGTCGGCAGTGGATAGGCTGTTATGGACCAACGCGGTGGCCAACGAGACCTCTGGACCTTACACCGCTGAATTTTTTCTTATGGGGTCACATAAAAAATGAACAGCTATGGATAGTGTTGAAGTTTTAAAAGATAGAATTTCCTATCTTTGAACAAATTAAAGCACATGGCTGCGAATGGGCACTTGCTGAACGTGAGGCAAAACCTTGTGCGACTATGCAGTTTGTGTATTCAAATAAATGGTTGCCACATTGAAAGACATAAAATTTAGTCCAGTGATTTGCAAACCTACAAAGCCAGGATCCATCCATCAGCGATTAATAATTTGATTAATAAATAATAGCTTCAGTGGCGTGAGGTATCTGATTATTTGGTTATTACCTACCTCCATCTGTGATTCAGTGTAATTGTTTTTATTTTACATACTAAACTAATAATAATGGCGCAAAAAAGCAAGTCGCGACAAGATCGCGCCGTCGTCGCTCTTAAGCGCTCTACACACCAAAGTCGCCCGGCGGCATATGTCGGCGACATGTTGCCGGCGGCTCGACATCCGAAACTTATTTGACAGTTACAATGCTAGCACGTCACTACAGTTACCCTCACGCCTGTAGCCGCTGCAGGAGACGCTCAGGGTCCCTAGTCTGTTATTAGAATAGTGTCAAAATGGCAGAACAGTGATCTCACAATGATAGATTTTGACAAGTTTCGTAATCGACTAACAAAATGGCATCATTATAACTTTCCAGTGCCCAATCACTGATATTCCACTCCATATTAATAAATGTTCAAACAGAGAAGTCGTTTTTATAAAATCTTTTCTATTAACTGGTTTTATAATACTGCCAATACGGCAAAGTCATTCTATCACCATTCCATTACGAGACTGCTGAGGTAATTGATCGATTATTATGGATTTAGCAGATTACGAAATTTTAAGCACCATGACAAACATTTTATGTTGGAATGGCAAATTTATAAAAAAATAGCAGATTAGGGCCCCTGGTGCCTGGTAGGGATATAACATCGTACTTCCGGCCACCGTAAACCCTGGTTTACGAACGGTGAGCAATGGGCAACTTGCCACCTGGTAACGACTAGGCGACGCTAACGACTAGGTTGACGGCGTGTTGTGTTCCATGCGTGCCTCAAAGAGATGTCAGCACGTTGTGATGGGGTCCGCGTAGATCGATGCCTGTTAAGGCCGCAGATTGTTCGAATGAGATACCGTGGCCCCTGATGAACAGGCAAATGAAGAACTTTGTGGCCTCTTCGCTCCGCCAAGAGCGGGTGAGGTCATTTCATGATTTCTCATTCTCAAATGCCGACCCCAAAGTAATTGTTGCTGTAGGCATGTTGATAAACTGTGAAAATAGAACTTATTGCTACTGTTTGAAATCACCTCACAATTTAAATTGCGCTCAATAATAATGTTTAAAAAAAAATGTAAAAACCACTGCTTGAAAATTAAATTGTATTTCTATATAAATTCTTTTTACAATATAATATTCTTCACTCTACAACATCATAATTAATAATTAAAACAATTAATTAAAAATAATTTAAGTTACAATACTAGCACTTGGATTTTTTTCACAAATTACTGGTATTGATTGACTATTTTTATCTACAGTACGGCTATTGAGAGAATGCGTCCTTTACACCTGTTAGTGCAACAGTGTAATAATTATAGTAGCGTTTGACACTTTGTATGACATTGACAGATGTCAAGAATGAATCTCCTCGTCGGTCACACTCATCGACATATACTAATGGACACGCCTTAGAGCTGAGAATTGTGGCCTCCGAAAAAAGAGAGGAAACGAAGTTTTGTCTATCTTTATCAAAATCATCAAACATCTATGAGGAAAGAGATAGTGCTAGACCGAAAGCATGATCCATCTGTCTCACTCTTTTCAAACCATAAAATGACTCCAGATTATACGCGTACGGCATGTCCATTAGTATATGTCTATGGTCGCACTTCTCTGTCTATGATGAACGTAAAAGCTTTAGCTTGGTGGAGCGTTGTCTCTGTCATTCATACCGGTGTGTCTTTTCTGAAGTTAGGGTAGGGACCGCAGTCTCGACTTTGATAAGGGTCACTTTACGACCGATATCCTTCACAAAGTCCTGTCGATACGTTTGTAGCGATATTTGGCAGTATCGAAAGTCAACGTTGGTCATTGGTATTCTACCGAACTTTGTCGCGAACTTAAAGATTTTAGTAATGAGAGTAATTATCTATACTAAAATATAGTCAATTTTTTCAGCTTTCCAGGAGACTTAGTTTACGGCCAAACTTACTGTGAATACGCTCTTCGCTAGCCTACTGATATCGCTATCTCGGACGTAGAGGCTTGTGTTTGTCGTGAGCATGGTTACGGCAAGCGATTATTTTCGGTGTTATCAATGATCGGTAGTTTGCGACAACATCATTAGCAAAGTCGAGACTGCTGCCTCTGAGGACCAAACAAATGAAGAATTTTATCGTAATCTCATCTTCCCGACAATCAATATAAAATACTTGTAAAAAATTAGAAAAATAGAGGTATTTTTGTCAATGTAGACATTAGAATGTAAACGTTCATAAAAATATGGGAAATCCACAATTGATCACAATGGTGTCCGTTTATTTGTTCATAAGCTAAACTAATGTTGAGTTCAGTGCATTTCATTCTTTTCATTTCGTTAAGAAAAGGATAGAAGTTAAATATTAATTTAGTCCTGTCAAATTAGTGCGCACCTGACGTAAATTGTCGTACTTTTAGACGTCATGTTTTTAATCACGTCTAAACTGTTTATGGAATATCTTAACTTGAGAGGATCGAACTTATAGGTATATTATTTTCTGTCCTTTTCTTAATGAAATAGAAAGATAAAGGTGCACTAATCTTAAAATTAATTTGACACCAACAAAATCGGGACCATTATCGGGGCTATTTGCAATGCAATAACTGGCGCTTATTGCAAATAAAATTATTAAAAAAAAACTATATTTATCATTTAGTTTGGTTTTTCAACCATTGCTGGTTTAATTTTATAATTAAATAATGCGTTTTCTTTACATTTCCAATGCGTAAACAGATAAAATAGTCGCGACATCTAGTGTGGAGTAGTATAATTATTATTTTAAAACGGCATTTTATATACAATTTTTTAAAATATTTTTAGTGTTCATCAGAGATTCATATCCTTAAACACTAATACTAAATTATTTTTCTCTAGTTTTTACAATGTAATAGAAAATAAAAAACTTAATATTGTACATTCATTATTCCCGCTTAAAAAAAAATAGATTAAGCATCTACAAAAATTCAGCATTTTTTTACAGTCATAATTTGTAAACTATAAATAAAAATGCACTGCACAAGTACTTTTTTTACAGTCAAGGAATTGGATCGTTTAGAAAATTGATTATCAACTTGTGTGATGACGGCCGCCAATGCCTCGTCTATCAAAGCACTTTCAAAGGTTGCAATTACCTTGTGACTACGCACAATTGCATACTTTTTTATATTAATTAATTACATAATTTACATACCCTAATTGCTAACACACTTTGAACCATTTTAAAGTATATTGCTAATCGATGTACATGTTCGAAAAATGTGTCTGCTTAAAAACGTAAATAATAAAGGCTTATTTACACGCTGTTAAGTAGCAAGTATGCAAGTGTCAAGTGATTAGTAAAATGAACATGTAAACGGACGCTGTTAAATGATTAGTGTTAAGTGCGAAGTGCAAGTGCGAATTAAAATGATTAGAATGCCGCTCTATTTTTGCTGTCAAGTAGCTTCGCCACACACCTGCGGAAACAGTTTTGCCGCAGTTTTGGTTTTGCTTTGACAAGTGCTTAGCATGCATACTCTGGATTTAACAAGAAACTCAAAACACCGTCTGAACTATTACTTATCACTTGACATTTAACTTTGTCAACTAATCTCTTCACACCTGCACTTGCTAGCTACTTATCAGCGTGTAAATAAGACTTAACGGAGTGAATGTTATTGAACTGTCAAAATCATTCTCTTGCTAACTGATAGTGTGTTACCCTGCAGAACTGGCAGTTGGATAGTTTAATTGTGAAATCCTAAAGCGTATAATATAAGACTGTAGTATTATTTTACATTATAATTAGGATTTCTGCACTTATTACTACCAAATTGGTCCGTTTTGTTCCCATAGGTAAGCTAAGTAAGTTTATTCAAATTGAATAAAAAAAATTGTGTGTAACTTTAAAAATCGAATCAAATAACAAAAGAAAAATATAACAGTAAAAATAATGTTAATTAAAAAGCATTTTTTTCCCTTAAAGTTGGTTAATATAACATTAGCAAAGGAATGAAACTTACCTACTTTAACTAGAGAGTGATCCCGATTCCCTTATTGACAAAATAAACTAATTTTAAACTAAATGCATCTTTTTCTTTATATTTCAATAGGAAAAGGTCAGAAGACAAAATGTTAGTCTAGTCCCGTCAAAATAAGATGTGCCATAGACAATTTAGATGTGATTAAAAACATGTCAATATAATTGTAGCAGCCAGCTGCTACTACACAATTCGGACGGGACACGACCCGACGGCCCGCTGCGAAGGGTTCCTATAAATCACACTAGGATCGCGGAAATCATGGCGGGCATTGCGACCGCCCATCGCGAAGTGCCTATAATTCTCACCCCGGAAGCATATCTGTTGACCATCGTCAATGTGCGTGGGAAACTATAGCGAGCTGTCTTGCACGTGAACTGTGAATTGGCGCGCTTTCTACACCGACCAATCACGCACCGCGGCCTCCCTCGATTAGCGAATTAACATCGAGAACGCACGCGCCACCCCGAGGATTTCTGCGGCACAGCAAGCTGTGTTCCTATTGGTTACCCCACTATTGTTTAGAGATTTGCTAAGTTTATTTAAGTGAGTGCATAGCTTGTAAGACACATTCATATTCTTATCCTTATTCTCATTCCTGTTCATACTCTTGTACATATACATCACGTTATTGTACACGTCATACCCATTGTACTCTTTTACATACGTGCAATACTCGTACACAACATTCAAATCATCTGAGTTTTAATTACGTGACACGCAATACGCGCTACATACTTAAATCAGGCGCTGACTAATATGACAGGACAAAAATAAAATTAATCTTCTGTCCTTTTCTTAATGAACTAAAAAGAATGAGATACACTATACTCAAATGTAGTTTAGACTGTAAACAAGACAATCGGCAACAGTGTATAAGTAAATAAAATTAAAAATGACACAGCCAGTCTTTGACATCAACTTAATATTTTTATCAAAACTCCATTATTGTATAAAATAAACATACTTAACAAAACATTTTCATTTGGTTAAATATTAGTTTGGTAAACTCGGATTTCGAGAGGATATTCCAATGAATATTTCTTCTATTCTGGAATGTATGGCCGACAACGGGTCAAACTATCGGAAACTGTCAAATATTCCCAATCAGCCTAGAGCCTTTGGAGGTAAAGTTGAAAATAGAATAAAGAAATCTGACAGATGTACCTAGTCGAACTGAGTTTTCTCAAATTTGTGTATAACCTGCACAAAATATTGAATTACTTTTTATAGCAAGAAGAACATTACACAACAAAATTAAGAACTGAAAAGCTCGCCATTTTGGCGAAAAACTTGGTATAGGTCCCGTCACGAAAAAGAACGCTGGCTATTTACCAGCGCACGGAGATATAACGATGAAATTGGTGTTATGAAGAAAGGGCGACGCTACTGAAGTAACTATTATGCTTCTGTAATTAAATAATAGGGTAGCAGACTAAAAAAAACTAATTAGTCCGTCAGTCAGATTTCCAAAAACAAATAAGTAGACACGTTTCTTTTTTTTTTTCATATAAACAAAAAATTAAGACAATACAGTGCGTTGAAAATTCGTGTGACGTCTTTCCTCACTACACTTTTTAGCGAGGAGTGACGTCACCAACCACCACTCCTGATTTCAATGCATTTTAAATTTGTCAATTTTTATTGATTTGATAAAACAAAATATACGTATCCAATATTTTTCTATAATCTAAATGACGGACTAAATAGATTTTTTTTTCTACCCAGGATATGCTCCTATTACACTTTTACTCATAATACAATAACCTAGTACTTTAGGATACTTCTGTATATGTGCGCATACGTCCTCCCCAGCCTTCCCTCCGCGGTCGCTCAGTGATCTTTATACATGACGACAACTATTATAAAAGTGGATTTCGCATTCTTTATTTTGAATTTGAAATTGACATATCTATGAAGTTAGCACATAACTACCAAAAACTATCGTTTCACGATGTCTGACTTTTTAATTCAGTTTCTGTAGGTATTTTAACTTTTAAAGTAGCACAGGGTTTTTGTTTTCTGCGGGCGAAAGTGCAGAGTAAGCATATTCCGGATCCAATGAATGCTATCACGCAGATGACAGTCAAGCCTAGTTGAGCTGCTGCAGTAGAGTAGGTGCCGTGGTAGACGAGGGACCGGAGACCTTCGGGAAGCTCTTCTACGCCCTGAAAAAAAAAATTATATTAATAGGGAAACAAATTGTCACTTGCTTTCTTTAGCTGGGTTTCTATGGCTATGTGTTATAACCATCATTGTTCCAGTGTCGGACAAAGATGGAGCTATACATGATAATTTTCACTACAGCATAACGATTAGGCTCCGACCGAATGTTCGGTTTCGATTTCGTTTTCGGTTGAGTTTCGGCAAAAGCAAGAGTTTCATTTTAGTTTCGTTTTCGGCAGCAAACTTGTCAAAATGACTGCTGAAACGTAATATACATTCGAGAGTTTTTAAGCTGTGATAGGTCATGTTCATTCATTCATTGAATCTCATCAGAGCCAATGTTGCTATTCATTTTGTTTTATTGTGGTGGTGTGTTTTCGAGTGTGTTACGTGCTCTGCTTACACCAAATCAGTTGCATAGCGACATGATGGCTATTTACGTCAATCGGATGTTTCTACATAAAACTGCAAACCCCGCACTCTGCTGACTCGAGGCCTCGTGTCTTCGATCACCTACTCTCGTCACGCTGACGCCGCAGCCCATTTTATTAAATTTTGCAATCGATTATCAAATTGTAATTAATAAACCAATAATAAAAGTTCGACATTTCAGTACTAGCATTGTCCAAGTTTAGACATAATATTTAGCCTAAGTTAATATTGTAAGTTTCGAATAATTAAATCATTATTCAAGTAATTTCGGTTTTTTTTAAGTCCTTCGGCTGCCACCTTCATAATTAGTGATTGAGAGTCTATCCATGCAAACTACCTATGGTGAGTATTTTTGAGGCGCAACTAATATTTTTTCTTAAATAAAGTTTTCTATGTTGACTATAATTAAATGAAAATCTTGATGTTGCTTATCACAAATCTTGTTGTTGATTTAAAGAGAAACTAATAAAGACTGACTGATTAATATCGGTTTCTTTGTTTTTCCCTCAAACTGTGATTCTTGTAAGGAAGTTTCGGTTTTGGGTTCGGTTTCAGCCGAAATAGAGACCGTTGCCGAAATTCTTTTTCGGTTTTCGGTTTCGGTCGTAAAACTAGTTTCGGTAGGACGCTGGTAATACGGCCCCTGTCGCTTCTGTCCAATGTGTGTTGCTGAACATTGTGTTGCCTAATATGATAAGCTCTCAGTTTTCAACTCTCCAACTTCGAATTAAATTACATGTGTCAATATATATAGTTTTGAGTAGCGCCAATAAATTAACACATCGAATAATAATACTTATTTAATTTACAACGCCATCTATCAATATAATCAACAATTATTAATTTATACTACTCAACACTAGATGTCACTATTTCTCGGTAGGATATGCACACCATCTATTAGCAATACGGAGTAGTTTTTTAATTACTAGGTTCGTGTAGAGGATTTAAATTGAAGTAATTGTTAATTTATTTGCTCTCACCATTTCGATCCACGCCACTGGTAAGATGAGTCCTTGATTGAGATATTTAACCGACGAGAACATGTCAGTCTTTCTCACTTGGATGTTGATTTGAATGCTGAAACAAAAAGTAGTATGTTACAGTATAAGAGCCAAGTGCCACATCGAATAAAATATTAATCAATAGCAATGGGTTTAATTTTGACAGTTCAACAGCATTTATTGGTTTATTTAGCAATGAAATAGCAACAAGCTTCAAAATGATTCCCAACTGACAGTAATGGTGTGTTGCGCAATTAGTTCTATGCCGTTTGCAATTTTATGCGATTTATTTTGTCTGAATTTTTACTTTTTTTTATTTTTGATGCTAGGTTTTTTTCTATGGTTTAGGATTATTCCTATGAACCAGCATTGTTCGTGTTAACATTTATTGTCGTATTGTCAGCACAACTCTCTATAAAGTGGTGTGAGTCAGTCTGCATTTGATTATCGAAACGAATCAAGCGATAAGTAAGAAGCAATAATCGAGAACATCTACAGCGACAATTGCAAAGAGCACTTCAGGGAATAGAATAGAATACTCTTTATTATGTACACCTTATAGACTACTAAGTCGTGGTGGCCTAGCCAGCCTCTCAAGTATGAGTGCGCGGGTTCGATTCCAGGGCAGGCAAGTACCAATGTAACTTTTCTAAAGTTATATGTACTTTCTAAGTATATCTTGGACACCAATGACTGAAGGTGAAGGAAAACATCTTGAGGAAACCTGGACTTTAAGTCTGAAATCGCCAACCCGCATTGAGCAAGCGTGGTGATTACGCTCAATCATTCTCTGTATGAGAGGAGATATGTGCCCAGCAGTGGGACGATAAAAAAAAAAGGTTGATGATGATAGACTACAGAACATAAATGCACTACGTGATAACTATATGAAGTAACTTCTGTGGTGTTGTTGTGTGTATAGGACACGGACTTCGTGCATAAGGGATGACTTCGGTGCGACATCAGCTTCGTTCTACTTGTCATTGCCTACTACCGACTGTCAATAAACTCTGTCATTATCATCTCAACGTTAATCCCAGTCGCATCCTAAGCTTTTTCAGCTTTGGAGTCTTGGGTCTACTTTGTCGGTATAACTGCTGATTTTGGCTAAACTTCGATATTTTCCGTGAAGCGACGGCCGTCTGACCTCCACAACCCGAAGACGATATCGAAACATTGCAGCTAAACCAATTGTTGGACTTTTGAGGGCTCCAACAAACCGTAACGACTGCCACTAGATGTTTGTATGGCAACCGGGACCGACGGCTTAACGTGCTTTCCGAGGCACGACCAGACCAGTGCAAATACTTACACTGCGCGGAGATCGAACTCGCTCCTCCTAGGGCAGCGGTCACGTTCGCTACAGCTACGCCACGGAGGCTGTCCATAAACTCTGTATTCGGCATTTTAAGACCTCTAGCCCGTTACAATATGAAGTGGAATGAGAGCATTTGTTAATGACTATATGACTTAATAATCCTCTCACCTTGATTTTCCGCTGAGAGCAATTCCCAAAGTAGGATGCAAATCAAGGAAGGAGTCGTGTTTCGTTGCGTTTGGCTTCAGTCCAGTAATATCTTCACGAAGACGAGGGTCGGCCAGGTAGAAGTGTGGAAATGATACAAGCGCTGGAGCTCCTGGGGAAGTAAAACCGTTAGAGTTGATTATTAAAATAAGTCTGCGAATCACGTAAAGTGGCATATGCTTAGTCGCCTTGTTTTTAATAGGGTTTTTCTTTTTTCATATAAACAAAAAATAAAGATGACGCTGCGTTGAAAACTCGTGTGACGTCAGTGCACGCTACACTTTTTAGCGACCAGTGACGTCACCAGCCACCACTCCTGATCTTTGATGCCTTTTATATTTGTCGATTTTTATTGTTTTGATAAAACAAAAAATACGTGTCTAGTATTTTTTGGAAATCTGACTGACGGACTAATTAGTTTTTTTTAGTCAAATACCCTATTGCGCCTAAACTGTCTATGGTGTACCCACGCACGAAAAACATGACTCATGCGGCGTTACCCCGTTCCATTGAAGGCTTGAATTGAAAGCGAGAGCGCGGAACGAGCGACAAAGAGGCACAATCGGCCTCCGTGTTCGACATCTGTCTCTCTTCTACTTGAGTGAGCGATGCGTCCGCGTGGACAGCTGCTATACAATAATACATTTACATGTTTTCGTCAAGTATGAAGTGCAGTGAAAAGTAATTGTGGTGTCAATTGTTTGTAGCAACGATAATTGCGGTGATAAAGGTTTGGAAAATGCAACCATTTCATCAGTATTTTCTTATGACGTTATCACGTTCAACTATCGTCGGTGAATGGACTTTACAGACAATCGATTTTTTTTGTATTCTATTCTATTTTTATATATGGCAAGTAAAGCCGATGTCAACTATTCTGCCAATGCCAAAAGTGGATTGTAGAAAACCGATTTTTTTTCAATATAGTTATTTGACACAATTTGGTAAATATTTACCTATCAAAAGTCTTATGTCAATGAGATTTAGCAGGGAGTTTTTGACGAGAAAGCTGAAATGAGTGTCACGCGCATTTTTCATTGGACTTTCAAAGTTATTTATAGTGTCGTTTACTAAATAAAAACGCGTGATTTAGGTATATCGTAAAAGTGCAATCAGTAAATAATTAATAAAGAACATTGAAATATCGCAGCATAGTGAACACATCATGACTTTGCCTCAAACCTCCCTCATAGACGGTTCACGCGGCCGTTTTTTTCAACTGTCATTGGCGACATCCGCCATTATTGTGAAATAAAATATTTCAAAGAATTTCTATAATTTGTTACACGTATTATTGTCAAAATTGTGGTATCTATTTCACAGAGGCCATTCATCAGGAGTTGAGGTTAAATCTCACCTTGAAAAAATAGAAAAGAAAGAAAGAGATTTAAGAATTTACAAGGTAAGTTTACTCACCCATAGCACAATCGGTAACGTTGATGATTCCTCGCGGAGGGCACGTAGCTGTGTCAATCTCACAGTAGCATAAATTCGCCGGGTTGTGAGACGGGTCATCGAAAACGTTCAACGGCATTCTATAGCGATATAGTTCAATACCATCTGCAATCTGTAGGACAAAAAAATATCTTTATATTTTTTTATTTTTTATAAACTATTGCTTGACTGCAATCCCCCCTGATGGTAAGCAGTGATGCAATCGTTGATAGTAAAGCGTGCTAGTTAATTAATCCTATCCTGCCAAAGGCTCGCTGGCTGTGCTGCTACCTTGTACGGTTTCTGCTAATGCTAATTTTAGCCACGTTGAGGCAAAACCGCTCCAGGTACGGCCTGGAGTGCTTGTCAGCCATTAGGTCGGTTATGGTTGTTTCATTTAATACTTTGCCTGTACTTATTTCCAGGTCGTACCTGCCGCGGTTGTGCCTCGGCCATTCAAATATTAGATGCTGAATAGTTTCAGCATCTAATATTTGAATGCCCGAGGATAGTCCGGCCTGTGTGTCACACACACGGACTGGACTATCTTTAAGCTTAAAACGGTGCAGGTACGCGGCGAAGCCGCCATGTCCAGTTAAAATTTGCGCCCAGATAGACGTCCTGTCGAGGCACTTCAGGACCTTGCGCGCGCACCACATCGAGAAAGAACATCCGCGTGACCCCAGCCGTGGCCCTGCCGGTGTACCTCCCGTTCCAGACAGCTACTGTGCCCTCTCTCAAACGTCTCTTGACGTAAGAGACTGGACACCTGTCATACGCCGGGGCGACCCTGGACTGGGCCGCCGCCTGCCTAGCCAGTTCGTCGGCGCGCTCATTGCCGGGGATCCCGACATGAGCTTTCACCAAGTGACAGCTTCCGTGGCGTAGCGGTAGCGAACGCGGCCGATGCGCAAGGAGGCGCGGGTTCGATCCCCGCGCAGTGCAAATATTTGTATGTATGAATATGAATTATTTGCACTGGTCTGGTCGTGCCTCGGAAAGCACGCTAAACCGTTGGTCCCGGTTGCCATACGAACATCTACTGGCAGTCGTTACGGGTTGTTGGAGCCCTCAAAAGGTCTAATTGCAGTGCTTCGACTTCGCCTTCGGGTTGTGGAGATCAGACGGCAGTCGCTTCACGGAAAATATCCAAGTTTAGTCAAAATCAGCAGTTAGACTGGTAAAGCGGACCCCAAACTCCTAAGCTGAAAAAGCTTCGGATGCAACTGGGATTAACATTGAGATGATGATGATGACTTAGAAAACTTAGTGAATAGGAAGGAAGACGGCAGTTGAGCGAGGTGATGCAATGTTAAACCCAACACAACACGACCAACGATGCTGCGCTAGAGGGAGATTGATCTGGAGACCCTCCACGACCAAACTCCCGATACAACAACATTTGGCGCATCGTACCCGGCACTCATCGCAACACAACTACTCAGACCCGTCCGGTGGTAGGCCACATCGGCTGCCGGCAGAAGTTACCACCCACCAGATAAAGTCTTGCCGCCAAGCGATTCGTCGTGTTCCGGCATGATGTCTGCTGAAGCCGTACGGAGTGTTGTTTCGGGAGTTTGGTCGTGGAGGGTCTCCACATCAATCTCCCTCTGGCGCAGCATCGTTGGTCGTGTTGTTGGGATTAACATTGCACCACCTCGCTTAAGTGCCGTCTTCCTTATTCACTAAGTTTTTTAAGTGAATGAGTTTAATAAACTAGCGCGCTTTACCATCAAAGATTGCATCGCTGCTTACCATCAGGCGGGATTGCAGTCAAGCGCTAGTTTATAATTATTAAAAAAAAATACTAAGTTTTGAATATAAAAGTATACATTTTAATAAATATGTGTTTTATTGCGGCCATAACAAAAATATTTAAAAATAAACTTCAAAATTGAAGAGTATTGTCATACATGGAAAATGTTATTTTCCATCGTTTGTTTGCCATGCGACGAGTTTGTCTTTTGTAATGTACAGATGACAACAGGCCAAGCTACCCGAAATTGTCAAATATTTCCAATCAACCTTGAGCCTTAATGCTTTAGAGATAAAGTTGAAAATCTAATAAAGAAATCTGAAAGACCGCTGAAGCTCGATCTGATGTCGTCTGTACATATTTGCCATACTTTATTTTTTATTTTTATTTATTTGGTACAAAAAACAGTTACATGTTACAATATCAACAGTCGGCTAAGGTATATTTGTACACAGTAAACAAACATACAATATGTAAAGAAAACCCTGTCCGACCCATAAGGATAATAAAGGTTAGGTAAACACTTGACCAAATATAATATAAAATTTTACGTAATCATCATAGAAGCAATACTAATGAATTTTGAAATAATCTTTTTTTTCTCGCGAATTAATTCCAACTTCCCCGAAATTTGGTAATTTTAAAAAAGTGACAACACCGGTATTTTTATGTGCGAATAGCGATGTGATCACGTGCCGCGTGCCCTGCCCCTAGGCATTAGTAGAATCAGTTATCGATACCTAACAATACCTTAACGGATCTGACAGGGTTTTCAGTTCTTAATAAATGTGCGTAAGCACCATTCCGCGGGCGGCGGGCGGCAGAGCACGCGGCACGTGGTCGCCTCTATAAATTACCAAATTTCGGGGAAGTTGGAATTAATTCGCGGGAAACAAAAGATTATTTCATAATTCATTTGTATTGGTACTATGATGATTACGTAAAATTTTATATTATATTTGGTCATGTGTTTACCTAACCTTTATTATCCTTATGGGTCGGACAGAGTTTTCTTTATATACTGTATAAAGGCCAAACTTTGCAAAAAGGGGTATTATAAAATCACAGATTATGATAGAAGACATAAAAGCTTGGGACTGAGCTGCTCGCTCTGTTAAGCATTGTTATTAAGCAATATGCGTAATTATAAGGTAAATTATTGTAAACATTTTCATTTTTAATGTCTGGACTTGAAAAAAGACGATGATCCCTGAGTTTGTTTCGGCTATTTCTTCTCAGAGGTAGTCAGTTAGGAAATGCCGGCTTCATCTAAACAAAAAAAAACATATGACGTGTAAAAGTGATCGGTGATCCTGCTTGCTTAATAAACGATTTCATTTCATTTCATTTAAATGTCTCCGACACCCATCGCACTTCCTGGGGCTATAGACTGTTATTTTATAAATTTGTCATTCCAACACGATTCCATTGTCATTGTGCTAAAAGTTCGTAATCTACTAAATTCATAATGATCGATCAATTATCGTCCAATCGTCTCGTAAAGGAATGGTGATAGAATGACATTGTCGTATAGCCATTGTTATAAAATCCGTTAGTAGAAATGATTTTCTAAAAACTACTTTATTTGAACATTTATTAATATGGAGTTGAGTATCAGTGACGGATCACTGGAAAGTCAAAATGACTCCTTGTTGTTAGTAGATTACGGAACTTGTTAAAATCGATCATTATGAGATGACTGATCGACCATTGTGACACTATTGCAATAACAGTCTGGGGCCCCTTGAACTGACTGGTATTGCGTTTATAGTAAGTACGTTTTTTGTTGCAACAGCTTTGCATTTCTTGTTTGATCAGTTTTATAAGAATAAAGTTTAATTCCAATCCAGAATACTGGATAATCGAAATTTGGATAATCGATTTCTATTACAATCAAGCATTTTTTTTATTACAAAAAGTTATTTTTTGTTTTTTTGTTTATAGGAAACTTGAATATGGTTTGTTCAGAATAAGCAACTGAATCGATTCCAATCGTTTTTACACCATGTTATATTTTTTCCCAAATACATTTAAAAATTGTTGCAGTATGGTTACCGAGCGGTTACGATAGATCATAGCAATTGCGCGCGCGCCACAGCTGACGCCAGAGATCAACGCATCGCGTTCGCCCGCCCAAGCGGAGCTTTGACAATATTATTGTTGGGATAACCAAGTAGAAGGCCAATGAGCAGCAAGCTCATACATTTATGTATTTTCATCATATCTTTTTGACATTTTGTACATAGATTCTTTACTTTAAAAATAATGTTGTATATCTATGGCTTTTATATGTGTTGTTAAATAAACGATATAATGAATTAAATTGAAAAAAAATTGTTGCGCCATCACAACCTTTTTGTTCGGTGAACCGGTAATGTTAATGTAATGTAGGTATTATTTTTGGGACAAAACCCGCCACACATTTTCCCACCCACTGCAACTCCTGAAAGCCAGCTGAAAACAGTGGAGACCGCCAGAAAAACCCCGAGCAATGAAGCTCGACGAGTCCCGGCGAAACGATTCAACTGTCTTGGGTCCCGCAACGAAATGAATCAGAAAGGAATAGCGGAGGAGTAAGAAAAATGATATTTTTTTCCACTTCCCTCCATAACAAGCAGGAGACAGAACAGAACTAGGCCAATCGGCACAAAGGGACATTATTGCAGCTGGGAGACGCCCAGATTGCCAAGCACCACGGAATAAAATTTGATTAAGTTAATGGGTCCTAAGTAGGTATGTGCTGTTACAGTTGATTCCAATAATATGTATGGCAAAAGCGCCTAAACGCACGGAAATTGGTTCTAGTTTGTACAAGGTCCGTATAATAAACGACTCCGGATGTAACTTGTACACTATCCAACATAATATTGCGTTCATTCTGCCAAAGAATGCACTCCCACAAGATGTGATGTGCGGACTGTTCAAATTCACAGTTCGAAGTAGAACATTGACACAAAGGCGAAGGAACATGTTTAAAAGAATATAGTTTACTTTTAAAGTTGCCATGACCTGTGAGAAATTGGGCACCGCAGTGGTCAATCTCCAGCCATGTCTTAGCCAGCCGATCGCCAACGGATGGAAAGAATAGATGGAGGTGCCGGCCCTTGATGGAATGATCCCACCTACTTTGCCACAGACTTCAGTCTGAGGTTTAAATAATCTAGAAATTCTATTAAAGCCGCGTTGTGTAACAAAATTAGTGTCCATGGCCTCCCCCCTCGCGGAGTAGTACATTGAAGCACGTCGCTGTACTTCAAGATCAACTGGAAGTACACCTGCCAGTACTGGTAAGGCTTCAGTATTGTTCTATACGCCTTGCATAAAAATATCAATGCCAAACGTTGGCTTTGAAGCAGTTTACGTCGTGCCGCCCCTATGCTGGCCCTATCGGCCCAAATGCATCGTAGCACATAAATCCTAAGTAGGTAGCTCCATATATAGTTTTTAAAGTTAGGAATGATAGACCCCAAGTTGCTTTGGATATTCTAGTTAGGGCATAAAAGTTCCTTTTGGCTTTTTCGCCAACTATTTTTATATGTTCGATAAATGAAAAATTCCTTTCTAAGACCATACCAAGGTAGCATACGGATTACTGTTTTTAAACGGGAACGTTATTAAATTTAATAGTAGGCAATGATTTAAGATTACATTTTAGTAAAAGTTGATAGGTTTTATGCGGCGCAAACGCTAGGCGGTTACGATCACCCCACTGAGATATTAAATTTAGGCAAGTATTGGCCAAATTCTCAAGTCCAGCTCGAGTACTTGACTGAATGAGCAGTAGGCCATCGTCCGCGTAACCAGTAAGTGAACAGCCGCAAGGAAGCGGGATCGCGAGGAAGTCATCAAAACCCAAATTCCATAAATAAGGACCGACAACTGAACCCTGAGGACATCCCATGGTTAGTGTTTTAGGACTAGAAAAATGACCGAGCTTAAGTACCGCGGGACCGTTTATGAAGTACGAGTAAACGAGATTATATATGTTTCTATAGCAACCGCGGGTTTTTAATTTTAACAATAGCATAGGCCACCAAGCGTTATCAAAAGCCCCAGAAATATCCAGGAAGATCCCAATTACCCTTTAGCAGGTGAATCATCAGGGATAATAATAATAAGTACTTCTGTTGTTTCCTTTATGCCTGTGGTTTGCTTATCATTGACTTTAATGTTTTGAACGTATGCAAGGTCGACCGATTTGTTAGCTTTAAATTCGTGATATAAGGGAGACCACGGACCCTCCCCGTCAAGTTTATCAACGATTTTCCGCAACAAGTTACCCTTAGATTTTTCCACCGATGCTTAGTAGCGTGACTTGGCAACTCTAAAAGCATTTAAAGCGAACGTAAGAAGATCTCCAATAATTTTTCGGCTCTTGAGTTTATTTAACTTTCTACGCGCTCTGCGATATCTTTTACGCTGTTCAATTAAATAATCACTCCACCAGTCACATCTACGAATATTAGTCATAGATCCGCGACCAATGGCGATGTAAGCACGGTAGGTAAAGGTTTCTGACACAATGTCAGCACTTTCTTCGGCTGACAGCCCGTCCCGAGTGAATTCTTTGGCGTGACACGCAAAAAGCGAGCCAAAAAATTCCCAGTTCGCGCCTTTACATCTAATGTAATGTAGGTAATGTAATTTATTACATTTTATGGTATCTTACCTCTACAGTCTTTTCAAACTCGAATGGAAGTCTTCTGCAAAGGTTGGGGTAGAACACGTGGAGAGTGGTATTCTTGTCCAGTTGAGATGGCGGGAAAATGGAGCCGTCTGAAGCTTGGATACTAAAATAAAAAAAAATATGCATTTATACTTTATAGATTTTTTTGAGATGGGACACGAAATGAGTCCAAAAGACTGTCCCCTTTGTGACTGTGATCTTTTCCCAATTATGTTAAGGTCAGCTTGCAGTCTAACCGGACGGGTCTGAACACCAGTATTTTACATAGAACGACTAGGCAGTCGTTTGTTGTTGCGCAATTACCGCTTAGTAAAGGTCACATTCCTATCTGACCTCTTGTTAAGACTGGTTTTCAGTATGTTTGCTCCCCCATAACAACAGCCACGAAAGACAGCCGGTGCCTTATAAGACATGGAAGGTTCTCAAAATGTAATGTATGGTCACCCATCCACGAACCAGCCGCAGTAAGTGTGGCTTAACCTTTTATCTAGCTGTGCAGCTTTTCTAACTACAAGTCACGTTGAAAAGATTAATTCTTTGGTCAAAGATCGAGACTGCTGTCTGGTCACGTGAGGAAGCTAATCTACAATCATTATTAATTTGTAGCGGCCAAGGACAAAATGAATCGTCTAATTTATTTGTTTGGACAAACGACACCAGGTCAAGTTACCCGAAACTGTCAAATATTCCGAATCAGCCTTGAGCTTTAATAGGGTAGTTGACTAAAAAAAACTAATTAGCCCGTCAGTCAGATTTCCAAAAAATACTAGACACGTATTTTTTCTTTTTTCATATAAACAAAAAATGAAGACGACACAGTGCGTTGAAAACTCGTGTGACGTCACTACACGCTACACTTTTTAGCGAGCATTGACGTCACCAGCCACCACCTTGATGCCTTTTATATTTGTCAATTTTTATTGATTTGATAAAACAAAATATACGTATCCAATATTTTTCTATAATCTGAATGACGGACTAAATAGAATCATTTTTTTTTTACCCAGGAAACATTCCTATTCTTAAGCGATAAAGTTGAAAATCTCATAAAGAAATTTGACAGATTGCAGTAGCTTTATGTGCTGTAGTCCGTACATTACACGTTTTTGACAATTAGGTGTTAGTACACGTTCAAGAATATTTTACATCCTTTTTTGCATCACTGTCCAAATCACAATGACCTTTATTATCATTGACATAAGGTCATTATTGAGTTGGTGTTATTGGCAAGTTTGTTAAAATCATTTTGTTATTAATTATTGTCGTCATGTATTTAGACCAGTTTTAAACCACATAAATGCCTATTGAATTGTGCACCTAACCATTATTTGGTCATGTGTTTACCTATCCTTTATTATCCTTATGGGTCGGACGGGGTTATCTTTACTTATTGTATAATTATAGGTACTTGTATCATCATTATCATTCCTCACCATCACCTTTTTATCGTCCCACTACTGGGCACAGGTCTCCTCTCATACAGAGAAAGATTGAGCGTAATAACCACGCTTGCTCAATGCGGGTTGGCGATTTCAGACTTAAAGTCCAAGTTTCCTCAAGATGTTTTCCTTCACCTTCAGTCATTGGTGTCCAAGATATACTTAGAAAGTACATATAACTTTATAAAAGTTATTGGTACTTGCCTGACCTGCCATCGAGCCCGCGCACTCATACTTGAGTGGCTGGGGTTTTAACCACTAGGCCACCACGACTAGGTACTTGTATACACACATTATAATCATCGAAGTGACACATTCTTTACAAAAAAACTCCTTTAAAAATAAATATTTAAAAAAATGGTGAATATAATATATACAGCAAACGTTCAAAACTCCAGTAGCATACTGAGGGTTATATAAATGCAGTTCTTTATATAAAAATGACAGTCTAGTTCGGTACCAAGTTGTCACATTAGTATTAAGTATTTCGACTTAACCTCAATCAAGTTCTAAATAAAAATACTTACTTACTCAACTTAGAGCTTAAGTATGGGACTAAAGTTAGATTTCGTGTTGTAATAAGGGGGTAAGTGTATTAAATGTCATCCAAATCCATCCATCCATACTTAGTAATCTGTGCCATTTACAATATTTGCGAGTGTCCATCTGAATTCCACTCAATTGAAGGGCCACATGATACCTCTTTTGGCAACGATAGTTGTCAGATTTTCGCTTATCTATCCGCACCTCTCAAATATCTACGAATTACTTTCAAGTCTAAGGAACTTTATTTTATTTATTCACTTACTACCATTACACAGCTTGCTTGACCTAATGTGGTAGAATCTTACACAAATACCCCTTATACATAAACGTGGCTTAAAGTTAACTAGTGATTAGCGATTGTTTAACCATACCTTTTTGGCATTTGCACGTCACTTAACTTTTACCATCAAGTTTTGGCGGGAAAGCGTGGATGAGTGCCACGCTCATTTTTCATTGGACTATTAAATTATTTATAGTGTCGTTTACTAAATAAAAACGCGTGATTTATGTGGTAAAAAGTGCATTCAGTGAATAATTCATAAAGAACAGCGAAATATTGTAGCATAGTGGCCACATCATGTCTTTACGCTAAACCCCTCCTAATCGGCCTCACGAGGGAAACGAAAGGAGTTAGGTTAGATTAATTTAAGTTAGGATAACTTTAGGATCCGTGTGCAGTTTCTGGCCTGCCATCGGACGCGTCCCCAGGTGGCGGATAGGGGAATGGCCACCAGATATGGGGGTTACCGGTTTACCGGCGCGGACCAAAACCAGAAGTGGGGACCGCTTCGGCGGTCACACGTGCGGCGGGTCGGCCACCGCTCCAGGTGGCTGACGTGACCCGCACCCCGGGTCGCCGTCGGGCAACCCGGTCTCCTCACTGAGAGGAGCTGGGAGCCCCGTTTGCCTCCGGGCAAACGAGTGGGGCCAAGAGGAAGGACACCTCGCTAAAAAACCTTTGGCTGCTGCGTCTTCTCGCACACGAAGACGTACCCAGCCCGGCCCCTCCCTATGGAGGGACCATTGTGGGCCCGCCTTTCAGGCGGGTTACGCCGGCGGGGGATTGGTAGTGCAGGCTATGCTATTTCCCATGACCCCGCCACTAAGGCGATGTCGTAGTGCCAGTGACAATTGACGAATCTACATAATGCATCATACATAGCTAGACCTTGATCAATCAGCACACTTGTTTTTAACCTAGGAGCACCTCAAACGAATCAAATGTCGACACAATACGCAAAATAATATTACAAAATCATGTTTATGTTAAGTAGGTATTTTTTAGACATAGTTGGCGCTGTTAGCACAGGCGCTTGGTTATCATCAAAGACGATACGAGTAGATAACCTTTGGGCTGGATCATAAGATGCGCATTACAAAATATTGATAGTATTTCTTAGTCTTCATCTCATTGAAATGTTTGTAGTCAATGACTTTAGTGAGATAACTCCACGCGCCATTTTTAATAACAATATGGCGGCCGCGTTATTGGAAAGAACGATAGATTTAAAAATTAAGTAAGTACGTCTTGCCGCCTATCGATTTGTCGTGTTTCGGTATGATGTCTGGTGAAGCCGTACGGAGGACGGGTCTTAGCAGTTGTGTTGCGATGTGTGCCGGGTCCGATGCGCAAAATTTTGTTTTGTTGGGAGTTTGGTCGTGGAGGGCCTTTAGATCAATCTCCCTTTGGCGCAGCATCGTTGATCGTGTTGTTGGGTTTAACATTGCATCACCTCGCTCAACTGCCGTCTGCCTTCCTATTCGCTCAGTTTTTTTGAGTGAATACGCTCTTAATAAACTAGCGCGCTTTACCATCAACGATCGCATCACTGCTTACCATCAGGCAAGATTGCGGTCAAGCGCTAGTTTATAATTATAAAAAAAAATGTTTTTTTGTTCTATAAATTTCACAATTTTATTACGTATAAAATTGTCATATTGGTACTGATGTGGTGGCCTAGTGGTTAAAACACCAGCCTCTCAAGTATGAGTGTGCGGGTTCGATTCCAGATCAGGCAAGTACCAATGTAACTTTTCTAAGTTATATGTACTTTCTAAGTATATCTTGGACACAATGCCTGATTATAAGGTGAAGGAAAACATCTTGAGGAAACCTGAACTTTAAGTCTGAAATCGCCAGGCCGTATTGAGCAAGCGTGGTGATTACGCTCAATCCTTCTCTGTATGAGAGGAGGCCTGTGCCCAGCAGTGGGACGATAAAAAGGTTGATGATGATGATTAATTAATATTCCTACTCAATTGTATTTTTGTAGCGTTGCTAGGACCTTTGTTATGTAAAGGGAGTATCTGACATCGACGCACAAACGAGTACCATGGATCCAGTACATAATTCTGAACCCCCCAGTGGTGGAATTCTTCGTCAATTTTTTTATGATTTAAAAAAAGAAATATGTAGTTTTTTCACTTTAGACCGTTCATAATTGCTATACTCTTATATAATCATACGATCATAAAGTAAAAAATAATTAATTCGCTAATTACACAAAAAAGCGCAATGAAAACAAAGCTCCAAAAACTATCTTATCAGCTGATTTAATAGAGTTCACATCAGGGGTCAACGTCATACCCACACAAACCGCGCGGCAGCACGCTTGCAACGTTCAAAGGCCGAGCCGACACTTTTTTTAAACATTGTTATTTCTGTAACCGTTCATTAACGAGATAAATCACTATCATAATTCTATTAGTGGCATGCGGTCTAGCCTTTTCGCGAAGTTTGCGTTACGATGTCAGATACACCCTGTATAAATTGGGACATTAAGTTTAATAGCGTCGGTTTCTTTTCTCTTTTACATATTGTTATTTTTTAAATTTGCAATTGCTTATTATTTTAATATTTGCTTTTTATGTTGCTTCTCTTTGTATATCTAATGCAAACATTTCAACACAAATGTTTTTTAACCGACTTCCAAAAAGGAGGAGGTTTTTATGCATGTTCACCTATAACTTCGTCGTTTATGAACCGATTTTGATAATTATTTTTCTGTTGGAAAGAAGACATTCCCAAGGTGGTCCCATGATAAGGACATCAGGGTTTGATTGTGGAAGACTAGAGAAAACAAGGGGAACTTTCGTAATTCGTAGGGGCAACCAGTGTAAGTTTTTCATTGAGTATTTTAGCGTCAGCATCCAGTCTAACCGGATATAACTGAACAGTACTTTTCACAACTAAAAAGTGTAAAATAAAAACTTTTTTTTACAAAAAAAAAAACAACCGACTTCCAAAAAAACACTACAAAGTAAAAAATAACTAATTTCGGAAGTCGGTGTCAAAAACTAATATACAAAAACCAAAGACACCGACTTCCGAAATCAGTTATTTTTCACTTTGTAGTGTTTTTTGGAAGTCGGTTGTTTTTTTTTTGTGTTATGAAATAAATAACTTGAACTTATGGACTTACCTATTACATTCCTCACTGCCCCAGATCGACAAACTGTCACGGCCGTCAAATTCTTCAATGATATTCATTTTGTCTTTATCGTACTCCCCGGTGTTGATAGTAAACCGCTCTGAGACAGTGCCGTTTTTCTAAAAAAAAAAACATTTTTACAAATAAGGTTGTTTTTTTTTTTTTAATAATTATAAACTAGCGCTTGACCGCAATCCCGCCTGTTGGTAAGCAGTGATGCGATCGTTGATGGTAAAGCGCGCTAGTTTATTAAGAGCCTATTCACTCAGAAAAACTGAGCGAATAGGAAGGAAGACGGCAGTTGAGCGAGGTGATGCAATGTTAAACCCAACAATACGACCAACGATGCTGCGCCAAAGGGAGATTGATCTGAAGACCCTTCACGACCAAACTCCCAACACAACTTGATTTAGCGCATCGTACCCGGCACACATCGCAACACAACTGCTGCTGCTATGTAAATACAATCATCTCACACCTTTTTTGTTTTTTTTTATCATTATCATCTCAGCTCATAATCCCGGTTCCACCAGCGGCTATCGAGTTGAAGCCCAGAGTCCGCTTTTTTACATATTCGCACGATCTCTGGCATCCCGTGGTGTGAGATTGTTGACACGCATGTCATCTCTTACGACGTCAAGCCAGCACTTCTTTGGTCTACCTCCCTTGTTCCGGCCCGACGGAGGCGCCATGACAAGACATTTGTTACCCACGTAACGTAAGTTACGTTTTAAAGTCTCACGTTTTCGTAAGACGTGGCCGTACTAGCGTAGGCGATCCTCCTGCAGTTTGTCTGCTATGTCACGGACACGAAGACTGCCACGCATGCAGAAGTTCATGATGCGGTCTTTTTTTTGTGTATGTGAAATCATAATCACGCTACTAAAATCTGTCAAATTTCTTTACATTTTCAACTTTATCGCTAAGGCTAAACGTTGATTGGACATATTGACATATTTGACAGTTTCGGGTAGCTTAACCTGCTGTCGTATAGGTACAATATGTAAAGAAAACGCCGTCCGACCCATAAGAATAATAAAGGTTACGTAAACACATGACCAAATAAAATATGAAATTTTTCATAATCTTCATAGTAACAAATAATTAAATTTTTCATAATCTTTTTTTAATGCGAATTCATTCCAACTTTCCCAAAATAATACAATTTTTTTTAAAGTGATATCTCCACTTTTGACGGTATTATTATTAGTGAAAAGCGATATGACCGCGTGCCGCGTGTAATAATTTACCTCCTTTTTCGAAATAATATTTATTTTTAAGGGTTTTTTTTAAGTTTAACCCGGCTTTGTAGGCATTAGTAGAATCAGTTATCAATACCTAACAATACCTTCATGGATCGGACAGGGTTTTCTTTACATAGGTATTGTATAAGTTACCACCCAGCAGACAAAGCCTTGCCGCCAAGCGATTTGTCGTGTTCCGGCATGATGTCTGGTGAAGCCGTACGGAGGACGGGTCTGAGCAGTTGTGTTGCGATGTGTGCCGGGTACGATACACCTAATGTTGTTGTGTTGGGAGTTTGGTCGTGGAGGGTCTTCAGATCAATCTCCCTTTGGCGCAGCATCGTTGGTCGTGTTGTTGGGTTTAACATTGCATCACCTTGCTCAACTGCCGTCTTCCTTCCTATTCGCTCAGTTTTGAGTGAATAGGCTCTTAATAAACTAGCGCGCTTTACCATAAACGATCGCATCACTGCTTACCATCAGGCGGGATTGCGGTCAAGAGCTAGTTTATATATATATTAATAAAAAAAATTAAGGTATGTTAATTAACTTACGGTAACCAGAAGGCCGAATTTGTCGAAGTGGAGCTGTCCTCCTAAACTTAGGACCGGCTTCGCGATGTCGATGATGCTGTCATCGTAACCCCACAGAAACCTGGATAAAGGAAGAGATTTTAAGCTTGGTGTGAGGAATCATGTTAATGCTACTGTGATCAATTGCCTTGCGCGCGGTTAATCTAGAATCTATCCTAGTGTGAAGACCTTTGCAATAACGCCAAGTTTCCTGGCAGCCACCAAATTAATATTTGCACTGGCCTGGTCGTGCCTCGGAAAGCACGTTAAGCGGATACTCCCGGTTGCTATACGAAGTCGTTACGGGTTGTTGGAGCCCTCAAAAGTCCAACAATTGGTCTAACTGCAATGCTTCGATATCGTTGTCGGGTTATGGAGGTCAGACGGCAGTCACTTCATAGAAAATATCAAAGTTTTGCCAAAATCAGCAGTTAGACTGGTAAAGCGGACACCAGACTCTAAAGTTGAAAAGCTTCTGATGCGGTTGGGATTAACGCTGACATGATGATGATGGAGAGAAGAGAATGAAGATCTGTTTGAGTTGTTGTATGTACGTGCTTCTTTTTGAAGTGAAACTTCTTTAGGCACGCTTGACTTGGGGAGTAAACTAGCGAAAGCGTTACGAAAAATGATAGGAAAAAAAATGATGAAGGCGAACGGAAGCAGAGTATAGTCCTATTTCGTCTGTAATACAAACAAGGAGTTGGCTCATGTAAATATTGCATGACCTGTCGAGTATGAAGTTGTGAGTTCGCATCTCGCCGAAGGCAATATATATTTTTTGGATCTTTTTAAGATTTGTTAACAATTGAGTCGAGTATGAAGTTGTGAGTTCGCATCTCGCCGAAGGCAATATATATTTTTTGGATCTTTTTAAGATTTGTTAACAATTGATTACCTAAGTGCACAAATAAATTTATAAATTTCGTTCTGTTCTGGCCTTTATATTGTTTTATATATTTTTGCTGAACATTTCTGATATAATTGAAAGTATAGAAGCTTTAAGATATCGTCACAATACGATAATTGGACACAAAGTACAAATTGCTTTCGAGCCTCATAAGCTCAATTATTAAGCTAAGTACCTTGATTGATTAAGAACTATGAATTTCTTCGAGAACATGACGCTGCGAACACCCCCCGACCCCCCTCATTGATTACCTCACCCCCCCGTGGATTATCTCGGGAACCAGAGGTCGTGGACTACCCGAGTTTGGGGTCCCCTGAATCAGGAGGAGGAGCCCGACCTTTTGGCCCCGAGGGAATCCACTCCCCCTACCCCCCGCAACCCCACGAAATCTACCCCCCCCCCTTTAGTTACCTCACCCCCCGTGGATTATCTCGGGAACCAGAGGTCGTGGACTACACGAGTTTGGGGTCCCCTGAATCAGGAGGAGGAGCCCGACCTTTTGGCCCTGAGGGAATCCACTCCCCTCCTCTCCCCCTCCCCCTCCCCCCCCGCAACCCCACGAAACCTATCCCCCTCCCCGACCCCCTTTAGTTACCTCACCCCCCCGTGGATTATCTCGGGAACCAGAGGTCGTGGACTACCCGAGTTTGGGGTCCCCTGATTCAGGAGGAAGAGCCCGACCTTTTGGCCCCGAGGGAATCCACTTTTTTTTTTTTTTTAAATTGGAGGTCTATGCAGAAATATTAATTTATAAATGAAAGCATGAAATAAATTTAAATATTTATAGAAAATTAATATATGTATATGTGTATACATGTATATATTGTACACACATATATATATATATATATATATATACATACAGATGGTGCAAAAGGAGTTTCACTTCAGTCGTGTGGTCATAAGCACACTCGTTTTTTAACCCTTAGATGCACCATCATAGGTACATCTATATCCAATATTTTAATGACCTCAAGCTCAATGTTGCTTGTTCAAAGTTATATTTTTTTTTTGTTTTTTTTATAAGTAATTAATATTCTAAATTTTGCATAGTGACGACAGGAAGTTTTTTGGAAAAAAAAATATTACTATGATTTTTTTTTATTTTGTTTTCTTGTACTACATGTTAATTTTTCTATCAATACCTATTTTTAAAGTAAGAATAGAAAAAATCATGTATTTAAGGGTGTTTTGGCAGGAGTTCCCATGTAAGATATACTCTGTTGCTCTTGCAATGTAGATACCTTTTTTGTAATCTTACCTATGTACAGGCAGTTTCACGAAGGCATAAGGATGGTTTGCCCAGGTCAGAGCAGAGCTGAGGGTTACTTGACTCAGGCTGTTAAGGTTCATACTAGCAGCTTTGGAGACCACTCCCTGAAACAATGATATCAATTAAAAACTAACGAACAGTATTTTGTTTTGTTATTAATAATTATAAACTAGTGTTTAACTACAATCCCGCCTGATGGTAAGCAGTGATGCAATCGTTGATAGTAAAGCGCGTTAGTTTATTAAAAGCCTATTCACTGAAAAAAAACTGAGTGAACAGGAAGGAAGACGGCAGTTGAGCGAGGTGTTAAACCCATTGATGGACCCCGAGGCGGAGGCGCGCGCGAGTGTCGGCGCGCGCCTTTGAGGCGATGCACGGGGTAGTTTAACACCCCACTACCCCGTGCAGGAGACGAGGCCCGGACAGACCGGGCCAGCACGAGGGTGTGGGGCCGTGGAAGAATTTAGACTCCCGCGGCCCCACGCGTGCTCGTGATAGAAGACACACCGGGGTGGTTTTAGTCAGTAAAAGTCTGACATACCCCGTCGCCCACCCCAGGGCGGCGGGCATCCTATGAGGATTTCCACTCGGGCAAAAAAAAAAAAAAGGTGTTAAACCCAATGTTAAACCCAACAACAAGACCAACGATGTTGCGCCGGAGGGAGATTGACATGGAGACCCTCCAAGACCGGTACACATCGCAACACAACTGCTCACACCCGTCCGCCGTACGGCTTCACCAGACATCATGCCGGAACAGGGGGAATCGTTTGGCGGCATGACTTTGTCTGGTGGGCGGTATATTTTGCCGGCACCTGATGTTATAGCCTACCACCGCGATGAAATGAAATGAAATCGTTTATTTTATTGCAAGTAGGATAACTGATCAATTTTACACGTCATATTTTTTTACTTAAACTAAAAGAACGAGAAACTGAAAGAAACATGTCGACTAATGCCGGTGTTCCTCAGTTGTCTGTTTTCTCTGCAACTCTCTTCCTGCTGAATGTTAACGATTTGCTGGTGCCCGGTATCCATGGGTATGCACAGAGTTGTAAAAGTAATCCGGTCCAAGAGAGGCTCTTGTAGAGCTTACGAATGTCGTATTCCAGGCAGTCTCCAAATGGAGCGATTCCTGTTTAGATGTTTTAGTATTCAATGCCGTCAAAACACAAGCGTTCACCGCTAAAAGGAGCTCATTGACCTCGGCTCCTGCTTTCAATAATGTGTCCTTGGAGTGCAGCGATCGCCTCCAGAAGCAGCTGGTGCCTCGTACCTGGCACACATCGCAACACAACTGCTCAGACCCGTCCTCCGTACGGCTTCACCAGACATCATGTCGGAACACGACGAATCGGTTGGTGGCAAGATTTTGCGTTATAGGTGGTAACTAGTCGGTAGTGTGGCTGTAGGCCTGCACCAGGGATTGCCATAAAGCCCACCTTCCTGATGATTGTGAACGCACTGACGGAGGACATTTAGGAGGAGGCATCCTAGTGTATGCTGATTGCTGATGGCATTGTGCTTGTCTGTGAAGATGGAACCGAGATTCGGAGTAGATTGCGGTAATGTTAAGAGAAGCTGGAGAATGTAAGCTTGAAAATTAGCAGAATCAAAATGGAATGTTGTGCGATTTTGGGTCTCCAGGTTTCTCCGGTTACAACATCAAACTCCCGGCTACCGTAGGCACGGGCTTGCGGGCGGTGAGCAGCGGGCAGCTCACCGCCCTAAAGGACCAGGCCCGAGTCGACGGCGCGTTGTATTTCACGTGCGCCTCAAAGAGATGTCAGCACATCGTAACGGGGTCCACGAAGACAGATGTCTCCTGGGTCAGGGTTGCGGGTTGGTTAAAAAAGAAACCGTGGCCTTGGCGCATAGGCAAATGAAGAAACACGGGTGGGTTTTAGTCAGTACAAGTCTAACACGCCCTATCGCTCCGCCCGAAGCGGGAGAGGTCATTTGACAATTTCCCATCCTAAGTCGGACCTCCACCGTATGCTCCACCGTGTTCTCAGGGCGATCCACACAATGGTGACACCCTTGCGTTTCCTCCCGCCTTATACGGAACAGGAACCTCCAGAAAACAACCGGGTCCGGTGAGGACCTGCGTCAGGAGGAAGGTGAGGGCGCCGTGGCGCCTCTCTAGCCACTCCTCAAAGGGGGGATTTACCTCCGGTCTCATTCAAACCTTAGAGATATTATTATGGGATATCAAAACAACCAGTATATCTCATCATATACCTAGCCTAGCGTATTACTAGGAAATAATACACATACCTATAGACAAACAAAACCGCTCATTTTCGTGTTTTTATAACAAAACAGATAAGATAGGTTTTTTTTATGAATTCTTGTAACTACATATGCGTAATCTCATGACTTGTAAATAGGGGGGTTAGGTGAGAGGAGATAGGCAGATGAACTTGCCGCGGTCATATTTGGGGCTAGCTCAGTCTGTGTGATTTATATATTTATTTATTTAATTTTTTTTTTTTTTATAAATTATAAACCAGCGCTTGACCGCAATCCCGCCTGATGGTAAGCAGTGATGCGATCGTTGATGGTAAAGCGCGCTAGTTTATTAAGAGCCTATTCACTCTAGCCTTGAAGACACTCAAATTGTATTGCGACGGAAACACCGACGCTGGCAAATTGTTCCAGTCCCTCGATGTACGCGGTATAAAGGAGGAAGCAAAACGCTTCGTCCGGATCGCAGTGGTGTCAACAACAAGGGTGGAAACTCGCCGTACGACGGGTCGTCCGATGATGGAACGGAGATGGGGGAATTAAATCATGCAATTCCCTTGCACACTCACCAGAATGCATCCTATAGAAGACCGAAAGGCTGGTTACTCTACGGCTAATTAATGATTCCAACCAATAACGAAAACGATTGATCACGTGGTCAATCGTTTTCGTTATTGGTTGGTTTGGTGTTCGATTTCGTTTCGTTTCGGCTAGGGCCCCTGATATTAATAGTGTGTTACGTAATTAGGGTGTTAATTTATTTAACTCATAAATAAACTGACAACGATGATATAGGTCATTTACCTTCTAGAATAGACAAATCAAACGTAATATAACACCATCATTATCAACCTTCTTATCTTCCCACTGCTGGGCACAGGTCTCCTCTCATACAGAGAAGGATTGAGCGTAATCACCACGCTTGCTCAATGCGGGTTGGCGATTTCAGACTTAAAGTCCAGGTTTCCTCAAGATGTTTTCCTTCACCTTCAGTCGTTGGTGTCCAAGATATACTTAGAAAGTACATATAACTTTAGAAAAGTTACATTGGTACTTGCCTGACCTGGAATCGAACCCGCGCACTCATACTTGAGAGGCTGGTGTTTTAACCATTAGGCCACCACGACTAAATAACAATGTAATATAACATAAACAGACTAAAATGTTTCCACTCCTGAGAGACAGGCCTACTCTTGGTAAGAAGGAGTGGTCTAATCTACCACGCGGGTCCAGTGGGACTTGGTCACATGTCTTCAAAGTTTTGGCTCTAAGACATGCCGAAGGCAAAACGGCGAAGGAAAACAACGTGAAGAAACCTTCACGATGTTTTCCTTTGCCGTTTTGAGAGCAGTGGTGATTTTGTTTTATAATTTGAAACTAGCGCTTGACTGCAATCCCGCCTGGTGATAAGCAGTGATGCGATCGTTGATAGTAAAGCGCGCTAGTTTATTAAGAGCCTATTCACTCAGAAAAACTGAGCGAATAGGAAGGAAGACGGCAGTTGAGCGAGGTGATGCAATGTTAAGCCCAACAACACGACCAACGATGCTGCGCCAAAGGGAGATTGATTTGAAGACCCTCCACGACCAAACTCCCAACACAAAAACATTAGGCGCATCGTACCCGGCATATATCGCAACACAACTGCTCAGACCCGCCTTCCGTACGGCTCCACCAGACATCATGCCGGAACATGACAAATAGCTTGGCGGCAAGGCTTTGTCTGGTGGGTGGTAACTTCTGCCGGCGGTCGTTGTTATGGCCTACCAGCGAGAAACCCAAAACCGAAATAATTTACACAAACTAAAGCACCTGATGGGGTTCGAACCTACGACTAGTTGAGGCAGATACCACAAAGCCACCGCTGCTCTCTCTAATGATACGTTAATTTTAAATTTACTTACAAGTAAAGGCAGATTTGGTACAGTAACTTGGTCAAAATGGGCGCCGCTACTCTTTTCAGCTAAAAACTGAAAATGGTTGCGTTCCTGAAAGCTGAGCTTGTCTCCATTGAACTGTATGTTCACCCTCTCCAGTTGTTGCCTGAAACAAAAGAAAACCATTATTGAATTATGAAGAACTGAGGGCTAATTACATACCTACATACAGCCGATGTTAAGGCTCAGAATCAATAGGTCGGTAATAAATGTCGGTACTGTACTGTTTTAGTTTTTGGTACGGTCACGTCTTACGATGCCACGTGGGTCACAAACGTCTTGCCTTGGCGCCTCCGCCGGGCCGTAACAAGCGGGGTAGACCAAAGAAGTACTGGCTTGACGTTGTAAGAGATGACATGCGTGCCAACAATCTCACACCACAGGATGCTAAAGATCGCGCGAAATGGAGGAAATTGAGCAAGAAAGCTGACCCCGGGCTCCAACGCGAAAGTCGCGGATGCAGCCGGGATAAACGCTAAGATGGTGATGATGATGATCACTGTACGGTTTCACTTTATAGTTTAATTAATAACAAATTTCGGAAGTTTTTATATTATCGTTCCTAGGCCTTTGAAATTGGACTACAGGGAAAGCACTAGCTTTCAATTTAAAAAGAAAATCATTAAATTCCGTTCAACCAGTCAAAAGTTCCAATACTTAGGCCAAATTCAATAAAGAAATAATAATAATAATCCGGTCCGAAAGAGAGGCCAGGTAGAGCGAACGAGTGTTGCACTTCAGGCAGTCTCCGAATGGGGCAATGCCAATCTTGTAGCATTCAATGCCGCCAAAACGCAGGCGTGTCTTTTCACCGCCAAAAGGAGCCCGTTCACCTTGGCTCCTACTTTTCGGAATGTATCCTTGAAGTGTACCGACCGCTTTCAGCTTTTGGGTGTTGAGATTTCCTCGAACCTAAACTTTGGGCGGTTCGTTGAGTCCAAGGCCAAGGTGGCTGCCAGAAAACTTGGCATTATCGCAAAGGTCCGGCAGTACTTCACACCAGGGCAGCTTCTAATGTTGTACAAAGCGCAGGTCCGTTCGTGTATGGAGTACTGCAGCCACATTTGGGCTGGTGCTGCTTAGTGTCACCTGGCCACTTTGGATTCAGTGGAGAGGCGTGCGAAGAGGCTGATTGGTGACCCTGATTTAACTCGAGTTGGTCTCCAAAGCCTAGAGCACAGGCGTAGAGTAGCCAGCCTTATGGTGTTCTATAGGATACATTTTCGGGAGTGTGCGAGGGAATTGCACGATTTAATTCCCCCATCTCCGTTCCACCATCGGACGACCCGTCGTACGGCGAGTTTCCACCCTTATGTTGTTAACACCTCTACGATCCGGACGAAGCGTTTAGCCTCCTCCTTTATACCGCGTACATCGAGGGACTGGAACAATCTGCCGGCGGCGGTGCTTCCGTCGGTCTACAATTTGAGTGTCTTCAAGGCTAGAGTGAATAGGCTCTTAATAAACTAGTGCGCTTTACCATCAACGATTGCGTCACTCCTTACCATCAGGCAGGATTGCGGTCAAGCGCTGGTTTATAAATTATTAAAAAAAAAAAGAATATAGGTAAACAAACCATTGCTAGGCAACGAGTAGTTTATGCCTAAAAGTCAGATATTAACAACCTTTTTTACATAGAACGCTTAACCGATTTGAATGAAATATGACACACATGTAAGCTAATTTCCTAATAGGTTAAAGTTTTTGGTACATATATTTTATACTTAGTCCATACTTGAAAGTATTACAATGCAGTTGAATTGAAAATACGCAAAATTGTATTGACAAATGCCTCAATTCATTTGTTGAATTCCACGAAACGTGTCTTTTTTTTTTGTAGGGCTATCACGTAAAATTAATGTCGACTTTTTAATGGTTTTTCGAAATACCAAGTTATTCTACATATTATTTTAGGGATTCTATTGAAATATGCTGCAATAGGAATTGTTAATAAATAGTTAGCATGTAAAAGTCGATAATCATGTAAATAACAGGAGATTTGTAAAACGTGAGTTGTGATAACCCTAAATTGGTTTGTTTACCTCTATTCTTTATGGAGCTAGGCGATGTTATAGGTAGTATTATAACATTGTTATAAAAATATGGACGAATTGAGGACCTCTTCCTTTTTTGAAATCGGTTAAAAAGGATAGTTTGGAGAACTTAGTTTTATTTTTCGGTGACGGTTTCTCTTTCGAACGACCCGCGGCCTTGGGTCTGTAGCCAATGTAACTTCGCTTCCTAACCCAACCAGTTATGAAAACGATTGACCACGTGACCCGATAAATCACGTGGTCCATCGTTTTCGTAATTGGTTGGTTTGGTATTCGATTTCGTTTCGTTATGAAGCGATGTTGGTGGGCGTTCATCAGGTGCTAGAGCTGTTTTTTCTGTCAAGAAAATTTTTCTAATTTTCCGAAAATAAAGTGATGTCTAACAGTTTTTTTTTTTATGAAAGAACTGTTAATAAATGTAAGTTATTAAAATAAAATTGGTACGGTCAAGCTGAGTAACTTAGTATTTTTTTTTTTTTAGAATCAACAGCATTGTCATATTTGTAACATTGACAGTGGGACCATGAATTAGTTTCGATTTTTTTTTTCGTATGATACCAACATAATTTACAAATATGTACTTCTTGTAGCTTTGTATTTTTATTGATTACTAACTGCCGGCAGCGACTTCGTTCGCGTGGAGTTAGTTATTTATTTGAACATTTTATTTTAGCCCCAAAATATAAATTTTTGTTATGCTCCGCTCCTAATGATCACATCGTGGTCTTACATAGCCCAAAGCCTTCCTGGATAAATGGGCTATCTAACGCAAAAAGAATTTTCCAAATCGGACCAGTAATTTCCGAGATTAGCGCGTTCAAACAAACAAACAAACTCTTCAGCTTTATATATTAAGTATAGCTTTTATAAAATGTTTATGGCAAAACTGTAAATTAATGATTTTATTTCGTCAGTTACTCGCATTTATAAGAAAAAGATAAACTAATGTTACCCAAATTAATTCAAAATATAATATGGATGTTTCCTGAGTAAAAAAAAAATATTCTATTTAGTCAGTCATTCAGATTATAGAAAAATATTGGATACGTATATTTTGTTTTATCAAATCAATAAAAATTGACAAATATAAAAGCCATCAAAGATCAGGAGTGGTGGCTGGTGACGTCACTGCTCGCTAAAAAGTGTAGCGTGCAGTGATGTCACACGAGTTTTCAACGCACTGTGTCGTCTTCATTTTTTGTTTATATGAAAAAAGAAAAAATACGTGGCATTTCGCCTCCTCCTTTATACCGCGTACATCAAGGGACTGGAACAGTTTGCCAGCGGCGGTATTTCCGTCGGACTACAATTTGAGTGTCTTCAAGGCTAGAGTGAATAGGCTCTTAATAAACTAGTGCGCTTTACCATCAACGACTGCGTCACTGCTTGCCATCAGGCGGGATTGCGGTCAAGAGCTAGTTTATAATTTTATATAAAAAAAAGAGTCTAGTATTTTTTGGAAATCTGACTGACGGACCAATTAGTATTTTTTAGTCAACTACCCTATTATTACAGCTTTTCCATCAATGTGTGTCAAAGTTACTCATTACATGGGTAACTTTGACAGACAAGAAAATCAGGTTTTTTTATGGACGGATGAGATTTTAGATAATTTCAATCTTTACGGATGAAAAGTATTATACAGTATGTTACAAAAACCCTGTCCGACCCGTGAAGGTGTTGTTTTTTTTTTTTTTTTTTTTTTTTTTTTTTTTTTTTTTTTTTTTTTTTTTTTTTTTTTTTTTTTTTTTTTTTTTTTTTTTTTTTAATTTGGCTCGCACGGTTTGTGCATTTGCCACTACAAGTATAAAGGTAGGGAAACCAAATAAATTCATTGAAATGCGTAGGAACGGATTACGGAATTTTGGAACAAAGGATAATAGGATCAGGTTTGGTGGTAATATAATAAATAAATAATGATATACCAAACATATATATTAAATAGAAATTAAAATTGGGAGTTGGGAAATAAAAAAAACTTATACTTTAATATTATTAATAGTTATAAAGGTAGATATTAAATTATAAATATCAAAATTTAAGGAGCTTAACATTGTAGGGATTGATGTAGGAAGAGGGACAGAGAGTTCAATAAGGGAGTTAATGAATGAAGAAGAGTCACGGTTGGGGCATGCAAAAAATATATGATTCAAATCTTCCTCACAACCACAACAACATAAATTATTGTGAATAATCCCAAGTCTAGCAAGGTGAGAGGCTGTGCAAACATGACCCAAGCGCATTCGTATCAAACTGGAGGTTGCAAGCTTGGAAAGTTTTAATTTGGAAAACCATACTTTGAGAGGTATTCTTTGTTGTATACGTTTATAATATTGACCTTTACGACTACTTGAAATATTCCATAAATTTTCCCAGGCATCATACAGATGATCTTTAGGAAGACAGTGAAGGTCAGATACAACATTATTATATGGAAACTTATCACCATCATCTACAGCGTCTTTAGCAAATTTGTCTGCTATCTCATTGCCGCGAATATTGTGATGGCCAGGTATCCACACCAAAAAAACATCAAGATTTTTAAATTTGCAATTTAGTAGGAGCTGTCTGGCCTCTATAACATAGGGATGATTTGAACCTGACCAAGGAAACTTTTGCAGTGCTTGTAAAGCACACTTCGAGTCAGTGAAAATAATAGACTTGCTGAGTTTCGCAAGAAGTACGTATTCTAGGGACTTTAAAATTCCAAAACATTCTCCAGAAAAAACTGATGTTTCAGAAGGTAATTTTATTTTTTGATGAATGTTATATTGTTCATGATATACAGCTACCCCAATCGTGCCTGAAACTGGGTGCTTGGAAGCATCACAGTAAATGTAATGCCTATCAGCCCAGTCTCTTTCGACTATGAAGTTTAAGTTAGAGTTAGCATAACGATCATTCTTTAGCGATATAAAGTTATAGTTTATTTGAGGGGAAAAAATAAGAGCTTCGTAACAGACAGAAAAAATTGGAAGATACTGAGAGCGGTGTGTGGGAGCTTGAAGTGAAGTAAATTTACGGAAACTTATAATAGAGCATGGAAGAGATTTATTTGACCAATAAGACGAACATTCAATTTTTTCTGAAAGATACAAAAGTTTTTGATAAAGTGGGTGGTTGGAAAATTGAAGAGTTCTGAGAATGAATTTATCACATAAGTACTGTCTACGAAGTTTTAAAGGAGGGTCCAAAGATTCCACTTGGAGTGCGTTAATTGGGCTAGACCTCATGGCACCAGTTATAATACGCAAGGCTTTTGATTGAATTGAGTCTAACTTTGTCAGACCTACAGCACTACAAGGTTCTAAGAAATATGTCCCATAGTCTAAGATACTTCTAATAATAGCGTTATACAATAATTTTAACACGAATGGATGGGAACCCCACCAAACTCCAGAAAGACAGCGCATAATATTTAATAAACGTTCACATCTAGCCAATACATAATAACAGTGTGGTAAACCTGTAAGTTTACCGTCTAGAAGGATACCCAAAAATTTTACTTCGCTATTTTCAGGTATTTGTTGATTATCATACACAACTGAATATGGAGGAGGAAAACGCATTCTAGAAAATAAAACAGCGCTACTTTTGTTAACACTAAGACACAAAGAATTATTGTCCAACCATGATTTAAGAAATTTTAGAGCGACGTTTAGAGAGGAACTTAGTTTTTCAACAGAGCGTCCTGATACATAAAGAACTAGATCGTCTGCATACTGTAAAATATTGGCTTTACCAGAAATATGGAATTCTAAATCAGAGGTATATATATTATAAAGAAGTGGGCTCAACACCGAACCCTGAGGCAGTCCTTTCCAGGTTAATCTTGTTTTCATTTCAGATTCACCTATGTCAACTTGTAATTGTCTGCCTGAGAGAAGATTAAGAATGAAATTGCAGAATATGGGAGGTACTTTTAGTTTATAAAGTTTAGTATTCAAAACATTTAAATCAACATTGTCGTATGCAGAAGAAATATCTAGGAAAACAGCAAGCATGGATTCATTATTTGAAAAAGCCAATCTCGCATCTGCAATGAAAATCCCTAGACTGTCCATGGTACTTTTTCCTTTCCTAAATCCATACTGACTCAGAGATAGTAAACCTTTACTTTCTACATACCATTCTAAACGGTTTTTAACTAAATGTTCAGCTAGTTTTGAAAACACAGTGGCAAGGGCTATCGGTCTGTAAGAGTTAGGATCTAACGGTGGTTTATTTGGTTTTAGAATGGGGATGACTTCGTATATTTTCCATGAGGAAGGGATTATACCAGAACTTATTGTGGAGTTGATTATGTTTAAAAAGTAAATTAGACTTGAGTCGCTTAAATTTGCAAGGAATGAGTAAGGAATACCATCATGACCTGGAGCAGAATCTTTTACGTAGGATAAAATACCTTTCAATTCTTTAAGGGTAAAAGGACTGTCAAGGCCCGTTACATCCTCTACAGGAGATTGGAAAGGGAGATGAGATGAAATGATGGACATTTGTGGAACAAAAGGAGGAGCTATCTTGTCTAAAAATTTATCTGCAACGGATTCATCCAGATAGTGAGGTATTGTTTCCTTAAATGCTGATCTGAATCGTCGTATATTTTGCCATATTAATGACGGAGAAACGTCAGGCGATAGCGAAGTGCAGAAACGACGCCAACCATCCCATTTCTTCCTTTTAAATAATTTACGAGTATTGTTCATAATTAATGTGAGGTTATTAAAATTTTCTAATGTTGTACACTGTTTATATTTTACTTCAGCCTCTTTTCGTTGGCGCACTGCTAAAGAACATTCATTGTCCCACCATGGGGGCGACGGAATGTTATTATTACATCGTTTAGTTGGGAATGTTTCATTAGCAGCGTCCAACAAGAGTGATGCAAAAGAATCAGCCAGAATTGTCGATGAACTTAATGCATTTTCAGGAAGGTTGGATAGTCTCTGCTCAACTCGCTCACTAAACGTTCTCCATCTGTCATTGTCAATACTGTCATTAGAAGTTTTAATTTTGTATGCTAATCTTGGTCGGCGTCTGGATAGAGATTTGATAAATTTTGTCATAGTTATTATTACGGGATAATGATCGCTATCAAAAGTCGAAGGCAGGGTATTCCAGGTCACTGTAGGCGCAAGACTAGGACTGGCTATCGTGAGGTCTGGGGCACTGATCCCTTCATTAGGTTTAGTGAGACGTGTTGCAAGACCTGTATTCAAGATACAGAGGTTATTAGAATCCAAAATGTCTAATATCCTTGACCCGTAATAACTAGAGTTGGAGCTACCCCAAGCCTGGTGCTGAGCGTTGAAGTCACCCATAATTAAAAATGGTTTAGGTAATTTTGCTACTATGGTTTCTATTTCGTTGTATAATGATGATGAAGGGTGGGGAACATAAACAGATACAAAACATATTTTATTGATAGATACAGCTATTATAGAAAAATCAACACTATGATTTGCAATGGGAATGTGGTGAAAAGGTATTGTGTCATGAATTAACAGAGCAACACCAGCATAGCCATCTGTTCTATCTTCTCTTAAACATAAATATTGGGAGACTTTAAAGTTATAACCTGGCTTCAACCAGGTTTCTTGCAATGCGACAACAACAGGTTTATACACATTAATAAGATGTAGTAAATCGCTTTTTTTAGAGTTAACACTGCGACAATTCCACTGAAGGATTGTTGACAGCTGATCCATTATTGATATTATTAAAAAGTTGACTAATACTTTGTATAGCAGCGTTGGACGGTTCAGACATATTCTTTGTTAGCAAATTAATTAAAATGATAATTAAATCTCTAGTTGACTTATTATTTATGGAATTATTACTGTCAATATTTGTGCCAATGGATGGTAAAGGAATATCATAATCTTTTGTTAGGGCAGAATGAGTATATTTGTCATATCCTGTACTATGTTTAGGAGAATTATTGGGTTTATTAAAAAATACAGTTTTTTTATATGAACTTGTTTGTTTGTTTCTAGTACCTTTGGAGGAGGATTCAAATGTTTGCCTTAAAGGTGGTGAAGGAACTGCAACAGAAGTTAAAACTTCTGAATATGCTTTGTTAACAGGAGGATGCAACTTAACTGCTTCTGCATATGAAATGCAATTGTTAGCCATAGTTTCCTTAATGGCTTTTTGGCGACTAAACTCTGGGCATTTCCTATTTGTGGCAAAGTGGGATCCGGAACAAAGAAAGCATACAGCCTCATCCTCATCTACATTGCAACTGTCCCCAGTATGGTTATTACCGCATTTAAAACACCGTGGAGCTGAGCGGCACTGTGATTTGATGTGTCCATATCGACAGCAGTTGAAACACTGGACTGTTGAGAAGATATAAAGCTCAACAGGAAGAGAGTTGTAACATAAGAATATTCTTTTGGGTAACACCTGGCCGTCAAATGTTATTACAACAGTTTCAACAGGAATGTAGTTTGGTTTACCATCCACAATATGTTTTCTATTGATGCGTCGTACTTTTAAAATTTTTCCACATCCAATAGGCACAGATATGTTATTCAGTATATCCTCCTCAGACCAATCCTTAGGGACTCCTCTAACCACACCCATCCGGGTGACTGATGAGGAGGGTATAAAGGCCTTATAGTTGTATTGTTCCAATGTTTTATTTTCTAGAAAAGAATTTGCATCTGTGAAATTGGTAAATGAGATTAAAACCCTGTTTCTGCCTATTTTTTTCAGACTACCATTTACTATATTTTTTATGCAATTCTTTTTTAGAAAATGACCAAAAGAGACTGGGTGAATAAAAACATTATCATTTGGACTTGTTTGTATCTTTTGGATGTGGATTGTGTAAGGAGCTGCATCATTCGCCTCATATAGTTTTCTACCTACCAATGTGCTTGGGTCAGATGATTGTTTATGAGTATTGGGTTGTTGGGATGATAGTGGTTGTGAAGTGCTAGTTGATATAGGGGGTATAAATTCAGATTGAGCATTCTTAGAAGGACATTGACAGTCATTTTCACATATTGTTTCAGAAGATTTATGGCGCCTGCGTTTTTTATTACAGTGCCTGCATATTTTGCGAGAGGAGATACGTTTTCTCTTATTGTTGCTTTTGCTCTCGGAAGCATCTGTATCTAGAAGGGAACCCTCTGTATCCATTTCTGAATGTGGAACCGTGACTACAAGCGAAACCTCCGGAGGCGAACCTCCACCAGGGTCGTCTGGGTCGTCGTCCATCACGAAGAGTAAAAGAAAAAAAAACTTACCTAAATCAGCAAATATATAAAATTACTATATTAAATATGTAAAATTAAACTTATTTATATATACAACCACCTAAATGATACTATTATTTACACTAAAAAGTTAAAGAAGCAGAAAAAACTCGCCCGCCACGTTCAAGGTTTCCCGCGCTTTTCGAAGGTGTTGTTAGGTATCGTTAGCTGATTCTACTAATGCGTACATAACCTGGCTAAACTAAAAAAAAAATACCCCCTTAAAAATAAATAACTTAAATAAAATAAATAAGTAATTTCATGGCAACACAGGCACAGGCCATGACCTCAGTTGACCTCATGCATGTAGGTATTGGTAGTCTAACCACGTTTATCGACTCTAGAAAGAAACAATGATACCTACTTACGCAGCTCGTGAAAAGAACTTTTTTTTAAGTAGGAAGGTCGTCTGACCCTCCGAATGTATCTTCGAATTTCATTCGATGAGCACAATGGCTGTGGCGGAAATGTTGTTCCATATTTCGTTCACTAAGAACGATACCGGCACCGTCCCACGAGATTAGCACGGTGTTTCACAACGTTAGTCCACTCCTACCAATCCACTGCTCGCCGAACTGATAGTGGAGGTACTCACGTACAGGTCGGCAAAAATATGATGGGGCACCGTCATGCTGGAACCACATTGACCAAGAAGTAGTCACATCCGAATCGTTCAACACCTGATCACAACACAACACAATTGCATTTTTACTAGGTACCTTCCATCAGCAGGTTACATTACGTTAGAAAACTATTATGATCACACAATAAACGATACGTCTACACGGACTCAATGTCTACGCGAAACTAATAAATTTAAAATAAAAATGATTTTTATTTCATAAAAATAGGTACTCTAACTGCACGGCGGTGCCCTTTGACTAGAGGTGTGAAAGTATTCAAAATATTTCTCGTATCGATTTTTGGTATCAATTTTGTATTTCAGAATTTCACGCATCGATTCAACATCGCATGGCATTCTTTAGATTTTAGAACTTTCACATAACTTAAATCAGGTGAACTTAAATGCTTTAAATTGTTTAAAATATTCTCCTAAAATCGTATTTCATAAGACCTTTCTAGTTCCTATTTACTAATAATAGGTACTTGTGTTACAATATTGTTATGAATAATTAATCGATAATCAAAAAAAGTACTTTTACCATTAGGTAATCTGCGTTTTTACAACAAATCATTCGAGCAGTTAGTATCGACAAAAACAAAACGATATTACGTAAAAACTAGTACAGCTCTAATTATTCCTTTGCGCGTCGGCGGCTAGACACACTGACGCCGCCGACAGTTTCAAGGTCTAAAATGGTGTTTACACTTTTTTAAATTTCCCGAATTTTGGGGAAGTTACAGTAAATTCGCTGGTAAAAAAGATTATTTCAAAATTAATTAGTATTGTTACTATGATGATTATGCAAAATTTTATATTTTATTTGGTCATTTGTTTACCTAACCCTTATTATCCTTGTGGGTCGGACAGGGTTTTCGTAACATACTGTATGAGAGCACTAACAAAATAAAATACATTCGTGTGATAGGATTAAAATTTTAAAATATTGTGGCAAATACCGCATTTATCTGTCAAAGTTATCCAGATTGATGGTATCTGACAGTTTTCTATTGAAGAATTGTTAACAATTGAAAATATTAACCTCTGACAGTTTTTGTATGAATTAACTGTCAAAATTGGAAAAAAAGTCGCGATGGATAACAAAAAATTGGGTGCCACAAAAAAAAAACGCAATTAGCGCGCGGGTATTGTACTGCTATCTTTTGACATTTGTCTTTGTAGGAATTGCTCACATTTATATCTGTCAGTTCCCAGAATTACATTTATCTAAACATAAATAATTATAATGTCATATGATTACTATTTATAACCGTTTTAAAATAAAATTATTATTTTATTATAATAGTGTAGTTGACTAAAGAAAACTAATTAGTCCATCAGTCAGATTTCCAAAAAATACTAGACACTTATTTTTTTCTTTTTTCATATAAATAAAAAATGAAGACGACACAGTGCGTTGAAAGCTTGTGTGACGTCACTGCACGCTACACTTTTTAGAGACGTCACCAGCCACCACTCCTGATCTTTTATGCCTTTTATATTTGTCAATTTTTATTGATTAGATAAAACAAAATATACGTATCCAATATTTTTCTATAATCTGAATGATGGACTAAATAGATTTTTTTTTTTTACCCAGGAAACAACCCTGTTATACACCCAATTTGAAATTTATGAAACCTTCCGACATATTCTTACTAAGCCACTACAATCTGTCAGATTTCTTTATTAGATTTTCAACTTTATCTCTAAAGCATTAAGGCTCAAGGTTGATATTTGACAGTTTCAGGTAGAAATTTTTGCTCTAATAATACATAATCAGATTATAATGTCCTCACTCCTGAGGCACCAGCCTCCTCTAAAATCAAAACCTAACTTGAATAATCCTTGCTATCCTTACTCATATTATAAATGGGAAAGTGAGTTTGTTTGTTCCGCTTTCACGCCTTAACTACTGAACCGATTACTTTGAAAATTTGCAGACGTAAAGTTAGAAGTCCGGATTAAATAATAGGGTACTTTTTATCAAGAAAAAAAATGGATATTCCCCAGGGAAATATAAAAACCGCGATAGAAAGAAAGAAAGAAAGAAATTGTTTTTATTCCGCACAAACAAAACGCACTTGATAGCTAAATACCATAATAATACAGAATAATGCAGGAAAAAATAAATAATATCACTCTAACATACAAAACTGCCAAACTATATACAATACAAAGTTGATTTGTTGTCAAAGCCAGGGTCATAGACCATAGACGATGGAAGTAATAAGTACTACGTACAACATAGTACTTACTACCTCCATGCCATAGGCATTACACAGCACACATTATTTGATAATTCGATCGATAATAGCCGAACTCCACACGGGCGGAAAGCTAGTAAAACATAAAAATGGATCTCGAGTCGACAACTTATATCTGTAAAAGTAAAATACGAATTGTCGAAAAACTATTTTGTGAAATTCTAACGGTTCTAAATGAGGCAAATCACAGACAGTCGCCATATTGGCTAGCGAAACGTCATTGACACCGAATGACATTCTGAGTAGTGAATAAACGTTCCGTTGACACTGATGCATGTGTTTTAAAATAAAAAATATATAAGGCACATTTCACCCAAGCGAAATCGTGTTTCATCTATTCTTTGAATAATGGCGGTATCTATAACTAAATAAATAGTTATTTTTATCATCTAGAATGTGTTAGTAAAACTAATAACGCTATATATCGAGTATTATTGCCAATAATAGTTGTCCAAAAATAAGTTTATTGCGATCACCATAAAGTCTTTCATTGATGAGAGCAAATTACTCAGTGGGATGCCGAAATATTACTATTCAGGCTACGGACTGAGGCACGGGAGGTAGCGGGAGCGGTGAGCCGAGGGTCGCAACTGAACTGATTGACTGAGAGAAATACATATTTCATTTATTAGCTATATGAGAAAGAGAGAAAGAAAAGGTGCGCGCGCACTGCTTTCTCTTGCTTACAGCACCCACTCAACTCCCGTTGGCCTCACCCGATCACACTTTTCGTACCGCTAACGTCACGCGTTCACGAGCTTATTTGCCAAGTCAAGCATGCGTAAAGGAATTTCTCTTCAATAAGGGCAAACTAATTCCACAATCTGACAAATCAAACCCAAAAGGCGATGATTTTGATAGATTACCGCGTGTGTTAACGAAGTTTCATTCATTTATCTAATTCCAAGGGTTTAAGGTAACCATTCGGTTTGACAGTTCAACAACATACAATGCCTTATTTACGTTGTTGAGCAGACACAGATTGATACTGTGTTAAGCAATGACAGTACGGATTAGTTCTTCCTTCGGATCCGTCCAAAACGTCAATCCGGCCAAAAACTTCACCGTATAAGACCTCATTTTACGATGAGGATGACGGCCTGAGTGGAAGATAAAAAGAAAGAAAATATATTTATTGTGGCTCATACAGGTAAATGTCTTGCGTTCATTACTATACATAGTATTGTATAAAGTCATGTGTTTTTTTAATGAACAGACAGCTGTGCTGCTGGGGAGTTTCTTCAGCCACTTCTTCTTCCCAGCGAAAGCACTAGTAATTATTTATTATAAAAATTATCCTATGTTATTTCTCAAGATCAAGTCTATCATTGTACCAAATTTCATTAAAATCAGTTCAGTGGTTTAGACGTGAATGCGTAACAGACAGACAGACAGAGTCACTTTCGCATTTTTAATATTAAGTAGGGATTGACGTTCAAAAAGTGATGATTCTCAGCCTAATTTGAGTAAATGACGTTTGATTTTGATTTTAGATCATAAAACTAACCGAAACACAGATAAAAATGATGAAAAGCTAATTAAGTTTGTTACCGCCGCTACCGCTTGTGAGCTCGCTCCCTCAATATCTCGTGTCACACCCTAAGGGCATTTCCATATTAGCAAAGACTTTTCATAGTCATTCATAAAATGAGAGAGGCAATGGTAACATGGCCGGATTAGGACTGTCGTTCACCCATTGGTATGATGGCGGCCATCTTTAATTTCGTACGTAATTGGTTTTTTTTTTATAATTACAAACTATTGCTTAATTGCAATCCCGTCTGACGGTAAGCAGCAATGCAATCGTTGATGGTAAAGCGCGCTAGTTTATTACAAGCCCCTTCGCTCTAGCCTTGAAGACACTTAAACAGGGATGTATCCTGGGTAAAAAAATAAAAAGAAACCGGCCAAGTGTGTGTCGGGCTCTCGCAGAAAGGGTTCCGTACCATTGATTTAAGAAATTAAAGGATTAAAGTTATTTGTATGAAAGATTACGCGGTAATAAGTGGTTTACTATTTACGAAGTATTAAAAAAAAAAGTACTTAGGTACTAGATCTCGTTTAAAACAATTTTCGTAAGTAGTTTTTATAGTAATGTACATCGTATGTTTTTTTTTAGATTTTTCATTTTCTTATTGTAGAAGTTAGAGGATGGGGCAACTTTTTTCCGCTTTGGAAGCGTCTAGTGTCACGCAAACTATTCGGTTTAGAAAAATAATATTTTAGAAACCTCGCAATATTTTTGGAAGAGTTGGAAGACCTATCTATAGATATCCCACACGTATGTTTGATGAAAAAAAAAATATTTGAGTTTCAGTTCTAAGTATGGGGAGCCCCCAATATTTATTATTATTATTTTATTTTTGCATCAAAACCTTTATGCAGTTCACAGAATACATCTACTTACCTAGTTTCAACAGTATAGCTCTTATAGTTTCGGAAAAAAATGGGTGTGACATACGGACGGACAGATGGACAGACAGACATGACGAATCTATAAGGGTTCCGTTTTTTGTCATTTGGCTACGGAACCCTAAAAATGATTCTATTTAGTCCGTCATTCAGATTTTAGAAAAATATTCGATACGTATATTTTGTTTTATCAAATCAATAAAAATTGACAAATATAAAAGGCATCAAAGATCAGGAGTGGTGGCTGGTAACGTCACTGCTCGCTAAAAAGTGTAGCGTGCAGTGACGTCACACGAGTTTTCAACGCACTGTGTCGTCTTCATTTTTTGTTTGTATCGTGTCTAGTATTTTTTTGGAAATCTGACTGATCGACTAATTAGTTTTTTTTAGTAAAATATCCTATTGTCACTGTGTGGTTATCATAGTACAAATAGCACCCCCGCGTCGCGCTGCTTCAGGCGCGGGCGGGAGAGCGCTGCGTTGACCATACTTTGTTGGGACAACCAAGTAAGATAACAAGCTCATAACTTTATGATTTTTCATAATCTTTTTGAAATTTTGTACATAGGTTCTGTACTTAAAAATGCTGGACACGTGTTTCGGGTTTGGCATAAACAAAAAATAACGTTTTGAAAAAGCGAACATAAGCGAACTATTGTTTCAACACTTGTATTAAACCATAAAACTTAGGGATAACAGAATAGTATCTCAGTATAGGTACTATTCGTCTTGCCTTCAAAGTTATTGGAAATACCCCTTTTCCAATTAAAACATCAATTATATAACATATTAGATATTTTAATTGTACCTAGATTACTTTATGTTTACTTTCAACAATTTATTTTATCAGTAAAAACTTTGAACTCCGTCATTGGACCGTAATTCCATCAGCAGATACGGAGAACTGACGTAGATTTGATCTGTTGTCAGATTCTGAAATTGACGTAAGTCCTCTACGCCTATACGTCTAGGACATACATGATTACGTATGATATCGTTCCAAATTCAAAATATGTTGTTCTGATCGCCCGTGACATAACACCAGGCCCTATCAGAATAACAGCTCTGAGACATTCAGTTTTTAAATTTCGGTGCCTTCTGCTGAGATAGGAGCCTTTTCGCCTCGTAAAGGACTTCCTGATTTTTTGTTATTTTTTTTATATATATAACGGCGCGTGACTGATTAATTTTGAATATTGTGATCTGTTTTGTATCAATATCAATTATTGTCCGTAAATTACTCTGTTGTTTTTTGAAGCCGATTAATATTTTAGTATGTGGATAAATTATCATTTTTATTTATCGGGTAACACCGACTGGAGTTGTGTTTGCCATAGCGAGCGACCGTTAGCGCGGGCATTTTTTTGCTCAAGCTGCGATCGAGCTGTTGGTCATTCTTAAACCCAGTGGCTCCGTTATAATCCGAGATTAACATTGTAATCCCTTAATATTAAATTGATCCAAGTGTCTGTACAATTAAAATAATAATAATCGAACATCACACTATAGTTATTTTTCAACGTTTTCTCGAAATACCGCCCATGACCCACGCTCTGACGTTTTCCCCGTTATAAACATATTTTGTTTTTATTTTTAATTGTATTTATTTTAGTTTAGTTTTATGATCTCGATGTACGAGTCATAATAAATATATATTATTTTCATTCTTTCTTTCTTTATCTGCCTCGACTTTCCTTTCCCCAACTATGTTCCAGTCTAGCCAGATGTAGCTGAGTACCTTTTATATGGCGCAACTTCCCATCTGACCTCCAAAACCCAGATAGGGTAACTTAGCCGGTTTTCGGCCAGTTAAGCGATTTTTCTCCGTGACCTTATAGTCGCAGACTAGTTTTCTAATTATTTTTGAACTCGAAATATAATGTAGTTTTGTTATTTGTAGATGTTTTACCCGTCAACCTCACATTAAAATTGCTAAAAATTAAAATGTCTGAAAATAGCGATTTCGCCTGTTTTCGGCCACCTGTTTCAGTTTCCGGCCATTATTTTGCTAGTTTTCGGCCACTAATCTGCTATTTGAAAAATGGTCTCTATTTGCTAACTAGTAGATTATATAATGGATTAAAAGCAAAAAATACGTATGAATCAACAATGTTCATTAAAAAAAAATCTTTAAAATATTAAACTTAAAGAAACATTTTAAACATAATAGTAGGAACATTGGTCAAAAAGAAAAAAATATAATATGGAATAACAAAAATAATTGAGATCACGGAAAAATGTCTAAATCGTGATCAATATCCTCTTCTTCAATAATAACTCTAATATAGTTTTTTCGAAATTTAGCCAAATCAGCAGTTAGACTGATGAAGCGGACCCCAGACTCCAAAGCTGGAATAGCTTCGGATTTCGGATGCGACTAGGATTGACGCTGAGATGGCATAGGCCGAAAGCTAAATATTAAAATTCAAATTTTCGGCCGTCAAATATTCAATAAGTAAAAAGTGTTATTACCACATACTAACCTCAAAACATGCGGCCGAAATCTGAATACACAAATGAGAAGCGGTTCTAATTTATGTAAAAAGTATTTCTTTTTGAAGAATTTCTAATTTAACAATCAAAAGAATTAAATAAATATAAACGGTCTTCTTCTAGTTTTCGGCCGGTCGGCCGAGAAGTAAATAGTTCGCCCAAATCATAACTAGTTTCCCGGCCATCAAATTTAAATCTAAATAACATAATTTTTCTTCCGTTTTCATTACAATAACACTAATTTAACTTTTATACCTTGCACAGAACAACAATTATATTTATAAAACCGATAAACAACTTTGTAACTGACCTTGCAAAAATAATGCGCGCCCTATTTTTTTCACTAATTTCGACACACTCGTGTACTATAAGACTTTCGGGGGGCCTCTGACGACACAGTTGGATCATTAAAATTCTACAAAATTCAAAAGTTCTAAGGTTTATACCAATATATTGAGTAGGTGTTGCTTTTTAAATAAGTAGGATAAAGTATCCTTATTATGTTAATATAATAGTGTACTGGCCGAAAACCAGAGGTGGCCGGCAAACCGGCTAAGTTACCCTACTGGTGATACGATATTTCTTAGTAATACTGGTGGTCAGACTTTCCTTCCTTTTGACGTCCCGTTACGACTGTCAAAGATCTACAAATGACAGCCGGTACCAACGGCTTAAGAGGGGACTCTAGTAGCGAGGATTTTGGAAAATAGGTATTTGAAGAAACTATTGCCGTCGCGCCGCTTCCAACCTCTCCCGGTAAAGTGCGAAAAGGACAGTTGCAGCTCATGCTGATTTTACCTACAAGAACGTTGACCAAAAGACGTTTCTTATTCCGCTGTTTTCTTTTCCAAAACAAGACAGATCTCAATTATTTTTATATCAAAATTTAGAGGAAAAGTATACCTATGCTTTTATTATTTTCTTTTTTGACAAAAACTTATTACTTAACGTTTGTCTAATAGTCATCTGAACATCACGGTAAAAATTGGATTATTTTCGCGATTTTGAAGTATCGTATTTCTTTTATTAGTTAAGTTTCGGAAAAATCAAATTATAGGGGCACGTATAATCACGGTGTTAAATTGTAGAAAAAAAAATCATTGCTCTAAAAGAAATATCCACGAAGAAAACAGCAGAATACGTTTGTATAGAGAAAGCACCATTAGAGTTCCCTCTTAACGTGCTTTCCGAGGCATGGAGGGGTCTCGGAATGTGAAGATGGTCGGTCACCCATCCACAGATTAACCGGAGTCATCCACGAGGTCCTCTTATGTCGCGACATCTCACGGGCGCGAGGGTTTTGCTATGTTAAGATGCCCATCCATTCACACACCAACAGTGGCGTGCGTTAGGGTAGTTGACTAAAAGAAACTAATTAGTCCGTCAGTCAGATTTCCAAAAAATACTAGACACGTATTTTTTCTGTTTTCATATTAAACAAAAAATTAAGACCACACAGTGCGTTGAAAACTCGTGTGACGTCACTGCACGCTACACTTTTTAGCTAGCAGTGACGTCACACGAGTTTATTATATTTATATATAGAATATTAACCTCTGACAGTTTTTGTATGAATGAACTGTCAAAATTGAAAAAAAAAATATCTCGGTGGGTCGGAAAATATAGGGTGCTACAAAAGAAAACGCAATTAGCGCGCGGGTATTGTACTGCTATCTTTTGACATTTGTCTTTGTAGGAATTGCTCACATTTATATCTGTCAGTTCCCAGAATTACATTTATCTAAACATAAACAATTATAATGTCATATGATTACTATTATGACCGTTTTAAAATAAAATAATTATTTTATTATAATAGGGTAGTTGACTAAAAAAACTAATTAGTCCGTCAGTCAGATTTCCAAAAAATACTAGACACGTATTTTTTCTTTTTTCATATAAACAAAAAATGAAGACGACACAGTGCGTTGAAAACTCGTGTGACGTCACTGCATCAGCCACCACTCCTGATCTTTGATGCCTTTTAGATTTGTCAATTTTTATTGATTTCATAAAACATAATGTACGTATCCAATATTTTTCTATAATCTGAATGACGGACTAAATAGAATATTTTTTTTTTTTTACCCAGGAAACATAACTATTACACACTAGTGCTTGACTGCGATGCCGCCTAATGGTAAACAGTATTGCAATTGTTGATGGTAAAGCGGGCTAGTATATTAAGAGCCTATTCACGCTGGCCTTGAAGACGCCTAACTTGAAGTCAGATGGAACACCGCCGCTTGCAAATTGTTCCAGTCCCTCGATATACGCGGTATAAAAGACGAGGCGAAACCCTTCGTCCAGATCGTAGAAGTGTCAAAAACGTAAGGGTGGATACTCGCCGTATATTTCATCCGCAGTTCATCCGATGATGGAACGGAGATGGGGAAATTTTAAAGTCATGTAATTGCCGTGTACATTCTCCAAAATGCTGAAAGCTTTTGTTGATTAGTTTTACCAAATCTGGATCATCAAATAGCCTCTTCGCACACCTTTCCATCGTGTCCAAACCTAAGGTTGCATTTTGCAGCATCAACCCATCTGTGGCTGCAGTACTCCACATGTTCGTATCTATGTTTTGATATATTAGATGCTGTCTAAGTGTGCAGTACTACCGGACCTTTGCAAGAACGCAAAGTTTCTTAGCTGCCATCTTGGCTTTAGATCAATGAACCGCCTTCAATTTAAACTCCGGACTGCTGCTGGAGGCGGTCAGTTCACTCCAAGGATATATTCTGAAAAGCAGGAGCCGAGGTTAATGAGCTCCTTTTGGCGGTGAACAGACACGGTTCTGTTTTGACAGTATTCAATCCCAGAACATTGGCTTCGCTCCATTTGGAGATTGCCTTAAATGCGACATCCATACACTCTTCCATAGTCTCTCTGTAGGGCCGGATTGCTTCCTTACTACCTCGAGCACCCGGCAGGTATCTCTCCACAACTGTGCAGTCATCTGCATACTCATAGATTCCGGGCATCAGCAGATCGTTAAATAATATGCAGGAGGAAGAGAGTAGCCGAGAAAAGAGACCCCTGAGGAAATATTTTGTTTCTCGGTGGTAGGCCATAACATCGGCCAGACAAAGATTCCACCCACCAAGTCTTGCCGCCAAGCGATTCGTCGTGTTCCGGCATGATGTCTGGCGAAGCCGTACGGAGGACGGGTCTGAGAATTTGTGTTGCGATGTGTGCCGGGTACGATGCGCCAAATGTTGTTGTGTCGTGAGTTTGGTCGTGGAGGGTCTCCAGATCAATCTCTCCGTGGCACAACATCGTTGGTCGTATTGTTGGGTTTAAAATTGTATCACCTCGCTCAACTGTCGTCTTCCTTCTTAATCACTCAGTTATTTTGAATAAATAGGCCCTTAATAAACTAGCGCGCCTTACCATCAACGATTGCATCACTGCTTATCATCAGGCCGGATTGCGGTCAAGCAGTAGTTTAAAATTAAGAAAAAATAAACAGAAATAATAGAAATAAAAAGCACAACTTTCTTTATGATTACGCTGGAATCATTGACGTAGAAATGAGTCTACACATACATACGTAGACGTTAAATGACGTAGCTAGACGTATTTCTTAAATAGCTGTATACATACGTCAACACGCCTATTAGACTTTGCTCATAAGGAGATACCATCCCGCTTATTTATGAATGAAAACAATCCCTACGTAGCATATGTGCCAACATATCAGATATTGTTAATTGGGTCAGCAAATTATTTATTTACTTTCTACAATATAAATTTAAAGACAACAATACTAACGCAAATTCCCCTTTTTTTAATTATTATAAACCAGTGCTTGACTGCAATCCCACCTGATGGTAAGCAGTGATGCAATCGTTGATGGTAAAGCGCGCTAGTTTATTAAAAGCCTATTCACTCGGAAAAACTGAGCGAATAGGAAGGAAGACGGCGGTTGAGCGAGGTGCTGCAATGTTAAACCCAAACAACACGATCAACGATGCTGCGCCCGAGGGAGATTGATCTGAAGACCCTCCACGAACAAACTCCCAACACAACAATATTTGGCGAATCGTACCCGGCACACGTCGCAACACAACTGCTCAGACCCATCCTCCGTACGGCTTCACCAGACATCATGCCGGAACACGACAAATCGCTTAGCGGCAAGGCTTTGTCAGGTGGGTGGTAACTTCTGCCGGTGGCCGATGTTATGGCCTACCACCGGTGCTGAGCGGGTCCAACGTCATCTCATAACTACTTTTTAATTTGAGTCGAAGGAACAGAGTCACCCACATAGCTGAGAGGATTAGCAAGCTGAAGTGGCAATGGGCTGGTCACATATGCCGCAGGACCGACAACCGTTGGGGTAAACGAGTCCTCGAGTGGAGACCGCGTCTCGGCATACGTAGCGTAGGACGCCCTTGGGCTAGATGGAGCTACGACATCAAAAAGGTGGCTGGTAGTGGCTGGCGGAGAACTGCTCAGGATCGAGCTTGTTGGCATGCCATAGAAAAGGCCTATGTCCAACAGTGGACGAGCTATTCAGTTACGCATCGCGTCACTGGTTATTGTAACTGGTTACGTGAATTAACGACCATGTCTACTCATTTGACAGGTCTAAACTAACATATTAGTTAGTCTCGTTTAGTTTTTAAACAAGGGATTTTGCGTTACTGGCCCAGATTCTCTTGTTCACAAACTGAACTAAATTGTGTTTAGTGCGTCTTTTTCTTTATATTTCATTAAGAAAAGGACAAAAGATTGTTGTAGTCCTGTCAAATTAAGATATTCCATAGAAAGTTTAGACGCGATTAAAATATTGCGACCAAAAGTTCGTCGAAAGCACAGCGGTGGCCGACCACGAGATACACCGATGGCCCAGTGGCATCGCGACTTACAAATGTAGGTCCAATCCAGATATGGCAGACAGACAGAAGCGAAGTGATCTGATTGTAAAGCTTGGGACTGAGCTGCTAGCTCTGCTAAGCATTGTTATTAAGCAATATTCGTAATTTTAACGTAAATTATTGTAAACATTTTTATTTATAATGTCTGGAGTTCAAAAAAGACGATGATCCCTGAGTTTTTTTCGGCTATTTCTTCTCAGAGGTAGTCAGTTAGGAAATGCCGGCTTCATCTCTTCTTCTTCTTCTTCAGCCTATGGATGTCCACTGCTGGACATAGGCCTCCCCCAAGGCTTTCCACGCTGACCGGTCTTGTGCTGCCCGCATCCATCGGCTTCCCGCGACCTTCACCAGGTCATCGGTCCACCTTGTTGGGGGCCTCCCTACGCTGCGTCTTGCAGTACGTGGCCGCCACTCCAGAACCTTACTGCCCCATCGGCCATCGGTTCTACGAGCAATGTGCCCTGCCCACTGCCACTTAAGTTTAGCGACTCTCGGAGCTATGTCGGTAACACCCGAAAAACCCCCTCCTGAAAAACTACAGACCGATATCCCTCCTGAGCCATGTCTTTAAGCTGTTTTCTAGGGTCATCACGAATCGCCTCGCTCGCAGGTTCGACGACTTCCAGCCTCCCGAACAAGCAGGCTTCCGAAAAGGCTTTAGCACCATAGACCACATACTTACGCTGCGGCAAGTTATACAGAAGTCCGAGGAGTATAGCAAACCACTATGCTTGGCATTTGTGGACTATGAGAAGGCCTTCGATTCGATCGAGACTTGGGCGGTGCTACAGTCTCTCCAGCGGTGCCAAATTGACCATCGATACATTGAGGTGATAAAGTGTTTGTACAAAAACGCCACTATGTCAGTCTGTCTCCAGGATCAGGACTCGAAACCGATCCAACTCCAGCGTGGAGTGAGACAAGGAGATGTCATATCTCCTAAATTGTTCACTGCTGCGTTGGAAGATGTCTTCAAGGTCCTGGACTGGAAAGGACTTGGCATCAACATCAACGGCGAGTACATCACTAATCTCCGTTTTGCAGATGATATCGTGGTCATGGCTGAGACCCTGGAAGACTTGGGCAATATGCTCAATGAGCTCGGCTTCATCTAGTTTAAAAAAAAAAAAACATTTCATTTTTGCCGCCAACCAATGCCGCCGGCCGGCCCGGCGGCGCAGCCCGCCGACACAACTCGGCGCCTTATGTTGAAAAAAGCATGTCGGGAACCTTCGCCCTCACGTGTTTCCCCCCAACACGTAGGCGGCTAACGTATTCAGTTACTCAGAGACATTTTAGCTGTAGTAACGTGCTAGTATTTTTACTGCCAAATAAGTTTCTGATGTCGAGTCGCTGACATGCCGCCGGCAAAGTTTTACGACTTGTAATGAATGATGCCGCCAACCTAGCCCGCCGGTAAAATATTGCCGACATATGCCGCCGGCCCGGCGGCTTTGGTGTGTAGAGCGCTTTGCAAGGTTAAGTAGGCACTGAGGCCGTAGGTAATTTACAAGGCTGGCTCAGTGCGGGTTCGTAGGTGACACGTCAGGTCGAAGTTTTGTTGAAAGTTTTCCTTAACCGTTTTGAGAGCTCTGTCATCTCGTCGAGAGGAGTCATGTGTCTTAACAGTGGGAACAATGTGTTTTTTTTGTAGTTATAAACTAATGCTTGACCGCTATCCCACCTGATGGTCCGCAGTGATGCAATCGTTGATGGTAAAGCATGCTAGTTTATTAAGCCAATTCACTCAAAAAACTTCGTGAATAGGAAGGAAGACGGTAGTTGACCGAGGTGATGCAATATTAAACTAAATATTGCTAGGTACCAACGATGCTGCACCAGAGGGAGATTGATCTGGAGATCCTGCACGACCAAACTCCTGACACAACAACATTTGGCGCATCATACCTGACACACACCGCAACACAACTGCTCAAATCCGTCCTCCGTACGGCATCACCAGACATCATGTCAGTTATGTTAATGCAAGTTTTAAAATTTTGATTTTGGATCCCCTAACAACTGCCACAATCAGTAATGAACGATTATTGTGTTAATAACACAATTATTTATTACAAACAATGTATTGTGAGTGATCACGCGTTGAATCTCTGCTCAGAGTCTTGTCTCTCTATGATAACACACGGACTCGTTGATAACGCACTGTTTTTTTTTAAACGTGCCCTGTGAACTTCCAGACAACACAGAACGTTAAAATGCAATAATAATTAATACATTGATTTCGGTTGACGTATTGATCTTGTTGCGAAATTTAATAATGTTGGGTTATCAACTGTTTTAACTTTGTTTTTAAGTACACCGGATTATCACTGAATCAATAAGGAGTCCGTAGTTAAATTATTGTAATAGCAGCCACACAGGCCTGCTTCTTCTTCAAAACCCACTCCCAAGGCTTTCCTTACATTGGGGGGGATTTGCCTCAAACCCCACGCTTGGCAAGCGGGTTGGGGATCGCAGTAATTTGATATTCTACAGGAGAAGCGCTGTTGCCCGCTTCCCTGTTGTGAGTTCCTTTAGTCGCTTCTTACGACACCCACCAGAGGATATGGGGTGGTACTATTCTAAGCCCAGATAATTATAAACTAGCGCTTGACCGCAATCCCGCCTGATGGTAAGCAGTGATGCGATCGTTGATGATAAAGCGCGCTAGTTTATTAGGAGCCTATTCTCTCAGAAAAACTGAGCGAATAGGAAGGAAGACGGCAGTTGAGCGAGGTGATGCAATGTTAAACCCAACAACACGACCAACGATGCTGCGCCAAAGGAAGATTGATCTGAAGACCCTCTACGACCAAATTCCCAACACAACAACATTTGGCGCATCGTACCCGGCACACATCGCAACACAACTGCTCAGACCCGTCCTCCATACGGCTTCACCAGACATCATGCCGGAACACGACAAATCGCTTGGCGGCAAGGGAAAATAGAAGTATTTTTGACAGAATGAGATTAAGATCAGATCGTGAACGTTTTAAAATCACCTACCAGCATCGATTAGTGTGTAAGTAATCGATGCCCACCAGACAAAGTCTTGCCGCCAAGCGATTCGTCATGTTCCAGCATGATGTCTGGAGAAACCGTACGGAGGACGGGTGTGAGCAGTTGTGTTGCGATGTGTGCCGGGTACGATGCGCCAAATGTTGTTGTGTTGGGAATTTGGTCGTGTTGGGTCTCCAGATCAATCTCCCTCTGGCGCAGTATCGTTGGTCGTGTTGTTGGGTTTAAAATTGCATCACCTCACTCAGCCGCTGTTTTCCTTCCCATTCACTCAGGTTTTTTTTTTTTTGAGTGAATAAGCTCTTGATAAACTAGCGCGCTTTATCATCAACGATTGTATCACTGCTTACCATCAGGCAGGATTGCGGTCAAAGAAAAGTTGTAAAATTACTAGTACGGAACCCTTCCTCTGCAACTCCAATTCGCACTCACTTGTATTTCTGTTTGCTAAGATATATTTGGAACATCTTTATCATAACCGAATCCGCATCTTGGTGAACCCATTATCAAAAACATAATATTGTGCTACATTAATGGATCATTTTAACTTTTAATTACATGTAGGTATGAAATAATACAATTATGATGTTCATTAACTTCTTTTTAGTACAATGAGTAGGTATAGATACTGACTTTGGAAAACTGAAAAATAGTATAAAATTGGTATGACACCTTATAATAGGTGTCATATACCTACAATAAATATGTACGTAAAGCAACACTAGCAGCAATTTATCGCAACACAACTGCTCAGACCCGTCCTCCGTACGGCTTCACCAGACATCATGCCGGAACACGACAAATCGCTTGGTGGCAAGGCTTTGTCTGGTGGGTGGTAACTTCCAGTTCTTTTTTGTTTATGACCCATGTATGTAATGTAAATCATCATCATCATCATCTTCTCAGCGTATATTCCCGGTTGCATCCGCGGCTTTCACGTTGGAGCCCGGGGTCCGCTTTCCAACAATTACTCCTCCATTTCCCACGATCTTTGGCATCTCCTTGTTGGCATGCATGTCATCTCTTACAACATCAAGCCAGCACTTCTTTGGTCTACCTCGCTTGTTCCGGCCCGGCGGAGACGCCATGGAAAGACATTCGTTACCCACGTAACGTGCCGGTTTTCGTAAAAAGTGACCGTGTCAGCGTAGGCGACCCTCTTGCAGTTTGTCTACTACGTCACAGACACGAAGGCTGCCACGGATGCGGGAGTTCCTGATGCGGTCTTACCGCGTAACTCCACACATCCACCACAGCATATTCATTTCCGTTACTCGCAGCTCCTGCTTGTGTCGCTCAAGCACAGGCCACGCCTCACTGCCATACAGAAGAACAGGTCTAATCATGGTCTTATAGACCTGTCCCTTAAGCTTTTTTCAATCTTGGGGTCACAAATGACACCTGTCACCTCTCGCCATTTTCGCGCGTGCCTTAACTTCGCAATCAATGTCGCCGGACGCGTGGAGCACAGACCCCAAGTACTTAAACTGTTCTGTGCACTCGACCATGTCTCCGCCTATGCACACAGACATAGGGTCTGTCGTGTTGCTAGCCATGTACACTGTTTTCGCCACATTGGGTTTAAGACCGCCGCACCAACCGTTCCCTGTCCGCGTTTACCAGCGCGATATTATCAACATACATCAGCAGCCAGGGAGGTTGCTCATGTGAATTCTTAATGCTGTCTGACACGACGTCCAATATCACGCTGACGGACGCTGAAACGGACTAAGGACGGATCCCTGGTGAACTCCGACGGTGATGGGGAAGGGTTTAGTGTCGCCAACAGCGGTGCTAACAATGGAATTTTACTTTTGACACTTTTGACACTTATTGTTAGAGCAATAAAATTCAAAAGTGGTAATGCACTTTTGACCCTTACTGTAAATGTCTCGAATTATGTCAACATAGGCTTCTGGTACCCCTTTGGACCTCAGTGCCCACCAGATCACCCCCCTAAGGACACAGTAGAAGGCCTTCTGCATATCTAGAAAGAGCATATGCAGAGGCGTGTTCTTCGATCTGTATCTCTCCATGGTGATTCTTAGGGCGAAGATAGGGTCCATGGTTCTTGGTATTTGAGTATTTGTTCAAAGCCTTGTTAAAACATTTGTACTTTGCCACTTGTTGTCGGTTTCGAGCGCACATCAAAGCGTTCAAAGGTGTCTGTGTTTAAATGTTTCCGTAGCCTACTACACAGGCGCAAATATTTCTACAAAGATTTGTACAAATATTTGTCTGTGTCTGGCGCCGTCTTAACGCCGATCAGCCATTAACCCCCTTGCTACATTTTAGGGAAGGAGGCAACAACACCCAGCGCGGGCTCGCGGGCAGTGGGCAGCTCGCCGCCCGGTAAGGACCAGGCAGTGGGCGGCTCGCCGCCCGGTAAGGACCGGGCAGTGGGCAGCTTGCCGCCCGGTAAGGACCGGGCCGTCGTGTCGACGGCGCGTCGTGTTTCACGCGCGCCTCAAAGAGATGTTAGCACATCGTGATAAGGTCCACGAAGCCAGATGCCTCCTGGGTCAGGGTTGCGATTTGGTTAAAAAGAAACCGTGGCCCTGGCGCACAGGCAAGTGAAGAAACACGGAGGATTTCCCATCTCAAACAACAACACCCGGCGCTATCGCAAGCAGTGATATTCAAAGGACCATTACAAACTTGCCCAAGCGTTCCTTGCCCGATGAAGGCCGGCCCGCGCTGCAGCTGAGCCAATAATTATTATTATGTCCCAACCAATGACCTCTGAGTTCGTTTCGGCGTTTCTTCTCAGAGCTAGTACTAGGAAAAGCCGTGGTCATCAAACCACTAAGTACTCTTTCGATCCAGCCGTCCCTTGCTGTCCTCTCTAGCGACGTTTTAAGCCGAGGTTCGTACCCCACAGGGGGTGCCCTTAGTGCGTAGTCGCCTAATTTTAGCTTAGTTTTAAGTGCCCTTGGCTGGAGGATTTAATTTTTAAGGCATCCACAGGAAAGTCCGGTTAAGTAGTCACGGCCTCTATTGGTCAACTACGAGATCATCATCATTTTTTTTTTCATCATTATCAACCTTTTTACTGTCCCACTGCTGGGCACAGGTCTCCTCTCACAGAGAGAAGCATTGAACGTAATCACCACGCTTGCTCAATGCGGGTTGGCGATTTCAGACTTAAAGTCCAGGTTTCCTCAAGATGTTTTCCTTCACCTTCAGTCATTGGTGTCCAAGATATACTTAGAAAGTACATATAACTTTAGAAAAGTTACATCGGTACTTGCCTGACTTGGAATCGAACCCGCGCACTCATACTTGAGAGGCTGGTATTTTGACCACTAGGCCACCACGACATACTAATTAAAAAAAAACTTGCCCGAGCAAGAATAATATGTTCAATCGTCGTGGCCGCTAGCTAACCACATATGGCTAGGCTCTGCACATATTGTGGTAGTTATGGTGTACTGAACTGTGTACCCACAAATCATCGAACCCGTGATATTGCGATATCGCTTCCGCTTGATATTACAGAACATTTGTCAGGGCTAATTTATGTATTTATTTATAGTTAATTAAAACAGTACAGCAACAATTACATCAATTAACATAGAGACAATAGTATAACTTAAAAACTAACACAAAACAGTGGACTCGCTCGTATATACAGTATGTTAAGAAAACCCTGTCCGACCCATAAGGATAATAAAGGTTAGGTAAACACATGACCAAATATAATATAAAATTTTACGTAATCATCATAGTACCAATACAAATGAATTTTGAAATAATCTTTTATATCCGCGAATTAATTCCAACTTCCCCCAAATTTGGTATTTTAAAAAAAAGTGACAAAACCGGTATTATTATGAGCGAATAGCGATGCGACCACGTGCCGCGTGCCCTGCCGCCCGCCGCCAGCGGAAGGGTGCTTAACGCACATTTATTAAGTTACCTCTTTTTGCGAAATAATATTTATTTTTTTTAGAGAGATTTTTTTTTAAGTTTAGCCCGGTTTTGTATGCATTAGCAGAATCAGTTATCGATACCTAACAACACATTCACGAGTCGGACAGGGTTTTCTTAACATACTGTATACTTTCTTTCACAGAACACCAGACATATACACGTAACTAACATTCATTCGGAAACAGGTCTCATTCAGGGTTGGCCATCAGGAGGACATTCAGCACCTTTAGAATACGACAGACCGCGGATTCAACTTTGACTACAATACGTATTTGCTGGGATTGCGCAGATTGCGTGTGACGTAGTACTTATTACTTGCATCAAACAAACACAATCTTGCTGTACATCACACTCGTCTCCACAGAGTAGGCAACTCGTTCATGGGTCAATGTATACACTTTTACAACAAGCTTCCCATGGACATTCGAAACTTACCCATTAAACGATTTAAAAACTATATAAAGGTCAAACTTTGCAAAAAAGGGGTATTATAAAATCACAGATTATTATTTAGAAGACAAAAAAGCTTGGGACTGAGCTGCTCGCTGTGTTAAGCATTGTTACTAAGCAATATGCGTAATTATAACGTAAATTATTGTAAGCATTTCCATTTTTAATGTCTGGACTTGAAAAAAGACGATGATCCCTGATTTTGTTTCGGCTATTTCTTCTCAGAGGTAGTCAGTTAGGCAATGCCGGCTTCATCTAGTTTAAAAAAAAACATGACGTGTAAAAGTGATCGGTGATCCTACTTGCTTAATAAACGATTTCATTTCATTTCGTCGTCTATGGTCTTTGACATCAAATCAACTTTGTATATAGTTTTTCAGTTTTGCATGTAGAGTACGAGACGTTTGGTGAAAAAATTTTTTAGTTTGTTATTATAATTTTATGGTATTTAGTTGTAAAGTGCGTTTTGTTTGTGCGGAATAAAAAAAATGTCTTTCTTTCTTTCTGATATACAAGATTATTTTTTCTTTGTACGAAACCTGAAGTATGTTAAGAAAACCCTGTCCGACCCGTGAAGGTGTCGTTAGGTATCGATAACTGATTCTACTAATGCATACTAAACCGGGCTAAACTTAAAAAAAATCCCCCTAGAAATATAAATATTATTTCGCAAAAAGAGGTAACTTAAAAAATGTGCGTTAACCACCCTTCGCCTGCCGCCCGCGGGGGGCGGGCGGCAGGGCACGCGGCACGTGGTCGCATCGCTATTCGCTCATAATAATACCGGTGTTGTCACTTTTTAAAAATTACCAAATTTCGGGGAAATTGGAATTAATTCGCGGGAAAAAAAGATTATTTCAAAATTCATTTGTATTGGTACTATGATGAATACGTATTTTATATTATGTTTGGTCATGTGTTTACCTAACCTTTATTATCCTTATGGATCGGACAGGGTTTTCTTAACATACTGTATAGTTTATTCAGAATAAGCAACTGATTTTTTTTTTAATTTTTTTTACTAGCGCTTGACCGCAGTCCCGCCTGATAAGCAGTGATGCGATCGTTGATTGGAAAGCGCGCTTGTTTATTAAGAGCCTATTCATTCAGAAAAACTGAGCGAATAGGAAGGAAGACGGCAGTTGAGCGAGGTGATGTGGAAAACAATAAAAGTATTGAGTATTGAGTATTGAGTATTGATGCAATGTTAAACCCAACAACACGATTTTTATAGCATGTTATATTTTTTCCCAAATCATTTAGAAATTGTTTCAGTGTGGTTACCGAGCGCGACACGCAGCTTACAGTGCAACAGCTGACGCCAGAGGTCAACGCACTGCTCGCCCACCCGAGCGGAACGTTGACCATATTTTTGTTGGGAAAACCAAGTAAGATAACAAGCTCATAACTTTGTGGTTATTCATGATATCTTTTTGAAATTTCGTACGCAGATTCTTTACTTAAAAATACTGGCCACGTGTTTCTGGTTTCGCATCAAAAATAATGTTGTATCGTGCAATTATACCCATAACTATGTTTACGGTTAATATATGCTATATTAGCCAACATATTTTATAACATAGTTCATGTTGAATTTATCCATGTGAGAACTATTCAGAAAGACGTTATAGCGTCCGCTAGAGACAACATAAAATCAGTTCAGAATTTAAAATATGCCGTGGCAACTATTTTGCTCAACCATTTTCAATACTACTTCAACTCTTCAATGGCCTCTGTGGTAAGATACCATACATTTGCCTATAACACGTGTAACAAATTATAGAAATTCTTAAAAAAAAATATTTCACTATAATGGTGGATATCGCCAATGACAGATGAAAAAACGGCCACGTGAGCCGACTACAAGGACATTTGAAGGAAAGCCATGATGTGGCCACTACGCTGCGATATTTCAATGTTCTTTATGAATTATTTACTGAATGCACTTTTTACTACATAAATCACGCGTTTTTATTTAGTAAACGACACTATAAATAATTTAAAAGTCTAATGAAAACTGAGCGTGACATTCATCTTGGCTGTCCCGTCAAAAAACCCAACCATTTTGATGAGACTTTAATGATCTAACATACACGCCAACATCAGCGAGACTAGAGAGAGCATGACATACCTACTGTCAACCGCCAAAATTTATGTACGGATGAGAACACATCAAGCAATCTGTTAGATTTTTTTATTAGTTAGGCTATAACATCGGCCGTCGGCAGAAGTTACCACCCACCAGACAAAGCCTTGCCGCCAAGCGATTTGTCGTGTTCCGGCATGATGTCTGGTGAAGCCGTACGGAGGACGGGTCTGAGCAGTTGTGTTGCAATGTGTGCCGTGTACGATGCGCCTAATGTTGTTGTGTTGGGAGTTTGCTCGTGGAGGGTCTTCAGATCAATCTTCTTTGGCGCAGCATCGTTGGTCGTGTTGTTGGGTTTAACATTGCATCACCTCGCTCAACTGCCGTCTTCCTTCCTATTCGCTCAGTTTTTGAGTGAATAGGCTCTTAATAAACTAGCGTGCTTTACCATCAACGATCGCATCACTGCTAACCATCAGGCAGGATTGCGGTCAAGCGCTAGTTTATAATTATCAAAAAAAAAAAAAAAAAACAACTTTATCCCTAAAGCATTAAAGACAGTGCAATTTAATTCCCTGTGGCATACAATAAAATTGATGCAACAAATGACTTGCATCGTCTAAATAGTGTTCAGACAATGCAACTTTTATTGTTGCCTCAACTTAATTGAAGCCATAGGCAATTAAACTGCATTGTCTAAATCAGTCTTAAGGCTAAAGGATGATTGAGAGTATTTGACAGTTTCGGATAGCTTGACCAGCTGTCGTCCCTACATACAGTATTTTTTTTTTTTTTGACCAAATATAATATAAAATTTTACGTAATCATCATAGTACCAATACAAATGAATTTTGAAATAATTATTTTTTTCTCGCGAATTAATTCTAACTTCCCCGAAATTTGGTACTTTTAAAAAAAGTGACAACACAGGTATTATTATGAGCGAATAGCGATGCGACTACGTGCCGCGTGCCCTGCCGCCCGCCGCCCGCGGAATGGTGCATAACGCACATTTATTAAGTTATCTTTTTTTGCGAAATAATATTTACTTTTTAGGGGGATTTTTTTTTAAGTTTAGCTCGGTTTTGTATGCATTAGAAGAATCAGTTATCGATACCTAACAACACCTTCACGGGTCGGACAGGGTTTTCTTAACATACTGTATAAGAAAACAGTCGTGGTTTAGTAAATAGTTTAAATATTACACTTACGAGTACACATAAGGGCCAACCTCGTCGACATGCAGTCTGGTGTCTAATCCATCCTTCACTCGTTCCCAGTTGGTGTAGTTGAAGAGGTAGACCTTCATCAGCGGCTGGACGTCCGGTCGCCTCCAGATCTTGTAAGCTAAAGAATTGTTGCGTATCACCATACTCTGAGGAGAGAGGATACAATGAGAACTATGTTGGCTTAAAGAAGATTAAAATTTCCTCACGGCTGGGACATTTGGGAGTGGGGAGAGCCGCATCCACCTCACACTTAGGTTTTGAAGTTACATAGTGATATGTTTATTTCTTTTATAATCATAAACTAGTGCTTGATAATCCCACCTGATGGTAAGCAGTGATGCAATCGATGGTGGTAAAACGCGCCAGTTTATTAAGAGCCTATTCACTCAAAAAAACTGAGTGAATAGGAAGGAAGAGGGCAGTTGAACGAGGTGATGCAATGTTAAATCCAACAACACGACCAACGATGCTGCGCCAGAGGGACATTGATCTCAGACCCGTCCTCCGAACGGCTTCACCAGACATCATGCCGGGACACGACGAATCGCTTGGCAACAAAACTTTGCCTGGTGGATGCTAACTTCTGCCGGTTTACCACCGAGACTATGGCTGTGAGAGATGTATTATTTCCTCAATTTTTATTTTCTCTCAAGTCACATTTTCTTCAAGTCAAGTTTTACAGAGAGATTTTCTCACGATGAATGTTATCGTAACTGGTTTCTTGATCAGGGGCCTTAGCCAATGTAATATCGCTTCATATCAATACGAAATCAAATACGTTTTTGTTATTGGTTGGTTTGCCAATAACGAAAACGATTGACCACGTGACGCGATAAATCACATGGTCTATCCTTTTCGATATTGGTTGGTTTGGTGTTCGATTTCGTTTGGTTATGAAGCGATGTTAAATTGGCTACAGGCCCAGGTGAAGAATTGTGAAGTGTTGTGCGTTGGATACCTGCCGGGGTTTCAACCCTTAACCCAAAGCTCTAGGGCGCAACTAGGGTATCTACCAAATGGCGATGATGCAAAAAGTTTGTTTAGGTTCATGACCCAAATATGAGAAATGTGTATTTAGGATACGACGGGTCTGACGTACGTATTGTGATTAGAATGTCCCTAAATAAATAAAGAATAAAAAAATACTGTACATCTTTAGCAATTCCTGGCTATTGAGTGAAATTACCAGAGACTAAAAATCGTAATAAAAAATGGGAAAATAGAATGCGTAGTAAAGTATGTTTTGTTGGAGATTCTAAAATAAATTTTAAAATAAATATATTTGATTCATAGTAGCGTTCATAATCTCAGAAAATTTACACTCCATTGGTTATTCAACTATCTACTTTAACACAAAGTATTCTAAATTGATTTTTGAGTGACCATTCGTAACTAAAAATTCCAAATGAGTTTTTGCCGCAAACGAATTTGAACTATGTCTAGTACGGCATTCAGTTTATGGTTATATAACTTGAAAATACTTACAGATAAAATCGCATCGTTGATTGTGTTCGTAAAACAGAAGAATATTGTTCCAATCATACTGAGAACGAACGTTGTTGATATTAACATCAATACTGAAACAAATAAATATTAAACGTTAGTCTCTTTATCAGCTATTGTTCATCATAACTGCCTATAGCAGGCCACTGCTGGACACAGGTCTCTCCAATTTTACGCCTTTCAACTCGATTTTCGGCAAATCTCATTCAGTTACTACCAGCCATCCTGCGAAGATCGTCGCTCCATCTAGCCTGAGAGCGCCCCACCTTAGACCTACAGATTCGCGGTCTCCACTCAAGAACGAAACGAAACGATCGAGGGTTCTGCCTTGTTCGATGAAGGCCAGCCCGCGCCGCAGCTGAGCCAGTAAATACAAACTCCCGACTATGGCCTCTGAGCCCATTAAACGATTTAAAAAGTATATAAAGGCCAAACTTTGCAAAAAGGGGTATTATAAAATCACAGATTATTTAGAAGACAAAAAAGCTTGGGACTGAGTTGTTCGCTCTGTTAAGCATTGTTATTAAACAACATGCGTAATTATAAGGTAAATTGTTGTAAATATTTTCATTTTTAATGTCTGAACTTGAAAAAAAAACGATGATCCTTGAGTTTGTTTCGGCTATTTCTTCTCAGAGGTAGTCAGTTAGGACATGCCGGCTTCATTTAGTTACAAAAAAAAAAAAACATGACGTGTAAAAGTGATCGGTGATCCTACTTGCTTAATAAACGATTTCATTTCATTTCATTTCATTTGAGTTTGTTTCGGCCGTTTCTTCTCAGAGCTAGTACTAGGAAACGCCGCGGTCATCAAACCGAAATAAAAATAAAAATTCGATCCAGCCGTCCCTTGCTGTTCTCTCTAGCGACACCCTAAGCCGAGGTTCGTACCCCACAGGGGGTGCCCTTAGCGTGTAGTCGCTTAGTTTTTGGTAGCCCTGGCTGGAGGCTTTAAACTCACTTAAGGCAGCCACAGGATAGTCCGGTTAAGTAGTCACGACCTCTTAAGGTCAACTACGACATGCCATATAAAAAAAAATCGAGGGTTCGGTTAAGAGGTCTGAGGGACTGTTAAGAGAATTAATTAAGTTTCAAAGTTGATTTATGTATAACAGTTGGTATATAAGTTGATTTTAATAATTTTTTAATAAATTCAGTAGCAATCTTGACTGTATTTGTATACGGAGTGGTGCTGACAATACGACAATTAATTAAAGATCGTGTACCTCAACACATTCTCAGTCTACCCATAAAAAATCATATAAATATGTCCATTAGTTTAGTCACAGGAAATTATTTTTCATTTTTCACATTTTCTACATGATGTACATGTTGATAAGGAAGCGCTTACAGGTTAATGACCGCCGCATCCTGCGGTACCAAACTTTAATAATAATGGCGCGAAAAAAGCAAGTCGATACAAGATCGCCCTGTCGCCGATCAGAGGTCAGTGAACCAATATTTTTGAAGGATGTTCTGTTCCGTTTGCAATTTTATGCGATTTAATTTGTTTGAAATTTACAATTTTTTTTCTTTTTGATGCTAGGTTTTTTCTATGGTTTAGGATTATTCCTATGAACCAGAATTGTTCGTGTTTTCATAAACAACCTTTTTTTGTCCTTTGCTAAGTAATGTTTCTCATATCTATGGTTCTATCGGTATGTGGTTGCATCTACAAATCCACGTGTGAATTACATCATAATGACGTCACATATATTCGTACGTCGCACAAGCGGAGTTCACCGCGCGATTAATATATGATGCTACTATTAAGCTAATTAAATTAATTAATTGGCATGAATTATTAAACTGTATTGAATTGAATAGGGATGTTTGTTGAGATTTAGTCCATCATTCAGATTATAGAAAAATAATGGATACGTACATATGTATGTTTTATCAAATCAAAAATATTGACATATATAAAAGGCTTCAAAGATCAGGAGTGGTGGCTGGTGACGTCACTCGCTAAAAAGTGTAGCGTGCAGTGACGTCACACGAGCTTTCAACGCACTGTGTCGTATTAATATTTTGTTTATATGAAAAAAATACGTGTTTAGTATTTATGGGAAATCTGATTGACGGGCTTATTAGTTTTTGAAGTGAAACTTCTTTACGCACGCTTGACTTGGGGAGTAAGCTGGCGAACGCCGGACGTAAGCGTTACGAAAAGTGATCGGGCAAGGCGAACGGAAGTTAAGTGGGGGATATAAGCACAGAGGCGCCCGTGGCGCGAGCTTGCTACTGCAAGGTCTACAACGAGTTTTTTTTTTCAATAAAAATAGAAGATCTATGCAAAAATATTAATTTACCAATGAAACCATGAAATAAATTTAAATATTTATAGAAAATTAATATATGTATATGTGTATACAGGTATATATTGTACACACATATATATATATATATATACATACAGATGGAGCGAAAGAAGATTCACTTCAGTTGTGTGGTCATAAGCACACTCGTTTTTTTTTTTAGTCAACTACCCTATTGTATTAATGTCCTAGAGGCATTGAAAACGTGACATAGAATAGAACCAACCCACACTGGGCCCGCGTGGTAGATTACGGCCCACTGGCTCTCACCGAGAGGTCATCAGACGCTGCGCTTGCCGGTACGTGGTCGCCATTTAATAATCTTCTTCAGCCTATGGATGTCCACTGCTGGACAAAGGCCTCCCCCAAGGCTTTCCACGCTGACCGGTCTTGTGCTCCCCGCATCCATCGGCTTCCCGCGACCTTCACCAGGTCATCGGTCCACCTTGTTGGGGGCCTCCCTACGCTGCGCCTTCCAGTACGTGGTCGCCACTCCAGAACCTTACTGCCCCATCGGCCATCGGTTCTACGAGCAATGTGCCCTGCCCACTGCCACTTAAGTTTAGCGACTTGCAGAGCTATGTCGGTGACTTTGGTTCTTCTGCGGATCTCCTCATTTCTGATTCGATCACGCAGAGAAACTCCGAGCATAGCTCTTTTCATTGCCCTTTGCGTGACTCTGAGCCTTCGTATGAGGCCCATTTAATAATAATAATAATTTATTTCAGACGTAGTCCATATAATGTTAGTCATACAAAAATTTAAATACAAATAAAACCTTATAAATCTATTGTTAGTACACAAAACAGAAATACAACACAATAAAATGGAACCGTACAGAAGGGCCAAGTTATGCCAAGCCCAGGACGCGACCACCCGCAGTGTGTAGTCGCATCCAGTGCCGCCACATCGGCGAGTCCCAGCGGTCCACGAAAACACTCAGAAGGCTGTTCGGGCCGGCTGGCATTCGCTTTATGAGAGATGCACAGCGCTTTCGCATGATGGCATGGAAACCATCCACTCTTTTCTCAGCAAACATTGCTGAAGCGCTGCAGCAGCGCCGTAGTCCGAACAGTATTCTGAACGCATTATTATATTGGACTCGCAGAGCGGTGCGTGTACGCTGCTTGTACTTAGTCCACAGGCTGCAAGTGTAGAAGGACTGACAGAAGGCCTTAAATAAAGTCACCTTGACTTGCTCAGTACACCGTGCAAACCTGCGGGCCAGCATGTTACAGCGCACAGACAGCGCCCTGCGTTCCCTCTCTAAATCACAATCATCACTCAGATCTTCAGAGACCCAGTGACCCAGATATTTAAGAACCTTAAATTTATTTACTATTTTATAATTATTTACAATAGACATAGCATTCCACTAGTTTGTACGATAAACCCTTTACTGTGAAAGCAGTTCGGCTATGGAATGACTTGCCCGTGTCTGTAAGGCATGCTCAAACTCTGTCCACTTTAAAACATTGTAAAAAAGCATTTCCTCTCTCTTTAAACATGTCATTATTTTTTTATTTGCTCTTGTATGATGTTTATTGATTAGATGTATATATTTATTAGACTAGTATGATACACTCAACATGCATATTTATTATATAAACTATGTAAATAGTACACTGTAGACTACCTACATTATTTCTCTCTCCTTCCCCTTTGTATTTCCATCCAAAGGTTGTCTGTAAAAAATCGCTTTTAACGATAAGACCGTCCATTGTGTCACCCTTTGTAAAATCTTTATATTTATGTTTTTGTAATCTATATGGTGTACATACATAAATAAAGAGTATTCTATTCTATAATAGATACATATATAGATAAACATCCAAGACCCAGGCTAATCAGGAAAAGATCGTTTTCCATCATGACCTGGCCGGGGATCGAACCTGGGGCCTCCACCTCGCAGGCAAGCGTGTTGACCGCTGCGCCACGGAGGCCGCGGAGGCTTCAAAATGAATATAATGAGGACCATGTGTTGCCTACGCAATTAGAATGCTGTTCCTCATACCTCTCTACTAACTATAACTACCTAACCCTTTGGAGATTACGAGCGAGATTTTCGATTGAAGGTTACATTCATGGCATATCTAATGTGATTACAGTTGTCCTGAGACTTCTACTCAAGGCCGTCGTGTCATGTCACACCCGTTTCATGTACGGACGACACCAGGTCACGCTACCCGTAACTGTCAAATATTTACAATCAACCTTGAGCCTTAACGCTTTATTGATAAAGTTGCACATCAAGCTACTGCTATCTGACAGATTGTAGTTGCTGGTGGAGATTTTGTGACCCAAAATGGAGAATAACATTTCGGATGAAATGCTCGTTGCCGTAAAACGACACCATTCACAGCGTACTGCCTTCTATACATACAGTCTGTGGATCAACTGAACTACAAGGAGAGGGTATACAGTGCCCATGCGAACAATGAAATAATGCTTTCAGGGTGTTGATGGAGTCGCCCTGAAGATACGGCGCGGCATACGCTGGAAGAGTGTCCGGCGTGGGACTAGCCGCGCCGTGCGCTACTTGCGGCGCTAGGCGGGAGCAATCCCGTCTGCAAAGTCATGGTCGCGAGCGAGAGCGCATGGAATGGGGACATCTCCGTCTGCAAAGCGCAGTAATGCAAGAGGGAGTGAGAGGCACAGAGCTCCCTCCCTTCCGCGCGGGGGTAGCCGTCTCAGGGCCGAGGCCAAATTACCGCCTCCATGATAATGGCCGACGGGCGAAGGACCCAGGGAGACCAACGTCAGTCACATGGCCGAGTTCGCACACGCCACTCAGATGAGCAGAGCAGCCGGTGAGGGCTGCTCGCGCGAGACCTGTCGAACTCGCGACGATGGGTCAAGGCCGGCCAAGGCTATAGTAGAATTGGGAGGAGCAGGTACCCCGGGAAGGCAGAGGACGAACCGTAGGTGGTTTTTTAGCTGGTAAGAATCCGACACACCCCCCACCACCCTTCCGCGTCCCCGAGAGAAGGATAGTCCAAGAGGATTTTTCCACCGTCGGAATAAAAAACAGGGTGTTGGTGGAGTTGCGGGCTTGCGTGTGGTGAGCAGTGGGCATCCCGTCCGATAAGGACCAGGCCCGAGTCGACGGCGCGTTGTGTTTGATGCGCCTCAAAGAGACGTCAGCACATCGTGACAGGGTCCACGAAGACCGATGCCTGCCAGGGTTGACGGTTGTTTGAAAGAGACATTGGATCGTCGCAAAGATGAGATTCCGGCTGGATTTTCATCATTTTTATACAGGCTGTAACTGACATCGTAACGCAAACTTCACGAAAAGGCTAGACTGCACGCCACTAATAAAATTATGATAGTCATTTATGTCGTTAATGAACGGTTACAGAATTCTCAGTGTTTAAAAAAGGGTCGGCTCGGCCTTTGAACGTTGCAAGCGTGTCGCCGTGCGGGTTTGTAGGTATGACGTTGATCCTTGATGCGAACCCTATTAAATCAGCTGATAGTATAGTTTATCGAGGTTTGTTTTCATTGCCATTTTTGTGTAATTAGCGAATTAATTAATTTTTACTTTAAAATCTTATTTGGTTATATAAGTATAGCAATTATGAACGGTCTAAACTGAAAAAAAACTACATATATTTTTTTTTAAATCAAGAAAAAGCCGATGAAAAATTTCATCACTGGGAGGTTCAGAATCATCTAGGTACTGGATCCATGGTACTAGTTTGTGCGTCGATGTCAGATACACCCTTTATACAAGAGTGTTCTAACAATTGAGAAAGATGATTTATTGTTAATTTTGCTAACAAAAGCTATTACAAACATCTTCATTTGCGTCAAGTGCTGACGTCATATTATATTTTTAGAGTAAAAACTATTTTTAATGTACCTTCTATTGTCTACGCCAATTTTTTGCAGTTCATTGGCTTGGTAAACGGTTATTAGGTAATTGTAAATATTGGTCGCCTTTTCGTAACGATGTTGGGTTCAGCTATCAGACTATCAGTATGAGCAGATGAAGCTTCTTTTTATAATCATAAACTAGTGCTTGATCGCGACTAATGGTAAGCAGTGATGCAATCGTTGATGGTAAAGCGCGCTAGTTTATTAAGACCCTATTCACCCAAAAAAACTGAGTGAACAGGAAGGAAGACAGTAGTTGAGCCAGGTGATGCAATGTTAAACCAAACAACACGACCAACGATGCTGCGCCAGAGGGAGATTTATCTGGAGACCTTCCACGACCAAACTCCTGACACAACAATATTTGGCGCATCGTACGCGGTACACATCGCAACACAACTGCTCAGACCCGTCCTCCGTACCGCTTCACCAGACATCATGAACCGCTTGGCAACAAGACTTTATCTGATGGGTGGTAACTTCTGCCGGCAGCCAATGTTCTGGGCATAGCTTATGGCTTACCACCGAGAATTAAACTAGCGCGCTTTACCATCATCGATCACTTCACTGTTTACCAACAGGAGGGATAACAGTCAAACACTAGTTTATAATTGAAAAAAAAAAAAATATGTGTATCTACTTACACACATATTCCATTTTTTTAACGGGTAATTAGAACAAGAAACTTAATGTCGACGAAGTCAGTGGCAGAAGCGAGTCAAGTCAGTTAAGGAAATACTACTGAATTGTTTCTTTTATTTATGTACAGAAGAGAGCACTACAACTTTCAACTTTACTTTTTCAAACTACTAACTCCTGCAATTTTTTTTTTTTTTTGGGACATAACCCGCCACACTTTTTCCCATCCACTGCAACTCTTGAAAGCCAGAATCAACAGTGGAGACCGCCAGAAAAACGCCGAGCAATGAAGCTCGACGAGTCCCGGAGAAACAATTCAACTGTCTTGGGCCCCGCAACGAAATTAATCAGAAAAGAATAGCGGAGGAGTGAAAAAAAAGATATTTTTTCCACTTCCCTCCATAACAAGCAGGAGACAGAACAGAACTAGGCCAATCGGCACAATGGGACAGTATTGCAACTGGGAGAAGCCCAGATTGCCAAGCACCACGGAATAAAATTTGATTTAGTTAATGGATCCTAAGTAGGTATGTGCTGTTACAATTGATTCCAATAATAGGTATGGCAAAAGCGCCTGAACGCACGGAAATTGGTTCTAGTTTCTACAAGGTCTTCTCTCTTTTGTAAAATCTCTATATTTATGTTCTGTAATCTATATGGTGTACATAATAAAGAGTATTCTATTCTAATCTATTCTAAATAGAATACATTTTTTTACCCAGGAAACATCCCTATTCGTTCAATAGTTTTCACGTGAAAGGGTAATAAACACAGCCATACATAAAACCTTTCGCATTTATATACATATCATTTTAGTGGGATATCAACGCTTGCAATGTGTTAACGTGTTATTAATTACCAGTTTATGTATGATAACAAAATCAATAAAATTATATCATTATTATCTACAGTCAAAACTGTAAAATTGCATAAAAATGCAGTTTTTGTATACTTTTGTGGGGTATGAGGAACAGGGAGTAAAGTTCACTCATCCTCCATATAAAAGGGAGGATCCTCCGACCAGACGGGTGTTTAGTATGAGGGGCACTTGCCCGACGGTTGATGTCGTGAACTTGTATGAGTGCTAATTGCACAGTAAACTTTGCTTGCCAGATGCAAGATTTGGGTGACGTCAGTATACGTCACGTCAGACATTTTTTCTTATAGTTTTGGTTTACACTGCATGTCAAGGAGTCATTTAGGCATGGACATGTCTGTAGTTGAAGACTCCGCTTTTCCCTTACATGGTCGTGGAGGGTCTGCCAGATCAATCTCCCTCTGGCGCAGCATCGTTGGTCGTGTTGTTGTACTTAACATTGCACCACCTTTTTTTTTTTTTTTTTGCCGGGGTGGAAATCATCATAGGATGCCCGCCGCCCTGGGGTGGGCGAAGGGGTATGTCAGACTTTTACTGACTAAAACCACCCCGGTGTGTCTTCTATCACGAGCGCGAGTGGAGCCGCGGGAGTCTAAATTCTTCCACGGGTCCACACCCTCGTGCTGGCCCGGTCTATCCGGGCCTCGTCACCTGCACGGAGTAGTGGGGTGTTAAACTACCCCGTGCATCGCCTCAAAGGCGCGCGCCGACACTCGCGCACGTCTCTGCCTCGGGGTCCATCAATAGGTGGGCGGGGACTTCCCTACGTCCCTCGCCCCTGGACCCATTCATGGGGGGCGGAAGAGGGCGTTATCCGCCCTTCCTCGGCGCCCGGTGCGTCTTCTGCGGCCCGGGAAGGGAGTTGATATCTCCCTCTCCCGTTCCGCAGCTTCCTTCTGCGACATCACGTTCTCGCAGAAGGACACCACCGCCATCTTCCTTAATATTCACTCAGTTTTTTTGAGGGAATAGGCTCTTAATAAAGTAGCGCGCTTTACCACGGTCAAGTACTAGTTTATATTTATAAAAAAACATTATTGCCTGTATTGGCTGCCTGGAAGAGATTGCATTAGTGATAAGGGCGCTCGTTGTATATTTTCTTATGTTGAATGTACATATTTTAATTAATGTACCTACGTTTTTGGTGTCCCTACAATAAAGTATGTACAGGGTTTTTCATTAAGAGCGCTCGAACATTGAAATGAAATAAAACAATCTGTTTAAGTGATATTACCACAATTTTGATTGCATTTTAAAGAATATTCAATGACATTATGTGTTCAAAATAATATCAGCCAAATGGCCACCGCGACTCCGCTGTAGATGGTGTATTCTGGTGGACCAATTTTGAAGGACGTCTTCGCATAAATGGGGCTCAGTTTCACGAAGAACGCGAGTTATGTTGGCCTTTAAGGCAGCAATTGATTGTGGTTTATCTGCATACACTAGAAATTTCACGTAGCCCCACAGAAAATAATCGAGCGGTGTTAAGTCACACGATCTCGGGGGCCAGTTGATGTCGCCACCACGCGAGATGACGAAACCCTCGAACTTCTCTTTCAATAAATTTAATGTTTCCCGTGCTGTATGGCAAGTGGCGCCGTCCTGTTGGAACCACATGTTTGTAAGTTCCATACCACCTACCCTAGGCCACAAAAAAATTGTTATCATCGTCCGATATCGGTCGCCATCGCAACGGATGTAACTTTAGGCGAATAGAGCACTGATTTTGATAATAAATTTTAATAATTTCTACGCGTTGTTGAAGCGTGTAGCGTTCCAAGGTGAAATGTCACGACTAAATATGTATTCATGCCAAATTTGACAGCTATCTCATTACCAAGATGGCCGCTATGCGCTGTCAAAGTTCGAGCGTCCCTATTGAAGAACCCTTTACATAATTATATATAAATAAATAGATAACTCTTGCTGCTTACATACTTATATGTAAGCAGCAAGAGTTTGAGAGAAAACATATGATTTAATTTATTATTTTTATTGATTCGTACTCTACGGGTAAAAACGGAGCGCTGGCAATCTTAATTATAAACTAGTGCTATACCGCAATCCCGGCTGATGGTAAGCAGTGATGCAATCGTTAATGGTGAAGCGTGCTATTAGTTTATTAAGAGACTATTCCCTCAAAAAAATTGAGTGAATAGGAAGGAAGACGGCAGTTGAGCGAGGTGATGCAAATTTAAACCCAGCAATACGACCAACGATGCTGCGCCAGAGTGAGATTGATCTGGAGAGCCGCCACGAGCAAACTCACGACACATCAACATCGTACCAGGCACACATCGCAACACAACTGCTCAGACCCGTCTGTCACCAAGCTGTATCTCAAAATCCGTGGTAGCTAGACAGTTGTTGAAATTTAAATGTTCATAGATGCTGTACCTATTTCGTTGCCGCTTTATTAAAACATACTAAAAACAGTTATTTTTTATTTTGTGTAGAAAAGGTACGGGACCCACCGTGCTTGAGTCCGATTCGCACTTGGTCGGTTTTTCTGTTTACTAAGATATAATATATGGAACTTTTTTATCATAAGCGCAAGCGCATCTTTGTGAACTCATTATCAAAAACATAATATTGTGCTGCATTAATTGGTCATTTAAATGTTTAATTACATGTAGGTAGGTATGGGATAATACAATCATGATAAAGGCGGAGTAACGGTAGAAGGGGTTCACATCGGTGTCGGGTCGACGATGAAGTACCTGGGACTCGTCCTCATCAGCTAGTGGAATTTCGAGGAGCACTTCCGACTATTGGCTCCCAGACTGAAACAGGCCGGGGCTGCCCTGAGGTGGCTCCACCCCAATCTAGGGGGACCAAACGCCTCGACACGACTGTATCGGGAGGTTTATGTTCCGTATAAGGCGGGAGGAAACGCCAGGGTGTCACCACTGTGTGGATGGCCCTGAGGACACGGTGGAGCTTACGGTGGAGGTCTGTCCAGCTTGGGTAGAGCAACGCCGTGTCCTCGTGGCAGCGATCGGCGGCGATTTCTCGCGTCCGATCCTGGTCCAGGCCATGGTCCGGAGCGCGAGTGCATGGCCGGCTGTCACCTCCTTCTGCGAAGCAGTGATGCTAGCAAAGGAGGAGGCGGAGCGCGTGAGGGAGCGGGAATTCCAGCACCTTCAAGCCTCTAGCCACTGCAGGAGACGCCCTGGTTGGGAGAATTCCTGGCCACCGCAGGCGCGGGCTTGCGGGTGGTGAGCAGTGGGCAGCTCGCCGCCCGGGTAGGACTAGGCCCGAGTCGACGGCGCGTTTGTTTCACGCGCGCCTAAAGAGATGTCAGCACATCGTGTCGGGGTTCACGAAGACCGATGCCTCCTGGGTCAGGGTTGTGGGTTGGTTAGAAAAGTTAATAGTTATAAACTAGTACTTGACCGCAATCCCGCCTGATGGTAAGCAGTGATGCAATAGTGGATGGTAAAGCGCACTAGTTTATTTAACCTATTCACTAAAAAAACTTAGTGAATAGGAAAGGAGACGGCAGTTGAGCGAGGTGATGCAATGTTAAACTCACTACCAACGATGCTCCGCCACAGGGAGATTGATGTGGAGATCCTTCACGACCAAACTCCCGACAAAACATTTGGCGCATCATAACCGGCACACATCGCAACACAACTGCTCAGACCCGTACGGCTTCACCAGACATTATGCCGGAACACGACGAATCGCTTGGCTGCAAGACTTTTAGTTAGTAAAAGTATACACGCCGTTCCGCTCCGCCCAGCGCCGGGGAAGTCATTTGATGATTTCCCATCCCAACAAAAAAAAAAGGCTTTCCACGCTGACCGGTCTGGTGCTGCCCGCATCCATCCCGCATCCGGCCTCCCGCGATCTTTACCAGGTCAGGTACGCTGCGTTTTCCGCTACGTGGCCGCCATTCCAGAATCTTACTGCCCCATTGCCCATCGGTTCTACGAGCAATGGGCCTCGACCACTGCCACTTAATTTTAGCTACTCGAAGAGCTAGAGCAGTTTTTTATGCTCTCTCTTATTGTAGACGCATTTGTTAATTCTTATGATGAGTCATAATACTGAGAAAAGTAGTGTAATGTGGATTGTTTAAGTTTAGTTAGTTCCGAGGGAAGATTCGATTGTATAGATTGAAATAACGGCTCGATGAAGGGTACCTACTTTAATATTGTTACTGTCTACAGTATGTTAAGAAAACCCTGTCCGATCCGTGAAGGTGTTGTTAGGTATCGATAACTGATTCTACTAATGGATACAATACCGGGCTAAACTTAAAAAAATCCCCCTAAAAAAATAAATATTATTTCGCAAAAAGTGGTAACTTAATAAATGTGCGTTCACCCTTCCGCGGGCGGCGGGCGGCAGTGCACGCGGCACGTGGTCGCATCGCTATTCGCTCATAATGATACCGGTGTTGTCACTTTTTTAAAAATTACCAAATTTCGGGGAAGTTGGAATTAATTCGCGGAAAAAAAAGATTATTTCAAAATTCATTTGTATTGGTACTATGATGATGACGTAAAATTTTATATTATATTTGGTCATGTGTTTACCTAACCTTTATTATCCTTATGGGTCGGACAGGGTTTTCTTAACATACTGTATAAATACGAAGCTCGACCCTTGGTGAGGGTTCTTCATCGAGCCGTCGAACAGAGCACACTAGATGTGGTTATTTCACGTAACCAGTTACAATAACTAGCGACGCGATGTGTAACTGAATAACTAGTTACGAGTCAAATTAAAAAGTAGTTATTTTTGTAAATGCGTTATTTCATACACACGTTATGTCGTAGCGGGTAGCCGTATCGTGCATCACAACGGCGGCGCGCGTCGCTGGTTATTGTAACTAGTTACGTGAAATAAGGACCACGTCTAGTTTCGTTTCGTGTGTAACTGTATAGTTGGTGGTTATATTTAACAATCCCAGTAAGTAGCTGAATTAAAATAACTAGCTACAAAAATAACTTGTTTTGTAACAGGTTACGCCGATCAAGTAACCGGTTACATTACGTTTCTTAAAAGGCGTTGCGACCTACAGCACACACCTAGAGCACACTACCAGTTAAGTATCCTTAATATTTGTTATACATAAGTCTTATGTAACTTGTCTTATACAATATGTAAAGAAAAACCCTGTCCGATCCGTAAAGGTATTGTTAGGTATCAATAACTGATTCTACTAATGGATACAAAACCGGGCTAAACTTAAAAAAAAATCCCCTAAAAAATAAATATTATTTCGCGAAAAGAGGTAACATAATACATGTGCGGTAAGCAACCCTTCCGCGGGCGGCGGGCGGCAGGGCACGCGGCACGTGGTCGCATCGCTATTCACTCATAATAATACCGGTGTTGTCACATTTATAAAATTTACCAAATTTCGGGGTTTTGAATTAATTCGTGGGAAAAAAAGGTTACTTCAAAATTCATTAGTATTGTTTCTATGATGATTACGTAAAATTTTATATTATATTTGGTCATGTGTTTACCTAACCTTTATTATCCTTATGGGTCGGACAGGGTTTTTTTTACATATTGTATAGTTTATATTGCTGATGAAAGAAAAGAAAAGAAACCATTTATTTGGCGCACACCCTTATAAATACATACAGTATATGTAGTAACAGTAGTGGTAGACTAATAATAGTTTTAAACAAAGAAAACAGAACAAAAAGATAAAGAGAAACAGATAAAAAAAGACAATCAACAAATGTGAGTCCTACGGTTGCGCCAAATAGGTCCAGTTCAGCATAAATGTTAGACAACTACGTAGCAGCTGCCTGACGCTGATGATTCTAAATATGTCCAGTGTATAATGTTGTAAGTAAATATATAGGTACATAATGTGTCTCCTACACAACTTTAGCCATCCTAACACATTCAATACTTTTTACACCACTCAACTAATCTGACATCCTCACGAAAATTATCGAGTGTCATCCTTTGTTAACGTCACGTTTTTTCAATTTGGCCGAACAGCAAACAATTATTGTAGATAAGTGACGATCAAACATTAGTAATGTATGTTAAAACATTCTCTAATCTAGTGATTAGTGTTTTAAACTTTTTTTTTTTGCATTCATTTTATTTAATACTGGCTTAGAATAGTACCAACCCCGTCTCTTCCCGTGGGTGTCGTAAGACGCGACTAAGGCCGCTGCCTCGAATCTTGCGGGCAGCGGGGCGGCGGCGGCAGCGGCGCGGGAACCGGGCGGGCATCGAAGACCCGTTCTCGAAACTAGCGGGCAGATCGTGCGTCACTATAGCCGCGTAGTGTTGTGTTCACGATTGTGTCGACGAGATATTTGTTTTTATTCGCTAAAGAAATGTCTGAACAATGGCGGCAACTTCTTTTTGATTCAAATTTATTCCTAACGCTCGATCACCGCTCGCTGCCCGAAAGATTCGAGCGCGAGAAGTACACCGCTCGCTGCCGGCCACCGCCCCGCTGCCGCGCCGCTGTTTTCGAGAACCGGTCCGTTTGATTTTAAGCATAAGATCCTGCCGCTCACTCGCCGCCGCAACCACTACGCCGCTGCCCGCAAGATTCGAGGCAGAGGCCTAAGGGAACTCTCACAAGAGTATCGGGTAGCAGCGCTTATCCTGGGGTAAATCAAATTACTGCGATACCCAACCCGCTTGCCAAGCGTGGGCATTATGCAATGACCCTCAAAGCAATGACAGCCTTACAGGAGGCCATTGGCCAGCAGTAAACGTCTATATGCTGAAGAAGATGAGTACTAGCTGTTGGCCACGACTGCATCCGTGTCGATTTCTGATTATTATGATCACAATTAAGAAGTTTTATATCATCCCCCTTATTCATAAATGTCTCTTCAAGTTAGCATAGCTAGTTATGGTTAAACAATTAGCAATTGATTAACCATACATTTTAGACGTGTGCACTTCACTTAACTTGAATCGCGATCTTGAATATTGATTTTTCCCGCCTGATGGTAAGCAGTGATGCGATCGTTGATGGTTAAGCGCGCTAGTTTATTAAGAGCCTATTCACTCAGAAAAACTGAGCGAATAGGAAGGAAGACTGCAGTTGAGCGAGGTGATGCAATGTTAAACCCAACAACACGACCAACGATGCTGCGCCAAAAGGGAGATTGATCTGAAGACCCTCCACGACCAAACTCCCAACACAACAACATTAGGCGCGTCGTACCCGGCACACATCGCAACACAACTGCTCAGACCCGTCCTCCGTACGGCTTCACCAGACATCATGCCGGGACACGACAAATCGCTTGACGGCAAGGCTTTGTCTGGTGGGTGGTTATCACTAAGGGGTATATTTATAAACAATGATTAAAGTTAAGTGATGCTTAAACGTCAAAAATGTATGGCTGTGTATGAATAAAGGCGTAAGGATAGATAACGCGTTTCATTTTGTACATTTAGGTATGTATGTACAAAGAAAACATTACTTATCAATTGGACAAAGTAGGTAAATATTTATTTATCTGTAATTAACTTCTATCGGCGACTTCTTGTTTGCTTAACAGCCCGCGGCATCGTATCGCATCGCCCGTTTACACTTCATTACGACTAGCGTTAATTTTTTTTTTTGCAATTTTTTTTTATTTTTTATCATTATAAACTAGTGCTTGACTGCAATCCCGCCTGATGGTAAGTAGTGATGCAATCGTTGATGGCAAAGCGCGCTAGTAGCTAGCTATTAAGAGCCTATTCACTCAAGAAAACCTAAGTGATAGCTATATAATATATAACCTAACCTGGCTAATGGTAATTAATTTCATTGTTGTTGTATTTTATCGTGTTCATCACTATACATATTATTGTATAAAGACATGTGTTTTTTTTAAAATGAACAGACAGCTGTGCTGCTGGGGAGTTTGTTCCGCCACTTCTTCTTCCCAGCGAAAGCACTAGGAAGTGTCGATGGGTGGGTGTTTTGGGGGACTGTCTTATGTAATATTGACGTTCAAAAAGTGCTGATTCTCAGCCTAATTTGAATAAATGACTTTTGATTTTGATTTTGAAATAGGAAGGAAGACGGCAGTTGAGCGAAGTGATGCAATGTTAAACCCAACAACACGACGAACCATGCCGCGCCAGAGGGACATTGATCTGGAAACCCTCCACGACCAAACTCCCGACACAACAACATTTGGCGCATCGTACCCGGTACACAACAACAACACAACTGCTCAGACCCGTCCTCCGTACGTCACAAACGCAGTTTTTTTGGGTCGAATCATCCCCTGCTATTTTGTCTTCCAAACTACACAAGTACATCTATATTAAACGTTAGGTAATTGTAGTATTTATACTTTGATTAGGAATAGAGATGTTTCCTGAGTAAAAAAAATATTGATTCTATTTAGTGCGTCATTCAGATTATAGAAAAATATTGGATACGTATATTTTATTTTATCAAATCAATAAAAATTGACAAATATAAAAGGCATCAAAGATCGGGAGTTGTGGCTGGTGACGTCACTAGTCGCTAAAAAATGTAGCGTGCAGTGACGTCACACGAGTTTTCAACGCACTGTGTCGTCTTCATTTTTTGTTTATATGAAAAAAGAAAAAATACGTGTCTAGTGCTTTTTGGAAATCTGACTGACGGACTAATTAGTTTTTTTTAGTCAACTAGCCTATTAGGGCAGTACATACATGTTCTGTGAGAGAGACGTACCAAGAGTACACCCATGCTGTTACCGCTATACTTAAAAAACAGACTAGTTTTGTTAGTCTACATTTAGCCCCACATATAAAACATAATCAGCTTAGGTACAGGTCTCCCAAAGTGATAATGCGCATAGAAATCTTCGTCACTGTTCGGCAACGGTCGTATTCCCCGAGCGTTCCGAAGAAGATATGTATATAGCGTGGTTAAGTGCATAAAAAGTGGTTAAGTGCACCACTCTATATACATATCTTTTTTCGAACGCTCGGGGAATACGACCGTTGCCGAACAGTGACGAAGATTTCTATGCGCATTATCACTTTGGGAGACCTGTATAATGTTTTCACTGCTGGGACAGAGGCCTTCTCTCAGTTAGAGTGGATTGTAATCCACCACGCGGGCCCAATGCGGTTTGTTAGATGTCACATGTCTACAAAGTTTTTGGCTTTAGGGCATGACGGTTTTCCCAAGATGTTTTCCAAAATTAATTTATGAGTTAACGTGACGTCTTATTTTTAAAGACTCATGTCTTTACCAGTAACCAAACGCAGTGTTCAACGGGCTCTAAGTACTAATATAGACACTAATAAGTAAATCTATAATAATATAATAAAGCTGAAGAGTTTGTTTGTTTGTTTGAATGCGCTAATCTCAGGAACTGCTGATCCGATTTGAAAAATTCTTTTTGCGTTGGATAGGCCATTAATCCAGGAAACCTTTATGCTATATAACATCACGCTGCGACCAATAAAAGCGGAGCATAACTAACTTCACGCGAACGAAGTCGCTGGCGGCCGCTAGTATGTAATAAACTCAGTTTCACAATTTTTACAGATATTACTAGGTGAGAGATATTTTTGCAGTTTTTACAAAAATTCTGATTATTCTTTTTTTATAACTGATATACTTTAATTTCCTACGATAAAGAGTCTGATGCCAATCCTGCGTTCGCAATTTATTTCCCAAAAAACATAAACAAATATGAATAAACTAGTGCGCTTTACCATCAACAATTGCGTCACTGCTTACCATTAGGCAGGATTGCGGTCAAGCGCTGGTTTATAAATTAATTAAAAAAAAGGAGTCCTTCTCAAAGAAGTTCGGTTTATGTTACAACTTCAAACATAGCAAACCAGGCAGCGATTGTCTGTCCGATCTCCAACAACCCAGTAACTGTGTTACATGATAGAAGTTGGCAAGACTAGATTGGTTGCTGGGATTCTGTCTATTAGAAACAGCTGTCAAACATCTATGAATGGCAGTCGGGAAAAGGGCTTAAGAGGGGACTCCAGTGCCGAGGAATTTGAAAAATAGGTAATTGAAGAAACTATGCCATCGCACCGCTTCCCCTTTCCCTGTACAGTGCAAATGGGACAATTGCAGCGCAAGCTAATTTTTACCTACAAAACTCTTCGTTCACTAAATAACGTTTCGTATTCCGCTGTTGTCTTTTCGAAACACGACAGATCTCAATTATTTTTGTATCAAAATTTAAAGGAAAAGTTATCAGATTTGACTAAAAATGGATTGTTTTTCGGGATTTTCAAATATCATTTTCTTTTATTAATCAAGTTTTGGAAATAAACAAATGAGAGGGGCACATATAAAAAAGGTGTAAAATTGTGGAAAGAAATTGCTCTAAAAGCGTTATCCACGAAGAAAACAGCGGAATATGTTTATATATAGAAAACGCCACTAGAGTAGAGTCCCCTCTTAAGGTCCTTTCCGAGGCACAAAGCGAACTCGTTATGAAACAAAGGGTTGAAAAGGGTTAATACTTACAACAGTAATACTTCTTCTCAGGTTGTTTTCCCCAACACAGCACCGACCACTGTTTTTTAACCCCTCCACAAGTAAATTGGGCCCGTCCACACCCAGCACACCCATTCAAATTGGCCAAAATAGTGTCCTCTCGAATTAAAATTTTACCCACCCCGTTTAGTGGGGTAATTACTACCATTTTCTCTTCGCCATTCTCCTTCGGTAGCATAGGAGCCGATGAGATAGATTTGTCAAGGTTTTGATGTTCCATTTTCGCGGATTTCTTTTGTTTTAGAACATAGTTTTATTACGGTGTTTTTTGTGCGGAGCGCGCGTCTATTCCCGAACGAGGTTGGCACACGACTGATGTACCCAGGTCATTCCGTGGGGTTATCAGTTAGTATACATACAATATTTTTTTGTAACGATTTAAATAGGTTATCTCGAGTTTAATGCTTGATTTTCGTTGAGATTCTTAGTGGGGCATTTGTTTAAATTTTCGTTTGAATATTTTGTGGACTTTATATAAGCTTGGTGGAAATTAATGAGAAAAATTGGTGTAAGATCTGATGATTTAGATATGACGACGTTCAATATTCTAACGTCACAACAATATACGCGTGGGATGGGCAGTGACGTTGGTATTTAACAGATTCGTATTAAATCCATGTTTTCAATGGCATGAATTTGAATGAAAAGTTCCTCGATATTCAACTTTTATTTACATAATTTTATTCCGTATATTGTAGTCGTGGTGGCCCAATGGTTAAAACACCAGCCTATCAAGTATGAGTGTGCGGGTTCCATTCCAGGTCAGGCAAGTACCAATGTAACTTTTCTAAGTTATATGTACTTACTTTCTAAGTATCGTCTTCTCGAGGAAACCTGGACTTTAAGTCTGAAATTGCCAACCCGCATTTAGCAAGCGTGGTGATTAAGCTCAACCCCTCTCTGTGTGAGAGGAGACCTGTGCCCAGCAGTGGGACAATAAAATAGTTTGATGATGATTCTGTCAATTTATGAAACGTCTGTATTTTTTGTTTATTATTCTTATTATTGTTGTTTGTATTTTATTCTAAAGAAGATTTCTTTAGCAGTTGAGTACTTTTGTTGGATGGGGAAAAGCATTGAATTCGCGTGATCGTGACCGACCCGACACGTTTTTGTTTTTAACTTTTGTGCTTTTGAATTTGATCGATCAGTTCCGCGACTGCCATTTTTTTTTACTTTTTATTTTGTTAGTAGCTGCGCGCCGCGGTTTCGCCCGCATAGCGTAGGTTTCGATATGTTTTTTATATGAAATCTAATATCTAAAATCGGACCAGTAGTTCCTGAGATTAGCGCGTTCAAACAAACAAACAAACTCTTCAGCTTTATATATTTTTTTTTTTTTTTTTTTTTTTTTTTATTTAATATACCCGCCATCACAGGGCATTATGAGCTATCCTACATGATCTCCCCAGATGTAATTTCCAGGATTTTAGTGCAGGATTGGGGTGGATTTTCTAAGCTGTGTTTTTTTTTTTTTTTTTTTGGCTTTGCGGTTAGCCCGTCTTCTTATTTATCTTTGTTTATTTATTTCATATTTCTTACACCTAATATACTAACAAATTCATATAATCTACTTATTCTACTGGTCTTTAGGTGACAGTTTACTTCTTATTTCTAATAAATTTAACTTTTTTTTTATTATTCCTATTTCTATTTGCTTACATTTTCTAGCTTATAACCTAAGTAGGTCACATTCTTACCACTAATAACCTCTACTTGATTTGTTGCAATTTTTTTTTTTTTTTTTTTTTTTTTTTAATTTACTACGTTACTGTTTCTTAATCTAACAATTTAAATTTTCTACTACATTATTCTTAATAACTATTATCTTTTCTACACTCTTATCCTCTAAATTATTTAGGTATTTAACTACGATTACCGTATTGTTAATGTTAATATATACTAAAATATATAACTCAACAAACTTATTTATCTAACTCTTATTTCTATTATTGACTATCGTGCATATTTCTGTGCAGTAATCTACAAATATTTTACGGCTAGTTTTACCGGTAAGTAACCCACTTATGTTTTGCCTGTTTAAAGTCACGCCTAGTTTTTGTTCGAGGTTGTACCTGTGCACAGCATGGATCGGACAGTCCAGGAGGATGTGGAAGACGTCCTCTACTGCATCCGGCTGACAAACGCATGATGGACTCTCCCTTAACTTAAAGCGATGTAAGTACTGGGAGAATCCACCATGCCCCGTCAAAATCTGTGTAAGCTTACCCTCAGGCTTTGCCTTAAGGGCAAAGCGGTAAGCCATTTTGGCATCGGGAAGGAAGACCTTCGTGACTGATGCAGTGTTCCCGGATACGTACCTACTGTTCCATTCATTCAAAGAGGATTGACGCAGAATCCGCTTCACGAATGAAATCGGACACTTGTCATAGTCAGGTCTCCTTCTCGATGCCAAGGCAGCCTGTTTGGCCAGATTGTCAGCGCGCTCGTTTCCGGGTAGGCCTACATGAGCCTTGACCCAAAACAAGGACACAGTCTTGCCCTGAGCCAAGGCCTTCCGTAGGGAGTCCCTTGTCTCCACAGCCAGAGGGTGGAGTGACCAATGGTTAGCGACCGTCTCCAAAGCGGCTCTCGAGTCGCTGTATAGACCATAGGTCAACTCCTTACCTTTGAGTACGACGCTCGCGGCTTTACATATGGCTAGGAGCTCCGCTTGGAAGACTGTGCAGTACTCGGACAGACAGAGCTTGATGTTCCGGAATTCGGCCTCGCCATCCCACAAGGATAGCGCGGATCCGACCTTCCCATCAATCTTGCTGCCGTCGGTGAAGATTCGCACCTGCTGCACATTGTGCCTGTCCACAAGGTTTTGGTCTGCCAGCTGGATGATTTCCAAAGCCATATGTTCTGCCGGGTGAGGAGTTTCTGCAAACCTCACCGGACACTCCACCCCTCTATCTGCCAGCTCCGGCGGGGGCGACCCTCTCTTAGCCTCGTACAATGCGGCTGCTTCTTGTACCCTGAGGTCAAGAGGAAGTATCCCCGCCAAAGCTAAAGCCGAGTGCAGGGAGACCGTCCGGTAGGATTTGCAGAGCTTCTGAGCGAAGCCTCTCTGGACTGTGTTGAGTGACTTACGCACCCCAATCTTTTTGGCAGCGGGCGCCCACACAGCTGATGCATAGAGGACGATTGGCTCTATAGTGGCGTAGTAAATGAGGCGAATGACGTCCGTGTGCAGCCCCCAGCCAACCTTAGCGGCCTTGGACAGCTGTCTGTAAATGTCCAAGGCTTTTCGGCACTGTAACGCAACGTGCGTGTTAAAGGTTAGCCGGTTGTCGACGGTCAGACCCAAAATCTTGACCTCCCGCGACATACCAACGCTGACCCCACCCATGCTCAGCTGCGGGGTGTCATATTTAAGTTTCCTGGTAAGTACCATTGCGCAAGTTTTTTGTGGCGCAAACTTCAACTTGTTTCTGACACCCCACTGCTGAACATAGGCAAGCGCTGCGTCTGCATGCCTCGAGACGTCAAGGCCAGTGTCCCCGTCGAACAACATGATGACGTCATCTGCAAAGGCCTGTGCGTATACCCCCATCGCCTCCAGTCCACGCAGCAATGGATCCAAAAGAAGGTCCCATAGGACGGGACCACCGATTGACCCCTGCACACAACCCTTGTTGGTGCTCCTCGTGCATTCCTCCCCGGCGTATCTTACACTGACTTTTCTGCAGTCCAGATAACTATCCAGTAGCCTCCTAATGTTCACCGGGCACTTTTCCTCAGCCAGACGATTTCGGATAGCCGGCCACCATGCGCTATCGAAGGCCCCCTCTATATCCGCGCCGCGGTTTCGCCCGCATAGCGTAGGTTTCGATATGTTTTTTATATGAAATCTAATATCTAAAATCGGACCAGTAGTTCCTGAGATTAGCGCGTTCAAACAAACAAACAAACTCTTCAGCTTTATATATTGGTATAGATTAGTATTTAATAAATTCAATATAAATATTTTTAAAGGTATATATTGTCCCAGAGTGGGAAAATTGCTCCCCCAAATCCTTACAGGATCTTTTTCCTACGCTACTTCGAGCCGGCCTTTGCGGTACGCGGTAGAATTTGGTCAGGTCCCCTGTGGTCTGATGTGACCCGCCCAAACCCGTTTGAGCCTGGTAGCCTTCTTTCCTGCATTCATTGTGCCCGTTTTGGATTGCAGCACTTTTAACATACAAAATTCTAATGTCACAGTGTTTGTCCTCGAACTCCTCCAAAATGGCTGAATCTATTTAAATGAAATTTCGTTTATACAGTCGTTAGCCCTGAGGATAGGTTTTATCTATTTTTTGTATCACTCGCGTATGAAATCGCGGGGCTAATCGGGGGGAGCTAGTTTTTTGTTTTTATAAATAAATATGTCTATAATTACAAAAGGCAATAAAAAGAGCTATGCTCGGAGTTTCTCCGCGTGATCGAATCAGAAATGATGAGATCCGCAGAAGAACCAAAGTCACCTACATTTAGGGTTGCCAACTTTGTTTTAAAAGAAATAAAGTATATCTGATTTTAAAGAAAGTAAATAAAGAGTACGGACTTACAAAAAAGAGTATCATTTATTATTTACTTTTAAAAAGGTTTTTTTTTTACTTTTTGCGGCACATAACAATTTTTCATTGTTTTTAAAGGAATTGTATGAGTCCAAACATTCTAACTCTAAATTTATATATATCAAGAGCTCATTTTTGTTTAAATTCAATGCAGCTCTGTTTCTCTCTTCTCGCAACTTCACATTCATGACCGAAAAAGACTCTTTCAGTAAATGCTGAAGTGGCGGGAACAAAGAGTATATAGCTAATATTTTTTTTAAACAATCAAGTTCTTCAGATTTTTTAAAAAGAAATTGCAAATAATTGCGTTCAGGAACGTTCGAATATGGATTCGGGAATCTGCGATACCAACAAATTAACAGTCAATAGTGGACTTTTTTTTATTCTGATTAAGGATTTTTGCATATTATTACAGAAGTGCACTAGTTTTAGTCAACATTTTGTAAAAAAGAGTTTTTAGCGTACTTTATTAGTGGTATAGATTATAGAATACGCCTACATGATATAGAGGACAATACTCTATTTTAGAGTACGGTTGGCAACCCTACCTACATTACATAGCTCTGCGAGTCGCTAAACTTAAGTGGCAGTGGGCACGGCACATTGCTCGTAGAAACGATGGCCGGTGGGGCAGTAAGGTTCTGGAGTGGCGGCCACATACTAGAAGACGCAACGTAGGGAGGCCCCCAACAAGGTGGACCGATGACCTAGTGAAAGTCGCGGGAAGCCGATGGATGCGGGCAGCACAAGACCGGTCAGCGTGGCCTTGGGAGAGGCCTTTGTCGAGCAGTGGACATCCATAGGTTGAAGAAGAAGATGTCTATATTTCATTTATTCATGCTTTTTTATCCCTTTTCTGTGAATAGATTTAATAATCATTGCAACTTTTAACTTCGTCGTGTTCCGGCGTGATGTCTGGTGAAGCCGTACGGAGGACGGGTCTGAGCAGTTGTGTTGTGAAGCTTGCCGGGTACTATGCGCCAAATGATGTTGTGTCGGGAGTTTGACCATGGTCCATCCAGATCAATTTCCCTCTGGCGTAGCGTCATTGGCCGTGTTGTTGGGTAGGTATATAAATTTGCATAACCTCGCTCAACTGCCGTCTTTCTTTCTATTCACTAAGTTTTTTAAGTGAATTGGTTTATTAAACTAGCGCGCTTTACCATCGACGATTGCATCACTGCTTACCATCAGGCGGGATTGCAGTCAAGCGCTAGTTTATAATTATTCAAAAAATAAATTTAAAAAAAACTTTTCAGGATGTACACCAGTAACAATAGACACATAAAAATATATAGTTGATAGACTGCGAGGTGCATTCTGTTACCAGCTTTATGACTTTAGTGCAAGTATATCGGTATATCTTAAAATCAAATCAAAAAAAAAATAAACACTACACCACCAACCTTTGATGATTCGTTTTAAATCGTCTGGCATCTGGCTTCATGAAGATTTAGTTAAGCAAGCATTAGTTTATAATAATAAAAAAAAGCATGAATCATCATCATCATATCAGGATATTATCAGGAGCTATACATAAGGGAATCTAACTTAAATAAATTAGATATAGGTTTAATACAATCCATTTTGTCAGTACCATTATCGGAGATGACGAAAAAGTTGTGTTGCTTAATTAAGGTTCTATATGAATAGCTCTAGTTTTTTTTTTTATTAATTTATTTATATTTATACTTATATTATTGGATTTTATACTGTATTTAGTAAGTAAGATCAGTGTAAAGGGGACGATGGGGCTGACATATCCCCATAAAAGCCTCAAAATAGAATCCGATTAAAAAAAAACCTTTTTATCGTCCCAGTGCTGGGCACAGGTCTCCTCTTATACAGAGAAGGATTCAGCGTAATCACCACGCTTGTTTTATCATGAATATATTTCATTATGAATAAGTTATGTGATTTAGGTAATTAATTATCCACTTAATCATAAATATTATCTTAATAATTACGTTCGGTTAGTTTCGCCTACTGAAAGGTGTGCGCTGTCTTAACTCTAGTTCCCTTACTACAAAACATGAATTTCATTTAGGTCCACCTAAATGGTTATTGAATTATGCACCTAACCCATATAGAAATACAGTTCTTTATATAAAAATGACAGCTTGGTTTGGTACTAAGTTGTCACTTTTGTATTAAGAACTTTGCTTAACCTCAATAAAGTTCGAAATACAAATACTGACTCAAAAGTTAAGTCTGGAACTAAAGTTAGATCTCGTTTTGTAATAAAGGAGTATAATATGTCAGGTATTGATTAAATTAATAATGTTATTATTGTGTTGATATTATTTCCATAGTGTTAACAGGTCTTATCTAGGAAGTAATTATTATTAATTGCATTTGATAAGTCATACGGAAATGCCAGAATATTATTAATTAATTTAATACATATAACAAAGTCTATCATTTAACTATTCAGAACACCAGCGCCATCTAGTGGCGCTCGACGGAATCTTTTGTTTTTTTTTTGGGACAAAACCCGCTACACTTTTTCCCACCCACTGCAACTCCTGAAAGCCAGAATCAACAGTGGAGACCGCCAGAAAAACGCCGAGCAATGAAGCTCGAGGAGTCCCGGAGAAACCATTCAACTGTCTTGGATCCCGCAACGAAATTAATCAGAAAAGAATAGCGGAGGAGTAAGAAAAAAGATATTTTTTCCACTTCCCTCCATAACAAACAGGAGCAACATTATTGCAACTCGGAGAAGTCCAGATTGCCAAGTACCACGGAATAAAATTTGATTAAGTTAATGGGTCCTAAGTAGGTATGTGCTGTTACAATTGATTCCAATAGTAGCTATAATGGCAAAAGCGCCTGAACGCACGGAAATTGGTTCTAGTTTTTACAAGGTCATAATAAACGACTCCGGATGTAACTTGTACATTATCCAACATAATATTGCGTTCATTCTGCCAAAGAACACACTCCCACAAGATGTGATGTGCGGACTGTTCAAATTCACAGTTCGATGTAGAACACTGACACAAAGGCGAAGGAACAAGTCTAAAAGAATACAGTCACACAGGTCATGACAACTTTAAAAATAAACTGTATTCTCGACGGAGTCGTGCCTTTTTAGACTTGCCTTGACTAAAACCCACCCGAGTTTCTTCCCTTGCCGAAAAACAAGCCGTGGCCCTGGCACACAGCCAGGGCCACGGCTTGTTTTTTAATCTACCCGCAACCCTGACCCAGGAGGCATCGATCTTCGTGAACCCCGCCACAATACGCTGACATCTCTTTGAGGCGCGCGTAAAACACAACGCGCCGTCGACCCGGGTCTGGTCCTTAGTAGTGGGCAACTTCCCGCCCGCAAGCTCGCGCCTACGGTGGCCGGGAGTTCAATGTTGTCTTCCGACCAGGGCCTCTCCTGCTGCAGCTAGAGGCGTGAGGATGTTAGGATTCCCACTCCCTCACGCACTCTGCCTCCTTCTTTGGCAGCATCACTGTTTCACAAAAGGAGATTACGGACTGTCATGCACTCTCGCTCCGTTCCACGACCTGGATCTGGGCCAGACGCGAGCTATCAATCGCCGATACGACGGGCAGACCTCCACCTTGTCCTCAAGGCGATCTCCACAGTAGTGATACTGTACGAGTTAGCCATCGTACATGACACGCGCACATTACCTACATAGATCAGCAGCATTCCGTCGCCATGCACAAATTATAGTGTAAGGCGTCAGTACACGATCAGCCTTCAAAGACTGTACTCATTTACACATTCATATATTGTTAGTTACGAGTTAGTTAAATAATCAATAAAGCATCATATTTGGCTATCTGTGACTATCATTCAAGTTAATAACCAAGGTGTGTGCGAACCATTCAGCAGCGCATACATCTTTATACGTGTCGGTGGTTTTGGCGTCGTCGTCGGCAGAGAAGCACCAACTTACAGTCGGACTCCGAGACGCAACCTCCAGTACCGCAGACGCAAAGACAGCACTCGGCCCCCTCCGTCGGCCCGACGCCACGCACTAGAGATTAGAAACAGCCACAAGAGGCGGTTGAATTAAGAAATTTTTCTAGCTTACTCAGCAGCATCAAGCGCCACAAGAGGACACCTACTGTGGTCACACCAGTGTCTGGTGACAGTGACTAATTCAAGTTATGGCTAAGAATAGATTTAATTTTTGAAATGTAACTTGGGTGAAATTTATAAGTTTAGCATTTAAGCATTCTGTAAACTCATTCTCATCAACCACTCACATCTCTCTCGCCCGGGAATATGTACGAGTTAGCCATCGTACATGACACGCGCACATTACCTACATAGATCAGCAGCATTCCGTCGCCATGCACAAATTATAGTGTAAGGCGTCAGTACACGATCAGCCTTCAAAGACTGTACTCATTTACACATTCATATATTGTTAGTTACGAGTTAGTTAAATAATCAATAAAGCATCATATTTGGCTATCTGTGACTATCATTCAAGTTAATAACCAAGGTGTGTGCGAACCATTCAGCACCGCATACAGATACCCTGGCGTTTCTTCCCGCCTTATCTGGAACTGGAACCTCCCGAAAGAGCCGTGTCCGGTGGGGACCTGCGTCAGGCGGAAAATGAGGGCGCCGTGGTGCATTTCTAGCCACCCCTCAAAGAGGGGACTCGCCACCGCTCTGGTGGCGTGCCCAGCAAGCACTATGTTGCGACAATCGCACTATCCATGTCGCCATGAGATCCTGTCCGCCGTACCTACCGCGATTTCTCGCGGCAGCGGAGTTATGCCCCGGCCGCAGCCGTGGCGCCTCTCTAGCCGCTCCTCAAAGAGGGGACTTACCGCCGCCATTGTGACACTGTCTCAGTTTTGATTTGTTGTCTATACTTGGTGTTTTCCTATATTTACACAGTTCACATTTTTTAGCACCTACAAGTAATATAAAGTAAAATGTACTTGGGTTTTATGTGGTTAATTTGCAACCTGTGAGATTCTTGCCTCAAAAGACTATCTCAGACGAATCGAAGTTATATGGTATCCATATGAATCTGCTATATCTTTTAAAATGAAGGTGTAAATAATCTTGGCTTGGACTTTAAAATATACCTACCTCTAAGTTTGTTTTGGCCTTTCTTCTCTGAGTACTCAAACAGGAAACGCAGAACACGCATAATTAAAAAAAAAGAGACTTTAATTAAAAAAAAAAACGCAAAATGTTTCTGGCCGTAAGGTGTACTGCCAGTTTTATGGCCTGCTACGTGACACCAGTCAGCGAAACACGACGCCGACACTTCGTGTAAATACATTAGGTGAAGTTAATTATGTTATATGTAATTACAGTATTTTAAAAATTGTAAGTTGCCGGGCAGTGAGCAGTGGGCAGCTCGCCGCCCGGTAAGGACCAGGCCGGGGTCGACGACGCGTTGTGTTTCACGCGCCCCTCAAAGAGATGTCAGCACATCGTGACGGGGTCCACGAAGACCGATGCCTCCTGGGTCAGGGTTGCGGGTTGGTTAAAAAAGAAACCGTGGCCCTGGCGCACGTTTTAGTCAGGAAAAGTCTGAAACGCCCTTCCGCTCCGCACAGAGCAGGAAAGGTCATTTGATCTTTTCCCATCTAGAACAAAAAAAAATTCAAGGAAGTAAATTGTAGTTATGACCAGTTATTGATAATGATACTAACCCAATGAGATAGACTAAAAAGTTGACAACACAACGGGATTTTCCTGAAATCTATAAACAAACAATAGATAATCGACTTCCGAACTACTTAAAAAAACATAAATATTGTCTTGATTCAATAACGTCTGTCCAGTGGTTTTACCTCTGACAGTAGCAAGCTAATATTAACCCTATCATTACGAGAATAGAGATCAATGTGCTAAAGACAGACTTGAAAGTGACTGCAACATAAAAACTACCTTATTTGAACAAGTATAAAGATGAGTTTCGTGATTTTGACTGTGACTTAGAATCAAAGGTATTTATGAATGGGGTGTATTATTCTAAATACATTAGAGATTAAATTAAGCCAAAAACCTTCGATTATATTCATCTATTGTGGAATTTAATATATATTTTTTTAATACTAAATTATAAACTATATAGTGCTTGACCGCAATGCCATCTGATGGTAAGCAGTGATGCAATCGTTGACGGTAAAGCCCGCTAGTTTATTAAGAGTCTATTCGCTAAGAAAGAAAAAACCGAGTGAATAGAAAGGAAGACGACACTTGAGCGAGGTGATGCAATGTTAAACTCAACAAACAACCAACGATGCTGCGCCAGAAGGAAATTGATCTGGAGGCCCTCCACGACCAAACTCCGGACACAACAACATTAGGCGCATCGTACCCGGCACACATCGCAACACAACTGCTCAGACCTGCCCTCCTGCCCTCCGTACGGCTTCTGATACATCATGCCGAATCGCACGACGAATCGCTTGGCGGCAAGACTTTATCTAATGGGTGGTAACTTCTGCCGGCAGCCGATGTTATGGCCTGCCACCGCTAAGTACAGTAAGGTCAAAAGTGCATTACCACTTTTGAACTTTCTTTCACTAACAATAAGTGTCAAAAGTGGTACTCGAGTTTTTAAGTAAGTAAGACAGCTTCTTAAGTAAGTAAGAAGTACGTAAGTAAGAAGTACGTAAGTAAGAAGTACCTACGTAAGTAAGAAGTACGTAAGTAAGAAGTACGTAAGTAAGAAGTACGTAAGTAAGAAGTACGTAAGTAAGAAGTACGTAAGTAAGAAGTACGTAAGTAAGAAGTACGTAAGTAAGAAGTACGTAAGTAAGACTTACACAAATCAACTTATAACGTTCCCACTCCTGGGACACAGACCTTGTCCTCTCGGTGTGAGGGAGTCGGCCATAATCTACCACGTGAACCCACTGCGGATTGGTAGATGTCACATGTGTTCGAAGTTTTGCCTCTAGGACATGCCGGTATCCTCGCGATGTTTTCCTTCACCGTTTTGAGAGCAGTGGTCATGAAATATTTTACAGAAAGTAAAACGCTTGATGGGGTTCAACCCTACGACCTGTAAGTCTTGGCCGATACCGGTGGTAGGCCACATCGGCTGCCGGCAGAAGTTACCACCCACCAGACAAAGCCTTGGCGCCAAGCGACTCGTCGTGTTCCGGCATGATGTCTGGTGAAGCCGTACGGAGGAAGGGTCTGAGCAGTTGTGTTGCGATGTGTGCCGGGTACGATGCGCCAAGTGTTGTTGTGTCGGGAGTTTTTTCGTGAAGGGTCTCCAGATCAATCTCCCTCTGGCGCAACAACGTTGGTCGTGTTGTTGGGTTTAACATTGCATCACCTCGCTCAACTGCCGTCTTCATTCCTATTCACTCAGTTTTTGAGTGAATAGGCTCTTAATAAACTAGCGCGCTTTACCATCAACGATTGCATCACTGCTTACCATCAGGCGGGATTGCAGTCAAGCGCTAGATTATAATTATAGTTAAAAAAAACCACTTGGTCACTGCTGCTCATCGCTGTACTTTGTGCCTAAAATATGTGTACCATAAATGGCAGTGCAACATTATATAACAGACGCACGTTACCAATCAATAGGCCTAACTATTGACAATCAACTTAATTGGAAACAACATATTGCCAAATTAATTTTAAAAAAATAGTAAGTAACTTTGCTTTTGCTTTGTTTAAACGACATGAAGTCAGCCATGTCGCTTATGTTCCGACGTCGGAACATAAGGCACGTCGGGCGCAAATCTCTTATGTTCTAACGTGTGTACATAAGACACACATCGGGTTAAACTAAAGAAAGTAGTCAATCAGACTGCGGCAGTAACTGATATGTCGATTCACTACTGCGCTACGGAGTCATGTTTTGGGGTAACTCCTGGAATAAGGATATGGTGTTCAAATCACAAAAAAGATGCATCACTGGTATAAAAATTACCGACAGCTGTAAGCTTTATTTTGTTTAGTTAAAAATAATTACTTTGCCTTGTTTGTACATATTTGAGACTGCTTGCTTATTTGTTAAAAAGAACATGCATCTATTTAGAAAAGCATCTTAACATCAACGCGGATGACAGGGTGTTGTTGAGCAGACTAGGAGAGGCCTATGTCCAGCTGTGGGTAGAAAGGGTGAGTTGAGATAATACAAAGAAAAGCAGTATCTAATTATTATTATTCCAGCTCTTGCAAAGGTTCGAGCATACGGCAAAATTGTATCTAGACAGGAATGTAAGAATGTTCTTTAGTGAGAGATATAAATCGTATTTATTATTATTATTTGTTACATCGATACTCATCGCGTCTGAAGCTTAGTTAGCTAAATTATTTGATCTAGTATACTTTATTCGAGAACGTGACAGCCTCCGTGGGAGGCGCGGCGTCGATCCCCGCGCAGTGCAAATATTTGTATGCATTAATATGAATATGAATGTCGTGGTGGCCTAGTGGTTAAAACACCAGCCTCTCAAGTATGAGTGCGTGGGTTCGATTCCAGGTCAGGCAAGTACCAATGTAACTTTTCTAAAGTTATATGTACTTTCTATGTATATCTTGGACACCAATGACTGAAGGTGAAGGAAAACATCTTGATGAAACCTGGACTTTAAGTCTGTAATCGCCAACCCGCATTGAGCGAGCGTGGTGATTACGCTGAATCCTTTTCTGTATGAGAGGAGACTTGAGCCCAGCAGTGGGACGATAAAAAGGTTGATGATGACAATATAAATATTTGCACTGGTCTGGTCGTGCCTCGGAAAGCACGTTAAGCCGTTGATCCTGGTTGCCATACGAACATCTAATGGCAGTCGTTACGGGCTGTTGGAGCCCTCAAAAGTCCAACAATTGGTCTAACTGCAATACTTCGATATCGGCTTCGGGTTGTGAAGGTCAGACGGCAGTCGCTTCACGGAAAATATCGAAGTTTAGCCAAAATCAGTAGTTAGACTGGTAAGGCGGACCACAGACTCCAAAGCTGAAAAAGCTTCGGATGCGACTGGGATTAGCAATAACTTTAATCGTGAACGCGTAGGAATATTCCTGGGATGAAAAAACCTCCGATAAAAACTAGTAATTACTGAAAAACACACATTTATTAGAGATAAAAGAGTAATTTACCTATTAGACTCTTGTTTATAAGATAAAGCGGGTCAAATTGCGAGTCGGACTTTCGTACGGAGGACTTTGTTCCAATTTTGTGGGTATGTAGTTAAAATATTTACAGTTTTGCGTATTATTTCCTTTACATTTGCTTATGACAACGTTTCATGACTTTAAGCCAATAGGAATTGCCCAGAAATTTAATTGCATAACACATTATCAGTTAGAATTATTTTAAACGTATTACTAATCTCCCTCTGGCACAGCATCGTTGGTCCTGTTGTTGGGTTTAACATTGCACTACCTCGCTCAACTACCGTCTTCCTTCCTATTCACTAAGTTTGTTAAGTGATAGGCTCTTAATTAACTAGCGCGCTTTACAATCAACGATTGCATCACTGCTTACGATCAGGTGGGATTGCGGTCAAGCACTAAATTTAATTGACATCATTCATGTTGAATTTATCCATGTGAGAACAATACAGAATGTTGAACGCGTACGTTAGAGAAAACGCAACTTGTAACCGCCTCTATCTTTTATTTGAGTTAGCTTAGCGGCCCCACGCGTTCGCTCGTGATAGAAGAGACACCGGGGTGGTTTTAGTCAGTAAAAGTCTGACAGACCCCATTGCCCACCCCAGGGCGGCGGACATCCTATGAGGATTTCCACCCCGAAAAAAATAAATAAATTGGCTGTCTGTAGAACTCCGTCTACTGCGGATATTTGAACGTGATAACGTCTATTACATGGTAATTTTTTCTGGGTGCAATGAAATTATTTAAAATAAAGTAATGTATAACATTTATATTTTTATTTAATAGTTTGTTTAAATTTTCTAAAAAATAAAAAAAAAAGCAAAAAGAAAAAGAAAAAAGAAAAAGAAAAATTAAAAAGGAAAAATTTAAAAATTAAAAAGGATAAAAAACGTCCGTTGCCGTCAGGAATCGATCCGCGGCACCTCTTGAGTGAGTCGATATTAATCCGAGCGTTTCACCACTCGGCTATCAATGCTTTAGTCATGTATGCGAAAAACTGCTACTAATTGTTTACAACCGTGCTTTTAGGTAAATAATATTGCACTCTAAAGCTACAAGGCTAAGGTTAGTTTTAGTAGGCGTGGACTCCGTGTAGCGTCAGATTCGGCCGTTACGCAGTTTTCGCGAATGACTCCCAGCATACCGATTTAATAGACGTTATCACGTCAAAAAAAAAAGGATGTTTGACTTTGGCGCTGATTCTCCTGTTCAGAAACTAAACTAATTTTAGGTAAAGTGCCTCTTTTTCTTTCTAATTCATTAAGAAAAGGATAGAAGATAACATTTTAGTTTAATCCTGTCAAATTAAGATATTTCATATAAAGTTACCCCGGCAAGGTGGACCGACGGATTGTGGATGCGGGAGGCGCAGGAATGGAGGTCGTGGAGATCCTTGGGGGAGGCCTATGTCCAGCAGTGGACGTCTTTCGGCTGAAATGATGATGATGATGATACTACACAGTTTAGACGCGATTATAAACATGGCGACCGAAAATAAATCAATTTACGTCAGACGTAGAGTGAATAGGCTCTTAATAAACTAGTGCGCTTTACCATCAACGATTGCGTCACTGCTTACCATCAGGCAGGATTGCGGTCAAGCGCTGGTTTATACTTTAATAAAAAAAAAAAAAGTGAACTAATTTGACAGGCCTAAACTAACATAATATCGCCACCACCCACCAGACAAAGATTTGTCGTGTTCCGGCATGATGTCTGGTGAAGCCGTACGGGGGACGGGTCTGAGCAATTGTGTTGCGATGTGTGCCGGGTACGATGCACCAAATATTATTGTGTCTGGAGTTTGGTTTTGGAGTGTCTCCAGATCAGTCTCCCTCTGGCACAGCATCGTTGGTCGCGCTGTTGGGTTTCACATTGCATCACCTCGCTCAACTGCCGTCTTCCTTCCTATTCACTAAGTTTTTTTAAGTGAATAGGTTCTTAATTAACTAGCGCGCTTTACCATCAACGATTGCATTACTGCTTACCATCAAGCGGGATTGCAGTCAAGCACTAGTTTACATGATTAAATAAAAATATATAAAAACAAAGATGTACTGAACAAGGGAATTGGAGCCTTTGTTGCCAATTCATGGCATTTCCTTGTCTTGAGTATTTGTATACTATTGTGGAGGCATGAGGAACAGGGAGTAAAGCTCACTCATCCTCCATAGAAAAGGGAGGATCCTCCGACCAGACGGGTGTTATGTCTGGCGGGCACTTGCCCGATGGTTGAAATTGGCAAGTTGTATGTATGCTAATTGCACGGTAAACTCTGATTGCGAGATGTAGAATTCGTGTGACGTCAGTATGACGCGTCGTTCATTTTGTGGCGTTTGTAGGTACCGCTACACTATTACTATTTATATACTAATTTCAACTCTAAAACTCCACGCGTTCCTTACAAAAAACTTTTTTTACAAAAAAAAAAACAACCGACTTCCAAAAAACACTACAAAGTGAAAAATAACTAATTTCGGAAGTCGGTCGGTCGGTCTTTGGTTTTTGTATATTAGCTTTTGACACTGACTTCCGAAATTAGTTATTTATCAATTTGTAGTGTGTTTTGGTAGTCGGTTGTTTTTTTTTTTTAAGTTTTTATTTTACACTTTTTAGTTGTGAAAAGTACTGTTCAGCTGCATCCAGTTAGACTGGATGCTGACGCTAAAATACTTAATGAAAAAACTTACAAAAGCACTGGTTGCCCCTACGGTTTCTGAAAGTTCCCCTTGATTTCTCTGGTCTTCCACCATCAAACCCTGATGTCCTTATCATGGGACCACCTTGGGAATGTCTTCTTTCCAACAGAAAAGGAATTATCAAAATCGGTTCATAAACGACGAAGTTATCCGCGAACAATCATAAAAAAGCATATATACGGTCGAATTGAATAACCTCCTCCTTTTTGAAGTCTGTTAAAAATATCAAAGAGCCTGCAAATTCTAGGGATGGGCGAATTGGATCCTGAAACAGTTTTGAGGAAAAGTTTTTATTTTTTTTTTAATATTTATAAACTAGCGCTTGACCGCAATCCCGCCTGACGGTAAGCAGTGATGCGATCGTTGATGGTAAAGCGCGCTAGTTTATTAAGAGCCTGTTCACTCAGAAAAACTGAGCGAATAGGAAGGAAGACGGCAGTTGAGCGAGGTGATGCAATGTTAAACCTAACAACACGACCAACGATGCTGCGCCAAAGGGAGATTGATCTGAAGACCCTCCACGACCAAACTCCCAACACAACAGCATTTGGCGCATCGTACCCGGCACACATCGCAACACAACTGCTCAGACCCATCCTCCGTACGGCTTGATGATGGAAATTAGATTGAGGAATCAATTCGTGCAATTTCCGCGTACACTCTCCAAAACTCTTAAAGAACACCGACAGGCTGGCTACTTTTCGCGTATGCTCCAGGCTTTCGAGACCGTTTTGAATCAAATCAGGATCGCCAAATACATAGCTTCTTCGCTCGCCTCTCTACTGGATCCAAAGTAGCCAGATGGCATTTTGCAGCACCAGCCCAAATGTGGCTGCAGTACTCCACACACGAACGGACCAGGGGGGTAATCGCGCTAAATAAAACAGTAGAAGTTCAACTCTTGTTCGTATCTGATCCAGTTATGGTTTAGTTTCGATCACATTTCGTATCGCGCTAAAGTTTTAACTTTGATTGAAGTTAAGTCAACGTGTGAGTGATAGGTACATTTCGTCAGATATAATAATTAAAACTAAATAAATTATAAGTAAATCTGATCGTTTACACGTAAGTTTGACAAATGGCCCAGAAAAATTAGCTTTGTTTCAACTTTTTCATTTGACAGTGGTTACGTTCCAATTGCGATCCAGTTATGGTTAAAAGTTTAGCGCGATACAAAACATAACAAAAGTTATGGTTTGGTTACGATCCAATAGCGTAGTTGACTAAAAAAACACTAATTAGTCCTTCAGTCAGATTTTCAAAAAATACTAGACACGTATTTTTTTCTTTTTTCATATGAACAATAAATGAAGACGACACAGTGCGTTGAAAACTTGTGTGACGTCACTGGACGCTACACTTTTTAGCGAGCAGTGACGTCACCAGCCACCACTCCTGATCTTTGATGCCTTTTCTATTTGTCAGTTTTTGTTGATTTGATAAAACAAAATATACGTATCCAATATTTTTCTATAATCTGAATGACGGACTAAATAGAATATTTTTTTTTTACCCAGGAAACATACCTATTCTGTTTTGGGTGAATTATTTTAGCGCGAATGCCCCCCTGTGCTTTGTACAACCTGAGAATGATGATGTTTGTTACTATTCCACGCAAAAAAAAACTAAACGGATGTTGATAAAGCTTTAGATTTGTGTTATTTACACATTATTACGTTAAAATAATACATAGGTAACTTTTTATCTCGCTTTTCTTACGGAATCGACACTTAGGTATGTGAGTGAAACCGCAGGGCGTTGCTATCGATGCATAAACAACGCTTGTCGGGTCAACGCTCTAATTACTCAATAAGACGCAATGGCACGCTGCACTAGATCCAATTGTAGCGTCCTGAGAATGAATTGCGTTATATAACAACTAAGAATGATTGACCTAAACACTGCAGTTAAGACCATCTCGTCAGTAGTGGTGGCCTAGTGGTTAAAACACTAACCTCTCAAGTACCAATGTAACTTTTCTAAATTATATGTACTTTCTAAGTATATCTTGGATACCAATGACTGATTATAAGGTGAAGGAAAACGTCTAGAGGAAACCTGGACTTTAAGTCTGAAATCGCCGACCCGCATTGAGCAAGCGTGGTGATTACACTGAATCCTTCTCTGTATGAGAGAAGACCTGTGCCCAGCAGTGGGACCATAAAAATGTTGATAATGATGATGATGATGAAGACCATCTCCGAGAATCTGACCTAACAAGACCAGGCAATCGATTCTGTAGAAATCTCAAGGTGAAAGATTGATTTGAACTTAGACGCCTTTATTCATAAACGTTGCTGAAAGTGAACTAGTGATTTGCTACTGTTTAACCATATATTGTAGTTGTTTGCACGTCATTTAATGGCAAGTCAGGCCTAGGGGGGTCAAGTCAGATTATTAGGGTCGAATCGTCAAATAAAATAAATGCTAATCGCTCGCAAACTCAGCTCGTAACACCCTACAAAAGATTACCATTTACCGATTGCAACCGAGCGTTTCTTTCTTTATTTTATGGCTTCGCACGGTTTGTGCATTTAGCCAATGTCACGTAATGAATTGTTCAATCAATCAAAATCAAAAGTCATTTATTCAAATTAGGCTGAGAATCAGCACTTTTTGAACGTCAATATTACATAAGACAGTCCCCCAAAACGCCCACCCATCGACACTTCCTAGTGATTTCGCTGGGAAGAAGAAGTGGCGGAACAAACTCCCCAGCAGCACAGCTGTCTGTTAATTTTTTAAAAAACACATGTCTTTATACAATACTATGTATAGTGATGAACACGATAAAATACAACAACAATGAAATTAATTACCATATGCCAGCTACCACGCCAAAATACCAGCAAAGCAAAACAATATATTTATACCTATTTAAATGAAAATGTAATTAACTAAAACTTGTTACTTAACTAAGAAGCCCCAGGCATAAAGGGCGTGACAACTTACATATTTATGTAATGTAAAAGAGTAAATTATATGAACTCATATAACGTATCAATAAGCTAATTCCTGAGAAAGAACACAAACACTGTCCTGAGTTAATCAATGTCGAAAAAGACGGCCGCGTTACCCGTCTTGCGATGGAGGTTTGAGACAAACTCATGATGTGGCCACTATGCTGCGATATTTCACTGTTCTTTATGAATTGTTTACTGAATGCACTTTTTAATACATAAATCATGCACTTTTATTTAGTAAACAACACTATAAATAATTTTAAAGGTCCAATGAAAAATGAGCGTGATACTCAGCTTGACTTTCCCGCCAAAACCTCGAGCGCAAGCGTTAAACCGCTCGCCTAGATTCGGTAATCTTTGTGTGCTACAGTCGCACGCGGTTTTTTGGAGGATGGGTCTGAGCAGTTGTGTTGCGATGTGTGCCGGGTACGATGCGCCTAATGTTGTTGTGTTGGGAGTTTGGTCGTGGAGGGTCTTCAGATCAATCTCCCTTTGGCGCATTGTCGTATTGTTGGGTTTAACATTGCATCACCTCGCTCAACTGCTGTCTTCTTTCCTATTCGCTCAGTTTTTCTTGTTTACAAACTAAATTAAATTTAATTTCAGTCAATCTTTATCTAAAGGACAGAAGATAAAATGTCAGTTTAGACCTGTCAAATTAGTGCGCTCCTGACGTAAACTGGCGTATTTTTATTAAAAATGGCGTCTCTAAACTGCCTATGGAGTATCTTAATTTGACAGGATTAAACTAAAATGTTATCTTCTGTGCCTTTCTTAACGAAGTTGAAAGAAAAAGACGCAACTCTGGAACTCTGGGGGTAGGTGTTGACAAAATAAGATGGAACATATAAACATGGTCGTGCCTCGGAAAGCACGTTAAGCCGTTGGTCCCGGTTGCCATACGAACATCTAAGTAACTTTTCTAAAGTTATATGTACTTTCTAAGTATATCTTGGACACCAATGACTGAAGGTGAAGGAAAACATCTTGATGAAACCTGGACTTTATTGAAGATATCAACATGGTTCATATTTATCTTGAGCTTTCTACCTAGATCCTCTTCCATTAGTTGGATTGACACTCCACGCTCTCTTCAGCCAGGTGGTTGGAAAATCACACTACAGGCGGAAAAAAAATAATTTTTATTAAATAGTGTAATGATTTCAGGTTGTCTTGTTGGTTTAAGAAGCTTATCAATCATCATCATCATCATTTCAGCCGAAAGACGTCCACTGCTGGACATAGGCCTCCTCCAAGGATCACCACGAGGACCGGTCCTGCGGCTCCCGCATCCAGCTGTTTCCCGCGGCCTGCACCAGGTCTTCGTCCATCTTGTCGGTGGCCTAACCACGCTGCGTCTTCCGGTGCGTGGTCGCCAATCAAGAACCCGTTGGCCCCATCTGGCATCGGTCCTACGGGCAATGTGCCTGGCCGTTTACTCTCGTTCTTCTGCGGATCTCCTGATTTCTGATTTGATAACTCAGTGAAACCCTTGAAGATTATCAATACGTGAAGACATTCCGATGACTTTTCTGAAAAGGAGGACTATTTTTGAGGACATAATATTTGTCGTTATTAGCATGTTTTTTCTGCGATTGATTTTCTGCCGGATCACCTAAGAGAGAAATGAAATGAAATCGTTTATTAAGCAAGTAGGATCACCTATCACTTTTACACGTCATGTTTCTTTTTTTTTTTAACTAGATGAAGCCGGCATTTCCTAACTGACTACCTCTGAGAAGAAATAACCGAAACAAACTCAGGGATCATCGTCTTTTTTCAAGTCCAGACATTAAAAATGAAAAAGTTTACAATAATTTACCTTATAATTACGCATATTGCTTAATAACAATGCTTAACAGAGCGAACAGCTCAGTCCCAAGCTTTTTGTCTTCTAAATAATCTGTGATTTTATAATACCCCTTTTTGAAAAGTTTGGCCTTTATATACTTTTTATATCGTTTAATGGGTAAGTTTCGAATGTCCATGGGAAGCTTGTTGTAAAAGTGTATACATTGACCCATGAACGAGTTGCCTACTCTGTGGGGACGAGTGTGATGTACAGCAAGATTGTGTTTGTTCCTGGTATTTATATAGACTCCCAGCATAGCCGGTTCCTTGGCTCGCTGAGCGATCGGGAATTTATGGACCAGCCGGCATCCTTCTTCTACTTCTTTTCAGCCTGTAGAGGTCCACTGCTGAACAATGGCCTCCCCCAAGGCTTCCATACTACTGGGCATTGCCACAATCCCCACGCCTGGCAGGACGGTTGGGGATCGCAATAATTTGTTATTCTACAGGAGAAGCGCTGCTGCACCAGCGGGACACCTACGGGAGGATATGGGTTGGTACTACTCTATACTACTAGTGTCTCAGATGATCCTAACTGCAGTATAATAGCCAGAACTGCGCTTCCTCTTGATATCTGGACGACCAGCATTCCGTCGCCGTTCGTCGTCTAAATACTTATCTCCCAGCCAGCATTAATACATTATACCAATTTGTTTATTCTTTATTTGTGTCAAAAACCCTGACACCAGCGGAGGACCCTACTTCCGAATCCTTATCTTATCAGGTGTCGGTCTGCCGTTCATTCATGGAGCGATTATATTCACGCCATATTTGACGGACAACAAATTCAAATTAGATTAGACAGCGAAACTCCACAGCTGTGATCGTTTCTTTGTTTTTTTTTTGACGTAAATAAGTTTGTTTTTAATAATTATAAACCACTGATGCAATCGTTGATGGTAAAGCGCGCTAGTTTATTAAGCGTTTTCACTTAAAAACTTAGTGAATAGGAAGGAAAACGGCAGCTGAGAGAGGTGAAGGAATGTTAAACCCAAGAACACGACCAACGATGCTGGGCCAGAGGGAGATTGATCTGGAGACTATCCACGATCAAACACAAGACACAACAACATTTGGTGCATCGTACCCGGCACACATCGCAACACAACTGCTCAGACCCGTCCTCTGTAAGGCTTCACCAGACATCATGTCGGAGCACGACGAATCGCTTGGCGGCAAGCTTTTCAGCTTTGGAGTCTAGGGTCCGCTGTCTTCATATCTATCAGTGTTATTCCTCTCTTCCCAAATAAATATAAAATGTTAATAATAATAATAATAATAATAGACAATATAATAATTTAATGATTCATTTTAATGTAACTATTCAAAATTTGCATGCCTAATTTAAGGTAGATAGTATAAGGGCCTGACATTATGTAAACACCATTATTTTGTATACCTACTTTCTGTGCAAATAAATATAATTGAATTGAATTGAATTGAATTGAATTGAATTGACCATTGGATAGATAGAGAATCAAGGAATTTATCAAGCTCAGTATTACTGAGCGCCGCGCTATGTATGACCTTAAAGGTTATATATACATAGCGCGGCGTGGGGGAAACGCCTCGATGAGACGATGACTAAATGTCTAATCTTTTTTTTGTGTGTAACTGACCACTGTGTGAAGTTACTTGTATGAGACACTTTACACGTACGTATTTATTGTATATTCTATGTAAATATTACAGTGTAGACTAGCTACATTATTTCCCTCTGCATCCCCTTAGTATTCCATCCAAAGGTTGTCTGTAAGAGATCGCTCATTGCCGATTGTGTAACTTTTTGTAAAATCATTATATTTATGTTCTGTAATTTATATGATGTACATAGTACGATGGAACTCTAGTGGTACTTTCTCTATAGAAACGTATTTCGCAGTTTTCGTCGTGGATAATGCTTTTAGAGCATTTTTTTTTCTACAATTTTACACCGTGATTATACGTGCCCCTATCATTTGATTTTTTTTTTCGAAACTTAATTAATAAAAGAAAAACGATACTTCAAAATCGCGAAAAATAACCCATTTTTACCGTGATGTTCAGATGACTATTAGACAAACGTGATAAGTTTTTGACAACAAAGAAAATAATGGAAGCATAGGTATACCTACTGTTTCTCTAAATTTTTAGATCTGTCGTGTTTCGAAAAAGAAGACAGCGGAATACGAAACGTGTTTTGGTCAACGTTTTTGTAGGTAAAATCAGCCTGAGCTGCAACTGTCCTTTTCGCACTTTACCGGGAGAGGCTGGAAGCAGCGCGACGGCACGAGTTTCTTCAAATACCTATTTTTCTAATCCCTCGGCACTAGAGTGCCCTCTTAAGGCTGATTAGGAAGTAATGTTAGATTTCGTTTTGTAATAAGACGGATGGGCTTAGTGAAAGCCGTGTGTAGTTTTTGCTAAGTACATCATCATAAAACTTTTTATCGTCCCACTGCTGGGCACAGGTCTCCTCTCATACAGAGAAGGATTGAGTGCAATCACCACGCTTGCTCAATGCGGGTTGGCGATTTCAGACTTAAAGCCCAGGTTTCCTCAAGATGTTTTCCTTCACCTTGTAATCAGTCATTGGTGTCCAAGATTTACTTAGAAAGTACATATAACTTAGAAAAGTTAGATTGGTAGTTGCCCGAACTGGAATCGAACCAGAGATGTGAAAAATAGTTTAGTAAAAGTATTTAAATACAAAATTCAAATGCATAGTTGCTAGCACTATTTCAAATAGAAATACAAAATAGTTTTGAATAAAAGTATTTAAATACAAAATGCAAAATACGTATTTTTAAAATAGGTTTTAAAAATAAAATACATTGTTAAGCATAACCACTTTTATTTATTGAACTGAAATCTAGTATTTGTTCAAAGAGTTCATCTTTCATGTTCCGTCTATGTATTTAGGCCAAATGTTGGCATTATTGTTCTAGTTGACAAATGACAATGACAATACTACGATCACGATCAGTGCGTTCATAAATAAGGGAATCATGGATTTAAGAATGAAAAATTGTAAAAATTAATTAAAAATGCAACGAAACTATTTTGTATTTTATAAATACTAAATATTTATATAGAGCATTTCAAATAAAATACAAAATACATTTAGAAAAAAGTATTTCAAATATAAAATAAAAATGGGTATTTTGCATTTTGTATTTGCATTTGAAATATATGTATTTCAAATAATTCACATCTCTGAATCGAACACGCACACTCATACTTGAGAGGCTGGTGTTTTAACCACTAGGCCACCGTATTCTATTCTATTCTTGTAATATCAGTGAAAACTTCACTAAATTCCACAGAATTATGTCGCACCCACTCCAATTCTAGTCGGTTGCTCTGCTCCCGAACCTGGGACAAACAGTTCAACTAGGTAGGTCCAACTTCAAGAAAGAAGTGTCTCGTCGAATCCAGCTTGGCTGGGCAGCCTTCGGGAAGCTACGCTACATCTTCTCGTCGTCCAAAATACCACAGTGTCTCTAGACTAGTCTTTGACCAGTGTGTATTGCCAGTAATGGCTTACGGAACTGAAACGTGGTCGCTCACAATGGGCCTCATACGAAGGCTCAGAGTCACACAAAGGGCTATGGAAAGAGCTATGCTCGGAGTTTCTCTGCGTGATCGAATTAGAAATGAGGAGATCCGCAGAAGAACCAAAGTCACCGACATAGCTCTACGAGTCGCTAAAATTAAGTGGCAGTGGGCAGGACACATTGCTCGTAGAACCGATGGCCGATGGGGCAGTAAGGTTCTGGTGTGGTGGCCACGTACCGGAAGACGCAGCGTAGGGAGGCCCCCAACAAGGTGGAACGATGACCTGGTGAAGGTCGCAGGAAGCCGATGGATGCGGGCAGCACAAGGCCGGTCATCGTGGAAAGCCTTGGGGGAGGCCTTTATCCAGCAGTGGATATCTATAGGCTGGAGAAGGTAGAATGTAATTCTAGAGTTAAGGGATATCAAGAAAAGCAACTTTGTATACATATACACAAACTCAAGAGAGAGAAGTGTTGACATGACGCTACACCATTTGTTTAGAAAATAACTAACAATTTGCGCTTAAATACACACGGAATGTTGGTCATCCTGTTATCAAAAGGAAGCGCAGTTCTGCCTATTATACTGCAGTTCATTACCTATAGTATGTTTGTCAGTATTTCTTTTCTTAGTTTATTTATTATTAGTTTTTAGCAATATTAATCAATCGTAATGAAGTCTGTTTATGTAACACGTATTTATTTTTATTTAAGTATGAATACACACGTTATGCTGTTGTCTAAAACTGATTTACATCTGTCACCACTCATCAGGTTCAATTGAAAAGCAGCATCAGGCGCTAGTTGTCTGGTATTTTTGCTGAAGTGGACCTTTTTAGTGCAGCCACGAGGCACAATTTGCTGCTATTTTTTACACAAGAGTTTAAGGTTTTTTTTTTTACTTTTTATTGGGATTTTTTATTTTGTTTAATTATTTACCTCTCGGTGGTAGGCCATAACATCGGCCGCCGGCAGAAGTTACCACCCACCAGACAAAGCCTTGCCGCCAAGCGATTTGTCGTGTTCCGGCATGATGTCTGGTGAAGCCGTACGGAGGACGGGTCTGAGCAGTTGTGTTGCGATGTGTGCCGGGTTAGATGCGCCAAATGTTGTTGTGTCGGGAGTTTGGTCGTGGAGCGTCTCCAAATCATATAAACTCCCTCTGGCGCAGCATCGTTGGTCGTGTTGTTGGGTTGAACATTGCATCACCTATTTTTTTTTTTTTTTTTTTTTTTTTTTTTTTTTTTTTTTTTTTTTTTTTTTTTTTTTTTTTTTTGTTCTCGCTGGGGAAAATGACAATTACGCATCCCCTCCCGTTCATCCCTCCCGGACGGGAAGGGTATGTGGGACTCCCCGGGAGAGATCCTCCCGGTATACCCACTAAAAACCCCAGCGCAACTCCGGCATCGCCATAGTGGCGGGGGAGTGGGAAACTAGCACAGCCTCAGCTACCTCTCCCCCGCCGGCGAAACCCGCCTAAGAAGGCGGGCCCTCATTTGCCCCTCTTAAAGAGGGGCCGTGGCTCCCGCGTGGTGAGCGGTGCAGGGCGGGCGCGGGCACCCCCGTGCCTCACGCCCGCCGCTCACCTCAGGGCGGGAGAAAGCGGGCGAAATCCCGCCTTCTCCTGCCCCTACGCCACCTACGAAGCGCCGGAGCGAGGGGATCCTCCTCTCGCTCCCGCTCCGCGGCCTCCTTCTGCGACATCACGACCTCGCAGAAGGAGGCCATCGCCGCCCAGGCCCCCTCGCTCCCCACCATCGCTCTGACGATGGCGGGCAGCGAGAGGTCCCCTCCTACCGCCGCGACAAGATCGCGGCGCGGCACGGCCCACGACGGGCACACCGCGAGGGTGTGTGGTCCGCCGTGTCCTCCGTCGCGCCGCAACCGTGGCACGACGGCGTCTCCTCTCGTCCTATCCGGTGCAGGTACCTGCCGAAGCAGCCGTGACCGGAGAGTACCTGCACCAGACGGAAGGAGAGGAACCCATGACGCCTGTCGAGCCAGTCCTTCAGGACCGGCCCGATGGCGTCGAGGGTGCGACGGCCGAACACCGCGGAGGCGAGGTCGCGCGTCCAATGTTGGACGATGGCGTCCCTCGCCTCCCGGCGGACGGCCTCCCTCAGCTCCGGGGCCGGACGCTCGCCCAGCGCCCTGCGCCCCGCCGTCCACTCGTACACTCTGGCGAGCACCCAGGCCTCGAGCTCCCAAGGCGGGATGCTCGCCAGAGCGCATGCCGAAGCGAAGCCTACCGTGCGGTAGGCCCGCGCTGCCCGCTGGGCGATGGCCCTTTGGGGCGCCCGAAGGGCGGTGAGGTTCTCCCTCCTGTGGAGGGAGTCCGCCCAAATTGGAGCCCCGTAAAGGGCCATGCTCCGCAGTATGCCGGCGTATAAACGCCGGCACCGCGTGCTGGGCCCTCCCATGTTCGGCATGAGCCATGAGAGGGCGTTCGCAGCCTTCAGCAGGCGCGTCGACAGCCCGCTGAAATGCGGGCCGAAGCGCAGCCTGCTGTCCACAATGAGGCCCAGATACTTCATCTGGGCCTCAACCCCGACCCTCACTCCCTCCACAAATATGTGGGCGTCGGGTGGGGGGCGCTGCCGGGGGCCGTGAAAGAACACGGCCTCCGTTTTGTGCAGCGCCACCCTCAAGCCCAGGCGGCGGATCCTCCCCGCCACTAAGGATCCGCCCGCCGATGCCAAACTGGCCGCCTCCCGGAAGGTGCTCCCGCGGGAAGTGAGGAGAGTGTCATCCGCGTAGCAGATGACACTCGTGCCTCGTAGGAGGGTTCCCCGCAGGAGCCAGTCATAACCGACGTTCCACAGAAGAGGCCCTAGAACGGACCCCTGTGGAACGCCGGTTTCCACGCCATACCGCCGGACCTGGCCAGCCCCGTCCACGAGGAGGACGGCACGGTCCGCCAAGTAGCTGGCCAGGAGGCCCCGCAAGTACAGGGGCACACCGTGGAACCGGAGCGCCTCCAGGATGGTGGAGTGGGGGATGGAGTTGAAGGCGTTGGCAATGTCGAATGACACAGCCAACACTCCATCCCCCACCCCTACCGCCTCTGTCACCTGGCCCTTTAGACGGGCCAGGGCGTCCACTGTCGAACGCCCAGCTCGAAAACCGAACTGGGCGTCCGACAGGTCCGGTCCCACGTCCCGCAGATGGCGCTTCAGGCGGGCGGCGATAATCCCCTCGAACATCTTACCGGCCTCGTCAAGCAAGACGATGGGCCGGTAAGCCGAGGGGGAGTCCGCTGGCCGCCCCTCCTTCCGGAGGAGGCACAGTTGGCCTTCCCGCCAAGGTTTCGGGAACCTCCTCGACGCGAAGCACGCGTCGTAGAGGTCCCGAAACCTTCCCTCCATCTCCGTGGCCGCGATGGCCACCACCCGAGCGGGAACGCCGTCCAGGCCGGGAGCCGTCTTTTTGGCGCGGAGACGAATAGTCGCCGCGCCAAATTCCTCCTCTGAAACCGGAGGAGCCAGCAGTATGGGCATCCAGAGAAGCACTGTAGGGCGGCAGTGATGACCTGCGGCAGATGCGGCGAGAATGGCCACAAGGCGGAGGAGTGTCAGGCTGAGGGGCAGTGCTGTGCCACGTGCAAGCGCTTTAAGCGTCCGGAGGCAAAGTCACACAGGACAGCGGCAGTCGACTGTCCGGCACGTGTGTACGCGGAGAGGCAGGCCATCAGCATGACCAACTATGCCTAAGCACGCCTCTATCAAAGTAGGGCAGTTGAATCTCCAGGGCTCGGCGGCCGCCACGATGGAGTTGCCAGCTGTTGCTGGGACTCTGGGTCTGGACATCGCTCTGGTGCAGGAGCAGTACGGCGACTGCAGGATAATCCAGAGTGGGCCGAGATCTAGGGCCGGCATAATGGTGGTCAACCCAAGGGTGGCTGTTACGTTCCTGGGGAGCCTCAGCAATACCCATTGTGCGGTGGCCCATGTAAGTTCAGGGGCTACGGGACTAGATCTGTATGTGATGTCGGTATACTGCCAGTACAGCCACGATATTGCCGTTCACCTGCAGCAGATGTCGAGAGTCCTCGACCAGCTGACGGGAAGGCATGTGCTGGTAGGGGTGGACAGTAACGCTCACTCGCCGCTGTGGCACTGCGAGCGGAACCAGTGCGTGGGGAGGGGGCCAGACACGGAGTACAGGAGGACCCAAATGGAGGGCCTTATACTCGGTAGGGGACTCCTGATCCACAATGTGGAGGGTCAACCCCCCACGTTCTCGGGACCAAACGGACAGTCCAATATTGACCTGACGCTGTCGACCAGGGGCTTGGCGGTGACACAGTGGACGGTGCATGAGGGGGTGAGCGTTAGTGACCACCAGCTGGTCACATACAGGGTCAGCATGGGTGCCGCACGGACATTGGGTCGGGCTGGGCGGCAGGCCGAGGTGACCATGCCGTTCCGGGAGAAGGGGGTAGATTACGAGCGTTTTCGCAGTGTGCTCCACCATAGGATGGGTAGACTTCAGACTTGGAAGCCGGCACATATAATCTGCTCCCAGTACTCGGACTTGGTCACTGGGGCTGCTGAGGACTGCCTCGGGAGGCGTGCCAGGAGGGAGACCGGGGGCTATGAGTGGTGGACTCCGAAACTGGAGGACTGGCGCCGCAAGGTGTACCGTGCTAGGCGGACCTGGCAGCGAGCGCGAAGGATGCGGGACGTCATGGAGGCGGACAAGCTCGAGGCGCTTCGCGCGACGAGAGCCTCTTACAAGGCTGCCATTAGGGAGACGGAAATGGCGTTTTTCCGGGGCATTGCGGAGTCAGGGAACGACGACCCCTGGGGGCTTGCGTACAGAGCCGCGTCGGGCAGAGTGCGCCCCCCCGTAAATGTCATCCAGGCCATAAGGCTCCCTGATGGCAGCCACTCCATGACGGCACGGGACACCGCGGAGGGCCTAATAGGCATCCTGTGCCCGGATGACGACCCTGGCGGGGACACTGAGTACCACAGACAAGTCAGGGCTGTGGCTGCGTGCTCCCCGTCGGGCCGGGATTCGGATCCACCCAGTGGGGCAGCACTTGAGCGGATCATCAAGTGCCTGCCGAACACGGCCCCTGGACTCGACGGCCTCACGGCTCGTATTATCAAGCACGCGTGGAGGGCAAGTGGAGCAGAAATGCTCCTCATGTTCTCTGCGTGTATACGGGAGGGGGTTTTTCCGGACATCTGGAAGGTGGGTAAGCTCATCGTCCTGCCGAAGGGCAACGATCGACCTCTGTCGGACCCGAAGGCGTACAGGCCAATAACGCTTCTCCCCATTTTGGGGAAGATTCTTGAGCGATTAATAATTACGTGCGCGCCCTGCCTCCACCGGGGAATTTCCAACGACCAGCACGGTTTCTCGAGGGGCAGGTCGACGGTCACGGCGCTGAACGCGATCCTGGACCGAGCGGCGTGCTCCTCAGAGAAATACGTGCAGGCAGTACTATTAGATATTTCGGGGGCCTTCGACAACGCCTGGTGGCCCATGATAATTACAAAGGCCAAGCAGGGTGGATGCCCGCCCAATATATATAAAATCATTATTAATTATTTTACTAATAGGCGGGTTGGCCTATTTGTGGGCGACCAGGCGGTGTGGAAGCGGTCCACTATGGGCTGCCCCCAGGGTTCGGTACTCGGGCCAACATTGTGGAACCTCCTGCTAGACGACATCCTGAGGCTGCCATGGCCGGACGGAGTTTCGGCAGTAGCATACGCGGACGACATCACGGTCGTAATCGAGGCGTCGAGCCGGGCGGCGATTGAGCGTAAAGCCCAATTGTCGCTCGAGGCGGTGTCCGCTTGGGGGTGGCGGAACCGTCTCCAATTCTCGGCCAACAAATCCCAGACAATTTCTTTAAAGGGAAAATTTAAACGCCCCCCTACGGTGCGTATGGGCGGCGCCTCGATCGCGAGTGCGGGACAGGTCAAGTTGCTGGGCGTTGTTATTGATGAAGCGGGCTCCTACGTGCCGCATGCTAGTTTGGCCGGCCAACGGGCTGTGAACGCCTTTGGGAAGATGTCGAGGGTCTCGGCGTCTTCCTGGGGCGTGAGGTATAAGGCCCTAAAGGTCCTGTTTGCAGGGACCTATGTGGCTGTCCTCACATATGCTGCGGCCGTATGGTGGCGGAGAGTTTGTTGTTATGCAGTGCGGAGTACGCTGCTCCGCACGCAACGCCCGGCACTGGTGCTGCTGTCGAAGGCCTATAGGTCTGTGAGTACCGCGGCACTGCCCGTGCTGGCGGGTGTGCTGCCGGCCGACCTGGAGGTTTGTCGTGCAGGACGAATCGCGCAGGAGTGTTCCGGAATGTTTGGCATGGAGCGCAGGGAGGCGATCAAGAGGGTGAGAGCGGAGGTCGTTGCCCAGTGGCAGGAGCGGTGGGCTTCTTCCAGGGACGGTAGGGAGCTGTACTCCTTCTTTCCGGACGTGGCTCTGCGTCTGGCGCTGGAGTGGGTGGAACCGGAATATGTCACATCACAGATGCTAACAGGACATGGGAGTTTCAGAAGCCGGCTACACGCAATGTCGGTATCCGACGTTGCCGTATGTTACTGTGGGCTGGCGGATGAAACTCGGGACCATGTCCTGTGGGACTGCACCCTCTATGAGGAAGAGCGAGAGGCCATGTTGTCAGACTGGTCCAGACACGTGATTGGTCCGGTTTACCACCAAGACCTGGTAGCGGACGCGGAGGGCTTCCGGAGACTGCGGTCATTCGCCCACAAATGGCACAGAAAAAGGAAGGAGTTGGAGCTTGGTGCAGAGCGTGAGGTCAGCTAGGCATAATGCTGATGCGGCTGCAAATTTATTCTGGGACTAGCTGCTCGGGTGCGAAGTCACGTATTGTGTCGTTGCACGTCCCAGTCGGGAGAACTAACACGAGCAGACGGACAAACCACTAGACTGTACAATGGTCCGTATGCCGCAAGGCGGGAAGGACCTGTACAGGACAGTCGGGGTTCCTCCTCTGAAACCGGAGGAGGAGGAGCTTCTTCCTCCGGTAGAGCCGCTGCTCTTGGCGGGCCCATCGCTGGTGGGGTGAAGTGTGGATCCCTGCGCGGAAACAGGGACCGCACCACCCCATCCAGGAGCGCTGGTTCGAGGGTCTCGGCAACCGGGGGACCAATGCGACGCAGTTTGTTCCGCGCCGCCTTATATGGCCTCCCGAATGGGTCGTTGTCGAGACCCTCCAGCAGCTCAGCCCTCGCCGCGTCCTTGGCGGCGCCGATGGCCGACTTGAAGGCCGCCCTCGCCTCCACGTATCTGGCGTAGAGGCGGTCCTCGTCAGCCAGATCCCGTCGACGTCGCCGACGCGAGCGGGTGTAGGCCCGCCGTGCCGCCACGCAGGAGGCCCGCAGCTCCGCCAACTCCTCCGACCACCAGTACACGGCACGTCGGGGAGGTGGACGTCTCGACCGAGGCATGCTGGCGTTGCACACCTCGGTCAATGACCCCCTCAGTCGGGCCGCCGCCGCGTCCACGTCCAGGATGTCCACGCCGGGACCTGGCCAAAGCCAGTCCTGGACGAACGCGGCCTCCCGTGCCGCCTCCCGATCCAGGTGGGTCAGAGCCCACCTTGGAAACGGGGAACGGCCCGACGATGAGGGGGTGCTGCGGCGCCCCCGTGGATTCTGGGGGGAGATCTCGAATCGCACGTAGCGGTGATCCGAGATCGTCTCCCCCAGTTCCACCCTCCAGTTATGAATGCGGGCGGCCAGTGCCGGTGTGGCGAAGGTGAGGTCCACTATGGACCCGCCCTGCCACCGCACGCACGTCTGGACGCTCCCCCTATTCAAGAGGGAGAGACCAGACGTGGCCGCCCACAATTCGACCGCCCGTCCGCGATTGTCGGTGGCCGGGTTTCCCCAGACCACCGATTTGGCATTCAGATCTCCCAAAACGGAGACCTGACGCGTTGTCGCCCTACCTATGACCGCCGTCAGGACTCCGAGGAAGTCCTCGAAGTCCTGAAGTGGGCGGTTTGGGGAGAAATAGACCCCCACAAGGGCCATCCCTCCCCACGCGGCGGCCACGTATCCCGGTCCCCTCTCTAAGAGCGAGAGGGGAGGGGAGTCCGTGGAGGACCGCACCGCGATTGCCACCAAGCCGTCACTATCTCCCAGCCAATTGCTGGGAGTATAGTACGGCTCGGCCACCACTGCCACATCCACCAACCACTCGGCCATTGACTGCACCAGTAAGGGGCAGCCCGGCAGTGGTTGATGTTTGCCTGCAGGATGCGACGGTCGGTACCCATTATTCGACCATCGCATCACCCTCGGCCACCGCCGCTGATGGGATATCAGCGGGGGTAGTGGCAGCAGCGGCAGGACGGCTTATAACCGCCTGCGGCTTGCCCTTCTTAGACGGGGGTCGGCATGACCTCCCCCCCATCACGTGGTCCGCGGGGCGGCCACTGTTGTATCATACATCACTACTCTGTAGTCGAGTAACTAATACCATCTCTATGGATTAGTGTCTATGAATATAGTCTATAGTCTTGTCATTGTAACTTAGGATCTGACCTGGAAGATGTCGATTATAATGTAATAATTATACAAGTGTAATAAACCAGTCTAATTATCTAAAGTCTTTAATATTTACCAACGCAAGAATCATACAGCCACTAGAGGCACACGCGGCGCAGTGCGACTTGGCGGCCTCACACGTGGCCGCCATATGCCCCTGTTTCCCGCAGCGGAAGCATGTGTCCGCCCTATCCACGGTGGATGGACACATGGCTCGGGTGTGGCCGATGCCGAAGCACTTGAAGCAGCGCATTGGCGCTGCCTCAAGCACCCGGATCACAGCCCGGCTGAAGCCTACCAGAAGCCGTCCCTGGCATTTAGCCTGGACGGCCAACATTGCGGCGACTGGGCACATCAGCCGGATAGTGCCCAGTCCACCGCGGCCGGGCCTGATATCCCGAGCCTGCACCGCTGCGGGTTCGCAGCCACCGGCTTTCGCGACCGCCTCCACCACTTCCTCCTTGGTGACCGAGTCATCTAGACCGGTCACCTCAATGGCTGTGGTTTTGGTCGGCCTGGCGACCTTCGCCACGTCGGCAAGTGCCTCCCTCAACTTGCCGGCGAATAAGTCAGCGTTCCTGCCGCCGTCCTTCCCCGGAAACTCGAAGAGTCGAGCTCCGGTTTGGGTACGTCGGCAGTTACCGAGCCCCAACTCGGCGGGGTCTGCGACGGCTCGAGCCCGTCTCAGGACGGACTCGTAGGTTACCCCCCTCGCCGCGGCCTCGGGCACGATGGTCACCTTGACCGCCGCGGATTTGGGGGCAACCAGCCTCGGAGACTTTTTAGCTGCCGAGGCAGCCGCTGGTGCAGCCGCTGGAGTTGCCGGGGCTTGGGTCGCCTTCTTCCTCCTGCCCCTCTTCACCACCTCTGACCACGGCTGGTTGGACGGGGTGGTGGAGGGGAGGAGGGCGTCTCCCTCCTGAACCTGGGGGGCAGGTGTCGCGATGGCAACCGGCCCCAGTTCGGCACCCGCACTCGTACCGGGGGGAGGCAGAGCCCCCGGCGTCTTCTTCCCCTTCACGTGGTCCGCGGGGCGGCCACTGTTGTATCATACATCACTACTCTGTAGTCGAGTAACTAATACCATCTCTATGGATTAGTGTCTATGAATATAGTCTATAGTCTTGTCATTGTAACTTAGGATCTGACCTGGAAGATGTCGATTATAATGTAATAATTATACAAGTGTAATAAACCAGTCTAATTATCTAAAGTCTTTAATATTTACCAACGCAACAACCATACATGGTGTCAGAAGTGGAAAAACACATACATGGTGTCAGAAGAGTGAAAAAACCCAATACGAAGAAAGAAAATTCAAAAAATGCAAAAGTCGGATGGCGTCGGTGGCAGCCATGACACCGGTACTGCAATGAACAATGGCTTGAAGGCGCTTAGAATATCGTCAGATGCAACAAAACAACAATTACGAAACCTGGAAGCGCTGGTGGCAACAGTTCGAATTATACTTGTTGGCAACGGGTTTGGACAAGTCCGGTGAGAAACGCAAGATCGCCATTTTATTACATCACATTGGTGAAAAATGCTTAAATATTTTCAACACATTCAACATAAATATTGGAGAAAGCACATTACATGACGTCAAAGCCAAATTCGACGAATTTTTTCAACCCAGAAAAAATATTACCATGTATCGTTACATGTTTTTTTACCACACGTCAACAGAAATCGGAAAGCATCGAGGATTTCTTAACCGATCTCGAAAATAAGAGCCAAGATTGCGAATTTGGAACGCTCAGAGAATCTCTTATCAGAGATATTTTTATCGCCAACTTGAGTTTGGACTTAGCACATGTACGTCAGAGACTGCTGCAGGAACCTGATCTGACATATCAGAGGATGCGAGAGCTAGCTAGGACACTCATCGTCGCACAGCAGGATGCAGACCAAATTGTCAAGAGGTCCACTAGTGAAGAGTCTGAGAAAGTCATGCATCTGCGTCGGAGGAGCCGTGGTCGAGCGGAGCGTCAGCGACGGCGAGCTTCACCAGTCAGTCAGCAGGGATCCAGCGCAGGGAGGTCAAAGTCAAGTCCCAGTCCTGAGAAGCGCTCGAAGACGTGTAGCCGCTGTGGACAACACCACCGCTACAAATGTCCAGCGCAGGGAGCTAAATGCAGGTCATGTAACTCTTATGGTCATTTTGCAAAATTTTGTTACTCAAATAATAAAAAAGTCAGTCATTTAGAGTCTTTTAGTTCAACTGGTAGTCAAGATAATTTTGTTGGAATTTTAAATTGTCATAACTTCAGTCATAGTTATAAGTCTAGTCAATATAATTGTCATTTAGAGTCACAAAGTCATCACAATCAAAATCATTACAGACATAGCAGGTTGTCATACACACAGTCACAGTCACATCCCAAGTTACAATCAACGGTCAGGTCGCACATAGGCCAGTCGCAGTCAAAGTCTAAGAGATCTCATGAAGACTCATCTTGTCATAAAAAATATCCTGTGTCATATTTCTGTGATGAAAGTGGTGATAATGTCATATCTGAGAGGTCTAATAAAAAATGCCTCAGTGATGAAAAAAGTCTGGTGACTGATAAGTCCGAGAGATCTCATGAAGACTCATCTTGTCATATGTCGTATCTCAATGATGAAAACACTAAACAGTCTGAGAGATTCACAGTCAAGTCAAAAAAGTCAAAAAGTCTTAGTCGAGATTCATATCTTAATGATGAGTACAGACACAAGTCTGAGGAATCTCACACAACAAACACTTGTAGAATTATTACAGCAAAGTCAGCACATAGTAAACAGGTCAATACAGTCGAGTCAAAACAAAACAAATACTATTCTAAACAGTCATGGAACATAAACATTTTAGTTGGTCATACACAAATTAATTGCATTATTGACTCGGGAGCTGATATCAATATTATGTCAAAGAGAACTTTTCAATTTTTGAAATGTCAAAGTCAAATGTCACTTGAGAAATGTCAAATAAACGTTAGTGGGTTTGGTTATCAATACCCATTATGGGCAAAGTCAATGTAAAATGTAGTTTATCTTTAAATAATAGCACTATTAGTGTAAATATAGTGTTTATAGTCGCAGATTTAGTTTGTCCGAATGTTTTAGGTCTACCAACTTGTGAAAAATTAGGTATAATTCAAAGAGTTTTCTCTGTGTCTCAACAAAATTTTAGTGAACAAATTCTTACACAATACAATGATGTATTTCAGGGTCTTGGATGTCTACCTCAAGTCTGTCGCCTGAAACTCAAACCTGAAGCAGTGCCATGCGTGGATGCTCCGAGAAGGGTACCCTTCGCTTTACTGAACAAACTGCGCGATGAATTGGATCGCATGGAGAAAATGCAGGTCATTGAAAAGGTTATTAAACCTACAGAATGGGTGAACAGTATAGTCATAACAGTCAAAAGCACGGGTCAGTTACGAATTTGTTTAGATCCTAGAAATTTGAATAAGAATATTGTAAGGGAAATTTATCCACTAAAGTCAATAGATGAGATCAGATCTCAACTAGCCGGAGCTGTTTGTTTTTCTCATTTAGATGCATTTTCAGGATTTTGGATGCTAAAACTAGATGAATATAGTTCTGATTTATGTACATTTCAAACACCTTTCGGTAGATATAAATATTTAAGGTTACCTTTTGGTATTAATGCATCGTCTGAAATTTTTCAAAGAGTCATGATGAATTTGTTCGGTGATTTAGAAGGAGTTCTAATATTCATCGATGATATTTTGGTATATGGACCAAACGAGTCAGTACATAATGAGAGAGTACATAAAGTCATGCAACGAGCACGTGAAGTCAATTTAAAGTTCAATAAGTCTAAATGTAAATTTTTAGTATCAGAAGTCTGTTTTTTAGGGTATGTTTTTAGTAAAGATGGTGCTAGGGTTGATGAAGAGAAAGTAAAAGCAATTGTCAATATGCCCACACCAAAAAATGTCAAAGAATTGCAAAGAATATTAGGTATGATCAATTATTTAGGTCCCTTTATTAGCAATTTGTCTCAAAAAACTCAAGGAGTTCTAATATTCATCGATGATATTTTGGTATATGGACCAAACGAGTCAGTACATAATGAGAGAGTACATAAAGTCATGCAACGAGCACGTGAAGTCAATTTAAAGTTCAATAAGTCTAAATGTAAATTTTTAGTATCAGAAGTCTGTTTTTTAGGGTATGTTTTTAGTAAAGATGGTGCTAGGGTTGATGAAGAGAAAGTAAAAGCAATTGTTAATATGCCCACACCAAAAAATGTCAAAGAATTGCAAAGAATATTAGGTATGATCAATTATTTAGGTCCCTTTATTAGCAATTTGTCTCAAAAAACTCAAATTTTAAGAAATCTTTTGAAGAAAGATTCAGTCTGGACTTGGGATGAAAATCATAGTCAATGTCTTAAGAGTTTAATCGATGAAATTACAAATTCACCAGTTTTAGCTCATTATAATCCCAATGTACCATTAGTCTTGTCAGTCGATTCGTCAAAGTCAGCATTAGGAGCAGTCATTATGCAGAATAATAAACCTATTGCTTATAGTTCAAAAACATTAACTCAAACTCAGTCAAGGTATGCTCAAATTGAGAAAGAATTGTTAGCAATTCAGTTTGGTTGTGAAAAATTTCACCAGTATGTGTACGGTCATAAAGTAACTGTTCATACTGATCATAAACCTTTAGTCTATCTTTTTAAAAAGCCATTACATGATGTACCAGCAAGATTGCAACGTATGATGTTAACTTTACAAAAATATGATTTGGAAGTTATACATGTTCCAGGTAAAGAAATGTTTATATCTGACACTCTGTCTAGAGCAGCATTGAAAGAACATTATATACCTGAGAATGAGTCAGAAATATCTTGTCATGTCAATTTAATGCATTCAAGTCTAGCAGTCACAAAGGAGTACTGTACAAAATTGTTACAGAACACTAAGAAAGATGATACTTTGCAATTGTTAAAAAAGTATTATTATGAAGGTTGGCCAAAAAATAAAAATAATGTCAGTCTGTCAATAAAACCATTTTGGAACATACAAGCTGAAATTCATGTAGTCAAAGATTTGTTGTTCAAAGGGTCAAAATTAATAGTACCACAGTCAATGTATAAGGAAATGTTAGGTAAAATTCATGAAGGTCACCAAGGTATAAATAAATGCTTAAAACTGGCTAGAGAGTCTTTGTACTGGCCAAGCATGTCAGCTGATATTAAAAACTTGGTAGAACAATGTTATGTATGTGCACAATTTAAACCTAATAATCCAAAGGAACCACTAAAAAATTTTGAAATTAATAAATATCCATGGCAACAAGTAGGTGTTGATTTAATGTATTTTGATAACCTTACTTATTTAATTGTCACAGATTATTATTCTAAATTTATAGAAATAGCTTTGTTAAATAAAAACAGTACAGCAAAGAATGTAATAACACATTTAAAGTCCATTTTTGCTCGTCATGGAATACCTTTATCTTTAGTGTCTGATGGTGGTCCTCCTTTTCAGTCATTAGAATTTAAGAATTTTATGCATGAATGGGACATAGAACACATTGTAACTAGCCCATATCATCCACAGTCAAATGGTCAAGCAGAGAGTTCAGTCAAAATTATCAAAAATATGTTAAAAAAATGTAAAAGAAACTCATCTGATCCATACATAGCTTTATTACAGTATAGAAACACACCTAAGAATAATTTACCATCTCCAGCTCAATTGTTAATGTCCAGGAATTTAAGAAATAACATTCCTATGTCTTATAAGAAATTAAAACCTAAAGTGGTTACATTCAAAAATTATGAAGAATGTGTCAAGCAAAATAATAAAAATAAGTCTAAATATTATAATAGAAATACAAAGTCATTGTCATTACTGTATCCCAATGATCATGTATACTTTAAAGGAAAGCCTGATAGCAGTTGGGAACAAGCCATTGTCAAGCTAAGGTTGGCTAATAATAGGTCATATGTCGTTGAGGATGTCAATGGAGTTAGGTATAGGAGGAATAGGGTTCATTTAAGACACAGATATTCTCCTATGCTATCCAATTCGTCGCAGGGGAGAGAGGAAGGTAACAGGCAGGAGTCTAGACCTCAAGAGCTCTCATCTCAATCCTCAGTCAGTCAACATGTAACTCGTTCTGGAAGAGTTGTAAAGCCAACCAGAAGGCTAATTGATGAAATAGATTAAGTAGAACATTGTATACTAGATTAAGACCTAACCATAGGCTTAAGTCATTGTCTAAATTGTAACTGGGTCAGGTCTCTATAATATTGTTTGTCAAGGGTTAATTTAAACTTAAACAGGGGGGATGTTGTATCATACATCACTACTCTGTAGTCGAGTAACTAATACCATCTCTATGGATTAGTGTCTATGAATATAGTCTATAGTCTTGTCATTGTAACTTAGGATCTGACCTGGAAGATGTCGATTATAATGTAATAATTATACAAGTGTAATAAACCAGTCTAATTATCTAAAGTCTTTAATATTTACCAACGCAAGAATCATACAGCCACTAGAGGCACACGCGGCGCAGTGCGACTTGGCGGCCTCACACGTGGCCGCCATATGCCCCTGTTTCCCGCAGCGGAAGCATGTGTCCGCCCTATCCACGGTGGATGGACACATGGCTCGGGTGTGGCCGATGCCGAAGCACTTGAAGCAGCGCATTGGCGCTGCCTCAAGCACCCGGATCACAGCCCGGCTGAAGCCTACCAGAAGCCGTCCCTGGCATTTAGCCTGGACGGCCAACATTGCGGCGACTGGGCACATCAGCCGGATAGTGCCCAGTCCACCGCGGCCGGGCCTGATATCCCGAGCCTGCACCGCTGCGGGTTCGCAGCCACCGGCTTTCGCGACCGCCTCCACCACTTCCTCCTTGGTGACCGAGTCATCTAGACCGGTCACCTCAATGGCTGTGGTTTTGGTCGGCCTGGCGACCTTCGCCACGTCGGCAAGTGCCTCCCTCAACTTGCCGGCGAATAAGTCAGCGTTCCTGCCGCCGTCCTTCCCCGGAAACTCGAAGAGTCGAGCTCCGGTTTGGGTACGTCGGCAGTTACCGAGCCCCAACTCGGCGGGGTCTGCGACGGCTCGAGCCCGTCTCAGGACGGACTCGTAGGTTACCCCCCTCGCCGCGGCCTCGGGCACGATGGTCACCTTGACCGCCGCGGATTTGGGGGCAACCAGCCTCGGAGACTTTTTAGCTGCCGAGGCAGCCGCTGGTGCAGCCGCTGGAGTTGCCGGGGCTTGGGTCGCCTTCTTCCTCCTGCCCCTCTTCACCACCTCTGACCACGGCTGGTTGGACGGGGTGGTGGAGGGGAGGAGGGCGTCTCCCTCCTGAACCTGGGGGGCAGGTGTCGCGATGGCAACCGGCCCCAGTTCGGCACCCGCACTCGTACCGGGGGGAGGCAGAGCCCCCGGCGTCTTCTTCCCCTTGCCCTTGCCCTTTGAGGACTTTGGGACAGGGGGAGCCACTGTCGGCGTCTTGTCCGCCGCTAGTGGTGGACGGAGACGCGGTTCGGGCAAGAGGCGGTCTTCTATGCCTGCAAAACAGGCACGGATGAACGCCCTCTCCTCCATGACAACCTTGCGGAACAGTTCCTCGAGATTGGAGGAGGAGGGGGCGGGAACCACTGCCGACGGGGCCGCTGCTGACGGGGGCGGGGCCGTAGCTTCAGCCAGCTTCTTGTGAAGCTGGCTGACTTCTGCTTGCAGGCGATGCACCCTCGCCTGCAGCTGCCGCGTCTCCTCTGACGCAGAACACTGCGTCAGTTCAGACACAATGCCGAGCAGGCTAGTTGCTCGGCATTTCAGGGCCTTTTGAATCGTGCCCTTCAGGTTGGAGGACTTGGAGGCGACCTCGACGATCTCCTCCTTGTCCTCCTCTGCCAGTCGGGCCAGCTCCGCCACGGATAATCCCTCGAAACTGACGAGGGCTGAACCATATCCGGCCCTCGACTTGGCTGCACGCGCCTGCCTCTCTTTCGCGGCAACCTTCTCCTCCAGCTCCAGCTCGAGGTCGGCCCGTCTGGTCAAGTCAAGCTGACGCTGGGCGTCCGCTAGACCCACATCATGGGTGCCAGTCTGAGAAGAAGTCGAGAGCGAAGAAGTCTTCGCCCTCGGCTTCTTCTGTTTGGGCTTACCCTTGGCCGAGTCCGAAGAACACTCGGACCCGGGCCTCAGGTAGGCCCTCTTCAAGCTGCGGTCCGCAGCCACTCCACACACGGACGACGAGTCCCCGACAACGGACCCCATGTCCGAGTCGGAGTACTCGTCCTCCCCGCAAGAGCCCGCCGCCGATGGTGCGCGACTGGCTTCCGACGCCGACAAGTCGTCGGGTTGGCCCTGAGAAGGGCCTTTTGGTTGGCCCTGAGAAGGGCCTTTTGGTTGGCCCTGAGAAGGGCCGGTTGGTTGGCCCTGAGAAGAGCCTTTTGAGACGAAACGCCCGGAGGCATTCCGCAATGATTTCGGCTTCGGCATAGCGTCAACCAAAAACCGCAATAAAAATAAAACCCACAGTAAGAACAAAAACCACAATTAAAATATCCACAATTACGCAATCGCCCTCAGAGTAAAAGAAAGTAGGATCGCGTAGGTCACAGCGCTCGTTAGCCACCGGTCTGCCACTCCGTTACGGTGGTCAGACACGGCGTTGCCCGGGGAACACTACGTGGAAGTCAGCGCTGTGGGGGGGTCCCCCAACATTGCATCACCTCGCTCAACTGCCGTCTTCCTTCCTATTCGCTCAGTTTTTCTGAATGAATAGGCTCTTAATAAATTAGCGTGCTTTACCATCAACGATCGCACCACTGTTCACCATCAGGCGGGATTGCGGTCAAGCGCTAGTTTATAATTATTAAAAAAAAATGATTTTTTTTAAATATTTTTTATTATCCTTTTGTTGCTACCCGATGTGTGTTTATGCTAGATGTATTGTAGGTATTGTCTGTCAAGTCTGTGCTGAATAAATGTATTTTCTTTCTTTCTTTCTTTCAGTTGGGATCACAGGCGAAAAGTAGCCAGCCTTTAGGTGTTATTATTTTATGTAGTGTTATTATAGGATGAATTTGGGAGCGCGGCAATTGCATGAATTAATTCCCCCATCTCCGTTCTACTATCGGACGGCCCGTCGGTCGTACGGTGAGTATCCACTCTTACGTTCTTGACACCACTACAATCCGGACGTTTCGCCTCGTATTTCATACCACGTACATCGAGAGGCTGGAACAATTATTTGTCAGCGGTCTTTCCCTCTGACTAAAATTAAAGTGCCTTCAAGGCTAGAGAGAATTGATGATTGCTTATGCCGCTTTCAGCAGATGGATTCTGTAAAAATGTCATTGCCTCAAAAATTCATAATATTTAAGCTGTTTTTACTAATGTTTCCTAGTCATTAGATAAATGAAGTGGGCTGTCTTTTCAAGACGATTAGTGTATAATAACGGATGATTTTAATTCCCGGACATGATGAGACGAATTTTGACAGGGTTAGAAAAAATTACAGAGTAATTAGTATAGATCGTTCTCAACGTTCAGTAGGTATGTTATTCCTACACTACTTACTTATGTACTTACCATATTGTGTGTATTATCCATTTATTCATTCCATTCACGTGTGAGCACAATGTACTTGCTGTATTAATTTATTAATTTCTGAAGTTTGTTTTTCTTGTATGTTCTATAATGGACGCTCTCAGCGTAGAATATATTTCTGCATCGTTCTCACACGGTTGATTTCAACATGAATGATGTAATCAAATATTTGTATCAATAGCTTCATAATTTAAAAGAGTGTCCATGGAGTGTCTTGCCTGTTCTTCTCCATAGGTACCAACTCTTTGGAATGGGTGACTAGCTGCATCTTACTGACTGACCGACCTTCTGACAATTCAAAAGTACCTGTAAAAGTAACTGGTTTATTCGAAATAAATGCTTTGATTTTGATTTTTTAAGCTATTGCATAGCTTCTATCGCGGGCCTTGAGCGCGGGGACCGAATCCAGAAATTCCGTAACGAAAAAACCTCACGCTCCCCACTCCGACGGGCACGGAGGTGTGGCTTGAAGGCCGTACATCGTCTAACGTCGTTTCAGTTCGGCAGTCTTCGGCACGGTATGTTTGTGTGCGTGCGACTACATCTTTGGAAAACAATTTATAGATTTTCAAAAAGAGCATGCATATTGCAGGGCGCGAACTCAGTTCTACACACTTGCCATGTTACTGATAGTCGCGATGTGCTAAACTTGCGATTAATTTTCTCTCTGAAATAGGTCTTCTATAGAGATATATCATAGACGTCATCGACGTTGTCATGGCTACCTTAAAAACTTTTCATACAGGGTGTAAGGAGAACGCTTCCGAAGCCAGAACGTAGATTATATACAACCTAAATGCAAACGGATACCAATAACCTTTCGCTTTAAATTGATTATTTTCAAGACTTCATATTTCGTAAACAAGCATTGGATAGTGTACGAAACGTGAGGTCACTGACACGCAAGGTGACGTCGCACTACCGCGTCCGCGCTAATCCGCCGCCGAAAAGAGCCGATTTATACGCAATTTACAAACATCACTTTCAAAATCGCAATTGTAGTCCATTGTAAAAAGCTGACAGAGGCATTTTACGTACCTGTCTAAATCCTTTGCGACCTTATGAGGTTTGGCTCGAACTGAGTTCCATTCATTTCAATACAAAGCCGGGCCCGTCGCTGTGTCGATCCGTGAACACGAGGCATCAGTATTCCTCAACACATTCTTCACGTAGTTTATTAAAAACACTCACTATTCTGCCCCGCATTTCATCAGCACTGTCACATTCCCGATCAAACACTCTTTCTTTCACATACCCCCATAAAAAGAAGTCCAACGGCGTTAAGTCGGGTGAACGGCCAGGCGTGCGGCCCCAGCCTTCCGATCCAGCAGTCATTAAAAAGCTCAGTGAGACGCTCGCGGACGGGACGCGTAACGAGCATGCTTCCATCGTGCTGGAACCATGCTCGACGAAATTCAGCCACAGACACATTCTAGCATATCATTTAAATGTCCATTTATAAAATTAAGATATGCTGATCCATTAAGACGCTGCGGTAGAAACACTGGTCCTAGAATTCTTCTCCTAAACACATCAACATGTTGCCGTATTCACGAGCACTGTACACGTATGCCTCAGGCGTTGTCTAAAACAACAAAAAGTTATAACTAAAAAGAATAAAACAGCACTAAAAACGTAACAATACCTAATAACTAAACACAAATTTAAAACTAACAAAACAATAATTAAATAATCGATTAAAAACGTAACCGCTCACGAACCGAGTCGGGAATGAACTGATTAATTATTTACTAAAGAAGTACTATGAAGGTCAAACAAGCCCGCGCGGACGTCGACAAACGCATTGGGGACATCCCCGCGTGAACGAAAGAATAATTACGAGATCAGAAATCAATTGATTTTAATTGTTAGGAAATTGTACTTATGCTTTATTACAAACTGTTTTCATTTTCTAACTTTTAAATAAGATTTAAGGGCCTTAGTCTCATTTAGTAGCGTAAAATGGTCACTTTAGGAAGCTAATTTCTAATTAACGGCTTGGTTTTGAGATTTGAAAAAAATATATCTTGTCTATTGATTCATGTACAACATTTACTAAAGATGATTTTTTCGTAGGATTTTGCCTTTTGCCTTAAAAAAATAGTTACCAAAACGCTATTTTTGGCTAATATTCGTTATTACTTCTAAACGGCATTGATGTGTGGAAATATTTTTACACTGAAAAATTCGCGGTTAGAAGTGCTACAGATATGCAAGAGCGTATTTAAATCCATCAACATTTGCCAAGAAAATATCCTTATTTTGAAACATTGGTTTAGAGGTGCTCTGCGCGGGCGCGGGCGGCAGTCGTGCGTTAGCATTCAGACGGGAGGGTTGTGTCGCTTGCTGCTCTGCTCCGGCTATCGCCGACTACGCGTGGTTGTCTGTGTGAGTGCAAATATTTACGAGCGAATCGTGTCAGTGTACGTTCATAGATTAGCTCGCAAATGAGAATTGAAGATGCGTCTGGTGGCGTAAGTATCTATCTACCTATACTCTTGTATTTATACCTACATATTACTGTATTTTTCTTTATAATTACTATTAGCTTTTGTAACCATTTTTCTTTTACAATTGAAGTTAAACAATTACGAATTGTTCCAGGAAATCTAGAAAGAAATCTTTAGACTTGAAAGGCAATAATCCGACTAACTACATCCGCTGATAATATAGAAGACTCTATTCAGGTGAGTAAACACTCGCACTTAGATTATAATTTATAGGTTTGTAAGGAGATTTAAAAATAAAAATCTTATTAGAAATTTACGTAACTTGAAAATGTGATTTTTTGTTTATGGTGATATAAACCAAAAATTAGGACTCAATTAAAGGTTTTGGTGTAAAAACAGTTTTACAAAAAGTTTTGAGTTGATAGGACTTTTAGTTTTTGCGATATTAGCAAAAATGTGTAATAAAAACTCTTACTTGGATTATTTTAAATGATTCTTCCTGTAAATATTTCATTTCTATATGTAATTGTTTAAAGTAGCCGAAGCCGATGGACGCGGGCTGGCGGGCTTGGAATGTCACAGTTATCAGTAAATTTTTTTGACGTCCTCCGTGGCGCAGCGGTCAACACGCCTGCCTGCGACGTGGAGGCCGCGGGTTCGATTCCCGGCCAGGTCATGATGGAAAACGATCTTTTCCTGATTGGCCTGGGTCTTGGATGTTTATCTATATATGTATCTATTATAAATATAGTATCGTTGAGTTAGTATCCCATAACACAAGTCTCGAACTTACTTTGGGGCTAGCTCAATCTGTGTGATTTGTCCGTATATATACAGTATGTTAAGAAAACCCTGTCCGACCCGTAAGGATAATAAAGGTTAAGTAAACACATGACCAAATATGATATAAAATTTTACGTAATCATCATAGTACCAATACAAATGAATTTTGAAATAACTTCCCCGAAATTTGCTAATTTTTAAAAAAGTGACAACACCGGTATTATTATGAGCGAATAGCGACAGCGATGCGACCACGTGCCGCGTGCCCTGCCGCCCGCCGCCCGCGGAAGGGTGCTTAACGCATATTTATTAAGTTACCTCTTTTTGCGAAATAATATTTATTTTTTTAGGGTGATTTTTTTTTAAGTTAGCCTGGTTTTGTATGCATTAGTAGAATCAGTTATCGATACCTAACAACACCTTCACGGGTCGGACAGGGTTTTCTTAACATACTGTAGGATATATATATATATATATATATATATATATATATATATATATATATATATATATATATTCTGTTTTTCACAAATAATATTGTAATAACATTTTTCGACTTACAGAAAAGAAGAGAAAGAAACCAATCGACAGAACTTAAAAGTTTAATTTGCTTTTTAGGTCGAACACTAACGCAGTTGATTCTAGGTCAGACATCCATACAGAATGTCGTAAAGAAAATGATAATATTATATATCTCTATGTGCACAAAAAAACGATGCAAGTTCCATCATCATCATTCAGGTAAAATTATGCCTGCATGTCCTACAACCTATATTTTTAGTTTACAAATATATCATATACCTGTAAAATTATTTTTTTGTTAATTCTTAATTAATTTTTCTTAATAAATTCTTAATTCCTTGACATAAATCTCTAACAGTGTTGCAAGGGTTAATTAAAATGTATGTTATATCTTTTTTTAGCTCAAAATATCACCAAAACCTCAACAAATCTCAAGCTTGTTTCATCGAAGGGCGACGCATAATTAATATTGCTTACTTTTATTCAGAACTAAAGAAAATTGCCAAGCACGGAGAATTATAGACTGTGGTTTAGGATCTGTAGATATTGTTGGAGAACGACAAGTGGGACTACATTCCCTATTTATTTTTAAATGCCGTATGTGTATGGAAACATTTTGCTTATCCTACAGAAATCAATATCAGCTGTGCAGTTGTAGGAACAATAGAAATAGACTGTGGCCATTCTCAACTGCAAGAAATTTCTGCAGCTTTAGATATGCCTATAATCTCGCATGTTATTTATTGGATCGAAGAATTAAAATTTACAGATTTTAAAATAACTCGTGTTTTATTTGAAACCTCATTACGACGAAGTACATTCAATCCGACGTCACTGACACAGTATAAATAGGGTACTATCTCTTTATGGAAAACGGCCGAAACTACGCGCTTTATAATCTCAAGGCATCTATATAAAGCACGGTTAGCGCAGCGGTTAAGCTATTGATTGCTGCGCTGCTTGTCGCGGGTTCAATTCCCGCGCGGAACAAATATTCAGAACATGTCCTACAAGTAGTTGTTCCGGGTCTGGCTGTTTGTGTCTGTGAATTTATATGTTTAAAAATGCACCCACGATAAAAGTAATTTCTAGTGTGGTTCAACGTTTTTTTTTTTTAATAAAAATATCACAAAGTGCCTAGTGCGCGTTTGGTTTACGTTAACGCGATGAACTCGTTTATGTTATTCGCATTAGTAATTAATTCAAGGACACTGCAAAGACATGATACTCATATACTGAAAAGTAGTGAAAAAAAAATTCAAATATGTTGAATCGGTAGATATTACCATCTACCATTATTTTTTATGTGAATGTTATGATATATTATAATGTGTGGGTACTTGTTTTCCAAATGTCTGTCAGTCTGCGATCGGCCATTAAACTGTGTAACGAGCACTCCTTGATTTTATTTAAACATTGATCAAGAATACTAAAAATATATTATAGTACGATATTACTATTTATTAATGCAAAATATACATTTATCGTCTTGCATCCATACCCCCGTCTGAAATCGTAGGCACAAATCGCGACCTACCCGCGGCTTGTCTGCATCTCTGGATATTCTTTGATTGTCGTTTTAGTTTAGCGCGCCACCGCGCGCATTTTACGAATTCGGGAGTACGGCGTTTAGCTCCGCCCACATGCACAAGGTCATTGAGGCTACTATAACCGTTAACTGGTTTCTTAGATTCAATTAATTTAATTATTCACTTTAAATTGATTAGGTTTACTTACTAAATGAAGGATCCAGTTCTTGCAATAAACGAGCACGCATCGTGTGACTTTAATTACATTATTATAAAGTTAAAATTCAATTGATTCACATGCGATGAAAAAATTTTAGTCAATTACAGCTGATGTCAGCGATCTTTTGCTTTATTTCATTTACTATCGATTATCGACATAATACAAAACTGTTATTAAATTCACGATCAATCAATTAAAACTGTTGACGCCTCTGTAATGTTTATTTTTCTTTATTTTAGCGGCGCTTTACAAAGGATTTTTATGGCCTTACAGCCACACTGCCGGCTGTAGGTATCTAAGTACCTTCGATATGGGCCTCAAGGTTAAGCAAAGTAAACTGCATTTTTCTGATTTGTAAATTTGAACGTTCAGATCAAAATAAAATTGTAACCCTGTTCAAGGGGAAAATCATTACGATCCTTGCACGAATGGAACCCGTAAGCAGATATCCCACAACTAGGTAGAAGTGAACTGAAAAGACATTTGCTTCAAGCGATCGAGTGAAGGTTAGTAGTTTAGGAAGATAGTCCGATCACATGGGCCCGCCGCACTAAGTCACCCGGCGCATCGTCCGTCGCGCGTCGCGATGTCGGTGACCGCACGCGGCCTTTGAACTCGAGTATGCGCGAGCGTCAGCTGTCAGCTGATTATTTATTTACGAATACATTACTTGTTAGAGTTGTAAAGAAAAAAAAAATGTTTAATCGCAAATAATGGTTTCATTTAACTCATTTAACTGTTCCCACAGCATAGTGTACGAAAAATGCTTAAGTAAAATTGTAAAAAAAAATCCTCATTTTTTGATGGTATCGTATCGAGAATCACTAGCCTTATCACCTGTCTTCGTTTTCGGAAGCGTTTCCCTGGCACCCTGTATAATTAATTATTAAGTACTTTTATTCAAATTAATTTAGTAGTGTTTTTATAAAATAGCTTTTTTTTTTTAACGGAAAAGCTAAGATGAATGTCACGCTAATTTTTCATTGGACTTTTAAATTATTTATAGTGTTGTTTACTAAATAAAAGCGCGTGATTTTATAGAGTAAAAAGTGCTCACGCGGCCGTTTTTTCAACTGTTATTGGCGATATCCGCCATTATTGTGAAATATTTTTTTAAAGAATTTCTATAATTTGTTACACGTGTTATTGGCAAAATTGTGGTATCTATCCACAGGGACCAGATCAAGAGTTGAAGTTGAAGTTTTTATTAAATAAAATATTACAGAAAGATGTCGGTGAACAATGTTAATACGAGTACATTTAAGTGTACGAGTTGTAATATTGTTATCTCCGAAACGAAACAACGAAAGTTTAATAAAAATATGCTCGTCGGCTTTTTCTGAGGAAGACATTGATGAGGCAAAAAAGTTATTGTTTGTTTCTACGAAGACAAGACAAAAACATGTATCGAGGCGTAAGAACAAAAAGCAGAAAGACCTAAAATATACGATTACGGTGTTTAAAATCACTGATCCCGAACAATCCCAGTTTTTGTGGCATATGACCTTCACAAATTGCCACCAGTTTGCTTTGACTACGTAGAACGTACGTAAAGGAGTTGATGAAGGATTTATTAATTCTACGGTCAGATGTTAACGCAATCAGAAGTGATTATGTTACTAAAGATCAGCTCGAAAATATTAAATTGATAACAAATAATTCGACACCGACGCCGTTCATCATCAACAACCTTTTTATCGTCCCACTGCTGGGCACAGATCTCCTCTCATACAGAGAAGGATTGAGCGTAATCACCACGCTTGCTCAATGCGGGTTGGCGATTTCAGACTTATAAAGCCCAGGTTTCCTCAAGATGTTTTCCTTCGCCTTCAGTCATTGGTGTCCTTAGAAAGTACATATAACTTTAGAAAAGTTACATTGGTACTTGCCTGTCCTGGAATCGAACCCGCGCACTCATACTTGAGAGGCTGGTGTTTTAATCACTAGGCCACCACGACAAAACAGTGGGGTATATTGAAAAAGAACCTCGGAGTCTTTGAGTATATTTCGTGGTGCTCCCTGTGCGCCGTTTCCGAGTCAACGAAATACCAGTTGGTGGAGTCATAAGGATACTATAGCTGTCTTGCCTGCCCCTCAGTGCCCGGCCGGTCTTGCGATTGCACCGAAACAGCACACAATGACAGAGATTATAAGTAATAGCATAGACAGACCTTACGGAGGAATTGCCCTATTATAGAAGAAGTCCGTTTTCTCAAAGGTATCAGTGTTGTTGTGTAATAGTGATCGTTTAGTTCTCACACGGATCGTTCTATGTTAGTTTTCTCATTTTACATGCTTACTGACTCGAGTGATAATATAATAGATTTCATGGGTTTTTTCTTTATTTCTTTATTTTTTGGCTTCGCACGGTTTGTGCATTTAGCCAGTGCCACGTAATTATGAATTATTCATGTCGAAAAAGACGGCCGCGTAACCCGTCTTACGAGTGAGGTTTGGGACAAAGTCATGATGTGGCCACTATGCAGCGATATTTCACTGTTCTTTATGAACTATTTACTAAATGCACTTTTTACTACATAAATCACGCACTTTTATTTAGTAAACAACACTATAAATAATTTTAAAAGTCCAATGAAAAACGAGCGTGACACTCGGCTTGACTTTCCCGCCAAAACTCAGGGTGCTGATCACGAAAATGATTTCATTTTTGAAATCCAAGATGGCCGACATCATATTTCATGACATTCTGACATGGGTGTGATAACGAACATGACGTCATTTTTAAGCTATTGCTTAGCTTCTTTCTATCTATCAAAGTCGAACAGAAAACATTGAATATAGTTTAGTCGCTTAATCGTCACCATTTTTCGCACTCTTTTGATGACGTTGCTGGTAAAAAATAAATAAATTACAAAACAGAAAGAAAACTTGAATTGATATCAAAGAAAAAAAAACAAAGGAAAAATTACTGTATAAATAAAATAAATAAATAATTATAATTGCAAGTTATAGTTGATAAAAAAAAGGCTATGCAATAGCTTTACCGCGGCAGTCTGCGAGTGCCACACGCCTTTTTTTTTTTTTCTAGCTAGGGCAAATTATACAATATATAACAAAAACCCTGTTGTTCCTTCAACCTACGTTTTTAGAATCGGCATACGGACGTAATAAAGCAAGTAATTTATAAAAATTGTTCAACAAAAATAATTAAAGTAATTATTTTAATTATTAATATTTATAATCTGTCACTGATTTGTTAGTTCTGCAGTTCTTCATGAAGAAACCAGACATAAGTAGAACGTACCCGCCAATTTATTTAACTTATAAAAGCAGATATTCTAAAAAAAAATTCGAATTTGTCGGTTTTAATAGGTATTTGATTATGACCCCTCGACTAGACAATGATTACTGTTTTCTAATTATGACTTCTTTAATGATGTGCTTGTAGGTAAAATTATATGTCCCTGAAAGGAACAACAGGGTTTTTATTACATAGTGTATAATTTGTACTCAATCGTCTTACGGCCGAATACTGAAAAGCCACTCAAATATTTGAGACCCGCTTAAACTTTTGAGCAGCTCCTAACCTTCAATTTCGTATACACAAACGTCAATTTTAAGCGTCTGTTAAAAATAAATGCAACTTGAATTAAGTTGTGCTCAGAGACCACTCAGTGAAAAAGTCGTATACAGAAACGCTACTCAACGTTATTTAGCTGTCAAATCAAATGTCAAACTGATTTGAGCAGCCCTTAGATCTGAGAGTGGTCGCGAGGTCCCTCAAATCAAATAAAAGTTGTTAAAAAGTTTGTAAACAGTGGTAAAAATGTCTCTATCGTCATTGTCTTCACTTTCGGATCACGAAAGCCCAACCGTGAGGCGCAGAAATGAAAAGAAGCTGGATGCTTTTCTAAAGTACAACGACGTGGAATTTCGTTCACGGTTCCGCATCTCAAAAGATACCGTATTGTATTTGGATTCAGTTTTCGGTAACACAATCAAACCATTAACAAAAAGAAACCGAGCCATACAACCAGTGGACCAAATACTAATTACTCTACGGTATTATGCGACTGGTAGCTACCAACGCGTAATAGGAGATATTTTTGAGGTCGAACAACCCACGGTGCATCGAATAGTGCATAAAGTAACCGCCAAAATAGCGAGCCTAAAGTCTCATTATATAAATATGCCAACACAGGAAGAATATCCAGTTGTGGCAAATGAGTTTTTTGCTATAGCAGGATTCCCAAGAGTTGTGGGAGCTGTGGACTGTACACATATTAAAATAAATTCTCCAGGTGTGTATTTACGAAGTTTATTTATTATGTTCCCAAATTGTATGCTTGATTAATAGTTTTGTAATATTACCATTTATAATATAACCTAAAGTTGTGTAAATGTTTCTACTGAAATATAGGGCTCTAGTAAAGTAGGTAATTACTGTCTCACAGTAAAATAAATTATTATTATTTTTCAGGAGGTGCCCAATCTGAAATATATCGGAACAGAAAAGGATATTTCTCATTAAATGTTCAAATGGTATGCGATGCAAGATTGAAGATAAGGAATGTAATCGCAAGATGGCCAGGTTCTGTTCATGATAGTACAATATTTAATGACTCACCATTGTGTGCTCAATTAGAGCGTGGGGATTTTGGCACAGGTGTAATTCTTGGGGACAGTGGATACCCATGTCGACCTTATCTACTTACCCCATTATTGCACACAAGAACAGCTGCTGAAGAAGCTTACAATCGGGCTCAAATAAGCACCAGGAATCCTATAGAAAGACTCTTTGGTGTCCTTAAAAGGAGATTTCCTTGCCTACAAACTGGAATGGGGCTAAAAATAAAAAACATTCCACCAATCATAGTAGCGTGTGCAGTGCTACATAATATTGCCCTCTTGCAGTCGGATATATTTATGGAGGATGATGACCCTTTACCTTATTATGAGGAGGAATCCTTGGGTCAACAAATTGTAGGTCTTGAGACCAATCAGAACTTTTTAGTAAGGACTAATTTAATAAATACACATTTTACCTCTTAAATATAGTTATATTAGTGTAAATTATTATATAGATTTCACTATTTCAAGTTTTGCAGTCTTCGTTTCCAAAATTGCATTTTTGCTTTATATATATTATTTTCCATTTTGTTTTTATTTATCCAGTATTTTGTTTCTAATTTTGCATTTTTGAGTTTTGTCCGAAAATATTGTTGTTTTATTCCATTTTGTGATGGTTTTATTCGTCCTGAAAAATGGTTTTAGTACAATATTATTGAAAATCTCACATCACTAGCAAAAAGGACAATAATGTTACATAATTACCAGCAGAGTATGATGTTGAAGGTTTGTTTTTTTCTCGGGGTATGGCTGTTGCAGCTCTCTGGTCATCTATCAAGGTAATTGTCAAGCAATTAAGATGCTGTTCATAGTAAAATTAATTGATTTAATAATTAGTACAATAAAAAATTATTACCAGCAATACTTTTTGATTCAATTGGTTTGCTATTGTCCATTATGGAAGCCATTGTTGCATCTTGGTTGTCTGGAAAAAAATCTGTATGTGAGTAAAGAATACACAACAATAAGTATAAAATAAAAAAATGTACCAATGTTGTGAAATGGCAAGCAATTGAGATGCTTTTTAATAGTAACATTAGTTTAATAATTAATTCAATAATTAAAAACTTACCAGTAATACTATTTGATGTGACTGTGCAAGGTTTGGTATTATTTGTTATGTAAGCCATGGTTGCATCCTGGTCTTCTGGAAAAAAAATCTGTATGTAGAATTTATAACAATAAATAAATTAACACAAAAATAAAAACAAAATGTACCAATGGTGTGAATATCTGGCTCTGCTGTGTAAACATCGGATTGTGTAAGGAGTTCTGGTTCTGTATCACCTATAAAATAAACAAGAATGTAATGGCTTGTTGATGTCAAATGTATTAGGATATAAATTATTACACAAACCAAAATATAATGCAGCATCATCATAGTAGTTAGCTAATGGTTGAATCTGAGGAGCAGCCATGGCTAATATTTGAGCATCTTGCTCAGAGAGTGTACTCTTGTAGGTTCCACCACCAGTGCGATTAATTTCTTTCTATAAAAAATAAAAGTTATAATTAGAAGATATCCTGAATTTTAGAAATATTTAATTTAAACAAAACAAACCTTATCAATTGATGCCTTCTTTTTAATATCTTTGGTGATCTCATAGTACTGCAACCGCTAAAAAAATAAAGTGAATAAAGAATCACTTGTGTAAATGATAATTTCAAGATATCACAAAAACAAACTTACATTTGCTGTGGCAATGTTTTTTTTAGATCTCTGTTTTATATTTTCATATAAGTGACGGAGCTGTTGCCAGGTTCTACAGCCACTCACAGAGACAGCATTATATTGCCGGCATATAGTGTTCCATACTTCTCGCTTCTTTAAAAGCATGTGAGCGTTTGTTTCCTTATTTTCAATAATATTTTGATTTCTGGAAGGAATTCAAAATAATAAATATTATATTCTTTCATTTAAATATTCTTTGTGTATTTTAAACTATTTTTAGTGAACTATAATTTAATCATTTGATGTATTAAGATAACTTTTTTTTTTACTATAGTTTAGATGATGGGATATTTAATTTTTATATTGTATCTTTATTATTTCTAAATTGTTATTTATAAAAAATGACTGTAAAACATGGAGCACTTTTATGAAAAAAAAAAACTATCTATATACTAATTTAACCAAGTTTGCAAACAAATAAATGATTTGATTTAAATGTTTTTGTATATTATTTACAACATGACACAGTTTGAAATTACTTAAACTGAAGATCTGAGAATCACACAAAACTTCGATGGCACGTCGCAATTGGGACGAAGCAGTCTCTACTTTGCTTCGTCCCAATTGCGCCTCTGCGCTACGGCTTCCTTAGTTTCCGCCTGACGCAAGTCCTCAGCGGATCGGACGTAGATATTTCGGGAGGAAGACATGCACCAGGACGTTGCGGTTAAATGATTCTATTTTCATTCTTTATTTAGGTACTTACTTCTTTACGAGTTCTAACAGCATATCTTTTTCGGCAGGCGTATAATTACTTCCGCGTTTCTTCTTTTCCTCCATCGTCAATTAACTTATTAAATAAGGAATCACCAAAAGGTTGAAGATTTTTACTAAATTATAGTAATTAGAACTTGATTCAACATCAACATTCGCGCGTAAGATAATTGTAACGTTCCAATCAACGACAACAATATTAGCAAGTAAATATTATTTTCTGATGTCTTCTTTTGATATTTATCTCATTTCAATATAAATAATTTAGATCATAATGCAAATTATACTTCTAATAGCTGTTAAATTTCAACTAATTAATAAGTTTAGAAAATATTTATTCAAAGAACACTGCGTAAAAAGAATACAAGACGTAAGCCAAAATAAATTGTAACTGAGAACGTGCTGAGTATCATTTTTTTCGCAGAATGTTGCCATGACGTAAACATTTGAGCGCTGCTTGCTTGATCACGGCATCCAATTGCTTGAGTGACGTTTGTGTATACCACTTAAAATTTGAGGGATGCTTAAATTTAAGTAGCCTTTAGGTGAGAATGAGATTTGAGTGGCTTTTCAGTATTCGGGTGTTTGTCTGGTGGGTGGTAACTTCTGCCGGCAGCCGATGTTATGGCCTACCACCGAGAGAGAGCCATTTTGAGAGCAGTGGTGATGAAATCATTTCCAGAAACTAAAGCCTCTCACAAGGTCACCGCTGCTCTCGAGTTTTTAAGCTGCTTAGAATTTTTACAAAATAATTCAGCTGCCTCTCCCTCAATGTTCGGCCGGACGTTTTCTGGGACCTACATGGTTTGGCCCATGACTAGTTTGATATGCAGCAAACGTGTCTGGAGCAGTCCTACTTGAGATGGCTGCTAAGGTGACGTCAATGATTTGAGTTTAAGACTTAAAGCAGTGTATTCCAAACAAGGTGTTTGGAATACACTGTTTACAATTTAATTTTCTGAATACACGGCGAGTTTCCACCCTTATGTTGTTAACACCACTACGATCCGGACGAAACGTTTCGCCTCCTCCTTTATACCGCATACATCGAGGGACTGGAACAATTTGCCAGCGACGGTGTTTCCGTCGGACTACAATTTGAGTGTCTTCAAGGCTAGAGTGAATAGGCTCTTAATAAACTAGTGCGCTTTACCATCAACGATTGCGTCACTGCTTACCATCAGGCGGGACTGCGGTCACGCGCTGGTTTATAAATTAATAAAAAAACGTCCTTTAATCTGACTCCGAGCATTTTGAACTATTTTTTTCTTCTTCTTTTTTCTTCTTCATTGCCGCAAAAAAGCCTCCCCAAAGGCTTTCATTACATGTGCCATAATCCCCACGCTTGGCAGGTGGATTGGCGAGATGAATCAATGCTCTCTAGTAAACTTCAAAGTTTAAACTTTTGGTGTACTTTCAAAGTATCAGTGTCTGATATTCATTGATACATATAGGGACTTTCCAGAGTTCATAAAATTTATTTATAGTTAATTAAAATGGTAGGTACAACAACAACTATATTAATAAAAACATAAACCATTATATCTTGACAATAATTAGGATGACTACACTTAATAGTCTTAATGGATTGGTCACCATCCTCTACCGTATGTAATGACGTAGCACTTGCTTTTATAAATAAAATATTTCACTCTTAGATGGTGTCAATATAGGAGTTTTCAATTCTCGTCCGTTTGAAATTGTACAACTAGCTTCAGGTCATTGGCATATAAGTAGCAGGCATTTGGGGAACTTAACATTAGTTATGAGGACATTGATAATAATGATCACGAACAGAGTCAGCCCTAACACGGATCCCTGACGTAGGCCAGAGCAGGTTTGTTAATGTTTGGACTGGAAACAATCATGTCTTAGAAACTGCTTGCGATTACGCATTTAGTTGGGAAAGAAGTTAAAAAGGCCTAATAAGAAACCGATGGATTTCAGCTTTGTCAAAAGCACATTGTTGTCTACTCTGTCGAATGCTTTCTGGAAATCTAATTACAGGGCGTCATCCTGCCCACCTGAAGGCTAGATATCAACATATGTCTAAAATCCGATCTTTCGATTTTGTAATTCCGCTGTGCAATTTTTGAATATTTAATTCTGCTGAGCGATTCTGTAACCATCTTAAAGTGAAAACTTAGGCGAAGTGAGCGTGGAGTGAGCTGTCATTTCAACATTTGTCGTCCTCCGTGGCGCAGCGGACAACACGCCTGACTGCGACGTTGAGGCCCCGGATTCGATCCCCGGCTAGGTCATGATGGAAAACGATCTTTTCCTGATTGGCCTGGGTCTTGGATGTTTCTCTATATTTATCTATTATAAATATAGTATCGTTGAGTTAGTATCCCATAACACAAGTCTCGAGCTTACTTTGGGGCTAGCTCAATCTGTGAACAGAACGCAGAACAGAATTACATAATCTGTGAAACAGCATGAGGGTTGTACCTCATAGAGTTTTTGGCATGAAAGTCAAGCTGAGTGTCTAGCTCATTTTTCATTGGACTTTAGTAAACAACACTATAAATAATTTGAAAAATGCGCGTGACACTCATCTTAGCTTTCCCGTCAAAAAAACATCCAGGCAATTAAAAAAATTCGCAGAAACTACAAAAACGTGATTTTATAAAAAAAACATTATCTTTCACAGAAGTCATTGTCATAGTTGGTCCAGCGACAGATTATACGTTACTTTGAATAGATAACCGATGATAACACGACCCCCGCTGACCCCTGGATACGCGACAAATTGTAATAGTTGTCCGTCTTAAATGCGGATAAATAATAATTACTTCTTGTTTCACTTTGAGTAAATAATAAATAAAATAAATATATATAAACGGACAAATCACACAGGTTGAGCTAGCCCCAAAGTAAGTTCGAGACTTGTGTTATGGGATACTAACTCAACGATACTATATTTATAATAGATACCATATACAATATGTAAAGAAAACCCTGTCCGATCCGTGAAGGTATTGTTTGGTATCGATAACTGATTCTACTAATGCCCACAAAGCTGGACTGAACATAAAAAAAAAATCCCTAAAAAATAAATATTATTTCGCAAAAAGAGGTAACTTAATGCATATGCGGTAGACAATCCGTCCGCGGGCGACGGGGGGCAGGGCACGCGTCACGTGGTCAAATCGCTTATAATAATGCCGTCAGAATGGTGTTGTCACTTTTTTTAAAATTTCCAATTTTCGGGGAAGTTGGAATTAATTCGCGGGAAAAAAAGATTATTTCAAAATTCATTAGTATTGTTACTATGATGATTACGTAAAATTTTATATTATATTTGGTCATGTGTTTACCTAACCTTTATTATCCTTATGGGTCGGACAGGGTTTTCTTTACATATTGTATACATAAACATCCAACACCCAGGCCAATCAGGAAAATATCGTTTTTCCATCATGACCTGGCCGGGGATCGAACCCGGCCAGGTATAATATTTTATTCAGGTCCTTTTATAATTTCGTACATTTATACATACTTAGTAGTATCAAGTGCCACTTGGTAACCTTAGGTTCGGTGAGAAGGCAGGCGAAGAAGCTAATTGGCGACCTAGATTTGGTTCAAAACAGCCTCCAAAACCAGAAGCACAGGCGCAGGGTAGCCAACCTGTCGGTATTCTATAGGAAGCATTTTGGAGATGTGTGCTGGAACTACATGACTTCATTCCTCCATCTCCGTTCCATCATCGGATGACCCGTTGTACGGCAAGTCGTAACGGTTGATCCTTACGATGTTGACACCACTACAATCCGGACGAAACGATTCGCCTCGTCAATTTAAGTGTCTTCAAGGCTTACCATGAACGATAGCATTAGGTACTGCTTAGCAACAGTTCAAAGTTTAAAGAAAATCATACTTCTATAAAAATTAGTTTAATTTACATATATTTTATATATCTACGGCTGGTGCGTTGTTACTGGCTTTATAGCTTGTGGCGAAGTCACTTGAGCTAGGAGGCTAGGCAGGAAAAGTACTCGCGTCATTGTACCAATGGCGCGAGGAAGAGCGGACACGGGGCTCCAGTCCGGTGCAGCGACAGATCGAGCTGCGCCGAGAGGAGCTCCGTCAGGTCCTGGTGGCGGACTGGCGGCAGAGGCTTATGCGCCCTACCGCCGGCCTCGCTACCGTCGAGGCGATCCGGCCAGTACTCGACGACTGGCTCGGGAGGAGGCACGGCTCCCTGTCGTTCAGGGTGACGCAGGTACTGTCGGGGCACGGCTGCTTCGGCAAGTACCTGCGTCGCTTAGGCAGAGAGCCGGACGCTCGGTGCCACCACTGCGTCCAATGCGGGGAGGACACGGCGCAGCACACGCTCTCCGAGTGTGTAGCTTGGGAGGAGCAGCGCCGTGTCCTCACAAATGAAGTAGGAGGCGACCTGACGCTGCCGGCAGTAGTGCGGAGGATGGTCGGCAGCTCAGAGTCGTGGGACGCGGTGGTGTCCTTCTGCGAGGACGTGATGTCGCAGAAGGAAGCTGCGGAACGGGAGAGGGAGATATCAACTCCCTTCCCGGGCCGCAGAAGACGCACCGGGCGCCGAGGAAGGGCGGATAACGCCCTCTTCCGCCCCCCATGAATGGGTCCAGGGGCGAGGGACATGGGGAAGTCCCCGCCCCCCTATTGATGGACCCCGAGGCGGAGGCGCGCGCGAGTGTCGGCGCGCGCCTTTGAGGTGATGCACGGGGTAGTTTAACACCCCACTACCCCGTGCAGGAGAGGAGGCCCGGACAGACCGGGCCAGCACGAGGGTGGGGCCGTGGAAGAATTTAGACTCCCGCGGCCCCACGCGCGCTCGTGATAGAAGACACACCGGGGTGGTTTTAGTCAGTAAAAGTCTGACATACCCCGTCGCCCTCCCCAGGGCGGCGGGCATCCTATGAGGATTTCCACCCCGGCAAAAAAAAAAAAAAAAAAAAGGAGGCTAGGCAGGGAGGCGACCTGACGCTGCCGGCAGTAATGCGGAGGATGGTCGGTGGCGCAGAGTCATGGGACGCGGTGGTGTCCTTCTGCGAGGATGTGATGTCGCAAAAGGAAGCTGCGGAACGGGAGAGGAAGATCTCAACTCCCTTCCCGGGCCGCAGAAGACGCACCGGGCGCCGAGGAAGGGCGGATAACGCCCTCTTCCGACCCCCATGAATGGGCACAGGGGCGAGGGACATGGGGAAGTCCCCGCCCGCTATCGATGGACCCCGAGGCGGAGGCGCGCGCGAGTCTCGGCGCGCGCCTCTGAGGCGATGCACGGGGTAGTTTAACACCCCACTACCCCGTGCAGGACACGAGGCCTGGACAGACCGGGCCAGCACGAGAGTATGGGTCGTGGAAGAATTTAGACTCCCGCGGCCCCACGCGCGCTCGAGATAGAAGAGACACCGGGGTGGCTTTAGTCAGTAAAAGTCTGACAGACCCCGTCGCCCACCCCAGGGCGGCGGACATCCTTGAGGATTTTCACACCCGAAAAAAAAAAACCTGTCCTGCCGGCTATAATCAAGTCGATGGTCGGCAGCGAAGACTCCTGGGATGCGGTGGCTTCCTTCTGCGAAACAGTCGTTTCGCAGGAGGCTGTGGAAAGGGAGAGGGAGACCTCAGCCTCTTACCTGGCCCGCAGCTGGCGCACCAAGCGTCGGCGGAGGGCGGATAACGCCCTCTTCTAGCTTCCCTAAATGGGTCTAGGGGCGACAGACTCGGGGACATCTGTCGCCCCCCAAACACCAGGACCCGAGGTGGCGGCGTGAAGTGTTCTACGCGCGCCACTCTTAGACGTCACGGGGGAAGTCATGCACCTCAGTCCCCCCTGACCCGAGGAGGCAGACACAGTAGCGGGCCAGCACCAATCGGAGGTTGCGGAAGCAGTGTTCGTTCTGGCAACCCCCGGTGTAGGTATGAGATGGAACACCGGGATGGTTTTTAATCAGTAAGAGTTTGACAGACCCCGTCGCCCGCCCGAGGGCGGCAGACATCCATGAGGATTTTCCACCCCGGAATAAAAAAGTAAGGTAGGTAATAAGCAGTGATGCTGGCAAAGGAGGAGGCGGAACGCGTGAGGGAGCGGGAATCTCAGCGCCCTCACGCCTCTAGCCCCTGCAGGAGACGCCCTGGTCGGGAGACAACATGGAACTCCCGGCCACCGTTTATTCCACGCGCGCCTCAGAGATGTAAGCACATCGTGACGGGGCTACGAAATAAAACTGTGGCCCTGGCGCTCAGGTAAGTGCAGGAACACCTGTGGGTTTTAGTCAGTATAATTTTGAGACGCCCTGCCGCTCCGCCCAGAGCGGGAGGTCCTTTGAAGATATCCCATCTGCACTGCAAAAAGAGGGCAGCATGTGGCGGTTAATTTGGCCTTCAGTTAGCTAAATATACGGTGGAGGGTCATGATCTACCCGGTCCCACTTCTTCTTTGGCTTCTTCAGCCCATAGAAGTCTACTGCTGGACAAAAGCCTCCGCCAAGGCTTGCATTGTTTTCGGTTGCCATAATCCTCACGCTTGGCAGCCAGTCCCATAAATTACATAAATATAGAGAGATATTTAAATCTGTTTTCTTGCCCGATGAAGGCCAGCCCGCGCCGCAGCTGAGTCAGTAAATTATGTTACGTCCCAACTATGACCTCTCAGTTTGTTTCGGCGATTCTTCTCAGAGCTAGTACTAGGAAACGCCGTGGCCATCAAACCATTACAAGAACCTTTCGATCCAGCCATCCCTTACTGTCCTCTCTAGCGAGGTTGGTACCCCACAGGGGGTGCGCTTAGTGCGTAGTCGCCCTTATTTTTAGTTTAGTTTTTAAGTTTCCCTGGCTGGAGGCTTTAATTTTACTTAAGGCATCCACAGGAAAGTCCAGTTAAGTAGTCACGGCCTGTCATGGTCAACTACGAGATGCCAATATCAAAAAACAAAAAATCTATTTAGTGAATCCCCGTGTTACCACGAGATGCCGTTCCCATCTCACCGTAATAATTTTGGTAATTGGAGCTGTAATTTGAACTAATGCTAAGGTAGTAATGTATGTACATGCTGTTCAAGACGAAACAATAGTAATTAACGTAAAAAGTTCGAAAGTTTTAGATCAAGCTCGATAGATGGCGCTGGCGTGGAGTTACATCTTGCTATGGTTTCGTTCCCACGATTTAATTAGGGTCTCAATCACTATGCGTACTTATTGCTACTAAGTTATAAATAAACATAGATTGTATGAATAAAAAATACAATGGCTATTACATATCGGCCATCAGCAGTCGCCAGTCTCCCAGAACATGTTGCATAATATTTCTTGGCCAAACTTAGGATTATGGATAACTCTCTTTGTGAATGCGGTTTGGATGAAGGAAACGTGGACCATTTATTTTTCTCCTGTCCTAAATTACACTTCTCCATATTCCTCGTCCTACCTCGGTCAAATGCCTACTTCCTTTTGTGTTTACACGTTTTATATTCAAATTTATTGAAATTAATAAAATTAAGCTGTAACTTTTTCTTTTTTTCTCTCGCACTGTTCCTTCACAGTCCGTCGTGATATAGTCATTTTCGTATCCATAATCTGTGATGTTACTACCTATCTGTTAATCTGCGAAGAAATATTTTTTATTTTAACTTAACAAGAAATATATTATTATTATTTTAATTCGCGCTAAATACTCTCCAGCGTTTGATGGTTTATTAATCGTTCGCACGTGATATTGGCAAAATTGTGGCGTCTCTCTCACAATTGTATTGAATTGAATGTTGTATAATACCATCCAAATGTCAACGCAATCGGTGTGTTCCGGTTGAATGGCACTTACGATTTAAATTCTTTTAACACTGCCGACGCATTTGGTGCGTCTACCATTTTTGAGTGAGTTTTTCTTATTTAGGGTTTCTTTTATATTGAAAACACATTTAATTATGTATTTTCTATTCTAATCATTAAAGATATGTATTAATTAAGTGGCACCTGGGCGAACTTTTTAAAATTTAGGTGGCAATGAATGGATTAACTTTAATTAAATACAGTATGTTACGAAAACCCTGTCCGACCCATAAGGATAATAGAGGTTAGGTAAACACATGACCAAATATAATATAAAATTTTACGTATTCATCATAGTACCAATACAAATGAATTTTGAAATAATCTTTTTTTCCAACGAATTAATTCCAATTTCCCCGAAATTTGGTAATTTTTAAAAAGTGACAACACCGGTATTATTATGAGCGAATAGCGATGCGACCACGTGCCGCGTGTCCTGCCGCCCGCCCCCCGCGGTCGGAAGGCGCAGGGTGGTCAACGCACATTTAATAAGTTACCTCCTTTTGCGAAATAATATTTATTTTTTTTAGGGGGATTTTTTTTTTAAGTAAAGCCTGGTTTTGTATGCATTAGTAGAATCAGTTATCGATACCTAACAACACCTTCACGGGTCGGACAGGGTTTTCGTAACATACTGTATAACCAGCTAAGATCAGGACACAGTTGTGCTTTTATTTCAGCCCGATTAATGAACACACAAGTGAGTTCAAACCATTTACTACTCTGTAATAAACACATACTTAGGTACACTTCCTTGCATTCAATCATGCAGCCTTCAGGTCAAAATAAGTATTCCAATACTTTTAGATGCTGTCCTGGTTGTCTTCCACGATACAAGGACTCACTGTTCATCCACAATCAGTTCACAGACATAGTCCTCAACTTTAGTGCTAAGTTTCGACGACTCAGCGCCATCTCAGCGTTGGGAATTATACCTACGCTGAATGGTTCTCTGATGAAGGTTAGTTCTTTATAATACAGAATGGTGCTGACAATACGACAATAAATGAAAACACGAACAATGCTGCGCATAAAATTGCAAACGGAATAGAACATCCTTTAATAATATTGGTTCACTGACCTCCGATCGGCGACAGCGCGATCCTGTATCGACTTGTTTTTTACGCGCCATTATTATTAAAGTTTGGTACCGCAGGATGCGGCGGTAATTAACCTGCAAGCGCTTCCTTATCAACATGTAGTACCTACATCATGTGAAAAATGAAAAATAATTTCCTGTGACTAAACTAATGGACATATTTATATGATTTTTTATGGGTAAACTGAGAATGTGTTGAGGTACACGGTGTTTAATTTATTGTCGTATTGTCAGCACCACTCTGTATGGAGCGAGCTCCTTGCTCTAAATTGGGCACAAATCCAGATAGTGGCTTGCTACTGATACTTTCTGGATGGGTGATCATAATAATGTTTTGTCCGACCTGGGAAACGAACATAGGCCTTCATATTCAAGGGCATTGCTTGCGGCTACAAAACCAATGCAGCTGTCGAAGTAGGCAATAGGAGGAAGGTTAAATAAAACAAATTATTATATTGGAAACAATTATAATTTCATAAATTAAATTGAGTATTTGACCACATAAATACATATTACAATTACACTATTATTTAGAGATTCTTTTCTTACTGTATAGTAAAATTAACTAATATCACATTTAATTGGGCCATACACAGACAAATTGCCTCAACAATGAGTTTTCTTAATATGACATAATTATGGGCAAACACCAATCCGATGTGTGTTTAAGAATATAGTGTGTCAGCGTAATGCTGACGTCATGCAGTATCCTGCATCGCGTTAGTAGACTTGTATGCATAAACCCGACACCATTCATCGGGCAGTTGCCCACTAGACACAATACCCGTCTAGTCGAATGATCCTCATTTTTCTGTAGAGGATAAGTAAAACGAAAGCTGTACTGTTACCCCTTTATTCATAAACGTTATTTAAAGTTAAGTAGTGATTAGTGACGGTTTAGCCATACATTTTTGACGTTTGAACGTCATTTAACTTAAACCATTTATGAATAAACCGCTTTGTGTGACCAAGTATCTTGATTCTCTTTAGTTACAGGTTTCCTGAAGATCGGTGATCGCCATGATAAATATAATGGCACCAGATAATAACTTTAGTGTTACTCTCTCTAGGCAAACACACAATGATGTTTTACTGAACCAAAAACTGAAATTATACAACTTAATTTTTTGTTTAAACGAAATCCTGAATATAGTTTGTTCAGAATAAGCAACTGAATCGATTCCAATCATTTTTACAACATGTTATAAGTATTTTATCACAAATATATTTATTGCGATAGTAGATCAAGCTATCCATCCCAAACTGTCAAATATTCCCATATAACCTTGAGCCCTAATTGGGTTGTATCATAGAAAATAATTTAATGTCCATCAGATAGATTTATAAAAAATATTGAACACGTATTTTTTATTTTTTCTTTCATTCAAATACTTAGAAAGATATATTGATTTGAAATGTCGCATGACGTCACGCCGTGGTACAAAATATACCACGGCATGACGTAATTAGCCCCCACTCTGTAACTTTAATACGCTATATCTCAGTAGCTTTTGGTAATTTCGACGAAATAAAAAATACGGGTCTTAATTTTTTTTATTATCTATAAGACGGACTAATTATTTTTTTGATTTTCATACCCTGGATACATCCCTATTCTATTGCGATAAAATTGAAAATCTTATAAAGAAATCTGACAGCTTTTTGTAACTTGATGTGTTGTCCTATGTACAAGTATTTAATAATATTGATAAATTCTTAGATCTTGTCAATAAGACTATATTTAAATAGTACAGTACTTGTGAAATTATGTCCAAACTTGCACCCTCATTGCATAGGTATAAACGTTGCTCAGAGTTAACTAGTCATTACCGACTGTTTAGCCATACATTTTTGATGTTTAAACATCACTTAACTTCAATCATTGTTTATGAATAAACCCCAAAATTACTATCAATTTGAATAATTTTGAAGCGTATTGCTAATCCATTGCTACATATATACTATTAAAAAAATGTGTCAGCTCGACAACATAAATGACGCAATGTATGTTGTTGAACTGTCAAAATGAAACTCATTACTTCTGATATAGTGCGTTTCATTTAATAGTTCCTTTGCCGTCTTTGGCGAGGCTGTCAAAATGAAACTTATTCCTACTGATAATGTGGTACGCAATTATCAAAATCAAATAACGATACATTTATTATAAGTAAATACGAGTAAAATCGATGCTTTGACGAGAAATAGTGTGAAAAGTTTTATGTATTTAAATATACAGAGTGGTGCTGACAATACGACAATAAATGAAAACACGAACAATGCTGGTTCATAAGAATAATCTTTAAATTATAGAAAACAAAACCAAGCATCAAAAAAAAAATGAAAATTTCAGACAAACTAAATCGCATAAAATGCAAACGGAATAGAACATCCTTTTAAAATATTGGTTCACTGACCTCCGATCGGCGACAGCGCGATCCTGTATCGACATGCTTTTTTCGTGCCATTATTATTAAAGTTTGGTGGTCATTAATCTGTAAGCGCTTCCTTATCAACATGTACATCATGTAGGAAATGTGAAAAATTAAAAATAATTTCCTGTGACTAAACTAATGGACATATTTATATGATTTTTTATGGGTACACTGAGAATGTGTTGAGGTACACGATGTTTAATTTATTGTCGTATTGTCAGCACAACTCTATTATATATCAAAAACGTCTACCATTTAACGCAAAATCTCGTCTGTTTTGACAAATATTATTATGTATTGTATATACTTGGCTCTATATATCATTTGACACTTTATGTAGGTACTACGTATATACGAGTATAATAACGGCCATACATATGGTACTTATACATTTTTTTTTTCTTTTTACGTAATCTGTATACAGTTTGTCCAGAATAAGCAACTGAATCTGCTGACAACTGAATTATATTTTTTCCCAAATACATTTAGAAATTGTTACCGTGTGGTTACCAAACGCCCAACACAGCTGACGGATCACACAGCTCAGATAGTACTAGGCGCGTGAGACAGGTCAACGCACCCCGCACTGCACCGCTGCAGGTGCGGCCGGACGAGCGCTAAATTGACCATATTTTAGTTGGGACAATCAGGTAAAATAACGAAAACTTTGTGGTTTTTCATGATATCTTTTTGAAATTTGTACATAGATTCTTTACGTAAAAATGTTGGACACGTGTTTCGGGTTTCGCATATATTTACAAAAAATAATATTATATACCTAATGCATTATCAAATAACCTCGTAAACCTAGCCATTTATAATATTAACTTTGTTAGTGTCGGATTTACCTACGAAAATACGCGCTTTGGCCCGGAGTTGAGGTCACCATCTGTAGGCCTAGTATGAGTTTTCTTTACGAGATTCTATCGTCGATATCGAGCGCATTTGACTCATCGATTGGCCCGCTTCAAGGTTGTAAGAACTCTCAAACAAAGAGAGCGCCGAACGCGCTCGAAATCGACGATCGAGTCTCGTAATGAACATTCATACTAGGCATACTGATTGTCTCTGTAAAAATCTCACCGTGACAATTTCACGGTATTGATACCAAATAACCAAATAAACGGAGTATCTGACATCGACGCACAAACGAGTACCATGGATCCAGTACATGATTCTGAACCCCCCAGTGGTGGAATTTTTCGTCGGCTTTTTGAAGATTAAAAAAAAAAATAATTATTATAAACCAGCGCCTGACCGCAATCCCGCCTGATGGTAAGCAATGATGCGATCGTTGATAGTAAAGCGCGCTAGTTTATTAAGAGCCTATTCACTCAGAAAAACTAAGCGAATAGGAATGAAGACGGCAGTTGAACGAGGTGATGCAATGTTAAACCCAACAACACGACCAACGATGCTGTGCCAAAGGGAGATTGATCTGAAGACCCTCCACGACCAAACTCCCAAAACAACAACATTAGGCGCATCGTACCCGGCACATACCGCAACACAACTGCTCAGACCCGTCCTCCGTACGACGTCACCAGAGGTGGGTGGTAACTTCTGCCGGCGGCCGATGTTATGGCCTTTTTTTCACTGTAAATCGTTCATAATTGCTTTGCACTTTGCACTATAAAACTTTTATAACCCAATAAGATTTTAAAGTAAAAATTAATGAATTCTCTAATTACACAAAAAGCGCAATGAAAACAGAACTCGAAAAACTATCTTATCAACTGATTTAATAGAGTTCACATCAGGGATCAACGTCATACCTACAAACCCGCACGGCGGCACGCTTGCAACGTCCAAAGGCAAAGCTGACACTTTTTTAACATTGTTATTTCTGTAACCGTTCATTAACGACATAAATGACGTATCATAATTCTATTAGTGGCATGCGGTCTAGCCTTTTCGCGAAGTTTGCGTTACGATGTCAGATACATCCTGTATAATCGTGGTGCCTAGTGGTTAAAACACCAGCCTCTCAAGTATAAGTATGCGACATGCCAATTTCTTCACGATAATACATTTTTATCTTGAAAGTCATCCTTTCCTTAGGCCTACCTGATAATGTATAGTCATTTTAAACCAACTGTGTCATCTAAATAGACATCAAGATTTTATAGAGATTATTAGTTTCTACTTAAAATTACTATCCAAGCCAGAATAAGTGTCATATCATTCACTTCTTTAACACATTGAGCACTTATGTTGGATAGAGAAAAAGCATTGATATGACTGGTAGCATTGGTGGTCAGATTTTCAGTCTTCTGTCTGCCCGTAACGAGTCGGTTTTTTTTAAAATATAAATTACACACTAGCGCTTGACCGCAATCCCGCCTAGCGCACTTGTTTATTAAGAGCCTATTCACTCTAGCCTTGAAGACACTCAAATTGTAGTCCGACGGAAACACCGCCGCTGGCAAATTGTTCCAGTCCCTTGATGTACGCGGTATGAAAGAGGAGGCGAAACACTTCGTCCGAATTGTAGTGGTGTTAATGACGTAAGGGTAGAAACTCTCGTGGAACGGAGATGGGGGAACTAAATCATGCAATTCCCTCGCACACTCACCAAAATGTATCCTATAGAACACCGAAAGGCTGGCTACTCTACGCCTGTGCTCTAGGCTTTGGAGACCAACTCGAGTTAAATCTGGCTCGCCAATCAGCCTCTTCGCACGCCTCTCCACCGAATCCAACGTGGCCAGGTGACACTTAGCAGCACCAGCCCAAATGTGGCTGCAGTACTCCACACACGAACGGACCTGTGCTTTGTACAGCATTAGAAGCTGCCCTGGTGTGAAGTACCGCCGGACCTTAATAATGCAAGTTTAAATAGGAAGCCTTGTTTTAAGAAAGGACATTACTTATTTACTTATTTTGGCTTGGATACTGACCCCCATGTTCAGAAACTAAATTAAATTTAAGTTAGGTGCGTCTCAGTATTTTTATTGTATTAAGAAAAGGACAGAACATAATATGTCTGTTTAGACCTGTCAAATTAGTTAGCCATGTTTATAATCGCGTCTAAACTGCCCATGGAATATTTTTTTTTTATAATTATAAACTAGCGCTTGACCGCAATCCCGCCTGATGGTAAGCACTGATGCGATCGTTGATGGTAAAGCGCGCTAGTTTATTAAGAGCCTATTCACTCAGAAAAACTGATCGAATAGGAAGGAAGACGACAGTTGAGCGTGCGCCAAAGGGAGATTGATCTGAAGACCCTCCACGACCAAACTCCCAACACAACAACATTAGGCGCATCGTACCCGGCACACATCGCAACACAACTGCTCAGACCCGCCTTCCGTAGGGCTTCACCAGACATCATGCCGGAACACGACAAATCGCTTGGCGGCAAGGCTTTGTCTGGTGGGTGGTAACTTCTGCCGGCGGCCGATGTTATGGCCTACCACCGAGAAAATCTTAATTTGACAGGATTAAACTAAAATATTATCTTCTATCCTTTTTTTCTTAATGAAATAGAGGGGAAAAGATGCACATATCTTAAAACTAGTTTAGTATGTGAACCAGAGACTCGACGCCATTGGCTTATATTTACTAAATAAATAAATTAACTATCTACGACTTTCTTTAGACTAATGGCGCCGACTTTGTTGTTTACAAACTAAAGAAATTTTAAGTTATGTCCATCTTTTTCTTTCCATTTCGTCGAGAAAAGGACAGAAGATAAAATGTCAGTTTAGACCTGTCAAATTAGTGCGCTCATGACGTAAACTTTTTTTTTTTTTAATAATTATAAACTAGCGCTTGACCGCAATCCCGCCTGATGGTAAGCAGTGCTGCGATCGTTGATGGTAAAGCGCACTAGTTTATTAAGAACCTATCCACTCAGATTGAGCGAATAGAAAGGAAAACGGCAGTTGAGCGAGGTGATGCAATGTTAAACCCAACAACACGACCAACGATGCTGCGCCAAAGGGAGATTGATCTGAAGACCCTCCACGACCAAACTCCCAACACAACAACATTAGGCGCATCGTACCAGGCACACATCGCAACACAACTGCTCAGACCCGTCCTCCGTACCCGTACGGAATATCGAGTAACTGGCGTATTTTTAGTCGCCATGTTTATAATCGCGTCTAAACTGTCAATGGAGTATCTTAATTTGACAGGATTAAATTAAAATGTTATCTTCTATCCTTTTCTTAACGAAATGGAAAGAAAAAGATGCATATAATTTAAAATTAGTTAAGTTTGTGAAGAACAGAATCGACGAACGTATGTTAATATAAAGATAAGATTTCAATGTTGAATATCAATCAATCTGCCCAGCCAACTATGGTGGGGTCAGCTTCTATACTAACCATGGAACATTCTGATGCAGAATATCATAGAATTCATTTTTCCCGTAATTATTTCTTTTTTTTTTGTGTTTTTGCTTCATATTTACCACAAATGAAGGTATTTACTTTCTTTCTTCCTAGAATCTAAAATAGATAATGGACTTTTAAAGAGTAAATTAGGTACTTATACTAGCCTAATTTTTGGACCCTCTGTAATGTCTTAAATTTCTTTGATTCGTATGCTACATTGGTTTGGCTAGTTAAGTAAAGGTAAATATTTTTTTTTCAAATTTGTCATTCCAACACGATTCCATTGTAATTGTACTAAACGTTCGTAATCTGCTAAATTCATAATGATCGATCAATTATCGGTCAGTTGTCTCGTAATGGAATGGTGATAGAATGACATTGCCGTATTGCCATTATTATAAAACCCTTTAGTAAAATGATTTTCAAAAAACTACTGTTCAATTTGAACATTTATTAATTCGGAGTGGAGTGTCAGTGATTGGCCACTGGAAAGTCATAATGACACCATTTTGCTAGTAGATTACGAAACTTCTCAAAATCGATCATTATGAGATCATTGGTCCACCATTCTGACACTATTGTAATAACAGACTAGGGCCTCTGAAGTGACTGATATGACGTTTAGTAAGTCAACAAGGTAAGTCACGTGGCTTTTTGTTTACCTTTAGTATACTACCAAAACTGACGGAGTGTAGAACCTTTTTTTAATAACAAGTTTTTTTTAAGTTATAAACTAGTACTTGACCGCGATTCCGTCTGGTCTTATCTATATTTTTGAACTAATCAGATCATAGATCCATTAAATGCGATGCTCGATTCTTGTCATAGGAACTATCTGATATCTGCGCACACTTAAAGTATGAACTACATATAATATTAGCTAAAGACTAAAGATTGGTCCTTAGCAGCTGTGGACCAGCTGCTCCGATCAGCGTAATAATTGCTGAACGATTTTGAAGTATATTACAGATCCATTGATTCATATGTGCGAAAAATTTGTCCGCTCAACAGTGTTATAACGCAGTGGATGTAGTTGAACTGTCAAAAATGAAACCAATTTCTACTGATAATGTGTAACACAATAATCTGGCGACTGGCGGAATCCCGCCATTATTTTTCCTGACTACAATCCAATTCTTAGTTAAAAAATCAACAACGTCATAAGAAAATACTGATGAAATGGTTGCATTTTCCAAACCTTTATCGCCGGAATTATCGTTGCTATAAACAATTGACACCACATTTACTTTTCACTGCACTTTATACTTGACGAAAACGTTTAAATGTATTATTGTATAGCAGCTGTCCACGCGGACGCATTGCTCACTTAAGTAGGAGAGAGACAGATGTCGAAAGCGGATTATGCCTCTTTGTCGCTCGTTCCGCGGTCTCGCTTGCACTTTAAGCCTTAAATAGAACGGGGTAACGCCGCATGAGTCATGTTTTTTCGTGCGTGCAGTCGCTTCGATCGAATTATAAGCCGCTGTCACGTCAAAAACTACCTATATATACGTTCTACCTTACAATGGTGTCAGTGTGTTATTCGTGGTGATGTGGGACGCTGAGCTACAGACACGTGCGCGTCCAAGCTATCGGACACGCGAGACAAGCGGCGGATCCACCCGGCGCCGGGCGGTTTCTCTGTAAATAGAGGAAATTATGAGTTTTATTATATTTTTACATTTTAAAGAAACTTATAGATAGCATACACAATAAGTAAAGAAAACCCTGTCCGATCTGTAAAGGTATTGTTAGGTATATAATCTTAAAAAATACCCCCTTAAAAATTAAATATTATTTTGCAGAAGGAGGTTTATAGCTGCCGGCAAAAGTTACCACCCACCAGACAAAGTCTTGCCGCCAAGCGCCAAGCAGTCGGTCGCTTAGCTAGTTATATCCAAAACACTTCCTCGATAAAAAGGCTATCCAACACAAAAATAATTCAATTCGAATAAATAGTTCCTGAGATCCATCATCAACCTTTTTATCAAGGTGCCCACTGCTGGGAACATGTCTCGTCTCATACAGAGAAAGATTGAGCGTAATCAAGACTTAAAGTCCAGATTTCCTCAAGTTGTTTTCCTTCACCTTTTCCCAGTCATTGATGTCTAAGATATACTTAGAAAGTACATATAACTTTATAAAAGTTACATTGGTACTTGCCTGACCTGGAATCGAACCCGCACACTCATACTTCAGAGGTTGGTGTTTTAACTACTAGGCTAGCACAACAACTATGTATATATAGTTCCTGGGATAGCGCTTACAAACTCTTCAGCTTTACATAAACTCACCAGGCAACCCGTCGCTCTTCTGTGTTATCAACTGCTTTAACTCAGTGGAGAGCCTTCTCCGTCCAAATTCATACTTCGCTTCCTTAGCGAGAAGCCTTTCGCGCTGGATCTGGGTCCTCAGCTCACTTGGCACGTCAGGAATGAAGAGTTGCATCAGACCCGTCAGACCGAAGACAACATGCTGTTAGCAAGAGGAAATAATGATTTTGCAATTTACTAAAAGAAAGAAAATAAAAGTGTTTATTCCGCAATAAGAAAACGCATATTACATCACCAAGAACCTTTTTGTCGTCCCACTGCTGGGCCCAGGTCTCCTCTCATACAGAGAAGGATTGAGCGTAATCACCATGCTTGCTCAATGCGTGTTGGCGATTTCAGACCTAAAGTCCAGGTTTCTTCAAGATGTTTTCCTTCACCTTATTTTTTTTTTTTTTTTTTTTTAATAATTATAAACTAGCGCTTGACCGCAATCCCGCCTGATGGTAAGCAGTGATGCGATCGTTGATGGTAAAGCGCGCTAGCTTATTAAGAGCCTATTCACTCAGAAAAACCGAGCGAATACGAAGGAAGACGGCAGTTGAGCGAGGTGATGCAATGTTAAAGCCAACAACACGACCAACGATGCTGCGCCAAAGGGAGATTGATGTGAAGACCCTCCACGACCAAACTCCCAACACAACAACATTAGGCGCATCGTACTCGGCACACATCGCAACACAACTGCGACAACATTGGCCTGATGTCAGAGACAGCCAATTTACTAACATAACCGTTAGTAAGACGGCAAGTAATTCAATCATGATTAAAATGGCTGATTAGACAAGGAGATGACAGTGTTTTGAGCGACCCCATTGAAATAGCTAACGCTTTTCACAAACATTTTAAGGTGTGCTCGCGTTTGGATAACTTTGGCGAGTTGTCTAAAAATGCCGCTGGGGCGGTCGTGACCGGGGTACACCCTGTCAGGTTCTCTGCTAAGAAAGTTGCGAGAAGTATACAGAACATGGTGAGGGGTAAGTCTCCCGGTCACGACAGCCTCAGTGTCGAACATCTTAAACACGCTGGGGTACACTTACCACGAGTGCTGGCTATGTTTTTTAACCTTTGTCTAAGTCATAGTTACTTACCTGCCCAACTTACTAAAACGATCGTTGTGCCAGTAGTGAAGAATAAGACGGGCGATACCTCCGATATCTCCAATTATAGGCCGATATCACTTGCTACTGTCTGTCCTAAGGTATTGGATAGTCTGCTTGATAAAATACTGGCTAAGCATATCATTCTCGAGGATGGTCAGTTTGGCTTCAGACCAAACTTGTCGACAGATAGTGCAATTTTGTGCCTTAAGCAGACTATCCAATATTATACTGACAGAAAGACTCCTGTAATAGCTTGTTTCTTGGATTTATCGAGGGCCTTCGACCTTGTCAATTATGACCTACTCTGGCATAAGCTCACTCAGGACACTAGTGTGCCCTCTGACGTTATATCATTATTCAGTTTTTGGTATAGCAGTCAGAGGATTACGGTAAGGTGGGCAGGCTCCTACTCTGAAATGTATGGGTTGGACTGTGGGGTAAGACAGGGAGGTCTGAGCTCCCCCCGTCTTTTCAATCTGTACATAAATAAGCTGATAGGTGAGCTCAGCAGCACCAAAATCGGTTGTCACGTGGACGGTGTTTGCGTGAACAATATTAGTTACGCTGATGATATGGTGCTGCTGAGTCCATCTATCGGTGCTTTAAGAAAGCTCCTTGAAATATGTGAAAGGTATGCAGTGAGTAACTTGACCTATAAACAGTTGCCTGAAATCTCTCTCTCTGGGTCTACTTTAGGGCGGGTTGCAAAGTTCAAGTATTTGGGTCACTGGGTCACTGATGACTTAAAGGATAATGTGGATATCGATAGGGAGCGCAGGTCGCTGGCTGTCCGTTGCAACATGCTGGCTCGCAGGTTTGTGCGCTGTTCTAAATCTGTTAAGATAACGCTTTTTAAGGCCTTCTGCCAGTCGTTTTACACGTGCAGCCTGTGGACCACGTATACCCAGCGGGCATACAGCGACCTGCGCGTACAGTATAATAACGCATTCAGGGTGCTCTTGGGGTTGCCGTGGCGTTGTAGCGCGTCAGGGATGTTCGCGGAGGCGAGGGTCGACGGGTTCGCCGCGATCATGCGGAGGCGGTGTGCTTCCATGATGGCGCGATTGCGCTCCTCCTCCAATGGCATCCTGAATGTGTTTTCGGATCGGTGGGACTCGCCCCTCTTATGCAGGTGGATGGGAGTCCACACCCACTTTAGTTAATTTATTACTAACATTAGGCTAAGCTCTACTTGTACTAACACTATATGGATATTTATGTTTTTTAAATCCGAAATAATTTTTTATTTATTTATTTATCACACAGTGTTTTTCTACTATACTAGTGCTTAACTTCAATCCCGCCTGATGGTAAGCAGTAATGCTATCGTTGATGGTAAAGCGCGCTAGTTTATTAAGAGCCTATTCACTCTAGCTTTGAAGACACTTAAATTGTAGTCAGACGGAATTACCGTCGTCTGGCAAACGGTTGGTTCTTCGAAATACCTACTCGGTATAAAAGATAAGAAAAAGACCGTAGTTGTGTCAAAAACGTAAGGGTGTACACACGTCGCACGACGGATCGTCCGATGATGGAACGAAGATGGGGGAATTAAGTCATGCAAGGCTTGACCACTCTCCAAATTTAAACACTAATACCGCTATTCGATAACAGATGGCGCTCAAGTAATGTACTTTTCAGCATAACCAGCACTAAAATATTGCAACATTTATTAATCTAATTTCAATACTTGATAAGAGATGGCGCTGTTTACGTCTTAACTATTTCTTAGCAGATTCCGCAATGAATCGCTAGATGGCAGATTTAACAATTTTCTTTTTATTCTAGTTCGGTTAATCTCAAATGAAATCTCTCTTTTGAATTTATAATATTAGTTTTATGGATAAAGATTGGTTTTAGAATTTCAGACAATAATGGCACCAGATCGCTTGTTCATCAACTAAACTAAATTTAATTACAGTGTATTTTTTTCTTCCTATTTCATTAAGAAAAGGACAGGAGATATCCTTTTTTTTTTTTAATTAAAATATAAACCAGCGCTTGACCGCAATCCCGCCTGATGGTATGCAGTGACGCAATCGTTGATGGTAAAGCGCGCTAGTTTATTAAGAGCCTATTCACTCGAGCCTTGAAGACACTCAAATTGTAGTCCGACGGAAACACCGCTGCCGACAGATTGTTCCAGTCCCTCGATGTACGCGGTATAAAGGAGGAGGCGAAACGCTTCGTCCGGATTACGATCCGGACGAAGCGTGTTGACAACATAAGGGTGGAAAGTTGTGCGAGGTGTTAACAACATAAGGGTGGAAAGTCGTTCGATGGTGGAACGGAGATGGGGGAATTAAATCGTGCAATTCCCTCGCACACTCCTGTAAAATTAGTCGCCATATTGCTTATAATTACACTTAATTTGTCTATGGAGTCTCTTAATATCACAGTAATAAAATCTTCTATCCTTGTCTTAATCAAATATAAAGAAAAAGACATTGAATTTAAATATAGCTTAGTTGTGCACAAAACTATCGGCGTTTTTATAAAATTTAGACGATGAATATTTGGTCATTTTCCATTAAGGGTGTCATTTTCATGGAACGGTTGGCGCCAGTGCTTACCTCAAAAATGACGACGAAGGCAAGTCTAGCCGCGAACACGTGCCAGTAGTGTGGCGACAGACCGTACGGGTCGGCGTGTTCGGGCGGGTTGCGATACCCGCGGTAAGCACACACTGGTGGGTCCACCTCGTTCTCATCCGCGCCCCAGTCTTCCCTGTAATCTGACGTGTTGAACCCTGCCAAAAAGCAATGATGAAATCATAAAAGTTCATCATCATCAACATCATCACCGACATAATCACCATCATCATAATCACCATCCTCATAATAACCATCAACATAATAACCATCAACATAATAACCATCAACATAATAACCATCAACATAATCACCATCATCATAATCCCCATCATCATAATCACCATCATCATCTTCAACAGCCTATAACAATCCACAGAGACGGAGAATATCTTTACTCCACCTAGCCTGAGGGCGTCCTACCTTTTTTTTGGGTGGGAAATCTCCCAATGACTTCCCCGGGCGGAACGGAGGGGCGTGTCAGACTTATACTGACTCACCTACCCTACCTATGTTCATTCGCTTACCTGTGCTCCAGGGACCACATGCCAATGTAACATCGTTTCGTAGCGAAGAGGAATCGAATACCGAACCAACCAATGGCGGAAACGATCGACCACGTGATTTATCGCGTCGCGTGGTCAATCGTTTTCATTTTAACTTTGTGGTTTAGGGGCCTTTCAAATATTACGTAAGCAGATTTATTACAATTATTTACCCCCCCATCCCCCATGTCAGCAAAAGTAAGCAAAACTCTTACCCCCTTCCCCTATGCTTACGTAAACATTTTTCAATTATAAATGTATCTATTTTATATTTATAATTATAATGTTATATAATATTTATAATTTTAAAAATATGAAAATAGATTTAAGATAGATATTAGATTTTACTTATACAGTATTCAACATAGAGTAAGGGACAAAAATATTATAAACTTATGAACAAAACATTCCAAGCATATAACAACATTTCAAGTAAATAACTACGGATGACGTAATCATCATCTAGACTCCCCTACCCCCCCATGTCATCCAAAATTAACAAAACAAAGACCCCTCCGCCCCCCAATAGTGCTTACGTAATACTTGAACGACCCCTTACCATAAATTCATCATTCATCAATTCATGGCATAAATTCTTTACATAAAAATAATAGATAAGTGTTCGGGGTTTCACATTTATACAAAAAATAATTTTGTATATCGGAAATAATCTTTTGTAACTTACATGATAAGGAGTGGTCAATGTAACCAGCTAGCGTGTTATCGGGCGAGTACACATATTTATAGACCATGCGAGGTATAAAGTCGCTCGTATAGGCTATCACAAACGCCTGAAACAAACAATAATATATTGATGAGGAATCTCTTTCTTTCTTTTCTTTAGAGTGAATACTACTTCAACTCTTCAATGGCCTCTGTGGTTAGATACCACAATTTTGCCAATAACACGTGTAACAAATTGTAGAAATTCTTTAAAATTTGATTTCACAATAATGGCGGATATCGCCAATGACAGTTGTAAATACGGCCGCGTGAGCCGTTTACTAGGAGATTTGATGCAAAGCCATGATGTGGCCACTATGCTGCGATATTTCAATGTTCTTTATGAATTATTCACTGAATGCACTTTTTACTACATAAATCACGCGTTTTTATTTAGTAAACAACACTATAAATAATTTTAAAAGCCCAATGAAAAATGCGTGTGACACTCATCTTGGCTTTCCTGTCAAAACTCCCAGGAATCTCTTTCCCTTTCCCTTCCTCGAGTTGGGAAGCCGCGTCAACATAATTTGCATAAAGCTCAAGTCAAAATCTTTGAAATCTATTTTTTATTTGTGACAAGTGAAGCCGTTGGCGACTATTCTGCCAATATCAAAAGTGGATTGGAGAAGCAAGAGTGTAAATCATGACCATCATCATCATCGTGTTTGACACATCATGGGAGTTTTGACAGGAAAGCTAAGATGAATGTCACGCGCATTTTTCATTGGACTTTTAAAATTATTTATAGTGTTGTTTACTAAATAAAAGTGCGTGATTTATGTAGTAAAAAGTGCATTCAGTAAATAATTCATAAAGAACAGTGAAATATCGCAGCATAGTGGCCTCATCAAGACTTTGTCTCAAACCTCCATCGTAAGACGGGTCACGCAGCCGTCTTTTTGAACTGTGATTGACGATATCCGCCATTATTGTGAAATGTATTTTTTTTAAAGTATTCTATAATTTGTTACACGTGTTATTGGCAAAATTGTGATATCTATTCCACAGAGGCCATAGATCAAAGTTAGGTTGAATCTCATCTAGAAAAAAAAAAGGAAGAAAACAAAAAAAAAATACGATGCTACATTGTACCTACGTGCTAAATCGGGATTTACTCGAGCGTCATAGAGACTTGTTGAGTGCGAGGCTTAGATGATAAGAAAATAAAATGTCATATGATATATACCTACCTTTTTATAGGTGGGGTGAGCAGCTATAGATTTTCAAAAATATAAAAAAAAAACTGTTGCGTGGAGATACGTCAGATTAAGGTTTTTATTTTTATTATAGATTGTATGTAGTAGCTGGATATACTACTGTGATATTGTGCTATAACTACTTACATTGGAAACGACGGCAGCGTATGTAATTCCTTTCAGAATGCCGTACCTAAAACAAACAATGTTATGAGAATACTAGTTGCGCCCCACTAGTACACCTGAATAAGTTTCCATCTCATGGGAATATCGAATCGGAATATCAAAAAGTCCGATAAGCAAAAAAAAAAAAAACAGATCATTAGTCAAATCAAAAGTTATTTATTCAAATCAGGCTGAGAATTTGCACTTTTTGAACGTCAATATTACATAAGACAGTCCCCCAAAACGCCCACCCATCGACACTTCCTAGTGCTTTCGCTGAGAAGTAGTGGCAGAAGAAATTAATCCAATCTGATTGAACTGGCCAATTTAGCCAGTTTTTGGGGCTTTGAAACCCCAAAAACTAGCCAAATTGGTTCCTCACCTTAATGTTAAGAAAAAGTAATGTTTGTTGCAAAACCAAAGATATCAACCACTTTTTCAAGAATTAAATCCAAGTAAACCAATAAAATCAAGTTTTCTTAGTATTCGATTGTTTGATATCAACAAACAGGCTCCAAATTGTCTTTTGTTTCTTTAAATTCTGTGTTCGAAATTCAAAAAAAAAGACTATTGAATGAAATTGTGAATGTGTCAGGTTCAAAACTGCATAAAAACTTTTTGCTCGACCTAATATAAAATTTTAACTAGGACCAAACGAAACTGAAAATGGAAGGTGGGCCAATAGATGTGTCCAGAACTGTAAATATAAAGGATCATTATATCTGGTGGAAGTATACTCGTATAGCCGGGTACAAGGTATCTTACACAACAACACAACATAGGTAATCCTATATCATTCCCACTGTTGGGACAGAGGCCTCCTCTCGATCAAGGGGAGAGGGTCGTAATCTACCACGCTGGCCCAGTACGGGTTGGTAGATGTCAAATGTCTTCAAAGTTTTGGCTCTAAGACACGTCAGCTTCCTCACGATGTTTTCCTTCACCTTTCGAGAGCTGTGGTGATGGAATAATTTACATGTGGCAGTCATCACCCCATTCTATGTCATTATGTGATTATGATGCAATCTAAAACCCTATAACATCATCATCATCAACCTTCATATCGTCCCAATACTGGGCACAGGCCTCCTCTCATACAAAGAAGGATTGAGCGTAATCACCACGCTTGCTCAATGCGGGTTGGCGATTTCAGACTTAAAGTCCAGGTTTCCTCAAGATGTTTTCCTTCACCTTCAGTCATTGGTGGCCAAGATATACTTAGAAAGTGCATATAACTTTAGAAAAGTTGCATTGGTACTTGCCTGACCTGGGATCGAACCCGCGCACTCATACTTGAGAGGCTTGTGTTTTAACCACTAGGCCACCACGACTTCGACAATATATACTATCCCCCTTATTCATAAAAACTGCTTAAAGTTAACGAGTGATTAGCGATTCTTTAACCATACATTTTTGACCTTTTAACGTCACTTAACTTAAATCATCCTTTATGAATAAACACCACAGTGTTTAAGGGGTTTATTCATAATTGATTTTTAAAGTTAAGTGACCTGCAATCGTCTAAAATGTATGTTTAAAAAATCGCTAATCACTAGTTAACTTTAAGCAGCGTTTATGAATAAGGGGGAATATGTAAAGAAAACCCCGTCCGACCCATAAGGGTAATAAAGGTTAGGTAAACACATGACCAAATATAATATAAAAATTTACGTAATCATCATAGTACCAATACAAATGAATTTTTAAATAATCTTTTTTTCCCGCGAATTAATTCCAACTTCCCCGAAAATTGGTAATTTTAAAAAAGTGGCAACACCATTTTGACGGTATTATTATAAGCGATGCGACCACGTGCCGCGTGCCCTGCCTCCCGCCGCCCGCGGAAGGGTTGCCTACCGCACATGTATTAAGTTAACTCTTTTTTGCGAAATAATATTTATTTTTTTAGTGGATTTTTTTTAGTTTAGCCCGGATTTGTAGATATTAGTAGAATCAGTTATCGATACCTAACAACACCTTCACGGACAAGGTTTGCTTTACATATTATACAAAGCCTAAATGAGTGCAGATCATATTACTCCTGATACATTCCCTTAATTCACATTGTACCAAATCCATATGCCTACGCAAAGTATGGCGCCTGATGGGGCTCGTACCTGCGAGGCTGCGACCTAGAACTTAGACCGCTGGTCTCGTACTACGTATCATCATCATCATCAACCTTTTATCGTCCCACTGCTGGGCACAGGTCTCCTCTCATACACAGAAGGATTGAGCGTAATCACCACGCTTGCTCAATGCGGGTTGGCGATTTCAGACTTAAAGTCCAGGTTTCCTCAAGATGTTTTCCTTCACCTTCAGTCATTGGTGTCCAAGATATACTTAGACAGTGCATATAACTTTAGAAAAGTTGCATTGGTACTTGCCTGACCTGGAATCGAACCCATGCACTCATACTTGAGAGGCTGGTGTTTTAACCACTAGACCACCACGACTTGTAAAAAAAACCCTATATATATTAACTTAAATTATAACAGCCTCATACAAAGCCTAAATGAGTGCAGACCATTTTACTCCTGATGCTGATACATTCCCTTAATTCACATAGTACAAAATCCATATGACTACGTAAAGTATGGCGCCTGATGGGGACCGTACCTGCGAGGCTGCGACCTAGAACTTAGGTCGCCTACTGAATATTGAAAATGCTATGCGCTCTGTATGATGGTGTCAGGATACCATTACTCTGCTTCCTGTCCTATGGGGGTTGTAGTCGACTTTCGTCTCAAAGTATTTGGGGTACAGAGACTGAGGATTGCAGACGCTAGTGTCATGCCAAAGGTAACTGGAGCTAATACTAATGCTGCGACTATAATGATTGCAGAAAGAGCAGCTGATTTTATTAAAGAAGATAATCACTTACAGGCTTAAGTTGTATTGTTTTATAATTTGATAAGTATCACCTACGTTTTGTTAAAGTATAGTTATTTGTGTATCTACGTTATTTGGTTATATACCACCTTATTCGTGGACGCTGCTTAACTGGTGGTTGGCGGTTCTTTGAGCATACATTTTTGGCCTTTTGACGTCACTTACGTGGACGCTGCTTGGAGTTAGCTGGTGGTTGGCGGTTCTTTGAGCACACATTTTTGGCCTTTTGACGTCACTTAGCTTTGGTTATCGTTTGTGAATGAACCCCTTAAAAACACTGTGGTGTTTATTCATAGGGAATGTTTTTGAGGTGGGTGACGTTAGAACGTCGAGGGTTTGTGTTTGGGGAGTTGCTGATCGCTGGTTGGCTTTGGGGGCGTTTTTAACTGAGGGGGATTATTAATAAGGAAAAAAAATGGTATGGGTAATAATTAATACAAAATATGTTTTGCTGTATTAAGAGCTGTTATAGTGAGTGTGAGTACCAATACAAACCATTTCTGGTTTAATGGTACAAAACGAACAAACCTGTAATAAATAAACATAAATAAAAAAATACGAGTGTGCTTATGACCACACGACTGAAGTGAAACTTCTTTCGCTCCATCTGTATGTATATATACTAGCTGACCCGGCGAACTTTGTTCCGCCTTAAAGGCAATAAATATCACATGATCACATTTTTTACTTTTTAAATTAGGAACACTGTAAATAAAAAATAAAAAGTATTCCATGATTTTTTTATTTGTCATTTATTTAGTGTAGCACCTTGTGAAAGAAATGAATTTCTACTTGTGCTTCGTAAATTATCTAGCTATTGATCTCTGAGATGTCGTGGTGGCCTAGTGGTTAAAACACCAGCCTCTCTTGTCTGATTGCGCGGGTTCGATTCCAGGTCAGGCAAGTATCGATGTAACTTTTCTAAAGTGATATGTACTCTCTAAGTACAATATCTAGAACACCAATGACTGAACGTGAAAGAAAAAATCTTGAGGAAACCTGGACTTTATAAGTCTGAAATCGCCACCCCGCATTGAGCAAGCGTGGTGATTACACTCAATCCTTCTCTGCATGAGAGGAGACCTGTCTCCAGCAGTGGGACGATAAAAAGATTGATGATGATGATGATGATCTCTGAGGTTTGTTCGCCGATTTCGCATTGTCAACGGAACAGTTTCACGGACTGCCGCCTCCCTTTGCTCTTGTGAGTGTTGATCAGAATGTTTCGATTTACTCTTGCATTACCGCTTTGTCGAGAAAGATTTGATGGTCTTGGTCACGGCATGATATTTTTATTGATGATAAATGGCACAGCAATACAATATTAGAAATTTTGAAGTTGAAGTTGGCTTTGTGGTTTTTTATTAGAAACTTTAAACCAGCAGAGAGTATTTATATTCTTTGCTTTAAACGATTGCTTCAACCGGTTAGACTTTTTTTTAAATATGCTCAGCTGTCATTTGCTTTTTGTTATACCATTTTTGGTATATGAATTGCTGACTTACATTTTGAATGAGTTGGAATATGTCTTATGTCACGTCACACGGGAACGACGGGGACGGGTTCTTAACTACCTCCCACCAATATTCAGCTAAATCGGTTCAGCCGTTCTTGAGTTATATATAAATAGTGAATAAGCAACTGAATCGATTCCAATAATTTTTACACCATGTTATATTTTGTCCCAAATACATTTAGAAATTGTTACAGTGTAGTTACCGAGTGCGTCACGCAGCTTACGATACAACATCATAGTATTGTGCGCGCGCAACAGCTGACGCTAGAGGTCAATGCACCGCGCTTGCTCGCCCGCGGATCTTTGACCATATTTATGGTCGGACAACGAAGTAGAATACACGTAGCAAGCTTATTATAACTTTGTGGTTTTTCATTATATCTTTTTGAAATTTTGTACATAATATTATTAACTTAAAAATACTGGACACGTGTTTCCTACTTTGTGCAGGTGCAAGCTACCAGGGTAGCACAAAACTGTAAGAGAAGTCGAAACAATAAACCTCATTCATTCATCATTATCACAAATCATCATAATACATGAAAGAAGTTTTATTGTGCATAGTTTGTGGACGTGCAAGGTACCAGGGTAGCACAAAAGTGTAGGAGAAGTCGAAACAATGAAGCTAATTCATTCTCATGGGATCGACGGGAACGGGATAAAAGGTATCCTATGTCCTTTTCCTAGTTTTTAGCTACCCCCCTACCAATTTTCAGCCAAATCGATGGAGCCGTTCTTGAGTTATAAGTGGAGTAACTAACACGACTTTCTTTTATATATATAGATAGTGAATAAGCAACTGAATCGATTCCAATAATTTTGACACCATGTTATATTTTGTCCCAAATACATTTAGAAATTGTTACAGTGTAGTTACCGAGTGCGTCACGCAGCTTACGATACATCATCATAAGTATTGTGCGTGCGCAACAGCTGACGCTAGAGGTCAACGCACCGCGCTCGCTCGCGCGCGGATCTTTGACCATATTTATGTTGGGACAACCAAGTAGAATACTCGTAGCAAGCTTATTATAACTTTGTGGTTTTTCATTATATCTTTTTGAAATTTTGTACATAATAATATTATCAACTTAAAAATACTGGACACGTGTTTCCTACTTTGTGGAGGTGCAGGGTACCAGGGTAGCACAAGAGTTTAGGAGAAGTCGAAACAATAAACCTAATTCATTCATCATTATCAAATAATCGTAATACATGAAAGAAGGTTTATTGTGCATATTTTTTTGACGAGCAAGGTACCAGGGTAGCATAAAAGTGTAGGAGAAATCGAAACAATAAAAAAGCTCATTCATCATTATCAAATCACCATAATACATGAAAGAGGTTTTATTGTGCATAGTTTGTGGAAGTGCAAAGTACCAGGGTATCACAAAACTGTGGGAGAAGTCGAAACAATAAACGTCATTCATTCATCATTATCAAATAATCATAATTACATGAAAGAAGGTTTATTGTGCATATTTTTTTGACGTGGAAGGTACCAGGGTATCACAAAACTGTAGGAGAAGTCGAAACAATAAACGTCATTCATTCATCATTATCAAATAATATCATAATTACATGAAAGAAGGTTTATTGTGCATATTTTTTTGACGTGGAAGGTACCAGGGTATCACAAAACTGTAGGAGAAGTCGAAACAAAAAACGTCATTCATTCATCATTATCAAATAATCATAATACATGAAAGAAGGTTTATTGTGCATATTTTTTTGACGTTCAAGGTACCAGGGTAGCATAAAAGCGTGGGAGAAGTCGAAACAAAGAAGCTCATTTATTCCCACAGGAACGACGGGGAGCGGCATAGAAAGTATCCTATGTCCTTCTCCCAGTTCTTAGCTACCTCCTTACCAATTTTTAGCCAAATTGGTATAGCCGTTCTTCAGTTATAAATGATGTAACTAACACGACTTTCTTTTATATATATAGATATATATGTGTGTGTACAATATATACATGTATACACATATACATATATTAATTTTCTATAAATATTTAAATTTATTTCATGGTTTCATTGGTAAATTAATATTTTTGCATAGATCTTCTATTTTTATTAAAAAAAAAAACTCGTTGTAGATCTTGTAGTACCAAGCTCGCGCCACGGGCGCCTCTGTACTTATATCCCCCACTTAACTTCCGTTCGCCTTGCCCGATCACTTTTCGTAACGCTTACGTCACGCGTTCGCCAGCTTACTCCCCAAGTCAAACGTGCGTAAAGAAGTTTCACTTCAAAAATAACAACAAGCATTCGTGACTACGTATATCAACTTGGAAATGACTTTCCGGATTGAACATACCAGGCACCAATATCTTCAACCCTCTCAGCCAATGGCCTGCGAGCTTGCGTGACCATCTTGTAAGCGTCCAGTCGTATCTCAGCGATGTTGTTCAGCAGAGCAAATAGTGGAGCAAGAGGAAACGCAGCCACGAAGAGCGTTACGAATCCATATTGGAGGACTGGGAATAGAAAACGGAAAGGTGAGAGAATGAGACCTTTGTAGTGATATCAACTTCAACACTTGATGAATGGCCCCTGTTAAATAGATACCACAATTTTGCCAATAACACGTGTACCAAATTATACAGTATGTTAAGAAAACTCTGTCTGACCCGTGAAGGTGTTGTTAGGTATCGATAACTGATTCTACTAATGGATACAAAACCGGGTTAAACTTAAAAAAAAATCCCCCTAAAAAAATAGATATTATTTCGCAAAAAGAGGTAACTTAATAAATGTGCGTTACGCGGCACGTGGTCTCATCGCTATTCGCTCATAATAATAACGGTGTAGTCTCTTTTTTTAAAATTACCAAATTTCTGGGAAGTTGGAATTAATTCGCGGGAAAAAAAGATTATTTCAAAATTCATTTGTATTGGTACAATGATGATTACGTAAAATTTTATATTATATTTGGTCATGTGTTTACCTAACCTTTATTATCCTTATGGGTCGGACAGGGTTTTCTTAACATACTGTATACAATTTCCCAACCTATCTGTCTGTTGGGCAAGTGCCCGCCAGACATAACACCCCTCTGGTCGGATAATCCTCCCTTTTCTATGGATTATGAGTGAACTTTACTCCAGCTTCCTCATACCTCTAAACTTCGCCAACAGCCGATCGATTCGGTAAAAAAAATTATCGTGGAAATTAATATAGTTGGAATGACACTGATACTGAGTTATACAGGATGTTTCTGACATCGTAACGCAAACTTCGCGAAAAGGCTGGACCGCATGCCACTAATAAAATTATGATAAGTCATTTATGTCGTTAATGAGCGGTTACAGAAATCACAGTGTTTTAAAAAAGGTGTCGGCTCGGCCTTTGAACGTTGCAAGCGTGCCGCCGCTCGTGTTTGTAGATACGACGTTGACCCCTGATGTGAACTCTATTAAATCAGCTGATAGGATAGTTTTTCAAGTATTGTTCATATTGCGCTTTTTTTTGTAATTAGCGAATTAATTAATTTTTAGTTCAAAATCTTATTGGGTTATAAAAGTATAGCAGTTATGAAGGGTCTATATTGAAAACATTGCATATTATTATTTTTTTTTAATCGGGCAAAAGCCGACGCAAAAATTTACCACTGGGGGTTCAGTATCATGTACTGGATCCATGGTACTCGTTTGTGCGTCACCAATAATTGATTAAAATCAAATAATACAATCACAAAGGTAAAATAACAGCTCATCAATTACTTATAGGTAAACACAACATGCATACAAAAAATTAATTAGGGAGATAAGCTAACTTACTTGACAATAAGCGCTAAAATTGATAAAATTATAACATTGGTATGACATTCCGAATAAAAATTTAAAAAGCAAAAAATTGAGGTTTTTTAAACTATAACATTACTAGAATTTAAAAATAAATTAGAAGAAACTCTTAATAAATTAGTAACATTAAGTAAATTCATAATTTTTTTTAACTCGAAATGTCTCGATTCTCTCTTCATCTAAGTTTTACACGGTGAGACGGTTACAGTATCGCACTGCAGGCGGTTAACTAAATGGCTAATGTGACACTCACTCATTTCCAGGTACTCATCAAAGAGTGCTAGTCTCCCCGGGTCCTGCAGATGGTAATCCTGTTCCCACGCCATGTGGGGCTTGCTCAGGTCTCTGGTCACCGCCCGATGGGACCTCTGTCGCCACCAGTTGTTGAACTTCCTGCAAAGAGAGGTTTGAGATATGTTAACACACTTTACTACGCCAAAAATGCGTTGTGAGCACCTCGCGTTTCGCTCATCGTGTTGGTGAGCGAAACGCGCCTTTTGATCACTAACCAACATTTCACTAATTATACACATTCACAATTACATCTGTGCATACGGATATCCGAGCTCGACGAAGTTATTGAGGAACTGTTTGCTAAGAATGAGTAAACATGTAATTATAATTTTTTGATATAATAGTTTTTCTTTTTTTTTTTTTAGTATACATTAATGATTTACCATTCTATTTAAAGGGCATCTGTGACGTTGTGTTGTTTGCAGATGATACCTCTCTAATTTTTAAAGTAGACAGGAATAGACATAATTTTGACGAAGTAAACAGTGCACTCTCAACAGTTACAGATTGGTTTACGTCAAATAACCTAGCTCTTAACCCCAAGAAAACAAAATGTGTAAAGTTCGCCTTGCCTAACGTTAGAAATTTAGGACCTAACATCGTTTTAGATAAAGAGGTGCTTGAAACTGTGGGCTCGGCAGTTTTTCTGGGAATAACAGTAGATGCCAAACTTCAGTGGGGACCACACATATCAACCCTAGCAGGAAGGCTCAGTTCGGCCGCCTACGCCGTCAGGAAAGTAAGACAATATACTGACGTTGATACAGCTCGTTTAGTTTACTTTAGTTATTTCCATAGCGTTATGTCCTACGGTATTCTACTGTGGGGCAAAGCCGCTGACATACAAAATATATTTGTACTTCAAAAACGAGCTGTCCGAGCAATTTACCAGCTCGGTGTCAGATTTTCTCTGAGAAATTTGTTTAAAGACATTGGTATTCTCACGGTTGCTTCACAGTTCATCTTAGCCAACATCTTATATGTTAGGCAAAATATTCACGTGTACACCAGAAACTGTGATATTCATAATATTAACACCAGAAATAAGGACAAACTGCGAGCCCCTTTTCACCGACTTCAAAAGGTCCATAACTCTTTTGTTGGGCTTGGTATAGCTTTTTATAACAAGATACCCTCTGCTTTGCTAGACTTGCCCTACAATGCATTTAAAGCACAAATTAAGTCCAGGCTTTGTTCAAAGGCATATTATTCCGTGAATGATTATTTAAATGATAAGAATAGCTGGTCGCTCTGATTAACTCAGGACAATGTTCGTGTTCTTTCTCAGTAATTAGCTTATTGATACGTTATATGAGTTCATATAATTTACTTTTTTACATTACATAAATATGTAAGCTGTCACGCCCTTTATGCCTGGGGCTTTTAGTTAAGTAACAAGTTTTAGTTAATTACATTTTCATTTGAATATAAATATATTGTTTTGCTTTGCTGGTATTTTGGCGTGGTAGCTGGCATATGGTAAATAATTTCATTTTTGTATTTTATCGTATCGTTTGTTTACATAGTATTGTATAAAGACATGTTTTTTTTTTAAAATGAACAGACAGCTGTGCTGCTGGGGAGTTTGTTCCGCCACTTCTTCTTCCCAGCGAAAGCACTAGGAAGTGTCGATGGGTGGGCGCTTTTGGGGGACTGTCTTATGTAATATTGACGTTCAAAAAGTGCTGATTCTCAGCCTAATTTGAATAAATGACTTTTGATTTAAATGACTTTTGATTTCGTTTGAAGAATTCTCCGACTTTCCTTGTCCGAAATATATAACAGTGTAGTAGGGGTTGATTTTTCCAATCCCAGATAATCTTATCAGAGAAATTGTTCCTCCATACAAAAACAGTCAGAAAAAAAACATCGATTGACAAATATGCTCAAAAATATTGCCTTTGAAATTTTCCCATATAAATGATGTTAAGTAATGAGCGACACGCGCCTTGACTTCTCTCACAAAGCGTTTCGCTCGCCAACAAACGCGTTTCGCTCACCAAAGCACATAAGACATTCACAAACACACACGTACGTACGGGTATCCGAGCTCGACGAAGTTATTGACGAACTGTTTGCCAATCATGATGATAGCTAGTTGTATGCACAGTTCTGACAGACAGCCGGCTGGATCGCAGATATCACCTTTCAGTTTGAAGAATTCTGACTTTCTTGCTTGGTCGTCGCCTGGATAGTCGTAGAAACGGCCCTGGTGAAGAGCAGTGGTTTTTTTTTATGTTATTCTTTTTGGCAACTATCAGAGAAACACACAAGCCTCAGATTTCCTAGAATCCAATTATACATTATTTATTTTCTGTAAATTGTTTTATACAAACACTTTTACAAGTTTTTTTTTTTAAGCAGTAATGTAATCGTTGATGGTAAAGCCTTGAAAACCCTTAAATTGTAGTCAGATGACTGTTGCATTATTCTTGTTTTTTAAACTAACCTTGAAGAAAGCAATGTATATGAGGGAAGAGTAGAAGTTCATGAACTCAAAGAAGAATATCTTGAAGGTGTAGGAGTCTTCATATTCCGTCTGAGTTCGAGGGTTCTCCATGTTGGTCAGATAAACTGCTATTAGAGCATATATCTGTAATGAAATGTAAAGCATATTAGCGTTTTTCAGTTACTATCAAAACTATTTTTGCATTGTGTAGATTCAATTTCTTAGTATTGTATAATAGGGCCCATTGTTAGGGGGGCGCTAACAATGGGCCTTATAAGAAGGCTCAAAGTCGCTCAAAGGGCAATGGAGAGGGCTATGCTTGGGGTTTCACTGCGCGATCGAATCAGGAATGAGGAGATCCGCAGAAGAACGAGAGTAACCGACATAGCCCGAAGAATTGCAACACTGAAGTGGCAATGGGCTGGAGACATTGCCCGTAGGACCGATGCCCGATGGGGCCGACGGGTTCTCGAGTGGCGACCACGCACCGGAAGACGTAGCGTGGGTAGGCCCCCGACAAGGTGGACCGACGACCTGGTGAAGGTCGCGGGAAACCGCTGGTTGCGGGAGGCGCAGGACCGGTCGTCGTGGAGAACCTTGGGGGAGGCCTATGTCCAGCAGTGGACGTCTTTCGGCTGAAATGATGAATGAATGATGTATAATAGGGATGTTTCCAAGGTATGAAAATCAAAAAAATAATTAGTCCGTTTTATAGATAATAAAAAAAATTAAGACACGTATTTTTTATTTTGTCGAAATTACCAAAAACTACTGAGATGTAACGTAATAAAGTTACAGAGAGGAAGCTAATTACGTCACGCCGTGCTATATTTTGCACCACGGCGTGACGTCATGCGACATTTCAAATCAATATATCTTCCTAAGTATTTGATTGAAAGAAGAAATAAAAAATACGTGTTCAATATTTTTTATAAATCTAGCTGACGGACATTAAATTGTTTTTAGGATACAACCCAATTGCATGGCACACATGTGAGCACAATGTACTTGCTGTAAAGCATCTATTTGTTGGGTTAGTCTTTTTTGTGTGTTTCTCCATAATGGACGCTCTTAGCGTACAATATATTTCTGCATCGTTCTCACACGATTGATTTCAAAATGAATGATGTAATCAAACATTTGTATCAATAGCTTGATATTTAAAAGAGTGTCCATGGAGTTTCTTGCCCGCTCTTCTCCATAGGTACCTACTCTTTGGAATGGGCGACTAGTTTCACCTTACTGATTGACCGACCTTCTGACAATTCAAAAGTGCCTGTAACTGGTTTATTTGAAACTAGCTTTCCGCCCGCGGCTTCGCCCGCGTTAACTTCGGTTATATCGCGCGTTTTAGATTTCTCTCGGGAAAATCAATTTTTTCGGGATAAAAAGTACCCTATTATTTAATCCGGACTTCTAACTTTACGCCTGCAAAATTTCAAACACATGTGAAAAAAAGATTTATTGAGTAGATAAAGCGTGAAGAAAACAGTTAAAGAGGTAACAGTTAAAGAGGATCCCGCGGGAACAGTAGATACTTTCTTCCGGGATAAAATGTATCCTATATCCTTCTCCGTACCACAGACTAAGTTAAAGAGGTAACAAACATATAAATAATTACACTGTTAGTAGCCCGCCCGTGTTAATTTAGATCCCACGGGAACAGATAAAAGGTGTCCTATGTCCTTTCTCGTTCCGCAGACTATGTGTATGCAAATATTAAATATTATTAAATAATTATATTGTTATTTCTTGCCCGTGGCTCCGCCCGTCGTTGCTCCGTCCGCGTTAATTTCGATCCCACGGGAACAGTAGCTACTTTCTTCCGGGATAAAATGTATCCTATATCCTTCCCCGTACCCTAGACTATGTGTATGCAAATTTTCGTGATGATCGGTGCAGTAGTTTAAGCGTGAAGAGGTAACAAACAAACAAACAAACAAACACACTTTCGCATTTATAATATTAGTTGGGATAAATGCTTCGATTTGATTTACTATTTCAAGCTATTTGTGTTCCACTAGCCACACAGTTTCGATCGGAAATGATAGGAAGATGGGATATCGTGTAAAATTTTATCCTTTGTTAAGTAGTTTTTGCGTGAGCCATTTGGGAGTAGTTGTTGTAATTTTTTTTAAAGAAGAGCATTGCTCCTTACTATGAATTACTCCTGTATCGTGGGTGGTAACATTTAATCTCACAAACACTAACAGCTAGACCCGGAACAACTACCTTTACGCCATATACACATTTGTCCCGTGCGGGATCGAACCCGCGACACGCAGCGCACCTACCGCGTCGTCATAAATTACACAAACAAGTTTAATTGTACAATATATTCCTTTTTTTATAAATTACTAGCTGACCGGCAAACGTTGTTTTGCTATATAAATAATAGATTTAATTACTGAAATGGCTATTAAAAAATAAGGGTTGATCGTAGAAGGGTGAAAATTGGGGATTGTATGTATTTTTGTATGTTGTATCATAAAAAAATAGTAATTAAAAATTTTGTCTAAAAAATAAAAAATAAAAATTTAGGGGTGGACTACCCCTAACATTTAGGGGGAGTGAAAAATAGATGTTGTCCGATTCTCATAGATACCGGATAAGCACAAAAAATTTCATCAAAATCGGTCGAGCCGTTTCGGAGGAGTTTAAAGCCGAACACCGTGACACGAGAATTTTATATATTAGATAAACCAGCGCTTGACCGCAATTCCGCCTGACGGTAAGCAGTGATGCGATCGTTGATGGTAAACCGCGCTAGTTTATTAAGAGCCAAATCACTCTAGCCTTGAAGATACTCAAATTGTAGCGTGACGGAAACACCGGATCGTCAACAACGTAAGGGTGGATACTCGCCGTACGACGGGTCGTCCGATGATGGAACGGAGATGAGGAATTAAATCATGCAATTCCCTTGCACACTCACCAGAATGCATCCTATAGACCGTCTTACATCATCACAGATGTACTTAAACAAAATGGCGGCCATTTGTGGCAATATGGCGCTTTGTATCTGCACAAAAACAGCCGTCAATTCGTATAGTATATTTAGACCAGTCTTATCCGAAGCTTTCAGCTTTGGAGTCTAGGGTCCGCTTTACCAGTCTAACTGCTGATTTTGGCTAAACTTCGATATTTTCCATGAAGCGACTGCCGTCTGACCTCCACAACCCGAATGCGATATCGAAGCATTTCAGTTAGACCAATTGTTGGACTTTTGAGGGCTCTAACAACCCGTAACGACTGCCATTAGATGTTCGTATGGCTACCGGGACCAACGGCTTAACGTGCTTTCCGAGGCACGACCAAACCAGTGCAAATATTCATATTCATGCATACAAATATTTGCATTGCGCAAGGAGGCGACCCCTGCGTCGGAGGCTGTCGGCACGGAGTATATTTAGACCAGTGAACTTGTATAATTGCTGACTGCTGTGCTGCGTGTCGTGGGTTCGATCCCCGTGCGGAACGCTGTTAATATATGTGAGTTTAAATATTTATAAACGCACTCACAATACAGGAGTAATTTCTAGTGTGGGGCAACATTAAAAAAATATATATGTCGGAGATCGTCGATTAATTTTAATAGAAGTTGCTGATTTGATTTACGTAGTAGAGGGGCGAACGCTTGTGACGTTATTTTGTGATGGCGTCACATGGACAGAGTCGCTTTGGAAAGTGGGGTTCGTCGAACGGGAACTTTGCATCGAGACGCGGACCAAGGCACTCCTCCGAACCGAAACTGTCGGTTGGCCTATTCAAATTGTTATTATGAAGATTGGAGGGTATATCTACACGTCGTGCTTTAATTCAAAACTCACCTACGAAACGGAACCTGTACCACCACACCAAGATGATGTCGACCCTACCGCTCTGCCGTCGCTGTCTCCGACATATATTTATAGGTCAGTGAAAGTACCTTAGTTAAAATCATGATGGTGATCAAGTTAATCATGGCAGCAGTCATGGTGGTGAAGATCTTGGCGTGGTTCTGGATGAAGAAGCCGGTGCCGCCGTAGATGACCGACACCATAGATATTCTGTAGATGATGGTGCCGAGGACAGCTCCCATGACTATTGAGATCTGTTGAAAGAGGATGACATAAAAGCTATAAATATAAATAAACATATATATATGGACAAATCACACAGATTGAGCTAGCCCCAAAGTGAGTTCGAGACTTGTGTTATGGGATACTAACTCAACGATACTATATTAATAATAGATACATATATAGATAAACATCCAAGACCCAGGACAATCAGGAAAAGATCGTTTTCCATCATGACCCGGCCGGGGATCGAACCCGGGGCCTCCACGTCGCAGGCAGGCGTGTTGACCGCTGCGCCACGGAGGGCGACAAGCTATGGATATATGATCATTTACGTAGCCTTCAACTGCAAGGAAACTTATCATAAGGTGTGATAAAATATTAATACCATGATAATGGTACTATCTTGGCATAAATAAGATGATGAAGATGTTTTTTTTTTAATTATTATAGACTGCTGCTTGACTGCAATCCCGCTTGATGGTAAGCAGTGATGCAATCATTGATGATAAAGCGCGCTAGTTTATTAAGCCTATTCACTTAAAAAAGAACTTATTGAATAGGAATGAAGACGGCAGTTGAGCGAGGTGATGCAATGTTACACCCAACAACACGACCAACGATGTTGCGCCAGAGGGAGATTGATCTGGAGACTCTTCACGACCAAACTCCCAACACAACAAAATTTGGTGCATCGTACCCGGCACACATCGCAACAAAACTGCTCAGATCCGTCCTCCGTTCGGCTTCACCAGACATCATGCCGGAACACGACGAATCGCTTGGCGGCAAGACTTTGTCTGGTGGGTGGTAACTTCTGCCTGCAGCTGATACTATGCCTACCACCGAGGCGATGGTGGTGATGTCTTACCATAAATAGAACTGCTGAGCTACTGGCCACATACTTGGCCGTCTTCTGCCAGGTCGGTAGGTAAGGCTCCTTCTCTTTGGTAACTGGGTTGATCCGGAATGTCTTCACTGATGCCTCAAATTCAGGTCTAGGGTCTTCATCCTGGAGGAAACGACGCAGAAAGAATATAGGGTTTGAATATTTTAACGTTTTTCTTTTCTAATAACTTTTGATTAAGAGGATATCAAATTCAAAGTCTCTAAGTATTTGTGTTCATAGGATATTTATTTTTTTTTTTTTTGAAGTGAAACTTCTTTACGCACGCTTGACTTGGGGAGTAAGCTGGCGAAAGCGTTACGAAAATTGATAGAGCAAGGCGAACGGAAGTTAAGTGGGGGATATAAGCACAGAGGCGCCCGTGGCGCGAGCTTGGTACAAGGTCTACGACGTATTTTTTTGTTTTTTTTTTCAATAAAAATAGAAGATCTATGCAAAAATATTAATTTACCAATGAAACCATGGAATAAATTGAAATATTTATAGAAAATTAATATATGTACACATGTATATATTGTACACACACATATATATAAATATACATACAGATGGAGCGAAAGAAGTTTCACTTCAGTCGTGTGGTCATAAGCACACTCGTTATTTTTTTATGGGACAAAACCCGCCACAGTTTTTCCCACCCACTGCAACTCCTGAAAGCCAGAATCAGTAGTGGAGACTGCCTAAAAAACGCCAAGCAATGAAGCTCGACGAGTCCTGGAGAAATGATTCAACTGTCTTGGGCCCCGCAACGAAATTAATCAGAAAAGAATAGCGGAGTAAGAAAAAAGATATTTTTTCCACTTCCCTCCATAACAAGCAGGAGACAGAACAGAACTAGGGCAATCGGCACAAAGGGACATTATTGCAACTGGGAGAAGCCCAGATTGCCAAGCACCACGGAATAAAATTTGATTAAGTTAATGGGTCCTAAGTAGGTATTAGCTGTTACAATTGATTCCAATAATGGGTATGGCAAAAGCGCCTGAACGCACGGAAATTGGTTCTAGTTTCTACAAGGTCCGTATAATAAACGACGCCGGATGTAACTTGTACACTATCCAACATAATATTGCGTTCATTCTGCCAAAGAACACACTCCCACAAGATGTGATGTGCGGACTGTTCAAATTCACAGTTCGATGTAGAACACTGACACAATGGCGAAGGAACAAGTTTGAAAGAATACAGTAGTCATAGGTTAACAAAGTGATGTGTGACTTCAAAGTGACTTTTGATTTTGATTTGAATCGGCATAGTGTAGGTCCAACTTCGAGAAAGCGGTCAATCGTCGAATCCAACTCGGCTGGGCTGTTTTCGGGAAGCTACGAAGAATCTTCTCGTCCGAAATACCGCAGGGTCTCAAGACAAAAGTCTTCGACCAGTGTGTGTTGCCAGTGATGACATATGGAATTGAGACGTGGTCGCTAACAATGGACCTTATGAGAAGGCTCAAAGTCACTCAAAGGGCAATGGAGAGGGCTATGCTCGGGGTTTCACTGCGCGATCGAATCAGGAATGAGGAGATCCGCAGAAGAACGAGAGTAACCGACATAGCCCGAAGAATTGCAACACTAAAGTGGCAGTGGGCTGGACACATTGCCCGTAGGACCGATGCCCGATGGGGCCGACGGGTTTTCGAGTGGCGACCACGCACCGGAAGACGTAGCGTGGGTAGGCCCCCGACAAGGTGGACCGACGACCTGGTAAAGGTCGCGGGAAACCGCTGGATGCGGGAGGCGCAGAACCGGTCCTCGTGGAGAACCTTGGGGGAGGCCTATGTCCAGCAGTGGACGTCTTTCGGCTGAAATGATGATGATGATGATGATAGTGTAGATTTGACTCACGTGGTCGACGCCTCCCATATCCCATTCCCACCTCAACACAGACTGCTTACGTTTCCAAAGCTCCAGGAATGTGGTCGCTGAAAGTGTAAAAAAAGCTGTTATTAAAGTTCATCATCATCATCTCCGCGTTGAGTCTCGGTTGTATGCACAGCTTTCGCGTTGGAGCCCGGGTCCGCTTTCCTGCTCAATCTCCTCCATTCCGCGCGATCTTTAGCATCCTGTGTTAAGAGATTGTCGGCACGCATGTCATCTCTTACAGTACATACGGTATGTTAAGAAAACTCTGTCCGACCCGTGAAGGTGTTGTTAGGTATCTATAACTGATTCTACTAATGCATACAAAACCGGGCTAAACTTTAAAAAATCCCCCTAAAAAAATAAATATTATTTCGCAAAAGAGGTAACTTAATAAATGTGCGTTAATCACCCTTCCGCGGGCGGCGGGCGGCACGTGGTCGCATCACTATTCGCTCATAATAAAACCGGTGTTGTCACTTTTTTAAAAACTACCAAATTTCGGGGAAGTTGGAATTAATTCGCGAGAAAAAAAAGATTATTTCAAAATTCAGTTAAATTGGTACTATGATGATTACGTAAAATATATTATATTTGGTCATGTGTTTATCTAACCTTTATTATCCTTATGGGTCGGACAGGGTTTTCTTAACATACTGTATAAGGCCGTAAGTCTAAAATTTGGTGGCAGTGGGCGGGACACATTGCTCGTAGAATCATGGCTAATGGGGCAGTAAGATTCTGGAGTGGCGCCCACGTACCTATTAAAAGCGTGAGGCGCTTTGTGCCATAATTTTTGTGTATTAAGTGCCTCACGCTTTTTTCTCATTTATAATATTATTGTATGAGTGCTCAACTTAATTTAAGTCGATCTGCGGTCTGCGGTCCGAAATGTTTATCGGAGGTAAACATTTCCAGAAAGAAGGCCACGATCTCGGGTCACAACTGAAAGGCAGGATCGATTCATCGTGACGACCAGCTTGAGAAATCGTCACATTACCTCCATTCAGATACAAAACCAACTTTACTATTGTCATAAATGAAATTATAAAATTTTTTTGTTTGATATTCTCTAAAAGCATGCTTTTTTAGTTTTTTAAACTAAGTATATTTATTTTCAACTTTTGACGTGACAACGTCTATTAAATTGGTACGGCGTGGAGTCATTCTCGAAAACACCGTAACGGAATCTGACGCCACACGGAGTCCACGCCTACTTTACCCTCACCCCTAGAGCGAATAGACATTGTCACGTTCAAATATCGGCAGTAGACGGAGTTCTACAGACAACCAATTTTTTAGTACGATGTTATTTTTTTAAATAATATACGGGTAACACGAACGCTTAAGTGGTGCTCATTTGTTTTTACCAAAATTTTCTTGATCTCCAACAGACAGAATAGTAAGTCCTAAAATCGTAATGATGCGTTGCCCAAGTAACTAAATCTATATCTAAACTAAATACTTTTCCTGCACAAATTAATACCGCTCGGCTAGCGAACGTATTGAAAATGGTGGGACATTTTACAGTAATGAGCCGCTCACTCGTAATCCAAAGAGTTAGAGACGGACAAACAAACAAGCAAGCAAACATACAAGTGAAGCTAATAAAAAAAGCATGTAAGCATGCAAACATAGAATACACAAAGACTAAAAAAACAAAAATAGATCACGGTGTCAGGTCGGTCATGCTCAGGCGAATTCAATGCTTTTCTCCCATCCAAAAAAGTACCCACTCAACGTCGCTAATATAATTAAAAGTAATTATTGAAAAATATAAAAAAAATATTAAACATTATTTAAGTTTTAACTAGGGTGAATAAACTCTGGTAAAGATGACTCCGCTCCATTCTGCGTGCCTTTGGAACGCAAGACTCGGACTGCGTTCGCATACAGGATGTTTCAAATTACGTCATGAATCATAATAGTGCATGATACATTTTTTTTTTGATAATTATAAACTCTTCCGTATTATTACTTGTAGGTACTGTTTACAGTGATTGACCGCAATCCCGTCTGATGCTAAGCAGTGACGCAATCGTTGATGGTAAAGCACGCTAGTTTATTAAAAGCCTATTCACTGAAAAAAAAACTGAGTCAACAGGAAGGAAGACGGCAGTTGAGAGAGGTGATGCAATATTAAACCCAACAAAAAGACCAAAGATGCTGCGCCAGAGGGAGATTGATCTGGAGACTCTCCACAACTAACTCCCGACACAACAACACTTGGCGCATCGTACCCGGCACACATCGCAACACAACTGCTCAGACCCGTCCTCAGTACGGCTTCACCAGACATCATGCCGGAACACGACGAATTGCTTGGCGGCAAGACTTTGTCTGATGGGTGGTGACTTCTGCCGGCAGCCAATGTTATGGTTGGAGATATGAAGTGGACTGTCTTTATCATCATCATCATCAATCTTTTTATCGTCCCACAGCTGGGCACACGTCTATTCTCATACAGAGAAGGATTGAGCGTAATCACCACGCTTGCTCAATGCGGGTTGGCGATTTCAGACTTAAAGCCCAGGTTTCCTCAAGATATTTTCTTTCACCTTATAATCAGTCATTGGTGTCCAAGATATACTTATAAAGTACATATTTTCTCGGTGGTAGGCCACATCGGCTGCCGGCAGAAGTTACCACCCATCAGACAAAGTCATACCGCCAAGCGATTCGTCGTGTTCCGGCATGATGTCTGGTGAAGCCGTACTGAGGACGGGTCTGAGCAGTTGTGTTGCTAGGTAGAGTTTGGTCGTGGAGGGTCTCCAGATCAATCTCCCTCTGGCGTAGCATCCTTGGTCGTGTTGTTGGGTTTAACATTGCACCACCTCGCTCAACTGCAGTCTTCCTTCCTATTCACTAAGTTTTTTAAGCGAATGGGTTTAATAAACCAACGCGCTTTACCATCAACTATTGCATAACTGCTTACCATCAGGCGGGATTGCAGTCAAGCGCTAGTTTATAATTATTTAAAAAAAAACATTTAACTAGGCCACTACGACTTACTATCTTTATAAGGCCACTAAAATTGCATGGTGTAGGTGTACGTTGCGTAAACTTACCCCAAAAAGACATAAAAATCGCAAAGAAGACTGTCGCGGGATTGTCGAATAGATAAGTGAGTTTGGCAAAGAGGCAGGATTCGGATAAAGTCTGGTATTTGCACGCCTTGTCACACAGCGGACAGAGTGTGGTGTTACCGGGGCCCTTGGTGTCGCAGATCTCTTTGCTGTGGAAAAATAGATGCATCAATTCAAATTCGAAAATTTTAATTCATACATAAATATCAATGTAATGTTAGTAAAAGTAAAGGTCGAAATATACTATCAAAACGCAACGCGATGTGTTGTGTCGACACCCGACGCTCGCCGTGCACATAGGCAACACGCCACACGATGCTACAACACGTATCGTGCAGTGTAGTCTCTCACGAAATGCTGAAGTGTATTGACGTGTCTAGTGGCCATGGATTCGATTCTGCTTGAAGAGAGACTAGATGAGGATTTTGAAGAAGATTTATTGCAGATGGGGATATATTTTGTACAGAAACAGTTAATAAAAAAAGACGTACTCATATCATATAACAATGAGTACCGTTTTTCCCTAATTATTAATTCTTCATCCGACATTTAAAACCAATTTTTAACAAAAAATATCTTTTCTTTTATCATACCCTTAAAAATGTTCACGAAAGACTGACGCGTGGCGTCGGGTGTTAAGTAAAAACATACTGCGCTGATTCGTCTGGTGGCGTGTCCCCCCCTTCTCCCGGCAACACGCTGATCCAAATCGGTTGGATGTTGTGGCGTGTGTTCACGTAGCGTGTTGTCTATGCGCTTCTGACCATATTAAATATATGGAATTGATACGTACTCTATATAAGGAAAGGTGGCGTGGCGTTGTGTCACGTTTTGATAGTATATTTCGACCTTAAAGCTTAGCCTAATGATAGTAGTAAATTTTATACCATGTACTATAATATTACCTATGTTTAACAAATAAAATACTTTGATTTTGAAATTAATTAAAGTGTGTCTGAACTCTTACCTTAGGGTCGAGTTCGGCCGGTCTTAACATAAGTAAATAAATAAAGTACATATTTTTTTACTTATTAATTTTGGAGGAAAAGAATTAAATAACAAAACGTGTGATCTAGTCAATTATACGGTAGACTGAAAAAGTTATTTTTTTTTTAATAATTATTAACTAGCACTTGACCGCAATCCCGCCTAATGGTAAGCAGTGATGCGATCGTTGATGGTAAAGCGCGCTAGTTTATTAAGAGCCTATTCACTCAGAAAAACTGAGCGAATAGGAAGGAAGACGGCAGTTGAGCGAGGTGATGCAATGTTAAACCCAACAACACGACCAACGATGCTGCGCTAAAGGGAGATTGATCTGAAGACCCTCTACGACCAAACTCCCAACACAACATTTGGTGCATCGTACCCGGCACACATCGCAACACAACTGCTCAGACCCGTCCTCCGTACAGCTTCACCAGACATCATGCCGGAACACGACAAATCGCTTAGCGGCAAGACTTTGTCAGGTGGGTGGTAACTTCTGCCGGCGGGCGATGTTATAGCCTACCACCATAGTTTTTAGTTAAAATCATAAAATGTATTTAGTAATGAAGACAATAGTGCATGGAGAGATGTGACGCATCCTCTCAACCATTCTTCTAAACCACAGGTAAACGTTTATTCTTTCTTTAGACACCTACCTAGGAATATTATCCTGTGAATCCATACTCGCCAATCCATATAAAAAGCAGAGGGTACCCACAATAGCCGGTGCATACAGCATCTTGGTGTAGAAACCGAGCCAGCAGAAGTACAGTCCTATTTTATCGCCGAAGTATCTTCGGACCAGCCAAAGAGGCTGCTTCTTGTACCACTTGCAGGGACGGGCCCATTCAAGATAGAGGAGCTGGAAAGAATACAAATATTGACATTTGGTTAAGAAAGAAAAGTATTCATTGTGACTTGTACAGGTGATCATAAAAGTAAACTAAGTTATTTACTAAGCAATTCAAAATAAAAACAAGTTAAACAAAGTGACATAAAACTAAACTAAGTTATTTATTAAGCAACTTAAAATAAAAACAAGTTATAGGTACAAAGTAACATAAAACTAAACTAAGTTATTAACTAATCAATTAAAAATAAAAATAAGTTAAACAAAGTAACATAAAACTAAACTAAGTTATTAACTAATCAATTAAAAATAAAAATAAGTTAAACAAAGTAACATAAAATGAAACTAAGTTATTAACTAAGCAATTAAAAATATAAACAAGTTAAACAAAGTAACATAAAATCAGAAAGTTTAGCAGTTGTTTAGGCTAAACTCCTTTTAAATACGACATTATTCTATGGACTTTGACATAACACTGATAAAAAACACGCGTTGAATAAGTGTTTAAGATTTTTATCAGATTTTTAGGCTAAACATCTTTTAAACACCACATTATTATAAGGATTTCAACTGACACTAGACAAGTTTTGAACGCGTTATTTTGACTGAACATCTTTTAAACATGACATTAATATATGGACTCTGACGTAACAGTGACATTAGATACACATTGAAAAGTGTTTAAGTTTTTGTGGTAACAACTTTCAAGTCTAAATCTACCTCTTAGGTACAGGTAATTTAAAATTAATAAAAAAAATTGAAAACCATGAAATATGACAATAAATTGCGACGTTGCCAGCCGTGCGTACCTCGCTCTTAACCCGGCGTCATTGTGGCGAAAAAAGTAACAGTGACGTTGAGGTGGGTCATTATGACCCTGTTACAATTGTTACTATTTTTCCAAGTATAACATAATTTACAATTTATAAAAATTTAATTTTTATAATAAATACAGTACGTATATACAATATATAAAGAAAACCCTGTCCGATCCGTGAAGGTATTGTTAGGTATCTGTACCTGATTCTACTAATGGATACAAAGCCGGGCTAAACTTAAAAAAATAATCCCCCTAAAAAAATAAATATTATTTCACAAAAAAGAGGTAACTTAATACATGTGCGGTAGGCAACCCCTCCGCGGGTGACGGGGGGCAGGGCACGCGTCACGTGGTCGCATCGTTCTTATAATAATACCGTCAAAATGGTGTTGTCACTTTTTAAAAATTACCAAATTTCGGGGAAATTGGAATTAATTCGCGGAAAAAAAGATTATTTCAAAATTCATTTGTATTGGTACTATGATGATTACGTAAAATTTTATATTATATTTGGTCATGTGTTTACCTAACCTTTATTATCCTTATGGGTCGGACAGGGTTTTCTTTACATATTGTATAGTCAGTTGTAGCAATAAAAACCATTGGTAATAAGTGAGATAATTTTTATTTTAAATTTTCTTTAATACTGATTGATTATGAAACAAAATGTAACTATATATTCTAACATATGTTTTTTTTCATCAAAACAATAATATCGTTTCTTTAAAAAATATACATAAATCAAATATTTACTACCTAATCTTTATATCTTTGGAATTTTAATGGCATAATATCAGAAAATTTCATATATTTAATGAGTATTTTTGAATTAGATTTTCACTGCAATTTTTACAATAAGAGATTAAGTATAAAGTGCACATATAAACGTATGGCAAGTATTAAATACGTCACTGGTCTTTCTATTTTTTTTTTTTGTAGGGATAATCTGGACACCATCGAACACCAGTGAGTTTTGCAGGAGGTTCTCCACATGGTTCTCCAGTAAATTCTTTCATAGGGTTTATGTTCGTCAGTATCTAAAGATTCCTCAAATTAGACCAAAGTTCCTCCAGGTCTATATTAGACAGTTAGAACTAAATAAAACATGAAAAAAATATATGTATTGCACAAAACACCTACGTCGCCGTTGATCTGGGTCATAATAACCCGGTCGCAGGTTTAAACACGTGTTACTCCATGCATGGGCGATGGATGTTGGAAGCGAAGTACATGAAGAGAAGGGATGATACTTATCTGCAGCTATTGAGACAGACGATTGTGTGCGGCAATTGCTTCTAAGAAATTTTTCGTAAACAAAAAGTGCAGGGTCATAATGACCCTAACTCAATGACGCCGGGTTAAACAAAAATGTTATCGTCTATCCTTTTCTTAACGAAATAGTAAGAAAAAGGTGCACTTAACTTAAAATTAGTTCAGTTTGTGAATCGGCGCCATTGTTCAACAAATACCTGCAGGCCATACAGATATCCACAACACTCGATCGCTCAGCTACTGCACCAACCGTCAAAAAAAAATCTACTTACCCTTCTATCAGTAACTTTGCCATCTGACATGTCCACTTCGTATCTCCCTTCGTGCAGGGGGTAGCACGCTGAATATGTGTTATCGTTGAGAAGGCGACGGATACCCATCTGATATGTCAAACAGAATTTATTGTAAACACTTTTTAGACTTTCCAGAGTGCATTAAAAAAGTTTTTTTGGGTGTTGAATATCTCCTATAATTTTGGTGTTTATCGGCGATGAACAGTTGACAAATATTTTTATGCATGAATATGAATATTTGTACTGGTCTGGTCGTGCCTCGGAAAGCACGTTAACCGTTGGTCCCGGTTGCCATACGAACATCTAATGGCAGTCGTTACGGGTTGTTGGAGCCCTCAAAAGTCTAACAATTGGTCTAACTGCAATGCTTCGATATCGCCTTCGGGTTGTGGAGGTCAGACGGCTGTCGCTTCACGGAAAATATCGAAGTTTAGCCAAAATGAGCAGTTAAACTGGTAAAGCGGACCCTAGACTCCAAAGCTGAAAAAGCTTCGGATACGTCTGGGATTAACGCTGAGATAAAGAAGAAGGTGTTAATATAAATCTATTGACATACTTATAATTTGTAGATTCGATCATTTCCTCTGATGAGATCTAACTTTAGTTCCAGACAGACTTTTTTCTTTCTTTCTTGTTGGGATTCGCACGATTAGTGCATTTAGCCAATGTCACGTAATTAATTATTCATGTGGAAAAAGACGGCCGCGTGAACCGACCGAGGGAGGTTTGAGGCAAACTCATGATGAGGCTACCATGCTGCGATATCTCAATGTTCTTTATGAATTATTTACTGAATGTACTTTTTACTACATAATGACGCACTTTTATTTGGTAAACAACACTATAAATAATTTAAAAAGTCCAATGAAAAACGAGCGTGATACTCAGCTTTACTTTCCCGCCAAAACTCTAGTTCCTGGCTTAAGCTTTGAATCAGTATTTGTATTTCGAACTTTATTGAGGTTAAGTCAAACTTCTTAATACAAAAGTGACGACTTAGTGCCGAACTAAGCCATCATTTTTATATAAAGAACTGTATTTCTATAACGGTTAGGTTCATAATCCAATAACTATTTAGGCGGTTTAAACCTGATCTAAATAAATTCTACATTGTATTGTATAAAGTCACGTGTAGTTTTAAATGAACAGACAGCTATGTAGCTGCCATGAGTTTACAATACGAGACTCGTTCGTCGATATCGAGCGCGATTGACTCATCGATTGGCCCGCTTCAAGGTTGTAAGAACTCTCAACCAACGAGAGCGCCAAACGCGCTCGATATCGACGATCGAGTCTCGTAATGAAAACGCATGGCTACTGGAGAGTTTGTTCCGCCACTTCTTCTTCCCAGCGAAAGCACTAGGAAGTGTCGATGGGTGGGCGTTTTGTGGGACTGTCTTATGTAATATTGACGTTCAAAAAGTGCTGATTCTCAGCCTGACTTGAATAAATGACTTTTGATTTGATTTGATTATGTTCTATACAATATGTAAAGAAAACCCTGTCCGACCCACAAGGATAATAAAGGTTAGGTAAACACTTGACCAAATATAATATAAAATTTTACGTAATCATCATAGAAACAATACTAATGAATTTTGAAATAATCTTTTTTCTCGCGAATTAATTCCAACTTCATTTTTAAAAAAGTGACAACACCGGTATTATTATGAGCGAAAAGCGATGAGACCACGTGCCGGGTGCCCTGCCCCCCGCCGCCCGCGGAAGTGTTGCTTACCGCACATGTATTAAGTTACCTCTTTTTGTTAAATAATATTTATTATTTTAGGGGGATGTTTTTTTTTTAAATTAGCCCGGTTTTGTATCCATTAGTAGAATCAGTTATCGATAACTAACAATACCTTCACGGATCGGACAGGGTTCTCTTTACATATTGTATATAAAGGGGTTATATTTTCATTACTCAACATTTTGTCTTATTGTTATGAATAAATTAATGATTGAACGAATGAACACAAAAAGAGATGTATATATATATATATATATATATGTAATATATAAGGACAAATCACACAGTTTGAGCTAGCCCAAAAGTAAGTTCGAGACTTGTGTTATGGGATACTAACTCAACGATACTATATTTATAATAGATACATATACAGATAAACATCCAAGACCCAGGCCAATCAGGAAAAGATCGTTTTCCATCTGACCGGGGATCGAACCCGGGGCCTCCACCTAGCAGGCAGGCGTGTTGATCGCTGCGCCACGGAGGACATCAATCACTAATCTATTGGTTTGAGGGTAAGTTAATAATAAAGAGATGACGACGTACCTTTCTTTCATCATTGTCGTATTTAACTCTCAGTAAGATCTGCATGACCAGCAGACTTCTTTGTGCCGGAGAGAATTGTGTGTGCCGGTCCTTTACTAAAAATCTGTAAGTAGTTAAACAAAGTTAGTTAAATATACATGATTTTTGGTTTAACGACGAATGTTCGAGGTGTTAGTCTACAGCTACCCACAACTGGGCATAGGCAATGCAATCCCACCTGATGGTAAGCAGTGACGCAATTGTTGATGGTAAATCGCGCTAGTTTATTAAGAGCCTATTCACTCGGAATTACTGAGCGAATAGGAAGGATGACGGCAGACGAAGCTGAAAAGCTACGTATGCGACTGGGATTAACGCTGAGATGATGATGATGAGTGTGACGTTATTTTGTAATGGCGGCACGTGATAGAGTCGTTTTGGAACTTCTTCTTTCTTTGTTCCTTTCGTTTGCCTATTTAAATTGTTATTGCTGAGATTGGAAGGTATATTAACACTGTGTTTTAATTCAAAACTTCACCTATGAAATGGAGCCCTTACCATCACACCAAGATGGTGAGGACCCGCCGTCGCTGACGTCATCACATATATAAATAAAATTTGCTTACACTTCTTCCCTCCGCGCTCCCTTCTGCTCTGCAGCACCGTAGAAGGAGGGTTCTGCAGTGATCCTGGAGTGCTCATATTCATAAAGTTGTTTCCAACGACGTCTCCATTTCGCATACCAGTGTTTGTCTTTTTCTACTTTAGGATCTTCCTGAAAAACATGATATCAATGAAAATCTATATATTCCAGCAATAATATGTCACTGATTATAAGTGCATTCTGCTTCTAGAGTATATCCCAGCATTAGATGTGTGCTGTCTAATGCCTATGGCATGGAGGTAGTAAGTACTACGTTGTACGTAGTACTTATTGTTTCCATCATCTATGGTGTATGACCCTGGCTTTGACATCAAATCAACTTTCTTTATAGTTTGGCAGTTTTACATGCAAGGATAAGAGACTTTTGATGATATTATTTTTTTTTTCTTGTATTTTGTTTGGTATTTTATGGTATTTAGTTGTAAAGTGCGTTTTGTTTGTGCGGAATAAAGAAATTTTTCTTTATTTCTTTTCTTTTCTTTCTTTTCAGATACTCCTTTATTTTGATATGCCTATTATTTGTCTTCGACTCTTGCATGGTATCTCCATAAAAGCTAGTTCTAGAATTGGAACGGGCCTGGTGACCTGTGTGCCACAGGTTTTTCTCCAAATACCTGTAGCGGGTATGTATTACCAGCGTAAGCTACCCCGCCGCTTGAGCCAGCGCACCGGCTAGTTGTATCGCGTATTGAACTTTTTTTTTTATGGGAAAAAACCCGCCACACTTTTCCCACCCACTGAAATTCCTGAAAGCCAGAATCAACAGTGGAGACCGCCAGAAAAACGCCGAGCAATGAAGCTCGACGAGTCCCGGAGAAAGGATTCAACTGTCTTGGGTCCCGCAACGAAATTAATCAGAAAAGAATAGCGGAGGAGTAAGAAAAAAGATATTTTTTCCACTTCCCTCCATAACAAGCAGGAGACAGAACAGAACTAGGCCAATCGGCACAAAGGGGCATTATTGCAACTGGGAGAAGCTCAGATTGCCAAGCACCACGGAATAAAATTTGATTAAGTTAATGGATCCTAAGTAGGTATGTGCTGTTACAATTGATTCCAATAATAGGTATGGCAAAAGCGCCTGAACGCACGGAAATTGGTTCTAGTTTCTACAAGGTCCGTATAATAAACGACTCCGGATGTAACTTGTACACTCATCATCATCATCATCTCAGCGTTAATCCCAGTTGCATCCGTAGCTTTTCAGCTTTGCGAGTCTGGGGTCCGCTTTACCAGTCTAACTGCTGATTTTGGCTAAACTTCGATATTTTCCGTGAAGCGACTGCCGTCTGACCTCCACAACCAGAAGGCGATATCTAAGCATTGCAGTTAAACCAATTTGTTAGAATTTTGAGGGCTCCAACAACCCGTAACGACTGCCACTAGATGTTCGTATGGCAACCAGGACCAACGGCTTAACGTGCTTTCCGAGGCACGACCAGACCAGTGCAAATATTCATATTCATGCATACAAATCTTTGCACCGTGCGGGGATCGAACCCGCGCCTCCTTGCGCAGCGGCCGCGTTCGCTACCGCTACGCCACGGAGGCTGTCAGGTGTAACTTGTACACTATCCAACATAATATTGCCTTCATTCTGCCAAAGAACACACTCCCACAAGATGTGATGTGCGGACTGTTCAAATTCACAGTTCGATGTAGAACACTGACACAAAGGCGAGTATTTTTGTGATACTGACTTTCATTCCAATAAGTTAAATGAACCTTCCGAAACTTCAGTGATTAGTGACCTTCTACTCAAGTAAATATATTCACGAGACTAGATACGTGAAATACCTACCCATTAATTTATGAAATTAAAGGATTTAAGTTATTTGTATGAAAGATTACGCAGTAATAAGCGGTTTAAAAAAAACTAAGTACTTCTTATTCGTTCAAAACAATTTTCTTTGGTAGTGTTTATAGTAATGTACATCATATGTTTTTTTTAGATTTTTCATTTTCTTATTTTAGAAGTAAGTGGGGGGGGGCAACTTTTATCCACTTTGGAAGAAAAATAGTTTAGAAATCTCGATATCATTTTTGAAGACCTATCCATAGATACCCCACAGGTATGTGTTTGATGAAAAAAAAATTGAGTTTCAGTAATGCGGTTCACAGAATACATCTACCTACCAAATTTCAACAGTACAGCTCTTATAGTTTCGGAAAAAAATGGCTATGACATACGGACGGACAGACGGACAGACAGACAAGACGAATGTATAAGGGTTCCGTTTTTTGCCTACGGAACCCTAATGACAGTGAGGTAAATATGCCACGGACCATCAACCATATCGACTAACCCAAGCACTAACCGATACAGGAATAAAACGTCGCGTGGGCAGTTTCATTCCTGTGACCTCAGCCAGCCTCATCTCAGTCTTCCAAGGTAAGTGAATTTTGAGGAACCAAGTCTTCTCGTCGAAGGACAAGCATTTGTTTTCTAACTCCAGTTCCAGACCTTCTTTTATTAGGTTTTCCTGTAACAATACATTCATTTATATTTACAAGGTACAACATATTTTATATCAAACCATTACATGATCAGGCTTTTAATATTTCCACCACAGGAAAACAGGCTATGTCTCGATCAGAGGGAGTGGCCTGTAACCTACCTCGCGGACACAGCTTCACCAGACATCATGCCGGAACACGATGAATCGCTTATCGACAAGACTTTATCTAATGGGTGGTAACTTCAATACTCAATACTTTATTGTTTTCCACATGTATTCTTAGATGGTAATACTTAAAAGTAGTTCATGTGCACAACAATATAAGTGAAGTTAGGAGAGAGGAAGCACTTTTTTACACTCTACTACGTTGCTTGCTAACGGGTGCGTGTGTATGTGTGTGTGTGTGAGGGTGCGTGTGCGTGAGGGTGCGTGTGCGTGTGTGTGTGTGTGTGTGTGCGAATGTGTGTATGTCTATTTAAGTTTGTGTCTTTATATTTCTATCATTGAGGTATTCGTTGACAGAGTAGTAGCATTTATTTATAAGTAATTGTCTAAGTTTTTTTAGAAATATATTTATTTTATTTTCTTTTTTATTTGTGCGGGTAGTTTATTATAAAGTATTTTAACCCATGGCATAGCAGAATCACATTTAAGGTATGGGATCATATTTTGGGGAAACTCTACTGAAAAAGAAACTGCCTTCAAGGCGCAAAAAAAGATGCATTCTTCCTATTCGCACGGTTTTTCTGAGTGAATAGGCTCTTAATAAACTAGCGCGCTTTACCATCAACGATCGCATCACTGCTTACCATCAGGCGAGTTTGCGGTCAAGCGCTAGTTTATAATTATTAAAAAAAAAAAAATTGCGTAAGCACCCTTCCGCGGGCGGCGGGCGGCAGGGGACGCGGCACGTGGTCGCATCGCTATTCGCTCATAATAATACCGGTGTAGTCACTTTTTTAAAAATTACCAAATTTCGGGGAAGTTGGAATTAATTCGCGGGAATAAAAGATTATTTCAAAATTCATTTGTATTGGTACTATGATGATTACGTAAAATTTTACATTATATTTGGTCATGTGTTTACCTAACCTTTATTATCCTTATGGGTCGGACAGGGTATTCTTAACATACTGTATAGTTTAATAGACATCACGTAGGGACTTGTCGAGTGCATTTTTAAGCGTGAACGTGGCATGTTTAGTTTAGAACGATGCCTAAGCTGCACGCTATCGTGACTGGTTGTCATCTCGTTTTGAGTATAGCTCTTAGTGTTTCAGAACAAATTTGCATGATTCTAGAATGTAAATACAGGGAACAGTTAAGATATTATGTTTCTGAACGAATGGTTTACAACTGTCTGTTTGCTCAATGTTTACGAGGATTCTTATCAGTTTCTTTTGCAGGATGAAAAGTGTTTGTACATCTGTACTGTTACCCCAAAGGATGACACCATAGCTAAGCCATGCATAAGCGTAAGCATAGTAGGTGGTGAGCGCTGTTTCGAAATTGGTAGTCTTTATTATTTCACGGAGGGCTAAGAGAATTTTGAAATTCTTTTGCCGGCAGCCGATGTTATGGCCTGCCACCGATAAGTAGAGGTGGTTAATATAGCACCTAGCGCCATTCAATAGCACGCTATTTCCTCGTAGCGCATAGCGTACGCTATGTAGGTGGACGTTACGACGCTATGACGCTATGAATGAAATTCATTGAATGTCATCGCGTTTGAGCGCTGTGGTCTACTGCCGCCTATATGTATGTTTGTTGTCGCAGCACGCTATTTTCATCGCGCGCGATCTTGCTTGTTAGTGTCTGTAAATATTAGTATAAAATTCTGTTGCAAAACGAGCTAGTGACGATTAGTATATGCAAAGGTAACTCTATGTAAAAGTGTCTAATCGCAAAGGCGGTGGTTTGCCAATTTGGTACGTCTTTGAAAAGTCCGCAGACAGCAGCAAGACTGCTATTTGTAGGTAATTATTGTCGCAGACAGTTGTTCATTAAACTACTATAACCAATTTAAAAGCTCACCTAAAGCAAAAACATATTCTAATTCGTTCTAATTTAGAAAACAATTCTCCATTAAGATCTGAAAATGTAAATATGCTTTTATAGCACGCGGTTTGTGTAACGAAGAACGATATGTAATGTAACGTGCTACGAAATCTAGCGTGTTGCAATAATTATCGCGCCTGCTGGACGCCCACGTGCTTTCTTATTTATATATATATCTTATTTATTTTTTTTATTTTTTTCTCGGTGGCAGGCTATCGAGGACGGGTCTGAGCAGTTGTGTTGCGATGTGTGCCGGGTACGATGCGCTTAATGTTGTTGTGTTGGGAGTTTGGTCGTGGAGGGTCTCCAGATCAGTCTCCCACTGGCGCAGCATCGTTGGTCGTGTTGTTGGGTTTAACATTGCATCACTACGCTCAACTGCCGTCTTCCTTCCTATTCGCTCAGTTTTTCTGAGTGACCTATTCACTCTTGATAAACTAGCGCGCTTTACCATCAACGATCGCATCACTGCTTACCATCAGGCGGGATTGCGGTCAAGCGCTAGTTTATAATTATAAAAATAAAAAATTAATAAAATCTGGCAGCCAACAAAGTTGTCGATTTGTAGAATAGAGTTTTTTCTTTTTTTTTTAATTATAAATTAATGCTTGACCGCAATCCTGCCTGTTAGTAAGCAGTGATGCAATCGTTGATGGTAAAGCGCATTAGTTTATTAAGAGCCTATTCACTCTAGTCTTGAAGATGCTTAAATTGTAATCCGACGGAAAGACCACCGTTGGTATAAAAGACGTGGCGACACGCTTTGTTCGGATCGTTGTAGTGTCAACACCGTAAGGTACCGTAACTACAACAAAGGATGGCACAATGGCCAGTCTTAACTCTTAACTAATAGCGATATTTTACAGATAACCTTTGGATGGAATACCAAGGGGGAGGACAGATAAATATGTAGTGTAGTTAGCCTACGGTGAACACAATACAAAGGCCGCGATTCACTTGTTTCGAAGCTAAATTAAGTTGAAGATTTCGTCATTATCATTCTATTTTCTGAAGAAAAGGACAGTATATAATATACAGGGTATATCTGACATCGTAACGCATACTTAGCGATAAGGCTAGACCGCATGCCACTAATAAAATTATGATAGTCATTTATGTCGTTAATAAACTGTTACAGAATTCACAGTATTTAACAAAAGTGTCGGTTCGGCCTTTGAACGTAGCAAGCGTGCCGCCGTGCGGGTTTGTAGGTATGACGTTGATCCCTGATGTGAACTCTATTAAATCAGCTGATAAGATAGTTTTTCGAGTTTTGTTTTCATTGCGCTTTTTGTTTTAATCATGAAAAAGCCGACGAAAAATTCCACCACTGGGGGGTTCAGAATCACATACTGGATCCATGGTACTCGTTTGTGCGTCGATGTCAGATGCACCCTTTGTTAGTTTAGTCCTGACTGTTTTATTGTTCTGTTTTGGTCGTAGGTGCTTGATCAGCTAATTTTGGAATAGACCGTTGATCGAAGGTCCGCACGGCTGTTCCATAGCTATATTTACAAAATGTAATGTAATTTACATGTTATATTTATCATTGTAATACCAGTTCTTAATCGCGATCTTGCTAGATTGTAAGCCGTGATGGGGTTATTAAGAGCATATTCGCTTTAGCTTTGAAGACACTTAAATTGTAGTCAGACGGAATCACCGCCGCAATCAAATTATTCCAGTCCTTCGATGTACCTATGCGGTATAGGATCGTAGTGGTGTCAACAACGTAATGATGGATACTCGACGGATCGTCCGATGATGGCGGAATTAAGTCATGCAATTTCCGCGCACACTCTCCAAAATGCTTCCTATAGAATACCGACATGATGGCTACTTTACGTCTGTGGTTCAAAGCTTGGAATAGTAGTATTAAAATGCTCACCTGGAATGTTCTTCTACATTCCCTCTTTCTAGCTTCGTTCTCAGTCATGACACCATAGTCTTCTTCTTCGTATGCCAGCACCATGTCTATTCTTCTTCTTCCATCACGGAATAATAAGGATTCTGGTTCCAAACCCTGATAACAAAACATTGTTGACATTGGAATGCTCATTATCCTAATTCCACTTTGATATTTTATGCGAATGTAACTTTTGGTGGTAGTTACAGTCAAGGGCAAAGTCTGCATATTTGAAAGATATCGTTTACAAATTTTATACATAACGAGGGTAACTAGAAACGAGTTGGCAAGGACCGAGTAGCAAGTATGTGTCGCCGACTAGTACCAAGCGTAAGTTTTTTGGAGAGTGTCACGCCAAGTAAACTCTAAGAATAGAATAGAATATAATAGAATACTCTTTATTATGTACACTGTGTAGATACAGGACATAAATATAAAGATTTTACAAAGGGTGACACAATGGGCGGTCTTATCGCTAAGAGCGATCTTTTACAGACAAGCTTTGGATGGAATACTAAGGGGAAGGAGAGAGAAGTAGTGTAGGTAGTCTTCAGGGTACTATTTACATAGAGCATACAATATTTATGTACGTTAAATGTATCATACTATTTTAACTAATTATAGAAATCTAATTAAAATAAACATCATACAAGAGCAAATAAAATATAATGACATGTTTAAAGAGCGAGGAAGTGCTTTTTTGTCATAGTTTTAAAAGTGGACAGAAAGTGAACACGCCTTATGGACACGGGCAAGTCATTCCAAATTAGTAAAATAGTTTAAAAGTACTGTTAAAGCCTCGGGCTTCGTAAGAGTTTTGGGGTGCTCGCTGATGTTGGGAGCTAGTAGAATAAACTGCTGATGATATAGGCCACGTGAGTCCTCGGGCTTAGTGTGAGGGTCACATGACACTATGGGTCTCTACGTCTCTAGTTCTGACTTCAAAAATAAAACTAGTAATAGGGTATTAAATTCAATGTAGTTCTACCATCTATGTATAAAATAAAAAACGTTTTCTAATATAAACCTTATTACAAAACGAAATTTAACTTTAGTTCCAGACTTAATATTGGAGTCAGTATTTGTATTTCGAACTTTATCGTAACTACCTGCTGGATTGTAAACAGAACATACTCGAAATTAAGCGCTATTATTATTACTTCTAGACAGATCTGGAATGTTCGATGAGCTTGCATATAAAAAGCGGTATGACTCAGCGGTTGAGTCAGTCTGCATTTCACTATCAAAGCAAAACCAGCGATAAGTACGAAACGATAATCGAGAACATCCATAGCGACAACTGCAACGAGAACTTTGGGGACTACAACGGGTGACTTCTATAATGTAGACATAAGGGAATACAATACTTCGGTGTGTTCTACTTGTCATTGCCTACTATCGACTGTACCTTCGCTGTCAAATAACTTCGTAACCCTTAACCGGCATTTTAATACCCCTAGCCCGTTACATGACGGGTTGCACTTCGGAAGTGCCGGCAGTGCAAAGTTGCCAGATGACATTATAATTCAAATTCAAACTTTTTATTTCAGGCAAGGCCCATATATTGTTAGTAAAAAAAAAAATCTAATCCTATGTTAGTAAAAGAGAAACAGGGATCAGTTGGCGACTTGAATGTGTGCACGCACATGTCTGTCCGCCCAGAGCCTAATAAAAGGTCCGTCGACCTTGTCCGCAAGTGTGTGTGTGTGTGGACCTGAGCTTTGAATAACATTAGAATCTCTCTATCATAAGAACTGGGACACGTTACCCTACATTTTTTTATTTATTTATTTATATATTCTTTATTGTACACCAATCAAACATCGAACAAAATACATTCAACACAAAACATACAATGGGCGACCTTATCGCTAATGCGATTTCTTCTAGGCAACCCTTTTACCTTTTTTTACCCTTGGCTGTACAACTTATTCACGGATGGTGATGCAATACATACGTACGTCTGGACTGGTTTCTCCAACGTTCTGGTCTTTTTCATTTGGCGGGAAAGGAAAGCCTGGGTTTTTGTCATCTTTACCGTAGTCGGAGTTTTTGCTGTCGGGCTCAGACTGAAACGTAAACAATATAATTTAAAGTGTTACATTAATCAGCTTATAATCCTACCGCTGCTTGATACACAGAGTACCTTACCACCAGTTCTTTTAGCAGGGCATACGTTGAACTGCAATCTGTGCTTCACGCGTCCAGCGACATTATGTATATGTATTTATTTATCCATATGTTTCAGGCATCAAGGCACGTAATTCTGCACCTTGGGCAAAGTGACGTGAAGTGAAGGTGTCATTTGTGAGCTCAAAATTACCGGTAATTGCCGGTTAAGTTTAAGGGATAGGTCTATAAGACCATCATTAGACCTGTTCTTTTGTATGCAGTGAGGCGTGGCCTGTGCTTGACCGACACAAGCAGGAGCTGCATGTCATAAAGATGAATATGCTGCGGTGGATGTGTGGAGTAACGCGGAAAGACCGCATCAGGAACTCCCGCATCCGTGGCGGTCTTCGTGTCCGTGACATAGCAGACAAACTGCAGGAGGGTCGCCTACGCTGGTACGGTCACGTCTTACGCAAACCGGCATGTTATGTGGCTAACAAATCGCTTGTTATGGCGCCTCCGCCGGGCAGGAACAAGCGGGGTAGGACAAAGAAATGCTGGCTTGACGTTGTAAGAGATGATATGCGTGCCGCGGATGCAACCGGGATAAACGCTAAAATGATGATGACGATAATGAAGTTGAATTGCAATGATTTTTAGTACATAGTCATAGAATTAAAAGCAGTCCAGTTCAACTGCTATGCTGAAAATACTGGTGATAAGCTCTCTTGTCTTCTCTCTGTAAGAGGCAGGCCTTGAACTACTACATGGCCTTGGCACGGTTCGGGCAATGTCTAAAATGCCAAATACAAAGACACTACTAAGCACTGATCGATGCAGTTGATTAGTCTATATGGACCCAAATCTTCCCATGGGTGTCGTAAGAGGCGACTAAGGGAACTCTCAGCAGGGAAGCGGGCAGTAGTGCTTCTCTAGTAGAATATCAAATTACTGCGATCTCCAACCCGTCTGCCAAGCGTGGGGATTATAGCACCCCACCCACACCCCTTATGTAATGGAAAACCTTAAGGAAGGCCTTTATCCAGCAGTGGACCTCTGAAGAAGATGGAGCGACTGCCTATTTTGCTACCACACTTATGTAATTAATAAGTCAAAAATTAAAATATTTATATGGGCTGCTGAGTTCTGATTCGTCAGAAATGGGCTGTTCCCAGTAGTCTTACCCAGTAGTCCTACCAGTAGTACCAATGGGAATTTTCTTCCCAATAGACTTACTCATAGTAAGTCTTCGCGGTTGTCATATTGGGGCCAATTTTTCCCAGTAGTACTACTTTAAAAAGTAACAATAACACATAGACCTCGACATAGCCAGAATAGTTTATTTTAGTTATTTTCATAGTCTTATGACTTATGGGATTCTTCTCTGGGGAACTTGTGCGGACATCAATACCATCTTTGTTTTACAGAAAAGGGTTGTTCCAGCAATTTACAACCTCGGTCCTAGAGATTCTCTTAGAGAAAAATTCAGAGAGGTGAACATCTTAGGTGCACGATTCTAATTGGTCGTTTTCTATAAAGAAGAGCCAAAAAGAACCTTCACGGTTACTGTTTTAGAAATAATTTGTTTTTATCATCATCGTCATCATTTCAGCCGAAAGATGTCTACTGCAGGACATAGATCTCTCCCAATGATCTGCACGATGACCGGCCCTGCGCTTCCTGCATCCAGTGGTATCCTGCGACCCTCACCAGGTCGTCGATCCATCTTGTCGGGGGCCTAAACACACTACGTCTTCTGGTGCGTGGTCCGTCGGCCCCATCGGGCATCGGCTCTTATAATGCTTATAAAGCATAGTTGGTATGGGAGTATGGGTCTGCCTATGTTGTGCTCAACAAGTACTAGATACTTGATAAAATAAGAAATGGTTTTCAGATCTAAAGTCTACAAGGCCTAAAAATTCCTCACATTTACTAAATATGGAAGAATCTCAACGGTTAAATAAGTAATACTGTAGAAAAAAGAATCTACCAAAAACTTATTCACAAACAAAAAAAACAACCGGCTTCCAAAAACCACTACAAAGTGAAAAATAACTAATCTCGGAAGTTTGTGTCAAAAAAGGAAAATACAAAAACTAAAGACACCGACTTCCGAAATTAGTTATTTTTCACTTTATAATACTTTCCGACAAAAAAACAATTATCAAAATCGGTTCATAAACGACGAAGTTATCCGCGAACAATATAAAAAAAGCATATATACGCTCGAATTGAGTAACCTCCTCCTTTTTGAATTCGGTTAAAAAGCCACCACTCTCTCAGCTAACCACTCCGGTGATCACCATCAGCATATTAGGGAGGTCCCGGTCCCTCTCAAAATACTAGTTCCACTACACCTCCTGTGCAGTGCCTGTAGGACACATTCATGGGGAGGCTTAAAGGTGCCTCCTCTAAGCCCTAGATACGTCCGTACCTGAAAGCTTGGTTGTGGTGTCTCCGGTAAATCCGTTGGTGTTTCTTTAGTCTTTGCCGTAAAGGCTCCAGCTGCCGATGCCACGGTCTGGACGAGTCTCCAACCACGAGGCTTCTTGTCTTCGGAACTGCTGTCAGAACGTATCGACTTGATGTCGTCCCGAAGGTGAACCTGGGATTGAAGGACCAATACATATACATTCTACCAATCTTCTTAACTATCACAGTCAATACATAAGGGGATATTCAGCCCATAATTCTAATTAATCATGATGTCTGGTGAAGCCGTACGGATGACGGGTCTGAGCAGTTGTATTGCGATGTGTGCCGGGCACGATGCGCCAAATGTTGTTGTGTCGGGATTTTGGTCGTGGAGGGTCTCCAGATCAATCTCCCTCTGGCGCAGCATCGTTGGTGTTGTTGGGTTAAACATTGCATCACCTTGCTCAACTGCCGTCTTCCATCCTATTCACTCAGGATTTTTGGAGTGAATAGGCTCTTAATAAACTAGCGCGCTTTAACATCAGCGATTGCATTACTGCTTACCATCAGGCGGAATTGCGGACAAGCACTAGCTTATAATAGAAAAAGAATAACAAGAGGATAATCAGGTAAGTACCCTGAACTTTATATCATTTATGACAGGATTAAGGTATTTGATATACGCCATTTTGGCTCTAACAGCAACATGAGCGGCGGTGGAACTAATATTTTTGATGGTTAGTTTGACCAAATGTCGTGGTGGCCTAGTGGTTAAAACACCAGTATCTCAAGTATGAATTTACGGGTTCGATTCCAGGTCAGGCAAGTACCAATGAAACTTTTCTAAATTACCTATACGTACTTTCAAAGTATATCTTGGACACCAAAGACTAATTACAAGGTGAAGGAAAACGTCTTGGGGAACCTGGACTTTACTTAAAATCACCAACCTGCATTGAGCAAGCGTGGTGATTACGCTCAACCCTTCACTGTATGAGAAGAGACCTGTGCCCAGCAGTGGGACGATAAAAAGGATGATGATGATGTTTGACCAAGTACGCAGACTCACATAATAAAAATATTGTAAGGATCTCGTATTAAACACAAATTACGCAAATAAAGTCTTATTTCACGATTTTCACCTAAATCATTAGAGTATCTTTTTGGCTAATTTATTTGCTTATCTGTTATGTTCAGTATCTATGTATTTATTTATATATATGTATGTATTTGTGTATCTACTTTTGTATATTGTGTTAATAATATTTGCACTAACGACAGTCCTATTTGTGGTTCTGGAGAATCTGTCCTTTCTTTGGTTGCCTGGAAGAGATCGCATTAGCGATAAGGCCGCCAATTGTATGTTTTTTTTATATTGAATGAATTTTGCTCCATGTTTGATTGGTGTACAATAAAGAATATATAAATAAATCAATCAATAACGAAAAAACGGCGGCTATTTGCTGCAATGTGTTCAAATCAAAGCATTTATTTCAAATAAACCAGTTACAGGCACTTTTGAATTGTCAGAAGGTCGGTCAGTCAGTAAGGTGAAGCTAGTCGCCCATTCAAAAAAGTAGGTACCTATGGAGAAGAACGGGCAAGAAACTCCATGGACATTCTTTTAAATTATCAAGCTATTGATACAAATATTTGATTAGGTACATCATTCATTTTGAAATCAATCGTGTGAGAACGATGCAGATATATTGTACGCTAAGAGCGTCCATTTTGGAAAACACACAAAAAAACAACAACAAAAAAGACTAACCCAACAAATAGAAGCTTCAGCAAGTACATTGTGCTCACACGTGTGCCATGCAATTATACAATATTAAAAAAAAATGTCATTTGTTGAATGTTAATTTTAGTTCCTGAGACGCTCGAGCTTTGAATCGTCACAAAAACAATTGTCATTTCGTATAGAACATATTTAGTCCAGTGTAGTTATTATTATTTAAAAATCGAAATTTTAAATATTTTACAGCAGCGCCACATGCGAACTACGTATCACGCCAAATTCTGTAACGCGCAAGCAAAGGTTACCGCATAAGAAGCATAATATCACAAAGTATTAATGGTCGGGCCGTTGAATTCACACCCTGTTCCTCATACTCGTACCTTAAAAGAAAACTATAACAATAAACCTACTTTCCGCTCTTGGAGCGGAAGGGCGTGTCAGACTTGTGCCTATGCGCCAGGGGCCATGGTATCTTCTTCGACCAACCCACAGCATAATAGACCTACTTGATGTACATTTCAGAATGCTGTCAAAAACTGTCTTGTTGTCAAATGAGACCTGTCTGTTTTGTGTTGACAAAATAAAATGTGTAAACCTAACGAACATTAAAATTTTTGGAGAACCAAACATGTTTGTGACGCAGCCCATGACGGCAGTGTCTTGCTCGTACGAGGAAGAATCAGTGCTTACCAATGCGTGATCCTTCAGCCAATATTCGGCTTTTAATTTTGCTTGTCAACACCGGAGCGCTGATGAACGAGAGGACCCGAAAGTTGGACAGTCCATACAGCATCAGTCACGACCTTTGCGCTCCAGTAACGATTTTCACCATTTACATAATGATAGGGACCTTCTTCATTGGCAGTCTACAAGATTATCGCGCATCTCTATTCCTGGAAACCTACGGCGTGGTGGCGTCTGCGAGTTTGGAGCTGTTCCTTTGCGTCTCAGTGTTTTCCCTTCCACACCAAGCAAAAGTCACAGTTTTAGTACTAATCAACGGGTTGTTGCCTATATTAATGATGACCTTGCTTATAGCCGATCTGATCGTGATAGTCTTTGGTTCACCTTTGGACAACCAAAACACGACAAATGGGGTGATTGATGAATCACGTTTGGATCTTCAGTCGAGTTCGCAAGATAAACCTAAAGCAAATGTCAATCAATCGAATACTTCGAGAGACAATCCTGTGTGATCAATGATGCCGGCGACCAGTCGATAGTGCGTAATGGCTCTAAAATATCGCAACGGGATTTCATCGCTCACTGAATTTTCAATGTTGATCCAAGCGTCGACAATCCAACACAGCACATCCCAATGTGTCTAAAAATCACAGTTGGAATTTCAACTTTCGTGGCTTATGTATTGCGTTGAAAATTCAGTGTATGGAGGGAATCACGGCAAAAAAAAATAAGTGGCTAGTGTAGTTGCGAAAACTGTAATGTTACGGAATCTAAAATGGCGTTTTAATTGGAGTGCTACGCTGCCGTGTACGCAGGCGTGACACTGAGTTTGAGTACACTAACTAGCCAAGTTTTTAAGTTGAACAGATGGGGCGAAAAAATACAGTTATAGCGATGTTACAAAAATAATTACGAAAATGTAGATTAAAATGAAAATATTTACGGAGATGAGATCCTATTAGCCACTCATTTTTTTCAAGATTTCAATGTGACTATACATTATTTAACTCTGCTTCTAGAGATACGGTTTATTTTTTTGCAAAAACTTGTCTATATCTTTTAACTTGTAATGTATACTTATAATATGGTGGTGTATGTGCATGTGTACAGAATTTTGTTTTCTTTAAATATAAAAGATGATAATGTTTCTGTTTTCTTATGTCATCTCCGTACCGAAACGAAAGCATTACAAGATATGAAAAAAAAACGTCGTAGATTTTCCACAGCTGGTCAAAGGCCCTCTAGTTTCATTCTACATCTCTCTTTCCAGAGCTGTCAAGGAACAATCTTTGTCAGAGGAATATAACTTGTAAACGTGCGAGGTCTTTACGTAACGCACTATCTGTAGCCATGAGTTTCATTTTGACAGTTCAACAACGTTCATTGCGTTATTTATGTTGTTGAGCAGAAACATGTTTCGAATATATGGAATAATAGATTAGTAAAAATTTGTTTTTCTGCTTCGAGAAAGTGGTCAATCGTCGAATCCAACTCGGCTGGGCTGCTTTCGGGAAGCTACGTAAAATCTTCTCGTCCGAAATACCGCAGTGTCTCAAGACAAAAGTCTTCGACCAGTGTGTGTTGCCAGTGATGATTTATGGAATTGAGACGTGGTCGCTAACAATGGGCCTTATAAGAAGGCTCAAAGTCACTCAAAGGGCAATGGAGAGGGCTATGCTCGGGGTTTCACTGCGCGATCGAATCAGGAATGAGGAGATCCGTAGAAGAACGAGAGTAACCGACATAGCCCGAAGAATTGCAACTCTAAAGTGGCAGTGGGCTGGACACATTGCCCGTAGGACCGATGCCCGATGGGGCCGGCGGGTTCTCGAGTGGCGACCACGCACCGGAAGCCGTAGAGTGGGTAGGCCCCCGACGAGGTGGACCGACGACCTGGTGAAGGTCGCGGGAAACCGCTGGATGCGGGAGGCGCAGGCCCGGTCGTCGTGGAGAACCTTGGGGGAGGCCTATGTCCAGCAGTGGACGTCTTTCGGCTGAAATGATGATGATGATGATGATGAATTTGTTTTTATCATTATAAATTACAGCTTGACCGTAATCCCGCCTGATGGTAAGCAGTGATGCGATTGTTGATGGTAAAGTGCGCTAGTTTATTAAGAGCGTATTCACTCAGAAAAACTGAGCGAATAGGAAAGATGACGGCAGTTGAGCGAGGTGATACCATGTTAAACCCAACAACACGACCAACGATGCTGCGCCAAAGGGAGATGAAGACCCTCCGCGACCAAACTCCCAACACAACAATATTTGGCGCATTGTACCCGGCACACAACTGCTCAGACCCGACTCCATATGTTAAAAAAATGTGATTGGTTAAAAACGTAAATAACGCAATGTATGTTGTGGGGAATTGGGTTGTATCCTAAAAAATAATTTAATATCCATCAGATAGATTTATAAAAAATATTGAACACGTATTTTTTATCTTTTCTATCATTCAAATACTTATAAAGAAATATTGATTTGAAATGTCGCATGACGTCAGGCCGTGGTACAAAATATAGCACGGCGTAACGTAATTAGCCCCCACTCCGTAATTTTAATACGCTATATCTCAGTAGTTTTTGGTAATTACGACAAAATAAAAATACGGGTCTTAATTTTTTTTTATTATCTATAAGACGGACTAATTATTTTTTTGATTTTCATACCTTGGATACATCCCTATTGTCAAAATGAAACCCAATGCTGCTCATAGTGTGTTACGTAAGAACCCTGCCTATTATTACATTAAGTAACGACTCAGTGTCCTTTAGTTTCAGTAAAAGTGCTGCACACCCTTATCCATTTTCTTTTTTGTGTCCGTGGTGGAAAATCCTCATAGATGTCGTCAGACTGTTACTGCTTCCGCAACCCCCGATTGGTGCTGGCCCGCGAGTGAAGTGTATGACTCCCCTCGTGCCTTACCTATTATTGGAATCAATTGTAACACAGCACATACCTACTTAGGACCCATTAAATTAATCAAATTTTATTCCGTGGTGCTTGGCAAGATGGGCTTCTCCCAGTTGCAATAATGTCCCTTTGTGCCGATTGGCCTAGTTCTGTTCTGTCTCCTGCTTGTTATGGAGGGAAGTGGAAAAATATCTTTTTTCTTACTCCTCCGCTATTCTTTTCTGATTAATTTCGCTGCGGGACCCAAGACAGTTGAATCCTTTCTCCGGGACTCGTCGAGCTTCATTGCTCGGCGTTTTTCTGGCGGTCTCCACTGTTGATTCTGGCTTTCAGGAGTTGCAGTGGGTGGGAAAAAGTGAGGCGAGTTTTGTCCCCTCGTGCCTTCTAAGAGTGAAGTGCGTGGAACACTTCGCTCCGTCACCTTTGATGATTGCACTATGATTGATAATCAAACACTTGAATATTTCTACTTTGAATAATGCAGAGCTAAAATGAGCTGCTTTTCAAATCGTGTCTATGTTACAACTGAGGCTTAACCTACCGACCATAAGTTGGTCATTCATAAGGAATAAATAAAAATGAAAAACGAGGACAAAATAATGTTTTCTTTACACTGGACTACATTCGTAATAAAATATTTAGGATAATCGTGCCTGTATTTCTAGCCGAATTGTAAAGGTAAGTGCATACTTGCTGCTTCATATTTGAATAAAAAAGTTGTCTGTAAAAAGATCGCTCTTAGCGACAAGATAGTCCATTGTGTCACCCTTTGTAAAATATTTATATGTATGTTTCTGTAATTAATGTGTAATTTATATGGTATACATAATAAAGAGTATTCTATTGTATTCAATACAGGAAGGGTCCTACAAAGTGCATTTTTTTTAATAATTATAAAGTTGTGTTTGACCGCTATCCCGCCTGATGGTAAGCAGTAATGCAAGCGCTGATGGTAAAGCGCGCTAGTTTATTAAGCCTATTCACTCAAAAAAACTGAGTGAATAGGAAGGAAGACGGCAGTTGACCGAGGTATGCAATGTTAAACCCAACAACACGACCAACGACGCTGCGCCAGAGGGAGATTAATCTGGAAACCCTCCACGACGAAACTTTCGGCACAACTACATTTGGCGCATCGTACCCGGGACACATCGCAACACAACTGCCCAGACCCGTCGTCCGTACGGCTTCACCAGACATCAAGCCAGGACACGACGAATCGGTTGGCGGCAAGACTAAGTCTAGCTAGATAGGTGCGTAAGACTCTTACAAGTAGCAAAGGATTTCGTTTTGAAGGTCAAACAGCTTTCATTGCATTATTTGCGTTGTTGAGCAGACAAATCGGCCGAACATATGAAGTAACGAATGAGAAATGTGCTTCAAAATGATTGAAATGATAGAATTAGTATACAGAGTGGTGCTGATAATACGACAATAAATTAAACATCGTGTACCTCAACACATTCTCAATCTACCCATAAAAAATCATATATATATATCCATTAGTTTAGTCACAGGAAACCATTTTTCATTTCTCACATTTTCTACATGATGTACGTGTTGATAAGGAAGCGCTTACAGGTTAATGACCGCCGGATCCAGCAGTACTAAACTTTAATAATAATGGCGCCAAAAAGCAAGTCGATACAGACCGTGCTGTCGCCCGCTGATCCAAGTTCATTGAACCAATATTCTAAAGGATGTTCTATTCCGTTTGCAATTTTATCCAATTTAGTTTGATTGAATTTTTTATTTTTATTTTAGATGCGAAGTGTTTTTCTATGGTTTCGGATTTTTCCTATGAACCAAACATAGTTTGTGTTTTCATTTATTGTCGTATTATGAGCACCACTCTTTATTATGCATTTAGTGTGCAGGAATAGTCTAAAAGATCTGCAGCCTTTGGCTTCATCTTCACATTAATCTTGGCGGTAATCTTTCTATCTGACTAGGTACAATAATCTAAATATCTTCAAGGCTAGAGTGAATAGGGTCTTAATAAACTAGCGCGCTTTACCATCAACGTTGCATCACTGCTTACCATCAGGCGGGATCGCTGTCAAGAACTTGATTTTAATGTTAAACAAAACACCCTATAGCAGTCCAATCCAACATAGGCCACTCCTATTTCACTCCATTCAACTCGATTGTCGGCAACTTTCTTCCGATCACCACCAGCCATCTTACGAAGATCGTCGCTCCACCTGGCATGGCGTATGTCACCTTACGTTTAGCGATTCGCGGTCTCCACTCAAGAACACGTCTACCCCAAAGATCATCGGTTACGGCTAATATGGGCGGCCTTTATTCTGTATTCTTTTAAACTTGTTCCTTCGCCTTTGTGTCAGTGTTCTACATCGAACTGTGAATTTGAACAGTTCGCACATCACATCTTGTGGGAGTGTGTTCTTTGGCAGAATGTACGCAATATTATGTTGGATAGTGTACAAGTTACATCCGGAGTCGTTTATTATACGCTCCTTGTAGAAACTAGAACCAATTTCCGTGCGTTCAGGCGCTTTTGCCATACCTATTATTGGAATCAATTGTAACAGCTAATACCTACTTAGGACCCATTAACTTAATCAAATTTTATTCCGTGGTGTTTGGCAATCTGGGCTTCTCCCAGTTGCAATAATGTCCCTTTGTGCCGATTGGCCTAGTTCTGTTCTGTCTCCTGCTTGTTATGGAGGGAAGTGGAAAAAAATATCTTTTTTCTTACTCCTCCGCTATTCTTTTCTGATTAATTTCGTTGCGGGACCCAAGACAGTTGAATCGTTTCTCCGGGACTCGTCGAGCTTCATTGCTCGGCGTTTTTCTGGCGGTCTCCACTGTTGATTCTGGCTTTCAGGAGTTGCAGTGGTTGGGAAAAGTGTGGCGGGTTTTGTCCCTCAAAAAAAAATATGGCCGGCCTTGTACTACTTCAGTGTGCTTATTAGAAAAAAATATTTATACTTGCATTTATGCCTTACCTTTTGGCGGATACAAACGAGATGGTATATCATGCTTTTAGAAGTTTTTTATTATTTCTTCTTCTCCTTCAGCCTATAGATGTCTTGACAAAGACTTTCCCCCAAGTCTTTCATTGCTTTTGGGGTGGTTGCCATAATCCTCGGATCGCAGTAATTTCATATTCCACAGGAGAAGCGCTGCTGCCCGCTTCCCTGGTAAGAGTTCCCTTAGTCGCCTCTTACGACACCCACGGGAGGATAGGGGCTGGTCTGGTACTATTCTAAGCCCGGTACCACACGGGCAAGCTTTTTATTAGCTTGCAATATTTATATGTATAAGTTTTGGTGATATTTTGCAACTCAATTTTGAAGCAGATATCTTTAGCCAATTTAGCTGAAATTTTGTATACACTTTCAGTTTTGATGACAATGCATACTTAACTATGTGACGTCATTCTAAATCCAACATGGCGGTATACCCAAGATGGCGGACCAATTATTACTTTTAATAAGTGAATACGCAGCTTTAGGTTGTTCTCATTTTTGAGGCACGCGATATATGTACAATTCCCCTCGGTTTGGGTCATAACCTAGACCTACTGACATTTTGATTTTGAAATACTAGGATAAATATTATTACTATGTATATGCTGGATTTCCTACATGATACATTTTTGTAAGCAACCATTTATCATCTACCAAATAAAACAAACAGGCAGAATGTACAGATGACAGAACATCAAGCTACTGCATGCTGTCAAATTTCTTTATTAGATATTCAACTTTATCCTTAAAGCATTAAGGCTCAAGTTTTATTGGGTATATTTGTCTGTTTGGGTAGCTTGACCTGCCTTCGTCCGCACATGATTCTTGGTACGTAATTAACCACCCTTACTAGTCACTACTTACCTAGTATAAAATAAAGTCACTTTCTGTTTCCCTATGTCCCTTTGAATGATCAAATCTTCAAAACTTATCAACGAATTTTGATGCGTTTTCTAATACATAGATAGAACGATTAAAGAAGAAGTTTTATATGTATAATAACATCTATTAAATATTGGAGAAATACTATTATTTTTAATGTGATGTCGTAAATAATGAAATTTTTTCCGCGTTTGCAGTGAAACGCAGGCAAAATAATGTATTTAATATTGTAGACATTGAAAAGGCCTACAGAAAAGTCCGCGTCCACATTTTTTTTGTCATTTACTTCTTACGACAAATATTGGCTAATTTTCGAAGCGATTTTAACCAATACAGCATTAATCCAATCCAATTTAATACCTTAAATATATACATTGTTGATTTAACATAGATCTATATTGTCTTTTACAGCATATGATTTAAATGAATATTTTCGAAGTTATTACAGATTTAAATATTGCGGGGCGTCGCGTTTGTGGCGTTACAGACCGGCCGGGGCGAACAATGCGGACGCGAACGGGCTAGCGGTGTGTTGACCATATTTTTATTGGGACAACCAGGTAAGATAACAAGCCCCTAACTTTGTGGATTTCCATATCTTCTTGAAATTTTGTACATAGATTCTTTAGGTACTTAAAAATACTGGACACGTGTTTCGGGTTTCGTATATACAGAAAATAACGTTGTTTAATACTTAATATAATTTAAGTAAACAATACGTTGCAGCAGATAGAGATGCTACACATGTTCTTTTACCCGCCGTGAAGGATCGGCTATAAATCACACCAGGACCGCGGAAGTCATGGCGCGCGTCGCTGCGACCCTCACCCCCGCAGCGAGGGTTCCTATTAATCTTACACCGGAAGACATCTGTTGACCATCGTCCATGTCGTGAGAACCATAGCGAGCTGTTTTGCATGTGGACAGTGAGTTGGCGCGCTTTCTACACCAACCAATCATACGCCGCGGCCTGCCTCGATCAACGAATCAACATCAAGAACGCACTCGACACCGCGTGGAGACCGGCAGCACAGTAAGCTGATTTCTTATTGGTTACCCCACTATTGTTTAGAGTGCATAGCTTGTAAGAAACATTCGATTCCATCACATTACATTCCATCACATTCGATTACATTCCATTCAACATTCCATTCCATACCATTCCATTATTGTACAGATATTTACACGCTATTCCTGTTCACACTCTTGTATATAATTATCTTACATCACGTTATTGTACACGTCATATACATTGTACCCTTTTACTTACGTGCAATACACAACGTTCGATTTACCTGAGTTTTAATTACGTAACACGACCTACGTGCTACAACGTAATTTAAGTAAAGAGCAACCGCATAAGCAAATTGAAGTGGCAATGGGGCGGTCATATTAAACTTAGAACCGATAATTGTTGGAATAGACGTGTTCGAGTGGAGACCGCAAATCGGTAAAAGTATCGTGACGTATCCTGCCTGATGGTAAGTAGGTAAGGATGCATCGCGAATGGTAAAGCGCACTAGTTCGTTAAGAGCCCATTCACTCTAGCCTCGAAGACATGTGTACAATGGAGGGCAAGACCGTCGCCAGTCCTACGAAGTTTGCGGTATAAAAGGCAAGGCGAATAATAATTATTATTTAAATAATAATTAATAATTATTATTATAATTATTAATTATTATTTAAATAATAATTAATAATTATTATTATAATTATTAATTATTATTAATAATAATAATAATTAATAATTATTAATAATAATTATTATTATTATTATTTAAATAATAATAATTAATAATTATTATTATTTAAATAATTATTAATTATTATTAATAATTATTTAAATAATAATTATTTAAATAATAATTATTAATAATAATTATTAATTATTATTAATACTAATTATTAGTATTGTGTAGCTGTGCCGCTGGGGAGTTTTTTGGGTTTCAACGAAAGCACTATATGTCGGCCAAATTCGATAAAGAATAGAGGTAAACAAACCATTGCTAGGCGACGAGTAGTTTACGCCTAAAAGATGGATGTTAACAACCTTTTCTAGATAGATGATTTTCATAAAATAATAATAGGGTAGTTGACTAAAAACACTAATTAAGTAGTCCGTCAGTCAGATTTTCAAAAATACCAGACACGTATTTTTTCTTTTTTCATATAAACAAAAAATTAAGACGACACCGTGCGTTGAAAACTCATGTGATGTCACTGCATGTTACACTTATTAGCGAGGAGTGACGTCACCAGCCACTACTTCTGATCTTTGATGCCTTTTATATTTGTAAATTTTTATTGTTTTGGTAAAACAAAATATACGTATCCAATATTATTCTATAATCTGAATGACGGACTAAATAGAATCAATTTATTTTTTTACCTAGGAAACATCTCTATTCTACTTTCTACTAATGTAAACAGTTTATTTATTTAGATATTTATGATTTGCATAGAACGCTTAAGCGATTTGAATGAAATATGACCCACGTCCTAACAGGTTATTTTTTTTTATATGTACATTTACAATATGTAAAGAAAACCCCGTCCGACCCAAAAGGATAATAAAGGTAAGGTAAACACATGACCAAATAAAACATAAAATTTTACGTAATCATCATAGTAACAATATTAATGAATTTTGAAATAATCATTTTTCCCGCGAATTAAATCCAACTTCCCCGAAATATGGTATATTTTTAAAAAGTGACAACACCATTTTGACGGTATTATTATTAATAAGCGATGCGAGCACGTGACGCGTGCCCTGCCCCCCGTCTGAAGGTTTGCCTCCCGCAAATTTATTAAGTTACCTCTTTTTGCGAAATAATATTTAGTTTTGTAAGGGTTTTTTTTTTTTTAGTTTATCCCGGCTTTGTATCCATTATTAGAATCAGGTATCGATACCGAACAATACCTTCACGGATCGGACAGGGTTTTCTTGACATATTGTATATTATACTTAGTCCATATTTGGAAGTATTACAATGCATGTGTTATGCAGTTGATTTGAAAGTAATTAAAATACGCAAAACTTTATTCATTTGTTGAATTCCACAAAATGTGTTAATACCTGGATTTCATCCATTTTTCTTTTTTTGTAGGGCTATCACGTAAAATTAATATCGACTTTTTAATGGTTGTTCGAAATACCAATTTATTATGCATGTTATTTTTGTGATGCTATTAAAATATGCTGCAATAGGAATTGTTAACAAATAGCTAGCATGTAAAAGTCGATAATCATGTAATTAACAGGCGATATGTAAAACGTGAGTTGTGATCACCCTAAATTAGTTTGTTTATCTCTATTCTTTATGGAGGTTGGCGAGAATATAGATAGGTGTGTTACAAGATTTAGGTGTAAAAATAAATGACCGGAACCAGTATGAATCGGTACTGTAGCAATTTTGTATAATGTATGAATTAAGCCCTAAATAAACATGCATAAACACGCATAAACAAGTACCTTTTCCTCATCGTAGATACCAAACCGTGCACTCTGAAAATATGAAAATAAATAACATTAAAAAGAAATTTTAATTCAGTCTAGTGTGCGTTTTCTCATCATCAAATTCTGATTTGATTTTGTGAAAAATCTGATCATGAAAAATTAGGTGAGTAGAGTGAGATGTGTTTTTGAAGTGAAACTTCTTTACGCACGCTTGACTTGGGGAGTAAGCTGGCGAACGCGTGACGTAAGCGTTACGAAAAGTGATTGGGCAAGGCGAACGGAAGTTAAGTGGGGGATATAAGCACAGAGGCTTGGCGCGAGCTTGGTACTACAAGGTCTACGAGTTTTTTTTTTTTTTTCAATAAAAATAGAAGATCTATGCAAAAATATTAATTTACCAATGAAACCATGAAATAAATTTAAATATTTATAGAAAATTAATATATGTATATGTGTATACATGTATATAATGTACACACACATATATACATACAGCTGGAGCGAAAGAAGTTTCACTTCAGTCGTGTGGTCATAAGCACACTCATTTTTTTTTTACATTGTTATAAACTAGTTCTAGACCGCAATCCCGCCTGATGGTAAGCAGTAATGCAATCGTTGATGGTAAAGCGCACTAGTTTATTAAGAGGCAATTCACTCAAAAAAAAAAACTGAGCGAATAGGAAGCAAGACGGCAGTGGAACGAGGTGATGCAATGCTAAACGCTCAGCAGCACGCGTGTTGGATGCTCGGTTGATAATGTTTGTATTAATAATATCAGCTATGCTGACGACATGGTGCTGCTGAGCCCAGCTGTCGGTGCGATGAGACAGCTTTTACATGTTTGTGAGAGGTATGCGAATAAACATGGTCTCATGTATAACTGCATGAAAAGTGAGTATTTGGTCTTTAAGTCTTCTGGTAAATGCCCATCTAGTGTGCCCAAATTGACATTAAATAATAATGAACTCAAGCGGGTAAGTCATTTTAAATATTTGGGACACTATGTTACCGAAGATCTTGATGACCAAATGGACATTGAAAGGGAGCGCAGGGCACTGGCGGTTAAGCATAACATGCTGGCACGCAGGTTTGCTCGTTGCAACGAGAATGTTAAAATCTCTCTTTTTAAAGCGTACTGCCAAACCTTTTACACGAGCAGTCTGTGGTTTTGTTATACACAGAGATCGCTCGGTGCCCTGCGAGTCCAATATAACAACGGTTTCAGGATGTTGCTGGGATTGCCCCGTTTCTGTAGTGCATCTGGCATGTTTGCGGAAGCCCGTGTTGATGGCTTTCATGCCATTATACGCAAGAGAACCGCCTCCTTGCTACGTAGAGTACGGGGTAGCACTAGCAGCATTTTGAAAGTAGTCGCTGATAGGACCGACTCCAAAATAATGGAGTGTTTCATGCGGGTCCTAGTTAGACAGTAAAGAGTGTATGGCTGCAGTCGCAAATACTTCAATATTGTCTTAGTTTTTATTACTACTAACATAGGCTTAAGATTTTTGTAGTACTAACCGAATATGGATACCTACTGTCCGAAATAAATTATTATTATTATTATTATTATTATTATTAAACCCCACAACACGACCAACGATGCTGCGCCAAAGGGAGATTGATCTGAAGACCCTCCACGACCAAACTTCCCAACACAACAACATGTGGCGCATCGTACCCGGCACACATCGTAACACAACTGCTCAGACCCGTCCTCCGTACGGATTCACCAGATACAGCGAAACCCCAAGCATAGCCCTCTCTGGACTCTGCTGGACTCTACCAGCTAAAAAACACCTATGCGTTCTTCATCTACCTTTCCGGGATACCGGGTCTACCCAACTCTACGGTACTCCCAATAGGGTAGTTGACTAAAAACAATAAATAGTCCGTCAGTAAGATTTCCAAAAAATACTAGACACGTATTTTTTCTTTTTTCATATAAACAAAAAATGAAGACGACACAGTGCGATGAAAACTCGTGTGACGTCACTACATGCTAAACTTTTTAGGAGTGACGTCACCAGCCACCACTCCTGATCTTTGATGCCTTTTATATTTGTCAATTTTTATTGACTTGATAAAACAAAATATACGTATCCAATATTTTTCTATAATCTGAATGACGGACTAAATAGAAACATTTTTTTTACCCATAAAACATCCCTATTGGGTTAAATTGATTATACGGACACAGGAAAAACCTATAGAAATACTTCAATAACTTTTATATTAAAATAGTAATTTTTCCTTTAATTTTTTAAGTAGCAATAAGAAATTAACTGTAATCCGCTGTTTGCTTAGTCTGGGGATGGCTTGAAACTCAGGTTTTTAGGGTTCCGTAGCCAAATGGCAAAAAACGGAACCCTTATAGATTCGTCATGTCTGTCTGTCCGTCTGTCCGTCCGTATGTCACAGCCATTTTTTTCCGAAACTATAAGAGCTATACTGTTGAAACTTGGTAGGTAGATGTATTCTGTGAACCGCATTAAGATTTTAATGCAAAAATAATAATAAATGTTGGGGGCTCCCCATACTTAGAACTGAAACTCATTTTCTTTTCGTTTCTTGAAAAAGGCGTTACGACCCAAACCTACTCAGTAGGCCGACAGAGCCCCCCTCTAATCGCCCGCGAGCTCCAGTTCCCGCCTGTCTTAGATGATACAGGCGGGGTTTCAGCTTGTTAGGCGTCAAGACGGTTGCGTCATCTACGCCTTCTTCTCCGAGAACTACGTGACATCTAACAATCCGCCATGCAATTACTACAATCTGACAGATTTCTGTAATACATTTTCGACTTAATCGTTGAAGCATTAAGGTTCAAGTGTATTGGGATTATTCGACCGTTTCGGGTAACTTGGCTGGTTGTCTATACAAATATCGTACTGATTTAAGTATGTTCCATACAATAGGCTATTTGACAGTATGAATATTTTTGTGATTATTTGCTTTAAATGCATAAAACAAAGGTTCTTTATGTCAATTACATGAGTTTTAATGCAAATAATAACAATTAATAGATCAAAAAACCAAAAATATGTTTGGCATTTTGTTTCTCGCGCCAAATATTGTGAAACGATCCGGATTGGCTAATGTCACGATGACGTCATACGCTCATAAACACTTGTTGCCATTGTATGTGTTCTCAGGTGTTTTAGCGTTTTTAGAAGATTTTTAACGATATTTGGAGCGATTTGTGCTATTTTTTATTTTCTGACTGACAAATAACAGATAAACACGAACACCACTGCAAAACCAAAAATCGTTTATAAGTTTGTGACGTCACTTACAAAGCGCGACGCCATATTGCTGAATAAAGCGTTTCGGCGGCTTATTTGAATTTTGCATGTTTCTTACGAAATACGTATTTAAAATAAAAAAAAAGAAAACTTTTGATGAACTTCTTAACCGCAACCAAGTAATTCAAGATAGAAATTATAAATCTGTCAAATAGCCTATTCCATCTCAACCAAATGGTGACGATGCGAAAGGTTTGTTCAAATTCATGGCCCACATGTTGTTAAAGTGCAATTGTTTAAGTTACGATGGGACTGACATACGCTGTGCCTAAAAGCCTTTATAAACTAATTTAAAAAAATGTCGCCAAATCTCACCTTGTTAGCCGGACTTTCCATAATGTCGGCTAGGGATGTCCCAAAAGCGGATTCTGCTGCGAGGGTATCAGCGGACTTCCAAGGCGCCCTTGAATGCATCGGCGTCCCTGGTAACGCTGACTCGTGAGAGCGACGTCGCGTCTTTGTCGCCTGGAATATTAAACTTATTTTAAACCTTTGTATTCTATAGGATGCATTTTGGAAAGTGTGCGCGAGCTTTGTATTTTTTTTTTAATAATTATAAACTAGCGCTAGACCGCAATCCCGCCTGATGGTAAGCAGTGATGCGATCGTTGATGGTAAAGCGCGCTAGTTTATTAAGAGCCTATTCCCTTTAAAGCAAGATTGCATTTAAAGCACAAATCAAATCCAAGCTTTGTTCAAAGGCATATTATTCCGTGAATGATTATTTAAATGATAAGAATAGCTGGTCGCTTTGATTAACTCAGGACAATGTTTGTGTTCTTTCTGCGGAATTAGCTTACTGATACGTTATATGAGTTCATATAATTTACTTTTTTACATTACATAAATATGTAAGCTGTCACGCCCTTTATGCCTGGGGCTTTTATTTAAGTAATAAGTTTTTAGTTAATTACATTTTCATTTAAATATATATTTGTTTTGCTTTGCTGGTATTATGACGTGGTAGCTGGCATATGGTAAATAATTTCATTGTTGTTGTATTTTATCGTGTTCATCACTATACGTAGTATTGTATAAAGTCATGTGTTTTTTTAAATAAACAGACAGCTGTGCTGTTGGGGAGTTTCTTCCGCCACTTCTTCTTCCCAGCGAAAGCACTAGGAAGTGTCGATGGGTGGGCGTTTTGGGGGGACTGTCTTATGTAATATTGACGTTCAAAAAGTGCTGATTCTCAGCCTAATTTCAATAAATGAATTTTGATTTTGATTCACACAGAAAAACTGAGCGAATAGGAAGGAAGACGGCAGTTGAGCGAGGTAATGCAATGTTAAACCCAACAACACGACCAACGATGCTGCGCCAACAGGGAGATTGATTTGAAGACCCTCCACGACCAAACTCCCAACACAACAACATTAAGCGCATCGTACCCGGCACACATCGCAACACAACTGCTCAGACCTGTCCTCCGTACGGCTTCACCAGACATCATGCCGGAACACGACAAATCGCTTGGCGGCAAGACTTTGTCTGTCATATCAACCATACAAGATTCGTTCTTTTTTACTTTGCCACTGTTAATCGAATTGAAAAGTAGGTAGTAGATTGAAGTTTGTAATTATTAGTCGTAGGTATACATAGGTCGTCAGTCGCATCCGAAGCTTTTTCAGCTTTGGCGTCTGGGGTCCGCTTTACCAGTCAAACTGCTGACTAAACTTCGATATTTTCTTTAATGATAATTTGCTCAATAATTTAGGATTATTTGCAGGTACGGACGGCAGCTGGTCAAGCTACCCGAAACTGCCAAATACTCCCAATCAACCTTAAACCTTAATACTTAAGAGATAAACTTGAAAATCTAATAAAGAAATCTGAGAGATTGTAACCACACGTGTATTCTTAGTACAGACTTGACGTCTGTACTAAGAATACACGTGTTGTTGGGGGAGGAAGGAGGCGTATGTTTTATACCTCACCAAGTATCATCAAGAGGAAGGAGGGGGTTATAAATGTTAAAAGACAAATCACACAGATTGAGCTAGCCCCAAAGTAAGTTCGAGACTTGTGTTATGGGATACTAACCCAACAATACTATATTTTATAATAGATACATAATACAATATGTAAAGAAAACCCTGTCCGACCCATAAGGATAATAAAGGTTAGGTAAACACTTGACCAAATATAATATGAAATTTTACGTAATCATCATAGTAACAATACTAATGAATGTTGAAATAAACTTTTTTTCCCGCGAATTAATTCCAACTTCCCCGAAATTTGGTAATTTAAAAAAAGTGACAACACCGGGATTATTATGAGCGAATAGGATTGCGACCACGTGCCGCGTGCCCTGCCGCCCGTCGTCCGCGGAAGGGTTGCCTACCACACATGTATTAAGTTACCTCTTTTTGCGAAATACAATTTATTTTTTTAGGGGGATTTTTTTTTTAAGTTTAGCCCGGCTTTGTATTCATTAGTAGAATCAGTTATCGATACCTAACAATACCTTCACGGATCGGACAGGGTTTTCTTTACATATTGTATAGATAAACATCCAAGACCCAGGCCAATCAGGAAAAGATCGTTTTCCATCATCGTTTTCCTTTTGATGATATGGCCGGGGATGGGACCCGGGGCCTCCACGTCGCAGGCAGGCGTGTTGACCGCTGCGCCACGGGAGACGTCAATTGGGTTCTTGTCAGAGTGTAGGTATACTTTAGACGGGATGTGGTCGTCTCCTTCTGCGAAGCAGTAATGCAAGCAAAGGAGACGGCCGAGAGGGAGAGAGAGGCACAGAGTTCTCTTCCTTCCCGGCGACGGCGCGGAGGTCGAAGTCACAGGGCCGAGGCCGACCTACTGCCTCCATGATAATGGCCGAAGGGCGAAAGGCCCGGCGAGTCCAACGTTCGTCACATGGCAGAGTTGACATTGTGACGCGTTCGCACGGGCTTCTCAGGTGAGGAGAGTAGCCGCTGAAGGCTGCTAGCGCGAGAAGAGACCCGTCGAACTCGCGAAGACATGGTCATGGCCAGCCGCCGGTACCCTACCTTAGAAAGGCAGATGACGAACGCTTAGGTGGTTCTTTAGGACGAGTCTGAGCAGTTGTGTTGCGATGTGAGCTGGGTACGATGCGCCAAATGTTGTTGTGTTGGGAGTTTGGTCGTGGAGGGTCTTCAGATCAATCTCCCTTTGGCGCAGCATCGTTGGTCGTGTTGTTGGGTTTAACATTGCATCACTTCGCTCAACTGCCGTCTTCCTTCCTATTCGCTCAGGTTTTCTGAGTGAATAGGCTCTTAATAAACTAGCGTGCTTTACCATCAACGATCGCATCACTGCTTACCATAAAAAAAGAGTCCGGCACATTCCTCCGCATCCCTGAGCGGAGGATAGTCCATGAGGATTTTTTCACTTTGAAAAAGAAAACGATATACTTTAGACGTCATACCTGGGTTTCTCCATCATACAAGCTGAGTTCTGTCCTCGTGGTCGAAGTGGAATTGCTCAGTTGACCCCATGCGTCGTAGTTCGTCACCACCGCAGTAGGTGGCTCTGAGCTGGTGCCATCTGTGGACGGTTAGCGTAGTGGTTAAGCTATTGACTGCTACGCAGCGTGTCGCAGGTTCGATTCCCGGCGGAACAAGTATTTGCATGACCTACAAGTAATTGTTCCGGGTCTGGCTGTTTGTGTATGTGATTTTATATGTTTGTGAATGTACCCACTTTACATGAGAAAGTGGCAGTGGGCTGGGCACGTTGTCCGTAGGACCGATGCCCGATGGGGCCGACGGGTTCTCAAGTGGCGACCACGCACCGGAAGATGCAGCGTGCATAGACCCCCGCCAAGGTGGACCAACGACCTGGTGAAGGTCGCGGGAAACCGTTGGATGCGGGAGATGCAGGACCGATCGTCGTGGAGATCCTTGGGGGAGGCCTATGTCCAACAGTGGACGTCTTTCGGCTGAAATGATGAGATGAGAAATTCCGAGGGTGGGGCAACATTAATTTTTTTTTTATAATTTAAATATAGACTAAAATTACTTTGCATTTTGTTTGACATTTTAATTTTATTTTGACTACATGTGTGTTTATTAAGTGCATTTTGACTGAATGGGTAGAATTGGAAACTGTTAATTGTTTTTTCAGTAAATACTGAGAATTCGCTTAGTCGCCTCTCTAAACACCCACCAGAGGATATGGGCTGGCACAATTCTAAGCCCGGCAGCACATAACACGGTATCGACTCCCCAACCCGCCGAAATTGCTAACCCGCATTCATCAAGCGTGGTGATTACACTCAATCCTTCTTTGTATGAGAGGAGACCTATGCTCAGCAGTGGGACGATAAAAAGGTTGATGATGATGATGAAACATGACCATAAAAACCTACCCGCTCTAAGACCTTCTTTGTAAAACCTTCCACCATCATCACTGTTTCTTCTTGAAGAACTTTCACTTTGACTAGTTTTAAGCCTTTCGCTCTCAAAACTTATCGTATCCAAAGTGTTGGGCGCAATTTTGGTGCCAAACCTTTTGCCAAGCTTTTTGCTTAATAAATCTAGGTTTTGGCCAATTTGGTCGAGGTGGTCCAGTCTTTTAGGAGCGCGACTGTCTTGGTGGGATGTGACTTTCTTAATTGGTACTTCTTCAATGATGCCATCGTCCATGATTTGGTCCCTGAAACTGAAAAAATTGGAGCCATTAGGAGTTTTTTTTAAGAGAATTGAATAGAATAGTCTCTATTATGACAGGCTCCGTGGCGCAGCGGTAGCGAACGCGGCCGCTGTGCAAGGAGGCGCGGGTTCGATCCCCGCGCAGTGCAAATATTTTTGTATGCATGAATATGAATATTTGCACTGGTCTGGTCGTGCCTCGGAAAGCACGTTAAGCCGTTGGTCTCGGTTGAAATACGAACACCTAATGGTAGTCGTTACGGGTTGTTGGAGCCCTCCAACAATAGGGATGTATCCAAGGTATCAAAATAAAAAAAAATATTAGTCCGTCTTAAAGATAATAAAAAAAATGAAGACCCGTATTTTTTATTTTGTCAAAATTATCAAAAACTACTGAGATATAGCGTATTAAAGTTACGGAGTTGGGCTAATTACGTCACGCCGTGGTATATTTTGTGCCACGGCGTGACGTCATGCGACATTTCAAATCAATATATCTTCCGAAGTATTTGAATGACAGAAAAAATAAAAAATAGGTGTTCAATATTTTTTATAAATCTATCTGATAGACATTAAATTATTTTTTAGGATACAACCCAATTGGTGTCACAATGCTTCTATATCGCCTTCGGGTGGTGGAGGTTTCAGCCAGCGGCAACCCGTCTTTTTATACTATTAGCATCTATATTTTAATGTGCAAACCTGCGTACAATATCAAGATCAAAAGACATTTATCCAAATTAGGCTGAGAATCAGCGCTTATTACATAAGGTAGTTCCCCAAAGCGCCCTCCCTTCATCACTTCCTAGTGCTTTCGCTGGGAGGAAGTGGCGAAACAAACTTCCTACGAGCACAGCTGTCTGTTCAGTTCAAAAAGAACACATGACTTTATACATTACTATGTAGGTATTTATCATATGCCAGCTAGCAAAAAATAAACGGTGGTAGGCCATAACATTGGCCGCCGGCAGAAGTTACCACCCATCAGACAACCCAACTAACATTTAGGAAGTCGAGTAGACGTTTTGTTGGCGACTTAATGTTATATAATATAGTCGTATAAACGTTATAAGGACGTTTACTCGACCGCATTAGGGCCCATTTTATTCAACTTAAGTCGCTAAGAGTGTCGTGTAATAGTCATATATGGTCCTGTAAAGTCGCATAGTAGTCATTTTTACGTCGGCGATTTGACTACATGTCATGTAAGAACAACTGTCGCGACGTTTATTCGACTTCGTGTCGAGTAAAGGCTCACAATATGACTTTTATCCAATGTAAAGTTGTGTTATTGTCATTTAAAGGTGTGCTTTTTTGAACAAATTCTATAACATATCACGTTAATATAATATGGCAGTGTTTTTGACAGCAGAGTTAATATTGTATATTTTCTTTGTTATTTGAGATGATAAAACTATTTCATCAGTTGTCAACCATTGCGCAATCAAGTTTACTGATTAATATGAGGTAAGTTTCTAACAATTTTTTTACGCGCTTTTGAAATATTAATGTTTTCACATATTTCTATTAATTTATTATTAATGTGACTGCGTTATATGACAACTACATAACTTCCCGACGTATAACTGCGTGTTCATTCATTCGAGTATGCCATGACAGTTGATTTAGGGATCAATAATAACATAATAAACGCCTAACTAACTTTGTTCAATTAGGATGTATTTGTACTAAGTTAGCTAGGCATTTATATTTTAAGAACCGATTTGCGTGACATACCTATATCTTAGAATACTTTTGTTTTAGGTAAACCCCACAAGGATGTTGAAAAGTTTTTACCAAAGGAAGCAAAAGTGTTGCACGAAAATAATCAGCAGCCAGTTGAAAAGCAATGCAATGTCCAGAATGTAGAGCTAGAAAATACACCATAATTTTATATGTTCTATTGTAAGATTATTAGCTTCATAAGATGTTTCAATGTGGCAAAATAAATGAAGGTTTGATTTTGTATAATATTTCATATTTGACATCTATGGTTCAAAAAGCCATTTAAGTTTTTCCAAAAACTAGCAATATTTGAAATCTTTGCTTTTATTTCTAATTAATAAGTCTCGACAAACTTGAAATGTTAATTACTTTCTTGGGAATAATAAAAAAAAATACTTCAATAATTTTTACTGCCTTTTTTATTACCTATTTCTAAAATGTATGAATAACACACTAACCAACTGACACTTTATATCAGTACCTAAACTAATATAGGTATGACGTCAGTTTGCGAAATTTCCTTCTCATATATTTGGATATGAAGATTTACAAAACATCTTTCCTTAAGTTTCAAATCATTTAATTGCTTTAATACAATTTGGGGAATATTAAAATCAATAGCCCCCACTTTTTTTAATGGTCTCTGAAGTCGTCATTGTGGGTGTCTTTATTGACGTTAACTTCATTTTTGGACTATGAATAACTATTTTCAAATTTGGAAAGTGAACAAGAGTCCTGAACATCGGCAAATGAACTGCAAGATGTACCTACTCGTAGAATTTTGGTTAAATTTACATTTAAATGTGATACGGAACCCTTCACATTTTCTTCACTATCAGTTTGAGTTCTATTACTTTGTATTAAAGGACGTGCTCGAAGCGAATGATACTTGTTTTTAATTCCCCACTTCTTTTAATACTTTTCCACTTTTACCAATCCATTTGTTGTAGCAAACAGTAAATACCTAAATATAATTTCAAAATGATGGAAGTTGTATATAAGGTGATTATAAACCTCTATTATGAGTAATAATTAAATAGCGGTCGTATTAGCATGTTTGTAATACTTTTGGTTGTATAATGGTTGCTCTCGTAATACTTATTCGACTTATAGGTATATAATAGTTACAAATACTACGTGTAAACAATTATTATCCGTATAGCAGTTGTTTAAAAGGTAATTATATGACAAAATTGACAGTATTACGTCGTTTATACGATGAAAACGTTTACACGACGAAAAGTTGTATAAGTTAGTTTTATAGAAGTCGTCGTAGACACTACTTTATGACGGTTGTATAAAAAGGTCGCAATAACGTCTATACGACATTATTATACAACCAAAAGCGTATATGACTATCGGACACATAATGCACCAGTACACGACTAAGAGTTAACAAAAATACTGTAAAACAACTTTAATAAGACTTAAGGTCATATAATTGTTTGATTATATGACAAAAATGTTAGTTGGGAAAGCCTTGCCGGTAAGTGATTTGTCGTGTTCCGGCATGATGTCTGGTGAAGCCGTACGGAGGACGGGTCTGAGCAGTTGTGTTGAGATTTGTGCCGGGTACGATACGCCTAATGTTGTTGTGTTGTGAGTTTCGTCGTGGAGGGTCTTCAGATTAATCTCCCTTTGGCGCAGCATCGTTGGTCGTGTTGTTGGGTTTAACATTGCATCACCTCGCTCAACTGCCGTCTGCCTTCCTTTTATTAATTTATAAACCAGCGCTTGACCGCAATCCCGCCTGATGGTAAGCAGTGACGCAATCGTTGATGGTAAAGCGCACTATGTTTATTAAGAAAAGAAATATTCCTATTTCGGGATTGCGATCAAGCGCTAGTTTATAGTTATGAAAAAAAAGTAAAAACTTATTCCTCAAATGCAAAAATGCAATTAATATCTCCTGAATCAGTCCTGCATCCAGCAATTATCTATCCTGACTTTATTAAATTTTAACCCAAAATTTTCTTAAGAAGATAAAAATTTACGTCTTTATTCATAATCGTTGCTCGCGTAGTGATAAGCAATCGGTTACCCTGCAATCCTGCATGGGTACCCAGATTGGCCCCAATTCACTTGTTGTCGCTCTAAGACCTTTTTTTTTTTGTTAGGATGGGAAATCATCAAATGACTTCTCCCGCTCTGGGCGGAGCGGAAGGGTGTGTCAGACTTTTACTGACTAAAACCCACCCGTGTTTCTTCACTTGCCTGTGCGACGGCCAGGGCCGCGGTTTCTTGTTTAACCAACCCGCAACCCTGACCCGGGAGGTATCGGTCTTCGTGGACCCCGTCACGATGTGCTGACATCTCTTTGAGGCGCGCGTGAAACACGACGCGCCGTCGACTCGGGCCTGGTCCTTACCGGGCGGCGAGTTGCCCATTGCTCACCGCCCGCAGGCCCGCGCCTGCGGTGGCTGGGAGTTAGGTGTCGTCCCCCGACCAGGGCGTCTACTGCGGCAGCTAGTGGCGTGAGGGCGCTGGGATTCCCGTTGCCTCACGCGCTCCGCCTCCTCCTTTGCCAGCATCACTGCTTAGCAGAAGGAGGTGACGGCCTGCCATGCACTCTCGCTCCGGACCATGGCCTGGACTAGGGTCGGACGCGATAGATCGCCGCCGATCGCCGCTACGAGGACACGGCGGTGCTCTACCCAAGCCGGGCAGACCTCCACCGTATGCTCCACCGTGTCCTCAGGGCGATCCACACAATGGTGACACCCTGGCGTTTCCTTCCGCCTAATACGTAACAGGAAACTTCCGAAACAACCATGTCCGGTAAAGACCTGCGTCAGGCGGAAGGTGAGGGCGCCGTAGCGCCTCTCTAGCCACTCCTCAAAGAGGGGACTTACCGCCGCTATTGTGGCGTGCCCAGTCGCTCTAAGACCTTCCTTGTAAAATCTTCCACCGTCATCACCGTTTCTTCTCGAAGAACTTTAACTTTGACTATTTTAAGCCTCTCGCTCTCAAAACTTCATCATCATTATTATCATCTCAGCGTTAATCCCAATCGCATCCGAAGCTTTTTTCAGCTTTGGAGTCTGGGGTCCGCTTTACCAGTCAAACTGCTGATTTTGGCTAAACTTCGATATCTTCCGTGAAGCGACTGACCTCTGAATCCGAAGGCGATATCAAAGCATTGCAGTTAGACCAATTGTTGGACTTTTGAGGGCTCCAACAACCAGTAACGACTGACGTAGATGTTCGTATGGCAACCGGGACCAACGGCTTGACGTGCTTTCCGAGGCACGACCAGACCAGTGCAAATATTCATATTCATGCATACAAATATTTGCACTGTGCGGGGATCGAACCTGCTCCTCATTGCGCAGTGGCTGCGTTCGCTACCGCTACGCCACGGAGGCTGTCTCGCTCTCAAAACTTATCATATCCAAAGTATTGGGCACAATTTTGGTGCCAAACCATTTGTCAAGCTTTTTGCTCAATCGATCTAGGTTTTGGAGAGTTTGGTCATGATGGTCCAGTCTTTTAGGAGCGCGCATGCACTGAATTTAAATTTAGTTTTCATAGCTTGCGAACAACACTATCGGTGTCATTGTAGACGACCAAACGTCACTTATCTTTAATCTTCGTGTATAAATATACCCGTTAGAGGTCAAACCTACTTTGAAGTGTATGTGTGATAAGTTTTCAAAACGTTTCTGTTTAGTTAATAACTTATGTCTGAAAATACACACTACCTACTTTCGATTGTGAGTGCCAGCTCTATGATTAACTACAGCCTGTAACCACCATGTCCCACGTTCTCCCACGCCCACATTAATAAACGTCGAACAAAATGATGTCAACCTCAATCCTATAATCCATCGATTTAGATTGTAAGTAAACTAAAGGAAAAAAATACCACGTGCCAAGCCACGTGGTTTATTTTTCCTTTAAACCAAGTTAACGTAATTTTTTTTATAATTATCAACTACTGCTTAACAGCAATCCCGCCTGGTGGATGGTGTAGCGCGCTAGTTTATTTATTGAAAGACTATTCAGTCAAAAAAACTGAGCAATAGGAAGGAAGGTGGCAGTAGAGAGCTCGCCGCCCGGTAAGGACCAGGCCCGAGTCGACGGCGCGTCGTGTTTCACGCGCGCCTCAAAGAGATGTCAGCACATCGTGACGGGGTCCACGAAGACCAATGCCTCCTGGGTCAGGGTTGCAGGTTGGTTAAACAAGAAACCGTGGCCCTGGCCGTCGCACAGGCAAGTGAAGAAACATGGGTGGGTTTTAGTCAGTAAAAGTCTGACACGCCCTTCCGCTCCGCCCAGAGCGGGAGAAGTCATTTGATGATTTCACATCTCAACAAAAAAAAGGCTTCAGTAGAGCGAGGGGATTCAATGTTAAACCCAACAACACGACCAATGATGCTTGGCTCTGGCCAAGCATCATTGGTCGTGTTGCAGTCTGCTGTGGCCTGGCATCGTTGGCCGTGTTGTTGGGTCTCCCTCTGGCCGCCAGAGGGAGACCAGAGATTCCGCTTCCCTGGTGAGAGTTCCCCTACTCGCCTTTTACTACATCCATGGGAGGATATGGGTTAGTTAGTACTATTCTAAACCCGGTACCACACGGAACTAACGAATTATAACATTGCTAAATTGAAGAGTATAGCTATGATGTAGCATTAAAAGTAAATAGAACTGGGACCCTAGTCTGCAATTTTTATAAATGTATCATTCAAACACAATTCCATCGTCACTCCATTAACATTATGCTTAAAAGTTCGTATACTGCTAAATTCATAATGATCGATCAATTATCTCAGTCGTCTCGAAATGGAATAGTGACAGAATGACATTGCCGTATTGCCATTATTATAAAACCCGTTAGTAGAAACTGAAAGTCATAATGACGCCATCTTGTTAGTAGATTACGAAACTTGTTAAAACTGTACATTATGAGATGACTGATCGACCATTTTAACGCCATTGTAATAGCAGACACTAGTCTACTATTAACCGTAGTTAACCGACTAAACGTAATACCATACACTAGTATGGTATTACGTTTAGTCGGTTAACTAAATCCTAAAGCCAAAACTTCCAAGACATGTAACATCTTCCAACCGGCACTGGACCCGCGTGGTAGATTTCGGCCCACTCCTTCTCATCAAGAGGAGATTTTCATAGTCATTATACAATCTATACTAATATATAAAGCTGAAGAGTTTGTTTGTTTGTTTGAACGTGCTAATCTCAGGAACAACGGGTCCGATTTGAAAAATTCTATTGCGTTGGATAACCCATCAATCTATGAAGGCTATATAACATCACGCTGGAACTAATAGGAGCGGGGCATATTAAAAAAAAAACATATGGAAGCTTACGCAGGTGGAACCGCTGAGTGCAGCTATTAAGTTATAAAAGAAAACGTTCGGTTGACGTCATCATTTTATTAAAAAAAAAAAACCTCAGAAAGACAATGCTCTGTGTCGCTAGTGTTGTCAGCCATTTAGAACACCTCCACTTTAGTGCGGAATAAATGTTATAAGTAACAACTGGTTTGAGCAAATGGAAGTGTAGCTACGTGAATACTTTGAAAACAATAAAAAACAAAAATTGGTTGCCTGTAAAGTCGGTATACGGGCGAAAGTTTTACGTGACAACGACTTTGAGTGGTAAAATAATTTTAACGTGAATATTCATTCGTATAGTAGGAAGAAGGATGAAATAATAGAAGCCTAAGCGAAATAGAAGCGCAAGACATGAACCGGTGTGTATGCCTATCTCTCTCACTCTCTCTCTCTCTCGCTCTGTCTCTCTCGCTCTTAGGCGGGCTAACTGTGCTCGAGTGGAAGGGACGCGTGCCTTTCACTTTTTATGTCTGTCTCTCTCGCTCTTAGGCGGGCTAACCATGCCCGAGTGGAAGGGACGCGTGCCTCTCACTCGCTCTCATTGTGAGCGCATAACGTGAGCGGAGCGTAACGCAGTTTCTTGAAGTGTCACCCGGCAAACCAATTTATAAGACGTTGTCACGTCAAAAGTACTATAAGGTTCTACTTGAGTTTTTTATTCAAACGACAAAACTTAACAGGCTTGTAAGTCATTATTTCCTTTTCTTTATATGTTACAAACTAAATCGTTATTTTTTGTTTATGCAATAACGGAAACACGTGTTCAGTTTTTTTCAGAAGCTGGGTACACCCATGAAACAGATTTCATCTTAAATCTATATATATATAAATCAATGCCACTTTCTTTGTAATTTTATAACTCCAAACCGGACTCACCTATCCAAACCAAATGTTTAGGCTTTGTTTTGACTAATTAGTAGATGGTTTATGTGAAGTTTGAACAGAATCGGTTCAGCGGTTCTTCATTTATCACATTTTTTACAACAACTGAATTGAGTGAACGGTGGATCAATCATCTCATCTATATACACACATCAAAAGTGTCTAGGGATCAACATATATTTTTGCAATAACTTTTCTCCTGATTGAAGTTAATTAAAATTTTCTTTAAGGATTCATCAAATAAAGTGTTTTCGTTTGTCACAGTAACGATAAACCAAGTCACCTTTGCATTAATAAAGAAATTTGCCATTTTCCTAATAAAGGGATATTTGACATTTGAACCACTAACAAAAAAGTTCGAAAAAAAAGACTGAACAGTTTTCTCTAAAATTTTATTGGGTAACTTAAACAATTAATAATCCGTGTTTCTACCGCGAACACTAACAGCACAAGAACATCGGTTTGGCATACTCAAAATGAGTTCATCCAAATCACGCTGTGGAATGGCCGCCCATGTTCGTTGCAACAACAAAAAAAGGTCTTCTTGCGACTGGATACCCTCCATATTCGGCAGAGCTCTTCTCTGTAGCATATCCCATGCATGCTCAATCGGGTTCAAGTCTCGCGACTGAGCAGGCCAGGGCAGGACATTGATGTTAGCTGCGGCGAGAGTCTGTCTTACAACTCTTGCGGTGTGCGGTCGTGCATTATCATGCATTAACTGAAATAAGGGACCGATTTGCACTTGTAGAGGAACGATGACGTCTGATACAATCGTCTCAGCATAAATTTGAGCGTTGAGGTTGCCTCTGATCCAAATCAACTCAGTTCTTCCGCCGATCCAAATACTCGCCCATACCATGATGGTTCCACCACTATAAGGATGGACTTCCTGGCATGATTTTAATCGCTGTTGGCGTCCAGGGGTTCTCCAGTGTCGTATACGTCTTGTATCCGGTCTCATACCAAAACGAGACTCATCAGAAAAGCACACGAAACGCCATTGTTCTTCTGCCCAATTTCTGTGTTCAAGAGCCCATTGATATCGAATCCTACGATTGTGCATTGCTCTAGGTGGTACCCGTAGCGGTCTTCGGGAATGAAGGTTCACTTCATGCAAGCGGTTTCTGACTGTTTGGTCGCTAATTAAGTTCCCTGAAGAGTGATGAAGCCTCACGGCTAACATCATGGCGGTTATTGTTGGAGCTCTTCGAGTTAAGATTTGAATGTATCGGTCTTGTCTCCGTGTGGTGCAGCGATACCGTCCTCCATGGCGCTTAGCCACGGTACCAGTGCTTCGGTAACGTGTCCAAAGTCGACTGATAACACTCTGACTTGTATTCAGAGCTAAAGCCACAGTACGTTGCCGGGAACCAGCTTCTATCATTCCCACGGCTCTGAGCATTTCTTCCCTGCTTAAATGACGTCGCCGCTCCATAATAACGTTGGTTTTAATCAGTAGTAGGGAAACAGTAGCACTAATAATGTCTTCAATGCGTTGTATGTTTTTATAGGGAAAATATTGACAGCTGATTTTCATCTTTTACTCGAATTTGATTCACAGTTCCTGATTCAAATTATGAAATGCACCAAAAAGGATCCATATAAATTTATAAAATCATAAATTTATTACAAAGCCACATCTCAATCTCAAGAAATCCGCATAAAAAAAATTGGCTGTCTGTAGAACTCCGTCTACTGCCGATATTTGAACGTGATAACGTCTATTACATGGTAATTTTTTTCTGGGTGCAATGAAATTATTTAAAATAAAGTAATGTATAACATTTATATTTTTATTTAATAGTTTGTTTAAATTTTCTAAAAAATAAAAAAAAAGCAAAAAGAAAAAGAAAAAAGAAAAAGAAAAATTAAAAAGGAAAAATTTAAAAATTAAAAAGGATAAAAAACGTCCGTTGCCGTCAGGAATCGAACCGCGGCACCTCTTGAGTGAGTCGATATTAATCCGAGCGTTTCACCACTCGGCTATCAATGCTTTAATCATGTATGCGAAAAACTGCTACTAATTGTTTACAACCGTGCTTTTAGATAAATAATATTGCACTCTAAAGCCACAAGGCTAAGGTTAGTTTTAGTAGGCGTGGACTCCGTGTAGCGTCAGATTCGGCCGTTACGCAGTTTTCGCGAATGACTCCCAGCATACCGATTTAATAGACGTTATCACGTCAAAATGCTTGATCCCTAGACACTTTTGATGTGTGTATATATAACTTCTATATATATAAAAGTCAATGCCACTTTCTTTGTAATTTTATAATCCACCAAAACTGTGTAGTGTCACCAGATTGGCAGTGAAAAACTCATTGCCAAATTTAATTGAAGCTACGCTCTTTAACTAGTAAATCAAAAGGAGAAGTTTGTTTGATACCGCGTATCCCTATGATCCCAATTGATATGCCATTTGAGTTCAAACGATTACAATATCCTATACGTTTATCATTAGCTATGTTCATCGACAAAGCCCAAGGGCAAACATTTCACGTTTGTGGTGTGAATTTGTAGGAATCATGTTTCTCACATGGCCAACTTTGTTGCCTGTTCGAGTCGGTTTACCCCTAGTTTGTTTATAAATGCTAGAAATGAAAAAAACAAAGATTTTTTTTTTTATTTAAATGTTTTGGATTAAGTTTAAAACTGCTAGCATTTAAAAAGATATTTTATGTCTGAATAAATAATTTTGATGATCCAATAAATTTGTTTTTATTATTGCACGTATCAGGCCGCTAGTCTTATTAGTGGTATCAGCCGCAACTTGAAACGTTGTAAGTCGTATCCTCGAACGCCATCAAGCGTTTTTTGTGTAAATTATTGCAACACCACTCCTCTGAAAAACGTTGAAGAAAAACATCGCGAAGAAATATTTCTTTTCTTTAGAGTGAATACTACTTCAACTCTTCAATGGCCTCTGTGGTTAGATACCACAATTTTGCCAATAACACGTGTAACAAATTATAGAAATTCTTTAAAAAAATTATTTCACAATAATGGCGGATATCGCCAATGACAGTTGATAAAACGGCCGCGTGAGCCGCCTATTAGGAGATTTGGTGCAAAGCCATGATGTGCCCACTCATCATCATCATCATCTCAGCGTTAATCCCAGTCGCATCCGTAGCTTTTCAGCTTTGGAGTCTGGGGTCCGCTTTACCAGTCTAACTGCTGATTTTGGCTAAACTTCGATATTTTCCGTGAAGCGACTGCCGTCTGAGCTCCACAACCCGAAGGCGATATCTAAGCATTGCAGTTGGGAACAATTGTTTGGACATTTGAGGGCTCCAACAACCCGTAACGACTGCCACCAGATGTTCGTATGGTACCGGGACCAACGGCTTAACGTGCTTTCCGAGGCACGACCAGACCAGTGCAAATATTCATATTCATGCATACAAATATTTGCACTGTGCGGGGATCGAACCCGCGCCTCCCTGCGCAACGGCCGCGTTCGCTACCGCCACGGAGGCTGTCAATAATGTGGCCACTATGCTGCGATATTTCAATGTTCTTTATGAATTATTCACTGAATGCACTTTTTACTACATAAATCACGCGTTTTTATTTAGTAAACGACACTATAAATAATTTTAAAAGTCCAATGAAAAATACGCGTGACACTTATCTTGGCTTTCCTGTCAAAACCCCCAATGAAGAAACCGGCATGCCCTAGAGCCAAAACTTCGACGACATGTGACATCTGCCAACCCACACTGAGCCTGCGTGGTAGATTACGGCCCATTCCCTCTCACCAAGAACAGACCTGTGTGTTTTTTTTTTTTTAGCTAGAACTGGTATGAAAGGGTATAGTTATAAAAACGGCTCCAATAACGTTGGAGCTAGTAATTAAAAAAAAAAAAAAAAAAAAAAAAAAAAAAACTCGTTGTAGACCTTGTAGTACCAAGCTCGCGCCACGGGCGCCTCTGTGCTTATATCCCCCACTTAACTTCCGTTCGCCAGCTTACTCCCCAAGTCAAGCGTGCGTAAAGAAGTTTCACTTCAAAAAAAAACATCAAAAGCAAACGCTCTGTCTCGCTAGTGCTTAGGTATGTGGAACGATGAGTGTTTTGTGTGGATGCGACACGTGTTTTACGTGGATTTGACACGTGTTTTACGTAGATATGACGTTTGTTCTACGTGGATGTGACGTGTGTTCTATGTGTTTGTGAAGCGTGTTTTACCTCAGCTTGTTTTTTTTTTTTTTTTTTTTGAGTGTTTGTTCTTAGTCTCCGTCCAAGCCGCACAAAACATTTTATAACCAATATTTATTTCAAGACATTTAATTTCTTTTTGCTATGCTACTTCACTGTCTTATGAAATACCAGCTTGTGCCCGAGGCTTCGCTCGCGTTAAAATCGGGAAACGTGTTTCCTCTTTCCTGATTTGACACAGAAGAGAACTCGGAACAGAATAGAAATAGACGATATTATTAATTAGTTCGGGACTGGATTTCAAAGAAAAAAATATCCACGATTGTGATGCGTATGCGGACTATTTGTGACTGTCACAAATAGTCCGCATACTAATTTTTAGCTTACTACCTTGAAAACTGCACATCTGCAGTTTTCTGCAATTTTAGGGAAATGGTAGGTTAGAAAGAGACAAAAAGTAGCCAGGTCTCACTCGATCTGTCAATTCGTCGCTCCGTTTTGTTGTTTTTAATTAAATGAAATCGTTTATTAAGCAAGTAGGATCACCGATCACTTTTACACGTCATGTTTTTTTTTTTTTTAACTAGATGAAGCCGACATTTTCTAACTTACTGCCTCTGAGAAGAAATAGCCGAAACAAACTCAGTGATCATCGTCTTTTTTAAAGTCCAGTACAATAAAAATGAGAATGTTTACAATAATTTACGTTATAATTACGCATATTGCTTAATAACAATGCTTAACGTATGACGTTGATCCCTAATGTGAACTCTATTAAATCAGCTGATAAGATAGTTTTTTGAGTTTTGTTTTCATTGCGCTTTTTTATATAATTAGCGAATAAATTAATTTTTACTTTAAAATCTTATTGGGTTATAAAATTATAGCAATTATAAACGGTCTAAAGTGAAAAAAAAACTACATTTTTTTTTTAATCATGAAAAAGCCGACGAAAAATTCCACCATTGGGGGGTTCAGAATCATGTACTGGATCCATGGTACTCGTTTGTGCGTCGATGTCAGATACAACCTTTATAGGAATTTAGAACGCGTGTCAACTGACTGTCGATTCTCTATTCAAGCTCTATATTCCTATACTAATTGTGCGGTAAGGTTACCGGGGATCGATATTGTTTCAATAATTCAAAGGTCAGTCGTGTGACCATACCAGCTGTCTCGTATGTTTGCTTACCCATCGTAGGGTGGGCAGATTTCTACGTATTTGTGTTTATTTTAAAGTCTCACATGGACACGGAAGGTTTCGTTTGTTGGAGATTGTAGCATGGTTTTCTATGTTAAACTGTTTTCTTAGGAAAAGTAGTAATTTGATAGGTAAGATAATATTGTAGCGTAAAGGGCGTAGCCTCTAGCCGCCTCAGGAGATGCCCTGGTCGGGAGACAATATCAAACTCCAGGCCACCGTAGGCGCGGGCTTGCGGGTGGTGAGCAGTGGGCAGCTCGCCGCCAGGTAAGGACCAGGCCCGAGTCGACCGCGCGTAGTGTTTCACGCGCGCCTCAAAAAAATGTCAGCACATCGTGACGGGGTCCACGATGCCTCCTGGGTTTGTTAAAAAAGAAACGGTACCCCCGGTGCACAGGCAAGTGACCGTGATAACTCGGGTGGGTTTTAGTCAGTAAAAGTTTCACACGCCCGTCCGCTCCACCCAGAGCGGGAGAAGTCATTTGATGATTTCCCATCCCAAATAAAAAAGGGGCATATGGCTAGAGATATACCGCGCTCGGTCGAAGGAAAAGTTCCGCCTGTCATGGTCCACGAAAGGGTAAACAAACCATTTCATACACCAAAAAACACGTTATCCGTTGGTCCTTGCTGGCTTAAATGAAAAATGTTTTAAAATATAATTATAAACTAGTACTTAACCGCAATCCCGTCTGATGGTACCTAAATGGTAAAAAAACTCTAATTTTTTTGAGTGAATAGGCTCTTAATAAACTATCGCGCTTTATCAGCAACGATAACATCACTGCTTACCATCAGGCGGGAATGCGGTCAAACACTAGTTTGTAATTTAAAAAAAGAAATCATCCATTGTATCACCCTTTGTAAAAATTACATATTTAATTTATGTATATAATTAATATGATATACATAATAAATAGTATTCTATTATAGTCTAATGGAGTAATTGAGGGTATTGTTGCATAGAATGTGTGATTACACTATACTTATCTTACTGAATTTAATCTTTTAATTATAAAATCAGCTCGCTTCATAAAATCGGACGAAAGTAAACAGAGTTTATCTTTGAAATGTCAAGGTGTTATGACAGATGGGTCAGCGATGGCCTATCTAATCACACTAGTATGATAACTATGTCACGCTGTGTTTTGTCTAGAGTGTTTTGATTCTCCACGACTGCTGTAGAAAATGTCAATCTAGGAATCCGACTCGGCTAGCGTCTATATCTAAACATTTCTCACAACTCTTGTTCATCATCATCATCATTTCAGCCGAAAGACGTCCACTGCTGGACATAGGCCTCCCCCAAGGTTCTCCACGACGACCGGTTCTGCGCCTGCCGCATCCAGCGCTTTCCCGCGACCTTCACCAGGTCGTCGGTCCACCTTGTCGGGGGCCTACCCACGCTACGTCTTCCAGTGCGTGGTCGCCACTCGAGAACCCGTCGGCCCCATCGGGCATCGGTCCTACGGGCAATGTGTCCAGCCCACTGCCACTTTAGTGTTGCAATTCTTCGGGCTATGTCGGTTATTCTCGTTCTGCGGATCTCCTCCTTGAGTGACTTTGAGCCTTCTCATAAGGCTCATTGTTAGCGACCACGTCTCAATTCCATAAGTCATCACTGGCAACACACACTGGTCGAAGACTTTTGTCTTGAGACACTGCGGTATTTAGGACGAGAAGATTCTTCGTAGCTTCCCGAAAGCAGCCCAGCCGAGTTGGATTTGACGATTGACTTCTTTCTCGAAGTTGTTTTGTGAACTCTTGTTCACAAACTAATTTTAAGATCAATGCATCTTTTTCTTGAAAGGGATAGAAGATAACATATTAAATCAAATCAAATCAAATCGTTTATTGCAATCCATAATGTACAGTTACAGGTGGTAAATATTTTATTATAATATTGGAAACAATTATGGACCCTGTTGGGCACAGCAAGTTTTAAATAAGTAAGTAGAGAGAGGAAGAGCGCTTCATGTTTCCATTTATCTATTTATTTAGTTTTATGTAATTCCTATTCATTTATTTTTATTATTTGTATTGTTATTGAGTCTTTATTCTCTTGCTATTCTTTTTATTATACATATTATATTAATCATAAAGTATTCGTTTTTTAACAATTTCTTTAATTATATTGAAATTATTTTTATTTGGTACTTGATTAAAATTTGTTCATTATTATAAATGTATTATATATAATTAAGTTTATTATTATATTAATTTTTATTTTGTTTTTTTTTTTTTGTTTTCCTTTAACCTTTCTTTACAATTAATAATTAATAATTGAATTTATCTGTTAAATATTCCTGTAATGTATAGTAGCTTTTCTTAATTAAGTATTGCTTTAATTTAGTTACAAATATACTGGTTTTATTCTGTTCTTTAATATCTTCTGGTAATTTATTGTATATTTTTATTGACATAGAATATGGACTAGATGAATGCAATTTTAGGTTGGATGGGGGCAAATTTAATTTGTTTTTATGACGCAACGTATAATGTGTTTGTTTATCTCCCCGTGTCTTATAGGCATCCGGATATTTGCGGACTAGTTTGCTTAATTCTAAAATGTAAATGCTAACTAAGGTAAGAATCTTGTGTTTTTGGAAGTAAGGCTTGCAACTGTCTGTTGATTCTATATTTGTAATTATTCTTACTAGCTTTTTTTGCAGGGTGAATAGGGAAGGAGCGTCTGTGCTATTTCCCCATAAGATGATGCCATAGTTAAACCAAGCATGGGCGTACGCATAGTATGTGCTTAGTGCGGTTTGTAGGTTTGTGGTCTTTTTTATTTCACGGAAGTGAGTTTATTGTTATATTTATTATTAGTGGAGTCCTATCAAATTGAGATACTCCGTAGTCAGTTTAGACGCGATTATAAACATGGCGACTTAACATACGTTAATTTACATCAGGCGCGCACTAATTTTACGGGTCTATATTAATATTTAACAACATTTCTATATTGAGTTTTGGCGGGAAAGTCAAGCTGAGGGTCACGCTCATTTTTCATTGGATTTATAAAATTATTTATAGTGTTGTTTACTAAATAAAAGTGCGTGATTTATGTAGTAAAAAGTGCATTCAGTAAATAATTCATAAAGAAGAGTAAAATATCGCAGCACAGTGGCCACATCATGACTTTGTCTCAAACCTCCATTGTAAGACGGGTCACGCGGCTGTCTTTTTCGACATGAACAATTCATTACGTGACCTTGGCTAAATGCACAAATCGTGCGAAGCCATAAAAGAAAGAAAAGAAAAAAAGATTTCTCTATTTTATATAACATTTCTATAGTCCAAGAACTCGGCATCAAACAGCGTCTTTTAGAAATAGTACAGTCCCGTATACTCGGATTTTTCAGTCACGTATCAAGGCGCAATAGTGACTCCATAGAACGTTTGGTCGTCCAGGGCAGAGTGGAAGGGAACAGACCTCGTGGAAGGTCACCGATGAGGTGGACCGACCAAATCAAGTCGGCAGTGGTAGGACCTATTAATAAATGCTCCAGACTGTCGTCCAACAGGGATAAATGGAGAGAGATCGCGCGGCGTGTAACATTAGCGTCTCGGATTCAGTCATAGTGACCACGACCGTTCTGTCAAGAGCGAAACGATGGAGAAGAAGATATTAATATTGCCGGTACGTGGCCGCCATTCAAGAGCCTTTCTGGTAAAGCGCGCTAGTTGATTAACAGCCTATTCACTCAAAAAACTGAGTGAATAGGACGGAAGACGGCAGTTGAGCGAGGTGATGCAATGTTAAACCAAGCAACACTACCAACGATGCTGCGCCATAGGGAGATTAATCTGGAGATCCTTCACGACCAATCTGTTGACACAACAACATTTGGTGCATCGTACACGGTACACATTGCAACACAGACCCAACCACCGTACGGCTTCTCCAGACATCATGCCGGAACGCGATGAATCGCTTGGCGGCAAGACTTTGTCTAGAGGGTGGTAACTTCTGCCGACGCAGACGATGTTAGGGCCTACCGTCGAGTAAATATATATAATCGTAACAAAAAAGACAAGGAAAAAAAAAAAGACAGTCTTGCCGCCAAGCGATTCGTCGATACGCCAAATGTTGTTGTGTTGGGAGTTTGGTCGTGGAGGGTCTTCAGATCAATATCTCCCTTTGGCACAGCATCGTTGGTCGTGTTGTTGGGTTTAACATTGCATCACCTCGCTCAACTGCCGTCTTCCTTCCTATTCACTCAGTTTTTCTGAGTGACCTATTCACTCTTAATAAACTAGCGCGCTTTACCATCAACGATCGCATCACTGCTTACCATCAGGCGGGATTGCGGTCAAGCGCTAGTTTATAATTATTAGAAAGAAAAAAAAAGATTCGACTAACAATGCAATATTCATAGAAATATTATAGTTTATATGAAAGACCTCTCATGTAATATGCATGAGAAAGACACAATTATGGAAATTTCTCTTTGAAATTACTTGGCTTGCCAGATAATTTTATATATTTGAAGATTCTTATGTCCCCTGGTGGCAAGCAATGATGTAATATTTTTTTAATAAAATTATAAACAAGTTTTTAACCGCAATCCCGCCTGATAGTAAGCAGTGATGCAATCGTTGATGGTAAAGCGCGCTAGATTATTAAAGCCTATTCACTCAAAAAACTTAGGAGGAATAGGAAGGAAGACGGCAGTTGAGCGAGGTGATGGAATGTTACAACACGACCAACGATGCTGCGTTAGAGGGAGATTGAACTTCAGGCCCACCACGACTAAACTTCCGACACAACAACATTTGGCGCATCGTACCCGGTACACATTGCAACACAGACCCAATCTCCGTACGGCTTCACCAGACATAACACGACGAATCGCTTGGAGGCAAGACTTTGTCTGGAGCACGCAGGTGGACGCAGACGATGTTATGGCTTACCACAGAGTAAATAAATATAATCGATGATGGTAAAGCGTAGTAGTTTGTTAAGAGCCTATCTATTCACTCTAGCCTTGAAGACACTTAAATTGTAAACGGGTGGGAAGACCGCCTCAGGGTAAACTGTTCTAGTATTTCAGTAACATAAATAGTTCAAAGACATTGTTTAAATTCATGGTCAAATTGAAAGTGATGTTCACAAACGCTCGGGTTGATCGATCACACTACAGAGTTACCGACGGCTTTTTTTATGATTACAAAACTAGTGCTTAACCGCAATCCCGCCTGATGGTATGCAGTGATGCAATCGTTGATGGTGAAGCGCGCTAGTTTATTATTCTAGTCTTGAAGACACTTAAATTGTAGACCGATGGAAACATCGCCGCCGGCAAATTGTTCCAGTCCCTCGGAGTCTCTCTTCATCTCAGCGTTAATCCAAGTCGCATCCGAAACTTTTTCAGCTTTGGAGTCTGGAGTCCGCTTTAACAGTCCAACTGCTGATTTTGGCTAAACTTCGATATTTTCCGTGAAGCAACTGCCGTCTGACCTCCACAACCTGAAGGCGACATCGAAGCATTGCAGCTAGGCCAATTGTTGGACTTTTGAGGGCTCCAACAAACCGTAACGACTGCCATTAGATGTTCGTATGGCAACCGGGAAAGTGCTTTCCGAGGCATGACCAGACCAGTGCAAATATTCATATTCATGCATACAAATATTTGCATTGCGTTCGCTACCACTACGCCACGGAGGCTGTCTAAATCCAGTCCCTCGAAGTACACGGTACAAAAGAAGAGGCGAAAGGTTTCGTTCGGATCGTTGTGATGTCGACGGAAAACGGGTGGAAACTCGCCGTACGACGGGTCGTCCGATGATGGAACGGAGATGGGGGAATTAAATCATGAAATTCGTTCAGCGTGTCGTCGTGGTGGTCTAGTGTTTAAAACACCAGCCCCTCAAGTATGAGTGTGCGGGTTCGATTCCAGGTCAGGCAAGGACCAATGTAACTTTTCTAAAGTTATATGTACTTTCTAAGTATATCTTGGACATCAGTACCTGAAGGTGAAGGAAAACATCTTGAGGAAACCTGGACTTTATAAGTCTGAAATAGCCAACCCGCATTGAGCTAGCGTGGTGATTACGCCCAATCCTTCTCTATATGAGAGGAGACCTGTGCCCAGCAGTGGGATGATAAAAGGTTGATGATGATTCGTACAGCGATAATACCGCCCATAGTGTAACCCTTTGTAAAATCTTTATATTTATGTTCTGTAATCTATACTGGGTGTATCTGACATCGTAACGCAAACTTCGCGAGAAGGCTACACCGCATGCCACTTATAAAATTATGATAGTCATTTATATCGTTAATGAGCGGTTACAGAAATAAGTGTTTAAAAAAATTTGAACGTTGCAAGCGTGCCGCCGCGCATTTTTGTGGGTATGACGTTAACCCCTGATGCGAACTCTATTAAATCAGCTGATAGGATAGTTTTTCGAGTGTTATTCACATTGAGCTTTTTTGTGTAATTACTTTAAATTACTTTAAAATCTTATTGGGTTATAAAACTATAGCAATTATGAACGGTTTAAAGTGGAAAAAAACTGCCTATTTTTTTTTTTTTTAATCATGAAAAAGCCGACGAAAAATTCCACCACTGGGGGGTTCAGAATCATGTACTGGATCCATGGTACTCGTTTGTGCGTCGATGTCAGATACACTCTATATGGTGTACATACAAAAGAGTATTCCATGTGGCGTGAGTAAGAGTATAGACAAAGTGCAGGAGGGTCGCCTACGCTGGTACGGTCATGTCTTACGCGCACTTGGGTAACAAATGTCTTGTCATGGCGCCTCCGCCGGAAAGAAATGCTGTCTTGACGATGTAAGAGAGAGACATACAGTATGTTAAGAAAACCCTGTCCGACCCGTGAAGGTGTTGTTAGGTATCGATAACTGATTCTACTAATGCATACAAAACCGGGCTAAACTTAAAAAAAAATCCCCCTAAAAAAATAAATATTATTTCGCAAAAGGAAGTAACTTAATAAATGTGCGTTGACCACCCTTCGCCTGCCGCCAGCGGGGGGCGGGCGGCAGGACACGCGGCACGTGGTCGCATCGCTATTCGCTCATAATAATACCGGTGTTGTCACTTTTTAAAAATTACCAAATTTCGGGGAAATTGGAATTAATTCGCGAGAAAAAAAGATTATTTCAAAATTCATTTGTATTGGTACTATGATGAATACGTAAAATTTTATATTATATTTGGTCATGTGTTTACCTAACCTTTATTATCCTTATGGGTCGGACAGGGTTTTCTTAACATACTGTATGCGTGCTAACAATCTCTTACCACATGATGCTAAAGATCACGTGAAATAGAAGAGAATGTGGAGGAAAGCGGACCCCGGGCTCCAACGCGAAAGCTGCGGATGCTGATCATCATCATCTCAGCGTTAATCCCGATCGCCTTTTCAGCTTTGGAATCTGGGATCCGCGATGATGAATAAAGAGTATTCTATTCTATTCTCTCCCGCTCTTTGCAATGCTGATACTAAATACACCTCAGAAACATTTTGAACGTTATATAAAAAACCGCCGCGAACGCCACGCCGTGTACCGCCGCAAACGCAACACCCTGCAATTTTTAATATCTATATTAAATCAATAATGTTTTTAAGGTATTAAATTAGATACGGATTAATGCTGTATTGGTTAAAATCGCTTCGAAAATTTGCCGGTATATGTCGCTTGTGTCCATTGCGTAGGGAGCCCGGCCGCCGCCGGCATGTATTTTTACTTTAATTTGATATCTTTTGAATGGAATGTCCGATTTCAATAATTCAAAAAGTAGTCATGAGGTATTGAGACAGTCTTGAATATTAAATTATTTATTTGGATAAAAATTTGTAAATGGTATGGATAACACGGTCTGATTTTGATCGGCATTTTATCAATTTGTTATATGTAAAAAAGTTTTTTTCATATAAACAAAAAATGAAGACGACACAGTGCGTTGAAAACTCGTGTGACGTCACTGCACGCTACACTTTTTAATGACCAGTGATGTCACCAGCCACCACTCCTGCTCTTTAATGCCTTTTATATTTGTCAATTTCTATTGTTTTGATAAAACTAAAATACTTGTATAGTATTTTTTGGAAATCTGACTGACGGACTAATTAGTTTTTTTTAGTCAAATACCCTATTGTATTATGACCTGTCCACGTCTCCACAACCATCAAAAAAGCATGTGACAACGTGCACTGAGGATAAGTACTTAAATAAAATTACCACTCTTTTGAACTGAAAATTGTGTTTTCACGATTTACGGTAAATGTTGATATTAATTTTTTACATAAACACTCAAAATGATGTCGTTGACTTAGGTAATTGAATGGAAAATAAGCAGACAGTTCTCCTAACGCAACTCAAACTCCAAATATTTACTTAAATTAAGCATTACCTCCTCGTCGTGGTGGCCTAGTGGCCAGGTCAGGCAAGTACCAATGTAACTTTTCTAAAGTTATATGTACTTTCTAAGTATATCTTGGACACCAATGACTGAAGGTGAAGGAAAACATCTTGAGGAAACCTGGACTTTAAGTCTGAAATCGCCAACCCGCATTGAGCAAGCGTGGTGATTACGCTCAATCCTTCTCTGTATGAGAGGAGATCTGTGCCCAGCAGTGGGACGATAAAAGGTTGATAATGATGAAGCATTACCTGGTTGATGATTGATTGAGAGCTGGATCAATCGGAAACATTGAGTTAAGTTGTTCCTTCCAAAGATTCACGCGTGTGCCATTTGAAAACTCTATTCAAACTAAAAAAAAAAAAAACAAAATATTTCAATTACCTAAATCCTTTATGTGCTCACTTTCCGATTTATAATATTAGTATAAGGAAAACATTTTTTTTCCAGGATAAAAAGTACCCTATTATTTAATCCGGACTTCTAACTTTACGTCTGCAAAATTACAAAGCAATCGATGCAGTAGTTTCGGCGTGAAAGCGGAACAAACAAACAAACAAACTCACTTTCCGATTTATATTATTAGTAAGGATAAGTAAGGATTATCTCAAAGAAGAATTAAGATCAACATAAAAAAATAAATAATTGAATTATTACAATTGTTATCCGAGTGTCGAATCCAGCTCGGCTGGGCAGCGTTCGGGAAGCTACGATACATCTTCTCGTCGACCAAGATACCACAGTGTCTCAAGACTAAAGTCTTTGACCAGTGTGTGTTGCCAGTGATGACTTACGGAACTGAAACGTGGTCGCTCACAATGGGCCTCATACGAAGGCTCAGAGTCACACAAAGGGCAATGGAAAGAGCTATGCTCGGAGTTTCTCTGCGTAATCGAATCAGAAATGAGGAGATCCGCAGAAGAACCAAAGTCACCGACATAGCTCTGCGAGTCGCTAAACTTAAGTGGCAGTATGCAGGGCACATTGCTCGTAGAAGCGATGGCCGATGGAGCAGTAAGGTTCTGTAGTGGCGGCCACGTACTGGAAGACGCAGCGTAGGGAGGCCCCCAACAAGGTGGACCGATGACCTGGTGAAGGTCGCGGGAAGCCGATGGATGCGGGCAGCACAAGACCGGTCATCGTGGAAAGCCTTGGGGGAGGCCTTGGTCCAGCAGTGGACATCTATAAGCTGAAGAAGATGAAGAAGTATTGTTATCCTAAATATAAATGGTGTATCTGACATCGACGCACAAACGAGTACCATGGATCCAGTACATGATTCTGAACCCCTTAGTGGTGGAATTTTTCGTCGGCTTTTTCATGATTTAAAAAAAACACATATGTAGTTCTTTTCACTTTAGGCCGTTCATAATTGCTGTACTTTTATAACCCAATAATATTTTAAAGTAAAAATTAATTAATTCGCTAATTACACAAAAAAGCGCAAAACTCGAAAAACTATCTTATGAGCTGATTTAATAGAGTTCACATCAGGGATCAACGTCATACCTACAAACCCGCACGGCGGCACGCTTGCAACGTTCAAAGGCCGAGCCGACACATTTTTTTTAACACTGTGAATTCTGTAACCGTTCATTAACGACATTTAAAATGACTATCATAATTTTATTAGTGGCATGCGGTCCAGCCTTCATACAGTCTTATACAGAGTAGAGCATTTGTCGCTGAAAAGAGTGCATAAAAGCAATCATATTATGTGGCCTTCAACCGAATGACTCGTGTCCATCAGTGCTCGAGACTTTGTCTGTTACCGCTGCCTTTTTATATTTATGAAATATGCATGTTTTTCAGGTAGCAACAACACTTATTTGTCAAAGGAAATGACATTTGTGTCCAGAACCGATGAAACCCCAACAGTCTCGTAAAAAGTGCGATTCCAAGGCTAACCAGGCCTGGTAACTTTGGATTCGGAGGAAAGGCTTGCGAAGAGCCTAAGTGTTTTTCTTTTAATAATTATAAACCAGTACTTGAGCGCAATCCCGCCTGATAGTAAGCAGTGATGCAATCGTTGATGGTAAAGCGCGCTAGTTTATTTAGCCTATTCACAAAAAAAAACTTAGTGAATAGGAAGAGGGACGGCAGTTGAGCCAGGTGATGCAATGTTAAACTCAACAACACGACCAACCGTCTCAAACCCGTCAACTCAGACCCGTCCTCGGTACGGCTTCACTAGACATCATGCCGGAACACGACGAATCGCTTGGCGGCAAGACCTTGTCTGGTGGGTGGTAACTTCTGCCGGCAGTGGATGTTATGGCCTACCACCGAGAAAAAAGTGGTGATCCAGATTTAGTTCAAAATGTTCAAAATAGCCAGCCTGTCGGTGTTTTATAGGATGCATATCGTAGAGTGTGCGCGGAAATTGCTTGACTTAATTCCCCCATCTCTGTTCCATCATCGGACGACCCATCACTCGGCGAGTAGTCACCCTTACGTTGTTGACACCACTACGATCCGGACGAAGCGTTTCGCCTCGTCGTTTATACCGCGTACATCGAGGAACTGGAAAAAAATGCCGGCAACTACGTCTGACTACAATGAGCCTTAATACTTTAGAGTTAAAGCTGACAATCTAATAAAGAAATCTAACAGATTGTAATAGCTTGGTGTGCTGTCATCTGTACCAATAGTTGTCTGTGAATAATTTTACAGTGTTAAGGATTTCTTTGAAAATTTAAAAATGTTAATGTCTGTTACGACCTGAAAAATTTGCATTCTCGTAGTTATATTGAGAAAACATGTTTTGTTCAAAATTTTATTTTTACCTTCTCTTATATACCGTGTTTATGCAAATAAATATCATCATTCTCAATCTTTTTATCGTCCCATTGCTGGGCACAAGTCTCCTCTCATACAGAGAAGGATTGAGCGTAATCACCACGCTTGCTCAATGCGGGTTGGCGATTTCAGACTTGAAGTCCAGGTTTCCTCAAGATGTTTTCCTTCACCTTCAGTCATTAGTGTCCAAGATATACTTAGAAAGTACATATAACTATTAGAAAAATTACATTGGTAATTGCCTGACCTAGAATCGAACCCGCGCACTCATTCTTGATAGGCTGGTGTTTTAACCACTAGGCCACCACGACTTACGCAAATAAATATATAATTATTAAAATGAGAAAAGCATTTAGTGTAGATATGGAACGGCTGGCCACTTGTAATAGTTTTCATTATTTAGAGAGGTACTAATTATTTGATGACTGGTACCAAAAAGTACCAAATAGATACGAAAACTTGGTATGGTGTTGTGTCATCCGGACGCAGACGACAATCTTACCAATAGGGTAGTTTTTTCTTTTTTCATATAAACAAAAAATTAAGACGACACAGTGCGTTAAAAACTCGTGTGACGTCACTGCACGCTACACTTTTTCGCCAGCAGTGACGTCACCAGCCGCCACTCTTGATCTTTAATGCCTTTTATATTTATCAATTTTTATTTATTTAATAAAATAAAATAAACGTATCTAATATTTTTCTATAATCTGAATGACGGACTAAATAGAATCAATTTTTTTTTACCCAGGAAACATCCCTATTGACGACAGACAGACGACACAGTTGGTGATGTGACTGAGCGATCGACGGCTACGTGTCACGGGATCGATTCCCGCACGGTAAAAAATAATTGTATGGCCTACAGATAAATTGTTCCTGGATCTACCTACTACCTATTTATGTACGTCAGTTTAGATGTTTGTAAACTTACCCACGATACAGGAAGGTATGAAAGGTATGAAAATCAAAAAAAAAAATAGTCCGTCTTATAGATAATAAAAAAAATTAAGACCTGAATTTTTTATTTTGTCGAAATTACCAAAAACTACTGAGATATAGCGTATTAAAGTTACGGAGTGGGGGCTAATTACGTCAGGCCGTGGTATATTTTGTACCACAGCGTGCGACATTTCAAATCAATATATCTTCCTAACAATTTGAGTGAAAGAAAAAATAAAAAATAGGTGTTCAATATTTTTTATAAATCTATCTGATGGACATAAAATTATTTTTTAGGATACAACCCAAGCATTTCTAGAAAAATATCAATTCGGACATATTGTACGTTTCTCCGTATCCCAACAGTAAATAGGTACCACAGAACAGACAAAAGATATCTCTATTCGGTGGTAAATACAGCCGTAATGTTTTGTTAGAATATTCGAAACCATGACAATTTATATCCGATAGTAAAATTGTAAATTAAAATGACCCACACAACGTGCCTACTGTTATCGTAACTAATTCGAATTGGTGTAATCGAAGTAAATCGTACTTAAAATCGATTATAAGTAGAATTTGCCATATGGCATATTCACAACTTAAGTGGACTACACACTTGTTCAGGTCGGCACTTTTGATTCGGCATTCGGCAGGGTAATTGCGTAACTCCCTATGCAATAGGTTTTATTTTGACATTTCAACAACTTTCATTACGTCATTTACGTTGTAGAGCAGACACTTTTTTGGAATTATACATGCTTTTTATTAGCTTCACTTGTATGTTTGCTTGCATGCTTGCCTGATTGTTTGTTTGTCCGTCTCTAACTCTTTGGACTACGAGTGAGCAGTTCATTACTGTAAAATGTCCCAACATTTTCAATACCTTCAGCGATCGTGGGTTCTTTGTACATCTAACTGTAAGTGATTCTGAAAAACTTTACCATTTCATTGTGACGCTGCAACTCTAATAGTTATCACAGATGGTATCAGATCGCGTCCGTAACTCGTTTCCCTACGATAAGTAGGAATGTTAATTTCTGAGTCGTGCATGGTTTAATGTTTGAGGCAAACAGAGCCTTAGATTTTGATATGTTGGAATATCAGTATCAACAACTAAAACGGAATTGATTATTTGAAAGCGAGCCAGGGAATCAAATTTTCAAAATTTTTTCAACCTTACCTTACATTAATTTGTGCAGGCAAAGTATTTCTCTTCTCTTCTTCAGCCTAAGGATGTCCACTGCTGGACAAAGGCCTCCCCCAATGCTTTCCACTCTGACCGTTCTTGTGCTGCCCGTATCCATCGGCTTCCCGCGACCTTCACTAGGTCATCGGTCCACCTTGTTGGGGGCCTCCCTACGCTGCGTCTTCCAGTACGTGGCCGCCACTCCAGAACCTTACTGCCCCATCGGCCATTGGTTCTACGAGCAATGTGCCCTGCCCACTGCCACTTAAGTTTAGCGACTCGCAGAGCTATGTCGGTGACTTTGGTTCTTCTGCGGATCTCCTCATTTCTGATTCGATCACGCAGAGAAACTCCGGGCAAAGTATTTAGTTTAGATTTAGATTGAATTACTTGGGTAACGCATCATTACGAATTTTAGCACTTGCTATTCTGTCTGTTGGAGATCAAGAAAGGTTTGGTAAAAACAAATAAGCACCACTTAAGCGTTCGTGTTATCCGTATATTATTTTTAAAAAAAATATCGAACTAAATAGTAAAATGAGAAAAAAGCGTGAGGCACTTAATATGCAAAAATTATGGCACAAAGCGCTTCACGTTTTTCTCATTTATACTAGTATTGTTTATATATACTATTGTCATTAATTACATTTTAAAATTATTTTTAACTTTTTAGTTAGATATTCTATAAAAGCATGTTTTTTTTTTTTTGTTTCTTAAACTATATTTTTGTTTATGCGAATTTGACAGGTCTAAACAGACGTTTTATCTTCTGCCTTTTCTTGATGAAATAGAAAGAGAAAGATGCAGTGAACTTAAATTTAATTTAGTTGGTGAACAAGGGAATCGGGGCCCTTATTCATAAAGTTTCTATTTGGGCCTCTTCAAGAACATAATTCGCATATACGAAATGAAATGAAATCGTTTATTAAGCAAGTAGGATCACTGATCACTTTTACACGTCATACGTTTTTTTTTTTAAACTAGATGAAGCCGGCATTTCCTAACTGACTATACCTCTGAGAAGAAATAGCCGAACTCAGGGATCATCATCTTTTTTCAAGTCCAGACATTAAAAATGAAAATGTTTACAATAATTTACGTTATAATTACGCACCTTGCTTAATAACAATGCTTAACAGAGCGAGCAGCTCAGTCCCAAGTTTTTTTGTCTTCTAAATAATCCTATACCTATACTATACTAATACCTATTTGGTTTCACCGGCCGGCTTTACCGCACCGTGCCGACCCGAACACGTGTATAGTCCTCTTTAAGTACACGCGTAAGGAGGGTGGCTAGTTTAATATATTGGAGCACTTCTTTAAAATGAAATAGCCACCCATCCCACCCCTCTAGTTTACTCTATAATTATGGTAGCCAAACGCTCCACGACATACTTACGCAAGTTCAAGACTTGCACTGTGAGATATCTCATGATTAGAAAAAAACTGAAAAAATCCCGCCTGATGGTAAGTAGTGATGCAATCGTTGATGGTAAAGCGCGCAAGTTTATTAAGCCTATTGACTTAAAAATCTTAGTGAGTAGGAAGGAAGACGGCAGTTGAGCGAGGTGATGCAATGTTAAACCCAGCAACACGACCAACGATGCGCAAGAGGGAGATGGATCTGGAGACCCTCCACGATCACATAACATTTGGCGCATCGTAGCCGGCACACATCGCAATACAACTGCTCAGACCCGTCCTCCGTACAGCTTCACCAGACATCATGCCGGAACACGACAAATCGCTTAGCGGCAAGACTTTGTCTGGTGGGTGGTAACTTCTGCCGGCGGCGCATTACCGAAAAACCTACATACATAACCCTAGAGGGATTATGTACATTTGTCGGATTTATGGTGGTAATTTTGGAATCATCATCATCATCAACAACCCTTTTATCGTCCCACTGCTGGGCACAGGTCTCCTCTCATACAGAGAAGGATTGAGCGTAATCACCACGCTTGCTCAATGCGGGTTGGCGATTTCAGACTTAAAGTCCAGGTTTCCTCAAGATGTTTTCCTTCACCTTCAGTCATTGGTGTCCAAGATATACTTAGAAAGTACATATAACTTTAGAAAACTTACATTGGTACTTGCCTGACCTGGAATCGAACCCGTGCACTCGTACTTAAGAGGCTGGTGTTTAAACCACTAGGCCACCACGACACCACGACGGCCACCAGGTCCATAATAAAATATGATAATAACATACAATAAAAACCAATATAAAATACTATATATATTTAACTTATATAAAACTAAACTCATACACGATTCTTTTGCAGCATCGGCATCGTGTATCGCGCTGTGTCAGGTGTCTGGGCACGGAATCGCCGGAAAATAATCAGCCAAAATTCTGGAGACAAGAATTTCACGAGAACCTCAGTTGGCACTCCCGTCACAAAGGAATTAAAATTCACGCTGTGACGACACTCCAACCTCGCAATTCTCAAAATCCTTCTGGACTTTTTAACATAAACATCGCAAGAGTTTATTGTCGACGTATGTTTTGTGTTAACTAAAATAGATCAGACGATATAATGCTTTGTAAAGTTATTTTTATTTATTTAGTCCAGCTTCCAGCGTACGGTATTTCCTCTGGCTTGACTGGCTGGGTACTTCCTTACTGAACGGTCCTTCCGAGTTGTTGTCGACGGATGCTCATCTGAGCCCATGTCGACTAATGCCGGTGTTCCTCAGGGGTCTGTTCTCTCTGCAACTTTGTTCCTGCTGCACATTAACGATCTGCTGATGCGAGGTGTCTATAGGATGCAGATGATAGCACAGTTGCAGAGAGATACCTGCTGGATACTCGGGCTAGTAGGGAATCAATCCGGTCCGAAAGAGAGGCTATGGTAGAGCGAACGAATGTTACACTACTGGCAGTCTCCGAATGGGACAATGCCAATCTTGTAGCATTCAGTGCCGCCATAACACAGGCGTGTCTTTTCACCGCCAAAAGGAACGGTTCATTGGGTCCAAGACCAAGGTGACTGCCAGGAAGCTTGGCGTTAACGCAAAGATCCGGCGGTACTTCATACCAGAGCAGCTTCTAATGCTGTACAAAGCACAGGTACGTTTCTTATGTGGAGTACTGCAGCCACATTTGGGCTGGTGCTGCAAAATGTCACCTAGCCACTTTGGATTCGGTGGAGAGGCGTGCGAAGTGGCTGATCGGCGGCCCAAATTTAACTCAAAACGGTCTCCAAAACCTAGAGCACAGGCCAGCCTTTGGATGTTCTATAGGATTCAATTTGGTGAGTGTGCGAGGGAATTGCATGATTTAGTTCCCCATCTCCGTTCCATCATCGACGTCGACCCGACGCACGGCGAGTTTCCACCCTTACGTCATTAACACTACTACGATACGGACGAAGCGTTTCGCCTCCTCTTTCATATCGCGTACATCGAGGGACTGGAACAATTTGCCAGCGGCGATGTCTCCGTCGGACTACAATTTGAGTGTCTTCAAGGCTAGAGTGAATAGGCTCTTAATAGACTAGCGAGCTTTAACCATCGATTTCGTCACTGCTTACCATCAGGCGGGATTGCGGTCAAGCGCTAGTTTATAATTTATAAAAAAAAACAGACAACTAACCGTTTCAGTCAAATAATCCCAATCAACCTTAAGCCTTAATGCTTCAGCGATAAAGTTGAAAATATAATAGAGAAGTTTGACAGATTGTACTAGCTTGATGTGCTGTCGTCTGTAAAAAGCCCACTTTAAGGTTAGTAGCTTCAATCCACTGGTTTAGATGATTAAGTGTCATAAGACTCATAAGTCAAAATACTCATAAGTCAAAATATAAAGGTGTGGGGCAACTCCAATTTAGTTCTGGCGTACATTGCCGGGAGGTTTAACTACCCGTATATATATGTCGGTCTCCGTGGCGCAGCGGTCAACACGCCTGACTGCGACGTGGAGGCCCCGGGTTCGATCCCCGGCCAGGTCATGATGGGAAAACGATCTTTTCCTGATTGGCCTGGGTCTTGGATGTTTATCTATATATGTATCTATTATAAAATATAGTATCGTTGAGTTAGTATCCCATAACACAAGTCTCGAACTTACTTTGGGGCTAGCTCAATCTGTGTGATTTGTCCGTATATATAAAAAAAAAAAAAAAAATATATTTTTTGTAATTGGGACAAAACCCGCCACACTTCCCACCCACTGCAACTCCTGAAAGCCAGAATCAACAGTGGAGGCCGCCAGATAAACTCCGAGCTCGTAATGAAGCTCGACGAGTCCCGGAGAAACGATTCAACTGTCTTGGGCGAAATTAATCAGAAAAGAATAGCGGCGGAGTAAGAAAAAAGATATTTTATCCACTTCCCTCCATAACAAGCAGGAGACAGAACAGAACTAGGCCACTCGGCACAAAGGGACATTATTGCAACTGGGAGAAGCCCAGATTGCCGAGCACCACGGAATAAAATTTGATTAAGTTAATGGGTCCTAAGTAGGTATTTGCTGTTACAATTGATTCCAATAATAGGTATGGCAAAAGCGCCTGAACACACGGAAATTGGTTCTAGTTTCTACAAGGTCCGTATAATAAACGACTCCGGATGTAACTTGTATACTATCCAACATAATATTGCGTTCATTCTGCCAAAGAACACACTCCCACAAGATGTGATGTGCGGACTGTTCAAATTCACAGTTCGATGTAGAACACTGACACAAAGGCGAAGGAACAAGTTTAAAAGAATACAGTTTACTTTTAAAGTTGCCCTGACCTGTGAGAAATAAGAAAGTAACTACACGTATATCGGACATTGATGTTCAGGCATCTAGCTTTCACGCCTCTAGTCGCTGTAATAGCAGCCCTGGTCATCGGGAGACAGCATCCAACTCCCGGCCACCGTAAGCGCGGGCTTGCGAGCAGCGAGCAGTGGGCAGCTCACTGCCCGGTAAGGGCCAGGCCCGGGTTGGTAGCATGTTATGTTCCACGTGCGCCTCAAATTGATGTTAGTACCTCGTGACGGGGTTTATGAGGATCAATACCTGCCAAAATTCATGCACGGAGTTTCTCTGCGCGATCGAATCAGAAATGAGGAGATCCGCAGAAGAACGAAATTCACCGACATAGCTCTTCGAGGCGCTAAAATGAAGTAGCAGTGGGCGGAGCACATTGCTCGTAGAACCGATGGCTGATGGGGCAGTAAGGTTCTGGCGCGGCGGCCACATACCGGAAGACGGAGCGTAGGGAGGCCCCCAACAAAATGGACCGATGACCGGTGAAGGTGGCGGGAAGCCGGTGGATGCGTGCAGAACAAGGCCGGTCATTGTGGAAAGCCTTGGGGCAGGTCTTTGTCCAACAGTGGACCTCTATAGGCTGAGAAGATGAGAAGAAGAAGAAGAAGATGCCTGCCAAGGCCGCGAGTTGTTCGAAAGAGATACCGTCCTGGCGAACAGGTGTATGAAACACACACTTTTACTGACTAACATCTACACGGATTTTAGTCAGCAACTAATAAATATTAAATGTGTAATTTAACTATATTGTTACGAATGCACCTTATGTCGAGGGCCTAAGGTTCAATATCGCGTGACATGCAGTGCGTAACTTTTAAGCCCTATAACTCGAGACCTAGACATTGTATAGGTGCAATATAAAATCGCATTGCTAGACTTAGGGTGGCCTATCGAATGGTACAGGTTTCATCAATTTTGTCAATTAAGTGACGATATCGAAATTCTAGAAACCCGTTTCCGGAATTACCATAGGTACCTACTGAATGTACTCAAGTTATGCGGTATTATTATTACGTCTAGACGATTCTGGAATGTTCGATCAGCTGGCCTATATATAGCGCCGTGACGCCAGCGCACAGTCAGTCTGCATTCGACTAGCGATACGAAAACAAGCGACAGTTAAGAAGCGATCCTTGAGAATACCCACTGCGACAACTGTAAAGAGAACTTTGAGTACTACGTGTAGTAACATCTGTAGTGTTATTGTGTGTTTACAATACGGACTTCGTGGACGTAAGTGAAGACTTCGGAGCAACGTCAGCAACATTCTACTTGTCATTGCCTACAATCGACTGTACCTTCGTTGCCAATAAACTTCGTAACCCTGAACCGGTATTTTAGTACCCCTAGCCCGTAACAATATCTACTAGAGTTGTAACGGGGCTTCGCCTCCGCTTCCGTTACTGCGGAAATCGTATATTCGCTTCCGCCTCCGACTCCGCACAATTTTTGCGGAGTTATAACGGAGGTTTATTTACGTATTTATAAAATAAATAACGGGCAAGCTGCGACGCTCGACAACCGTCCAGCCGCGTTTGAGCGCGAAATAGTCAAGAATCAACTAGAGCGTGACGGGAATGCGGCAAATACAATCTGTTTCTCCTTAATTTTCATTACTATTAATGTACGATATTTAAAATTAAAATTTTGTTTTAATTAACGGTAAATTTCAATTTTTTCTATATCTACTTGGTGTATCTAGGTGAGACTCGGCAGGGGGTCAGCTAATCCCCCCCCCCCCCCCCTGAACTGCCCTGATTACTAAACAAAGTATGAATGAGGACTTATCTCTAACTTTTAAACAAACCACGCAGTATTCTTTTAAACTTGTTCCTTTGTCTTTGTGTCAATGTTCTACATCGAACTGTGAATTGGAACAGTCCGCTCATCACATCTTGTGGGAGTGTATTCTTTGGCAGAATGAACGCAATATTATGTTGGATAGTGTACAAGTTACATCCGGAGTCGTTTATTATACGGACCTTGTAGAAACTAGAACCAATTTCCGTGCGTTCAGGCGCTTTTGCCATACCTATTATTGGAATCAATTGTAACAGCACATACCTACTTAGGATCCATTAACTTAATCAAATTTTATTCCGTGGTGCTTGGCAATCTGGGCTTCTCCCAGTTGCAATAATGTCCCTTTGTGCCGATTGGCCTAGTTCTGTTCTGTCTCCTGCTTGTTATGGAGGGAAGTGGAAAAAATATCTTTTTTCTTACTCCTCCGCTATTCTTTTCTGATTAATTTCGTTGCGGGACCCAAGACAGTTGAATCGTTTCTCCGGGACTCGTCGAGCTTCATTGCTGGGCGTTTTTCTGGCGGTCTCCACTGTTGATTCTGGCTTTCAGGAGTTGCAGTGGGTGGAAAAAAGTGTGGCGGGTTTTGTCCCAAAAATAAAAAAAAAACCACGCAGTAAACACTGACAAAATGTACGGTGTGATTGCCAAAAAACCGTGTCCGACTATAGCGCACAAGGATTACTCACTCTAAAAATTATACTTGCCCCCCAATATGTCGGAGGTGCCCATCCCTAGGCCTGACTTGCCCCCCTCAGGCCAGAAGCTGGGTACGCCCATGTTTGGAGCAATGGATAAGCAATATGCTTCGAAATGATTCCAACTGATAGTAATAGTTATTTTTTTTTCACTATTTATAAACTAGTACTTGACCGCAATCCCGCCTGATGGTAAGCAGTGATGCAATCGTTAATGGTAAAGCGCACTAGTTTATTAAGCCTATTCACTTAAAAAACTTAGGAATAAGAAGGATGACGGCGGTTGGGCGAGGTGATGCCATGTTAAACCCAAGACCAACACGACCAACAATGCTGCGCTAGATGGAGATTGATCTGGAGACTCTCCATGACCAAACTCCCGTCACAATAACATATGGTGCATCGTACCCGGCACACATCGTAACACAATTACTGCTTAGACCCGTCCTCCGTACGGCTTCACCAGACATCATGCCGGAACACGACGAATCGCTTGGCGGTAAGACTATGTCTGGTGGGTGGTAACTTCTGCCGGCAGCCGATGTTATGGCCTACCTCCGAGATTTTACTTAATTAGAGTGCCGGTCATACGATGTGGTATTGTTATAATGTTATACGGTGTGGGATTTTTTAATAATGGCGTCCGGCAAAATACGAAGCTGTGTTTGATTGTCATTCAGTTATGTTTACTTATTTTATAATTATAAACTAATGCTTGACCGCAATCCCGCGTGATGGTAAGCAGTGATGCAATCGTTGATTGTTAAGCGCGCTAGTTTATTAAGAGCCTATTCACTCAAAAAACTGACTGAATAGGAAGGAAGACGGCAGTTGAACGAGGTGATGCCATGTTAAACCCAACAACACGACCAACGATGCTGCGCCAAAGGGAGATTGGTCTGAAGACCTTCCACGACCAAACTCCCAACACAACAACACTAGGCGCATCGTACCCGGCACACATCGCAAAACAACTGCTCAGACCCGACCTCCGTACGGCTTCACCAGACCTGTTTTTTGCGTGTTTTAATTGTTGTGTTATTGTTTTGTTTGTATTGTTATTAACTTTCGAGTTATTCAAAAATTATAAAAAAACTATTATTTATTTAAAGAAAAAATCTTCTATTGACCTCTTTTGCCTAAAGCTAACTCGAATCGTAAATATGCCAGCAGATACAATTCGTTCAAACCGGCTCTATTTTCCTCGAATCATTTAAAACCATGTAAAACCCACATAATGGATACAAGGTACATCAATTCTCACGTGTGCCTTTAATCAGTAATTGTACAGACGAAAGCAGGTCAAGCTGCCCGAAACTGTTAAATATTCCCACTCAACCTTCAACTTTAATGCCTTTGCTATAAAGTTGAGAATCTAATAAAGTAATCTGACAGTAGCTTGTCGTCTGTAAAACCGAGTTGCGTGACTGATTGGATGCATCAACCATTTTAGCTTGACCCTACGTTTTAATGGTCGGATTGTAATGAAACTTCGTAATTTCATGCTGGTTTACCTGTATTGAGAAGCACAGGGAATACACAAACATAGATATAGCTATGTATCTGGTAGGTAGGTCTGTAGGTTATGTAACCTCACGCCTCCTACCCATGGGTAGTAAGCAGAAATTACACCTGAACAAATATGTAAAAAAAAATTAAAAAAAAACAACCGACTTCCAATAAACAATGCAAAGTGAAAAATAACTAATTTCGGAAGTCGGTGTCTTTGGTTTTTGTATATTAGTTTTTAACACCGACTTCCGAAATTAGTTTTTTTTTTAAATTATTTTACACTTTTTAATTGTGAAAAGTACTGTTCAGCTGCATCCGGTTAGACTGGATGCTGATGCTAAAATACTTAATGAAAAAACTTACAAACGCACTGGTTGCCCCTACGATTTTTGAAAGTTCCCCTTGATTTCTCTGGTCTTCCACCATCAAACCCTGATGTCCTTATCATGGGACCACCTTGGGAATGTCTTCTTTTCAATAAAAAAAGAATTATTAAAATCGGTTCATAAACGACGAAGTTATCCGTGAACAAACATAAAAAAAGCATATATACCGGTCGAATTGAGTTTAAAGTGAGGTGTCAATAGTATCAATGCCTACCATTAGTTAGAATGACAACTCGCTTCAGGCTCACTTCTCTTCACAGTGGAACACATGGTGGAGGTCTGCCCGGCTTGGGTCGAGCACGGCGGTCGGGCGGCGAACGGCGACGATCACTCGCGTCTGACCTTAGTCCAGGCCATGGTCCGGAGCGAGAGTGCATGGCAGGCCGTAATGCTGGCAAAGGAGGAGGCGGAGCGCGTGAGGGAGAGGGAATCCCAGCGCCGTCACGCCACTAGTCGCCGCAGGAGACGCCCTGGTCGGGAGACACCCAGCCACCGTAGCCACGGGCCTGCGGGCGGTGAGCAGTGGGCAGCTCGCTGCCCGGTAAGAACCAGGCCCGAGTCGAAGGCACGTCGTGTTTCACACGCGCTTCAAAGAAGATGTCAGCACATCGTGACGGGGTCCACGAAGACCGATGCCTCCAGGGTCAGGGTTGCGGGTTGGTTAAACAAGAAACCGTGGCCCTGGCCGTCGCACAGGCAAGTGAAGAAACACGGGTGGGTTTTATTCAGTAAAAGTCTGACACGCCCTTTCGCTCCTCCCAGGGCGAGTGACGTCATTTGATGATTTCGCATCCCAATAAAATAAAAAGGCTCACTTCAGTAAAGTTTTCACTGTTAGATGATTACAGAGTAGCGCTGCGGAACGCCATCTATTACGCTCACATAAAATTCGAATTTCCACTTTGATTCGTTTAATCTCGGCAGTAGAGTCACCTACGCTGGTACGATCACATCTTACGAAAACTAGCAGGCTTTACCATCAACGATTGCATCACTGCTTACCATCAGACGGGATTTCGGTCAAGCACGAGTTAAGAACATAAAAGAAACGAGAAGTCATCAAATGACCTCTCCCGTTCTGGGCGGAGCGGAAGTGCGTGTCAGACTTTTACTGACTAAAACCCACCCGTGTTCCTTCACTTGCCAGTGCGCCAGGATCATCATTTCAGCCGAAAGACGTCCTCTGCTGGACATAGGCCTACCTCAAGGTTCTCCACGACGACCGGTCCTGCGCCTCCCGCATCCAGCGGTTTCCCGCGACCTTCACCAGGTCGTCGGTCCACCTTGTCGGGGGCCTACCCACGCTACGCCTTCCGGTGCGTGGTCGCCACTCGAGAACCCGTCGGGCCCATCGGGCATCGGTCCTACGGGCAATGTGTCCAGCCCACTGCCACTTTAGTGTTGAAATTCTTCGGGCTATGTCGGTTACTCTCGTACTTCTGCGGATCTCCTCATTCCTGATTTGATCACGCAGTGAAACCCCAAGCATAGCCCTCTCCATTGCCCTTTGAGTGACTTTGAGCCTTCTTAAAAGGCCCATTGTTAGCGACCACGTCTCAATTCCATAAATCATCACTGGCAACACACACTGGTCGAAGACTTTTGTCTTGAGACACTGCGGTATTTTGGACGAGAAGATTCTACTTAGCTTCCCGAAAGCAGCCCAGCCGAGTTGGACTCGACGATTGACCTCTTTCGCGCCAGGATCACGGTATCTCATTCGAATAACCCGACTGGAACAATTTTCCTGCGGCGCTCTTCCCGTTCGTCTACAATTTAAGTGTCTTCAAGGCTGGAGTGAATAGGTTCTTAATGAACAGGCGCGCTTTACCATCAACGATCGATTCACTGCTTACCATCGAGCGGGATTGGGGTCAAGCACTAGTTTATAATTATAAAAAAGAAAGATAGATATATGTAATACGTTGATAATCAAACACAATCTTGCTGTACATCACACTTGTCTCCACAGAGTAGGCAACTCGTTCATGGGTCAATGTAGACACTTTTACAACAAGCTTCCCATGGACATTCGAAACTTACCCATTAAACGATATAAAAACTATATAACGGCCAAACATTGCAAAAAGGGGTATTATAAAATTACTGATATTTAGAAGACAATAAAGCTTGGGACTGAGCTGCTCGCTCTGCTAAGCATTGTTACTACGCAATATGCGTTATTATAACGTAAATTATTGTAAACACTTTCATTTATAATGTCTGGACTTAAAAAAGACGATGATCCCTGAGTTTGTTTCGGCTATTTCTTCTCAGAGGTAGTCAGTTAGGAAATGCCGGCTTCAAATAGTTAAAAAAAAAAACATGACGTGTAAAAGTGATCAGTGATCCTACTTGCTTAATAAAAGATTTCATTTCATAGCTTTAGGCTCTTTCAATGAAGTAATTGTTTATAAAAGGTACCTAGAGATCAAATAAATCTGGTCGATTAGATAAAATGGAGCACATTAGCCTTCATTCGTATAATCTGTTGGTAGATGCGCTAATAGAAGAAAATTATAACCTACAAGGTAATTGCATAACATACCTACTATAAATAGCAATGGGTTTCAGTTTGCCGCGACAGGCATATGTTCTCGGTGGTAGGCCATAACATCGGTCGCCGGCAGAAGTTACCACCCACCAAACAAAGCCTTGCCGCCAAGCGATTTGTCGTGTTCCGGCATGATGTCTGGTGAAGCCGTACGGAGGACGGGCCTGAGCAGTTGTGTTGCGATGTCTGCCGGGTACGATACGCCTAATGTTGTTGTGTTGGAGTTTGGTCGTGGAGGGTCTTCAGACCAATCTCCCTTTGGCGCAGCATCGTTGGTCGTGTCTCGCTCAACTGCCGTCTTCCTTCCTATTCGCTCAGTTTTTCTGAGTGAATAGGCTTTTTTTTTTATAAATTATAAACCAGCGCTTGACCGCAATCCCGCCTGATGGTAAGCAGTGACGCGATCGTTGATGGTAAAGCGCGCTGGTTTATTAAGAGCCTATTCACTCTAGCCTTGAAGACACTCAAATTGTAATGTGACGGAAACACCGACGCCGGCAAATTGTTCCAGTCCCTCGATGTACGCGGTATAAAGGCTTTACCATCAACGATCGCATCACTGCTTACCATCAGGCAGGATTGCGGTCAAGCACTAGTTTATAATTATTAAAAAAAAAATACGTTGACGGTCTGCCCGGCTTGCGTAGAGCACCGCCGTGTCCTCGTAGCGGCGATCAGCGACAATCTCTCGCGTCCGACCCTGGTCCAGGCCATGGTCCAGAGCGAGAGTACATGGCAGGCCAACACCTCCTTCTGCGAAGCAGTGATGCTGGCAAAGGAGGAGGCGGAGCGCGTGAGGCAGCGGGAATCCCAGCGCCCTCACGCCACTAGCCACCGTAGGAGACGTCCTCCTGGGTCAGGGTTGCGGGTTGGTTAAAAAAGAAACCATGGCCCTAACGCACAGGCAAGTGATGAAACGCAGGTGGGTTTTAGTCAGTAAAAGTCTGACACGCCCTTCCGCTCCGCACAGAGCGCGAGAGGTATTGTCAGCACCACTCTGTATAAAGCTGAAGAGTTTGTTTGTTTGAACGCGCTAATCTCAGGAACTACTGGTCTGATGTATAAAATTCTTTTTGCGTTGGATAGCCCATTAATCCAGGAAGGTTGTAGGCTATATAACATCACGCTGCGACCAATAGGAGCGGGGCATATAAGACAATCGCAGTTGAAACCGCGTGGCGCAGCTAGTGCAATAATACATGCATATTTAATGATTTGAAGTAATTTTACTTCTGTCACTGGGTCTTCTTCAGTTTCTTTACTAACAATACTGAACAATATTACTAATAAGTTGGGTTCATCACATTTTTAATGGCTATGACAAAGAAGTGAAAAGTCGTGGTGGCCTAGTGGTTAAAACACCAGCCTCAAGTATGAGTGTTAAACTTTTCTAAGTTATATGTACTTTCTAAGTATATTTTGGACAGCAATGACCATAGGTCGGAATAGGTAGAGTGATTTTTGGTACTTGTATCATAAATGTTAACAGAAAGACGAACGTGGATAAGCCATTTTCCCGGAATGTAATTCCGGATCCAAGTAAATATTGTTAATGTTGGTAGGGACATTATTACTACTCAATTCATTTAAGGGAAGGTAACAAAACTAAACTAATTTATTATTTACTTGTTGAAAAATAAAAACAATCAAATTCCGATCGAAGCATTAATACATTTGAATACTTTATTTATAGCCTCTAATGAAGGGTATGGCCAAATCAAACGGTTTTACCACTTAATATAATTAATTTATACATATTTTTTTGTAATAATCAATCAATTCCGTAAATCCGGAGGAATGTCCATATTAATATATTTCAATTCACTCTACCTATTCCGACCTATGCCAATGACTAATTACAAGGTGAAGGAAAACATCTTGAGGAAACCTTTACTATAAAACTGAAATCGCCAACCCGCATCGAGCAAGCGTGGTGATTACGCTCAATCCTTCTCTGTATGTGAGGAGACCTGTGCCCAGCAGTGGGACGATAAAAAGGTTGATGATGACGACAAAGACACGTTTTGACATTTGTCTTCGCAATATAACTAGTGATGTGACGACATTTTAGTTGCTATAAATATACAAATATCGATTATTTGATTGAGTTGTGGGGCGGACACATTTTTCAAATATACAGTATGTTAAGAAAACCCTGTCCGACCCATAAGGATAATAAAGGTTAGGTAAACACATGACCAAATATAATATAAAATTTTATGTAATCATCATAGTACCAATACAAATGAATTTTGAAATAATCTTTTTTTCCCGCGAATTCATTCCAACTTCCCCGAAATTTGGTAATTTTTAAAAAAGTGACAACACTGGTATTATTATGAGCGAATAGCGATGCGACCACGTGCGGCGTGCCCTGCCGCCCGCCGCCCGCGGAATGGTGCTCAACGCACATTTATTATGTTACCTCTTTTTTGCGAAATAATGTTTATTTTTTTAGGGGTTTTTTTAAGTTTAGCCCGGTTTTGTATGCATTAGTAGAATCAGTTATCAATACCTAACAACACCTTCACGGGTCGGACAGGGTTTTCTTAACATACTGTATAACTAGTCATGTGACGACATTTTAGTTGCTATAAATATACAAATATCGATTATTTAATTGAGTTGTGGGGCGGACACATTTTTCAAATATACAAAATGTACAGGTCTCCCAAAGTGATAATGCGCATAGAAATCTTCGTCACTGTTCGACAACGGTCGGGTGGTGCACTTAACCACTTTTTATGCACTTAACCACTCTATATACATATATTCTTCCGAACGCTCGGGGAATACGACCGTTGCCGAACAGTGACGAAGATTTCTATGCGCATTATCACTTTGGGAGACCTGTACCTAATGTAATGAACGCACACCCTCAAAACCCCGATTAGAATATTATGTTATAATCATGATACATACCAGGGATTTTACGGGGCTTCGACTGCGACTCCGTTAAGGCGGAACTTCGGTTCCGACTTCGGTTCCGATACTTTTAAATCGGAGGTTTTAATCAGAGGTTATTAAGGCATACCATAGCGGCGGCGGCCTGCCGACTGTTATGAAAAGCAGGATAATTGCGTAACGCACTATCAGTAGCAATGGGTGTAATTTTGACAGTTCAACAACATTCATTGCGTTATACGTTGATGAGTAGACACATTTATCGAACATATGTAGCAATGGACTAGCAATAGGCTTCAAAATGTTTCCAATTGATAGTAATAGTGCGTTAGGCGATTGGGGTGCAGGTTTATTACATATCACGCGGGGAATTCCCTGACTCTTGCTACGTGTACTCTATCGTGCATTTTTTCCGGTAGTGAAGCCGCTGAAGCCTTTGCTAATTATTTTGCTAGTGTGTTTCTACCTAATAGTCCCAAATTAGATTTCAACAACATATCTAGTACTCCCTTGCCATGCGATGGGCATATCAACATAAGCTCTTTCACTCTGTCACAAGTAGAATCAGGAATAAATAAGTTAAAGCCACTTAGTTCGGTAGGTCCAGATAAAGTCCCATCTTACATCTTAAAAGGATGCAAGGAGATTGTTTCTCCTGTACTTTCTTATATTTTTAACCTGGCTTTAAAAACCGGCATATACCCTGAGCAGTGGAAGATATCGAAAGTCACCCCGATACCTAAAACAAGCAATAAGACACTGGTTGAAGAGTATCGTCCTATCGCAGTACTATCTTGCGCTGCTAAAGTTTTTGAGAATATCGCACACAAAGAAATCTACGCGCAGGTAAATACGCGGCTCCGTGAAGGGCAACATGGTTTCCGGCCAGGGCGATCAGTAGAGACTAACTTGTTATCCCTTGTTGACTATATATCGTTTCACATGGATAAAGGTCAACAAGTAGACGTACTATATTTAGATTTTAAAAAAGCATTCGATACAGTGGATAACGATATTCTATTGGATAAATTATACAGCTTGGGTTTTACCCCCAAACTTCTGAATTTTTTTTTTCGAATTACCTTTCAAATAGAAAACAGTATGTTTGCCATGGATCTTTTATTTCGAAGTCATATCATACGCGTTCAGGTGTAAGCCAAGGCTCAATATTGGGTCCCCTTCTTTTTCTTATTATGATTAACGATCTCATTAAAGTAGTGAAGTATTCCAAATTCCTTCTATATGCAGATGATTTAAAGCTAGTTCAAGTGATTGACAGAAATGTAACTCCAGAACTTCTTCAAAGTGACATAGACCGAATCCATAAGTGGAGTAAAGACAACAAAATGACGTTTAATGCCAATAAATGTTACGTCATGACCTTTAGCCGTAAGTTGCAACCTACACATGCCGTGTATACTTTGGCAGATGTTGAAATAAAACGAGTGTCAACCATTAGAGATCTGGGCGTGACATTTGACTGCAGTTTGACATTCCATGCACAAATGTCTGCCCTGGCTTCTGAATCTTACAGACGCCTAGGTTTTGTCCAGCGCAATGCCCGCGAGTTCAATGATCCTATAGTCATCAAATTATTGTTTAACTGTCTGGTTAGAAGTAAATTAGAATTTGCTGCAGCCGTCTGGAATCCCCATGAATCCACATATGAATTATTGATTGAGAAGGTTCAGAAAGCTTTCCTGCGTTTTTTATATAAGAAGATATACGGATATTATCCACTCATGTATCCTACTCATTTCCTGCTGGGAATATTAGGGTATAATTCCCTTTCAGTGCGTAGAGCTAGGGATCAGATCCAAATGGCAATCAAGGTCTTGAGGGGCATGGTGGATTCTCCGGAGCTACATAACACGTTGTGTACACTTTATGTGCCTGACAACTACCTGCGTCACAGGCCTTCTCGACGACATCGACTATTTGCCACATCCCATTGCCGCACTGTGTCGCGCGCGCAATCTCCGTTGTGTCGCATGCTTGGTGCCCTAAACTCCTTAATGGATGCAGTTCCTGAGTGTGATATTTTTAATGACACACTCAGGGCGATCATGTCTGATTGTGTAATGTTCTGCGAAAGATATGTCTGTTTGTGAATGGTTTATATGTTGTAATAACTTTTTCTATTTTATTTTGGGTATTTTATTTTAATTTCCTAAGTTAAATATTTTGTCTGATCTCTAATTTGTTTTTTTTTCTTGAATGATGTTTGCTCATGTAATATGTTTAATTTTATCATTATTGGTTTTATGTTTATTTTTATGTGTGTTCTATGTTCTATGTTATTGGTTTGGTTTCCGCACTCAGTCCCTTCAGTGGACCATTGTGCGTGGACCATGGCGGCCTTTGGCGGATTATTCCAGCCAGCCCACCTCCCTCCAAAAGCTCATCAGGTCTCCTAGCCTGTTGAGAACATCTGTGTAAGATCTTGGTGCTCCTATGAATTTGTTTCTAATTTGGGTAACGCCTGTACACTCGAAGAGTACATGCGCAACTGTCTCGTCAGCCTCTATGCAGGCTCTGCACAGAGGGCTGTCCGTTATGCCTATTGTGTGGAGATGCTTATTTAGCAGGCAGTGGCCCGTGATGATCCCCGTCATCAATCGTAGGGTTTTCCTATCCAGGCGCAACAGCCTTTTGGTTAGCTTGCCATCTAGGGATGGCAAAGCCTCCTTGGACTGCCTGCAGCCCGGTGACGAGGACCACCAAATCTCCGCTTGTTCGTAGGTATACCTTTGTACCCATCTGCGTATTTGGATGAAGGGGATAGGCACAATGGGCTCCGGTCCGCTGACCAACGCGCTGGATGCCCTTCTAGCCAGCTCGTCAGCTGCGTCATTACCCAGTGAACCGCTGTGACCCTTTATCCATTGTAGTGTCACGGTGTTGCGATCTGGTGCGGTTATCCGTTCCAGTGCGTCGTATTTTTATGTGTGTATACCGTAATTACCATCATTGGCGCAAGCCGTTGTAATTAATTATAAATAAAATAATTAATTAATTAATTAATTAATTAATTAATCGCTAGTTTTGGAGTCAACACATTTGATTTAATTTGTTTGAAAGCTTTTGTTCATTTAATGTCATATAATATGCTACTTTGGGTTTTAATTAACTTCATTTAATTTCCTGTTCATTTAGAAATATGACAATTTTATTTTCACTGTTTGTGTTTAATTTTACAAGAAAAATATTAAATGAAAAATTGACTGAATAATGTTTTTTTGTGTTTAAGTAAATAAAAAATCTCTCTGCTTACCATCAGGCGGGATTGCGGTCAAGCACTCGTTTATAATTATTAAAAAAAAGAAAGTGCTTTAATTAATTTACAGGTTGTAAACAGCAATGGAATATCAATAAGTGTGGGTCGATTTGTAGACGTGGCCATGAGAACACTAGTTTGGTAGGCAGAGAGACATACCCCTTTTTTTGTTGGTATGGGAAATCATCAAATGACTTCTCCTGCTCTGGGCGGACCGGAAAGGCGTGTCAGACTTTTACTGACTAAAACCCACCCGTGTTTCTTCACAGGCCACGGAGACATGCCCCCTTATTACAAAACAAGGATTTTGTTTAAACTACATTTAAATGACGTAAATAGTTTTGAAGTATGAACCTAACCGTTATAGAAATACAGTTCTTTATATGAAAATAACAGCTTAGTTCTCTCGTATTAAGAATTTTGCGTAAATATTTATTTATATTGCTGGACACCAATGACTGTAGGTGAAGGAAAACATTTTGAGGAAACCTGGACTTTAAGTCTGAAATCGCCAACCCGCATTGAGAAAGCGAGGTGATTACGCTCAATCCTTCTCTGTATGAGAGGAGACTGTACCCAGCAGTTGGACGATAAAAGGATTGAATAGGCTCTTAATATACTAGCGCGCTTTACCATAAACGATCGCATCACTGCTTACCATCAGCGGGATTGCGGTCAAGCGCTAGTTTATAATTATTAAAAAAAAAAGAGAGCAGAATGACTTTAAACCCCTCTGATGGACTCCGTAATGTCATGAGAAGGCCAGAAGAGTGTTACGCTTAGTGCTTTATTAGAGAAACTGTCAGTTACGGTGGAGGCTCTGTTATGTTTTGGGGCGGGATATCTTTGACAGCACGTACAGAGTTGATGATTCTCAATAGGGGTTCTTTAACTGCTCCACTTTACATAACGGACATCCTAGAAGATCATGTGTTGCCGTATGCAGGTTACATCGGAGAAAATTTCCAGTTAATGCATGATGATGCACGGCCACACGTAGCGCGTATTGTTACACAGTACTTGGAGGAGGTTGGCATTCCTGTTATGGAATCATCATCATCATCATCTCAGCGTATAATCCCGGTCGCATCCGCGGCCTTCGCGTTGGAGCCCGGGGTCCGCTTTCCTACTATTACGCCTCCATTTCGCACGATCTCTGGCATCCTGTGGTGTGAGATTGTTGGCACGCATGTCATCTCTTACAACGTCAAGCCAGCACTTCTTTGGCCTGCCTCGCTTGTTCCGGCCCGGCGGAGGCGCCATGGCAAGACATTTGTTACCCACGTAACATGCCGGTTTACGTAAGACGTGGCCGTACCATCGTAGGCGACTCTCTTGCAGTTTGTCTGCTATGTCACGGACATGGAGACTGCCACGAATGCCGGGAGTTCCTGATGCGGTCTTTCCGCGTAACTCCACACATCCACCGCAGCATACTCATCTCCGTGACACGCAGCTCCTGCTTGTGTCGCTCAAGCACAGGCCACGCCTCACTGCCATACAGAAGGACAGGTCTAATGATGGTCTTATAGACCTGTCCCTTAAGCTTAACCGGCATCTTGGGGTCACAAATGACACCTGTCATCTCACGCCATTTTGCCCAAGCTGCGGAAATGCGTGCTTTAACGTCGCAATCAATGTCGCCGGACGCGTGGAGCACAGACCCCAAGTATTTAAATTGGTCTGTGCACTCGACCTTGTCTCCGCCTATGCACACAGGCATAGGGTCTGTGGTGTTGCTGGCCATGTACACAGTCTTCGCCACATTGAGTTCAAGACCACCGCTCTCAAGCGAGTTCTTCCACGCATTTACCCGCCGCACCAATCGTTCCCTGTCCGCGTCTGCCAGCGCGATATCATCAGCATACATGAGCAACCAGGGTGGTTGCTCATGTGAATTCTTGATGCTGTCTGACAAGACGTCTAATATCACGCTGAACAGGAACGGACTAAGGACGGATCCCTGGTGTACACCGACGGTGATCGGGAAGGGTTTAGTGTCGCCAACAGCGGTCTTAACAACGGAATCGGAATTGAGGTACATGTCTCGAATTATGTCAACATAGGCTTCTGGTACCCCTTTGGACCTCAGTGCCCACCAGATCACCCCCCGAGGGACACAGTCGAAGGCCTTCTGCATGTCTAAAAAGAGCATATGCAGAGGCGTGTTCTTCGATCTATATCTCTCCATGGTGATCCTTAGGGCGAAGATAGGGTCCATGGTTCCGTACCCTGGACGGAACCCATATTGACACGTCGAGACAGCACACTCCTGCCGGATCCGGGAGTCTAAAATCCTCTCAAAGATCTTCATGGTGTGGGACATGACCTTTATACCGCGGTAGTTACCACACTCCTGTACGGAGCCCTTGCCTTTAAAGACTGGAGTGATAATACTCAGCCTCCATTGGCTCGGGATTTTCCCGGACAGGAGCACGCGGTTCAGAAAGTTAGTTAACATGCCCACACCGCAAGGACCCATCGCCTTCCAGGCCTCAATGGGGACTCCGTCAGCGCCAACAGCTTTCCGATTCGCCATGCGACGAAGAGCCGTGTGGACTTCCTCAGGCGTTATCGGGGGCACTAATCCAAGGTTCGGAGGGAGTTCCGGTGTCTGCACCTCTTGGTGCTGCTTATTCAGCAGCTCGTGGAAGTACGTACGCCATCTCTCCTTCACCGCGCGATCCTCGCAAAGCAGGTTGCCAGTAGGGTCTTTTACACAACGGCACTTGGATATATCCTGTGCCGCTTTCACCCTAGAACGTGCCAACTTGTAAATGAGCTTCTGCCCCTCAGACGATTCCAACTTCTGGTAGAGCGGTTCTAAGTGGTCTCGTCTGGCTCTGGCTACAGCTCTTTTAGTGGCACGTTTGGCAACCTTGTATGCGTCGCGATCTTCAGGAGATCCGGTCGCCTGCCACGTTTTGAAGAGGGCTTTCTTCACCCTTGTCTCCCTCTGGACTGTGTCGTTCCACCACCAGGTCTCCTTGTCACTTTTGCGACCGCCCTTAGACACGCCGAGCACCACTCGCGCCGCCCCGGTAATAGCTGCCTGGATTCTGTCCCAGTGATCTTGGACAGATTCTCCCTCGGTACCAGCGCACTTGTCGCCAATAACCGAAGCGAACTCCTGGTACTTATTTTCAACAAGCAGCCACCACCGGATCTGGCGTCGGCAGCGCTCTACACGTCTACGTTGGGCCTTAACGCAGAGATCCATGACAAGGAGACGGTGTTGTGCAGTAAGACTCTCACCGGGTATGACTTTGCAGTTGGCTACTTTGCCGATGTGGTGTCTCCTAGTTAGTAGGAAGTCGATCTGGGTAGCGCTTCGTCCGCTCCGGTAGGTAACAAGGTGCTCCGGTTTCTTTTTGAAGTAGGTGTTCACAATTGCCAGGTCAGCGGCCGCACACGTTCGGAGAATGTTGTCCCCTTCCGCGTTGCGGCTACCGTACCCAAAGCCACCGTGAACACGCTCAAACCCGTCACACTTCTCACCCACGTGACCGTTCAAATCACCACCCAGAACGATTCCCTGGGATAACGGGATCCCGTGAAGCAATCCTTCGAGCTGGCTCCAGAACAACGTCCTTTCGGCGTCACCGCACCCGGCCTGCGGAGCGTAAGCACTTATCAAGTGGGTTATTACCCCATTGACAAGCACCCGCACCGACATTAGCCGATCACTGATGCGATTCACCTCCAAGACGTCATCCTGGAGCTCGTCAGACAACACCACCGCGACCCCATTTCTCCCACTAGGTACACCCGTGTAGATCAGCTTGTAGCCATTCCCAATAAGTCGGGATCTGCTGCCTTTCCACCGAGTCTCCTGCAGGAACGCCACGGCCACCCTCCCTGCATTCCTGTTATGGAATGGCTAGCAAGAATTTAAATCTTATAGAGCACATATGGGACACGTTAAAACAGAAGATTAGAGCTCGAGAACCCGCCCCTACAACCTTGGAAGCTTTGGAAACCGCCATAAGAGAACAATGGGACAGAATTCCTCAAGGAAGCATCACCATTTTAATAAGTTCAATGAAACGGCGAATGCAGTGATTAGAGCAAGAGGGGGAAACACCAAATATTGACGTGAAAGTTTTGTTTCAATAACATGTGAGACTAAAAAGTTACAGAGTGTTCAACTTGAAGCTTCTAATGTTGTACAAAGCACAGGTCCGTTCGTGTGCGGCCACATTTGGGGTGGTGCTGCTAAGTGTCACCTGGCCACTTGGATTCGGACTTTGGATTCGGTGGAGAGGCGGGCGAAGAAGCTGGTTGGTGACCCCTTTTTTTTTTTTTTTTTTTTTGTTGTCGCTGGGGAAAATGACAATTACGCATCCCCTCCCGTCGGGGGACGGGAAGGGTATGTGGGACTCCCCGGGAGAGAGCCTCCCGGTATACCCACTAAAAACCCCAGCGGCGCTCCGGCATCGCCATAGTGGCGGGGGAGTGGGAAACTAGCACAGCCTGGGCTTCCTCTCCCCCGCCGGCGAAACCCGCCTAGTAAGGCGGGCCCTCATTTGCCCCTCCTAGGAGGGGGACCGAAGCTCCCACACGTGGTGAGCCCTGCAAGGCGGGCGCGGGCACCCCCGTGCCTCACGCCCGCCGCTCACCTCAGGGCGGGAGAAAGCGGGCGAAATCCCGCCTTCTCCTGCCCCTACGCCGCCTACGGAGCGCCGGAGCGAGGGGATCCTCCTCCCGCTCGCGCTCCGCGGCCTCCTTCTGCGACATCACGAGCTCGCAGAAGGAGGCCATCGCCGCCCAGGCCCCCCCGCTCCCCACCATCGCTCTGACGACGGCGGGCAGCGAGAGGTCCCCTCCTACCGCCGCGACAAGATCGCGGCGCGGCACGGCCCACGACGGGCACACCGCGAGGGTGTGGTCCGCCGTGTCCTCCGCCGCGCCGCAACCGTGGCACGACGGCGTTTCCTCTCGTCCTATCCGGTGCAGGTACCTGCCGAAGCAGCCGTGACCGGAGAGTACCTGCACCAAACGGAAGGAGAGGAACCCGTGACGCCTGTCGAGCCAGTCCTTCAGGACTGGCCCGATGGTGTCGAGGGTGCGACGGCCGAACACCGCGGAGGCGAGGTCGCGCGTCCAATGTTGGACGATGGCGTCCCCCGCCTCCCGGCGGACGGCCTCCCTCAACTCCGGGGCCGGACGCTCGCCCAGCGCCCTGCGCCCCGCCGTCCACTCGTACACTCTGGCGAGCACCCAGGCCTCGAGCTCCCAAGGCGGGGTGCTCGCCAGAGCGCATGCCGAAGCGAAACCTACCGTGCGGTAGGCCCGCGCTACCCGCTGGGCGATGGCCCTTTGGGGCGCCCGAAGGGTGGTGAGGTTCTCCCTCCTGTGGAGGGAGTCCGCCCAAATTGGGGCCCCGTAAAGGGCCATGCTCCTCAGTATGCCGGCGTATAACCGCCGGCACCGAGTGCTCGGCCCTCCCATGTTCGGCATGAGCCATGAGAGGGCGTCCGCGGCTTTCAGCAGGCGCGTCGACAGCCCGCTAAAGTGCGGGCCGAAGCGCAGCCTGCTGTCCAGCATGAGGCCCAGATACTTCATCTGGGCCTCAACCCCGATCCTCACCCCCTCCACATAAATGTGGGCGTCGGGTGGGGGGCGCTGCCGGGGGCCGTGAAAGAACACGGCCTCCGTTTTGTGCAGCGCCACCCTCAAGCCCAGGCGGCGGATCCTTCCCGCCACTAAGGATCCGCCCGCCGACGCCAAACTGGCCGCCTCCCGGAAGGTGCTCCCGCGGGAAGTGAGGAGAGTGTCATCTGCGTAGCAGATGACACTCTCCTCACACGGCCTCCTCACTCGGCCATTGACTGCACCAGCAGGTCCTGGGCAGCCCGGCAGTGGTTGGTGTTTGCCTGGAGGATGCGATGGTCGGCACCCATTACTCGACCATCGCATCACCCTCGGCCACCGCCGCTGCGATCACAGCGGGCGTGGTGGCAGCAGCGGCAGGACGGCTTATAGCCGCCTGCGGCTTGCCCTTCTTGGAGGGAGGACGGCATGACGTCCCCCCCATGACGTGGTCGGCGGGGCGACCACTGTCGGCGCACGCAGCACAGTGCGGCTTGGCGGCATCGCACGAGGCCGCCATATGCCCTTGCTTCCCGCAGCGGAAGCATGTGTCCGCCCTATCCACGCTGGACGGACACATGGCTCGGGTGTGGCCGATGCCGAAGCACTTGAAGCAGCGCATCGGCGCTGCCTCAAGCACCCTGATCACGGCCCGGCTAAAGCCTACGAAGAGCCGTCCTTGGCATTTTGCCCGGACGGCCAACACTGCGGCGACTGGGCACACCAGCCGGATAGTGCCCAGTCCACCGCGGCCGGGCCTAATAGCCCGAGCCTGCACCACTGCGGGTTCGAAGCCACCGGCATTTGCGACCGCCTCCACCACCTCCTCTTTGGTGACCGAGTCATCAAGACCGGTCACCTCAATGGAGGTGGTTTTGGTCGGCCTGGCGACCTTCGCCACGTCGGCAAGCACCTCCCTCAACTTGCCGGCGAACAGGTCGGCGTTTTTGCCGCCGTCCTTCCCCGGAAACTCGAATAGACGAGCTCCGGTTTGGGTCCGGCGGCAAGCGCCAATCCCCAACTCGGCGGGGTTGGCGACGGTACGAGCCCGTCTCAGGACGGACTCGTACGTTACCCCCTTCTCCGCGGCTTCGGGGACAATCGTCACCGTGACCGCCGCGGTTTTGGGGGCAACCAGCCTCGGAGCCTTTGCGGCTGTCGCGGCAGCTGCCGGGGCAGCCGCCGAGGCAGCCGCCGGGGCAGCCGCCGGGGCAGCCGTGGCCTTGGTCGCCTTTTTACCCTTCCCCTTTCCCTTCCTAACCACCTCTGACCACGACTGGTTGGCTGGGGTGGTGGAAGGGAGGAGGGCGTCTGCCTCCTGCACCTGGGGGGGTGCCGTGGTGGCAACCGGCTTCGTCTGGGCGCCTGCACTCGTACCGGGGGGAGGCAGAGCCCCCGGGGACTTTTTCCCCTTGCCCTTGCCCTTGGAGGGCTTCGCGGGCTGGGGAGCCACTGTAGGCGTCTTGTCCGCCGCAAGTGGCGGGCGAAGACGCTTTTCGGGCAGGAGCCTATCCTCGATGCCCGCAAAGCAGGCCCGAGTAAACGCCCTCTCCTCCATGACCACCTTGCGGAACAATTCCTCAAGGTTGGAGGAGGAGGGGGCGGGAACCGCTGCCGACGGAGCCGCAGCAGACGGGGGCGGGACCGTAGCCTCAGCCAGCTTCTTGTGAAGCTGGCTGACCTCCGCTTGCAGGCGATCCACCCTCGCCTGCAGCTGCCTCGTCTCTTCTGACGCAGTGCGCTGCGTCAGCTCCACTATTATCCCGTGCAGGCTGGTTGCACGGCATTTGAGGGCCTTCTGGAAGGTCCCCTTGAGGTTGGAGGACCTGGAGGCGACCTCGACGATCTCCTCCTTGTCCTCCTCCGCCAAGCGGACCAACTCAGCCACGGAAAGGCCATCGAAGCTGACGAGGGCCGAACCATAACCGACCCTCGCCTTGGTTGCGCGCGCCTGCCTCTCCTTGGCGGCAACCAATTCCTCCAGTTCCAGCTCGGCCTCGGCCCGTCTGGCCAAGCCGAGCCGGCACTGGGCGTCTGCCAAACCCACATCGTGGGTGCCAGCCTGAGAAGAAGTCGATGGCGAAGCATTCTTCGCCTTCGACTTCTTCTTGTTGGGCTTACCCTTGGCCGAGCCCGAGGAGCCCTCGGACCCGAGCCTCAGGTAGGCCCTCTTCAGGCTGCGCTCCGCAGCCACTCCACACACAGAGGACGAGTCCCCGACAACGGACCCCATGTCCGAGTCGGAGAACTCGTCCTCTCCGCAGAAGCCCGTCGCAGAAGGTGCGCGACTCGCCTCCGACGCCGACATTTCGTCGGGGTGGCCCTGAGAAGGGCCTTTGGGTTGGCCCTGAGAAGGGCCTTTTGGTTGGCCCTGAGAAGGGCCTTTTGCGACGAAACGCCCGGAAGCATCTCGCATTGGTTTCGGCATAGCTAAAACCAAAAACCACAATAAAAAATAAAATCCTCAATAAAACCAAACCCACAATAATAAAAACCCACGATAAATACAATATTAAAAACCACAATACGCAATCGCCCTCAAAGTAAAATAAAATTTCGCAGATCGCGTAGGTCACAGTGCTTGTTAGCCACCGGTCTGCCACTCCGTTACGGTGGTCAGACACGGCGTTGCCCGGGGTACACTGCGAGGAAGTCAGCACTGTGGGGCGTACCCCTGCTGGTTGGTGACCCTGACTTAACTCGAGACGGTTTCCAAAGCCTATAGCACAGGCGTAGAGTAGCCAGCCTTTCGGTCTTCTATAGGATGCATTTTGGGGAGTGTGCGAAGGAATTGCATGATTTAATTCCCCCATCTCCGTTCCACCATCGGACGACCCGTCGTACGGCGAGTTTCCACCCTTACGTTGTTACCATTACGATCCGGACGAAGCGTTTCGCCTCCTCCTTTATACCGCGTACATCGAGGGATTGGAACAGTTTGCCAGCGGCGGTGTTTCCGTCGGACTACAATTTGAGTGTCTTCAAGGCTAGAGTGAATAGGCTCTTAATAAACTAGTGCGCTTTACCATCAACGACGGCGTCACTGCTTACCATCAGGCGGGATTGCGGTCAAGCGTTAGTTTATAATTTTAATAAAATAAAAAAAAAAAGCTAAAAATATGTTTAAAATAGAGATGTTCTTTTTTTTTGTAAAATTGAAAAAAATACAATTAAGATAAACAATTTATTGACTAATTCATAAAAAAACTGACGTCATTTAGTAAACAAATCAATAAGTATACAATTTGTTTTATTCAGAATATAAAATCATGAGTTTTCGTGTAAAATATATAGGTGAGCCGATTTTTGTGATGACCAGTGTGTATTCAGGTTTCGTAGAAAGAAAATATAACCTTATGGTTGGCCGTCACTTGAAATAAATAAATAAAATTTTAAAATGTATGGATACACCTCTTTTTTTTTTTTATTGGGACAAACCCGCCACACTTTTCCCAACCACTGCAACTCCTGAAAGCCAGAATCAACAGTGGCGACCGCCAGAAAAACGCCGAGCAATGAAGCTCGACGAGTCCCGGAGAAACGATTCAACTGTCTTGGGTCCCGCAACGAAATTAATCAGAAAAGAATAGCGGAGGAGTAAGAAAAAAGATATTTTTTCCACTTCCCTCCATAACAAGCAGGAGACAGAACAGAACTAGGCCAAACGGCACAAAGGGACATTATTGCAACTGGGAGAAGCCCAGATTGCCAAACACCACGGAATAAAATTTGATTAAGTTAATGGGTCCTAAGTAGGTATTAGCTGTTACAATTGATTCCAATAATAGGTATGGCAAAAGCGCCTGAACGCACGGAAATTGGTTCTAGTTTCTACAAGGTCCGTATAATAAACGACTCCGGATGTAACTTGTACACTATCCAACATAATATTGCGTTCATTCTGCCAAAGAACACACTCCCACAAGATGTGATGTGCGGACTGTTCAAATTCACAGTTCGATGTAGAACACTGACACAAAGGGGAAGGAACAAGTTTAAAAGAATACAGTTTACTTTTAAAGTTGCCATGACCTGTGAGAAATTGGGCAACGCAGTGGTCAACCACCAGCCATGTCTTAGCCAGCCGATCACCAACGGATGGAAAGAACAGATGGAGGTGCCGGCCCTTGATGGAATTATCCCACCTACTTTGCCATTCGGATAAGAGGTCCTCCCAGACTTCAGTCTGAGGTTTAAATAATCTAGAGATTTTATTAAAGTCGCGTTGTGTAACAAAATTAGTGTCCATGGCCTCCCCCCTCGCGGAGTAGTACATTGAAGCACGTCGCTGTACCTCAAGGTCGACTGGAAGTACACCTGCCAGTACCGGTAAGGCTTCAGTACTGACCGTTCTATACGCCTTGCATAAAAATATCAATGCCAAACGTTGGCTTTGAAGCAGTTTACGTCGTGCCGCTCCTATGCTGGCCCTATCGGCCCAAACAGGTGCACCGTAGCACATACATCCTAAGTAGGTAGCTCCATATATAGTTTTTAAAGTTAGGAATGATAGACCCCAAGTTGCTTTGGATATTCTAGTCAGGGCATAAAAGTTCTTTTTAGCTTTTTCACCAACTATTTTTATATGTTCGATAAATGAAAAATTCCTTTCTAAGATCATACCAAGGTAGCATACGGATTGCTGTTTTTTAATGGGAACGTTGTTAAATTTAATAGTAGGCAATGATTTAAGATTACCTTTTAGTAGAAGTTGATAGGTTTTATGTGGCGCAAATGCTAGGCGGTTACGATCACCCCACTGAGATATTAAATTTAGGCAAGTATTGGCCAAGTTCTCAAGTCCAGCTCGGGTACTTGACTGAATGAGCAGTAGGCCATCGTCCGCGTAACCAGTAAGTGAACAGCCGCAAGGAAGCGGGATCGCGAGGAAGTCATCAAAACCCAAATTCCATAAATAAGGACCGACAACTGAACCCTGAGGACATCCCATGGTTAGTGTTTTAGTACTAGAAAAATGACCGAGCTTAAGTACCGCGGAACCGTTTATAAAGTAAGAGTAAACGAGATTATATATGTTTCTATAGCAACCGCGGGTTTTTAATTTTAACAACAGCATAGGCCACCAGGCGTTATCAAAAGCCCCAGAAATATCCAGGAAGATCCCAATTACGTACTTGTTTTCAGATTGGTTAACGGTTCTTCTGACAGAAAGCGCCGCGTCGACTGTAGATTTACCTATGGTGAAGCCATATTGATTATTATGGAATTTTGGACCGTTCGGTAGTAAACGTGGAACGATGAGGCGCTCAAGAAGTTTACCCAAAGATGGTAGAAGAGTGATAGGACGATATGACTTCGGATCATCCGGTGGTTTGTCACCACACTTTGGTATTATTCGTAAGAAACCGCGTCGCCATTTACGAGGAAAAACGCCTTCAGCAATGCATCGGTTATATACAGTTAAGATGGCATCACCCGCTGTTTTACACGCTTCTTTAATCATCCTATTAGATATTTTATCTTCACCTGATGATTTGTTGACCGGTAGTTTTCTAACAATATTTATAAATTCGTCATTAGATGGTACGTCTGACATTGGTGATTCAGGTGGCACAGGAGCCCACGCTCTAATCTGTTGGTGGTAGTCGCTATCGTTAGCCGGTGAATCATCAGGGATAAGTGTATTTATTAGCACTTCTGTTGTTTCCTCTATGCCCGTGGTATGCCTATCATTGACTTTAATGTTTTGAACGTATGCAAGGTCGACCGATCTGTTAGCTTTAAATTCGTGATATAAGGGAGACCACGGACCCTCCCTGTCAAGCTTATCAACAATTTTTCGCAACAAATTACCCTTAGATTTTTCCACCGATGCTTTGTAGCGTGACTTGGCAACTCTAAAAGCATTCAAAGCGAACGTAAGAAGATCTCCAGTAATCTTTCGGCTCTTGAGTTTATTTAACTGTTTACGCGCTCTGCGATATCTTTTACGCTGTTCAACTAAGTAATCACTCCACCAGTCACATCTACGAATATTGGTCATAGATCCGCGACCAATGGCAATGTCAGCACAGTAGGTAAAGGTTTCTGACATAATGTCAGCACTTTCTTCGGCTGACAGCCCGTCCCGAGTGAATTCTTTGGCGTGACACGCAAAAAGCGAGCCGAAAAATTCCCAGTTCGCGCCTTTACATCTATATCTGAAATTACCGGGAATATGAGACGGACCCTGAATATAACCAGGAACAAATTCGTACACGATCAGGCGATGATCACTACAAGACGCGTCCGGTAGGACACGCCACCTATCCAAACGTACGTCGGCACTTGAAAGTGTGACGTCAATACAAGATTCGCCCATTTGGCTGCAGAAAGTAGGTGGTGCATCAGGGGTATTATGAATCGATAGGTTCATCTCAGCAATGAAATCCTCAACAGCGCAGCGTCGTTCGGTATCGGTGGCCCGAACCTTGCCATACCACAGAGACGATGACGCGTTGACATCCGCGCCAACGATAACTTTGCAGCCCGCGAGTGACCGCAAGACATGACGGAGATTATGTATATGAGGAGTAACAGGATCTGAATATTGAAAGTAACAGCTTACAACGAATACTTTAAAAGAAGCTGATGATACTTCGGCAACCGCACAGTGTGGCGTCATGAGGTCACGTAAAGACGTTACCGTAAAGTTAGAAGACCGCGCAATATAAATTCCGGCTCGTGCCCTGCAATCCAGTTGAACTACCCTGTGACGTAAACGTGAGTTTTGATATTGTTCTTGAATGAGTACAAGGTCTAAGTTGTAGTCAATAATTAATTTATCTAACTCTGATGTCGCCACCTTATCGTTGTGAAGGTTTAATTGCCCTATTTTTAACCTATCCATCTTAATTAGTAATTAGTATGTAGGATAAGTTGTTCGAGTTTTAATTTATAGGTACCGCACTGGTCCGACCCGCATCTATGATCATAGGGTTTTTTAAATCGTTTACACGCCGCGCAAACCGGGGTAAAATTCGAATCGCCCTTATGCGGGCAAACATTGGTTTCGTGAGCCTCGGAACAGACAGCGCAGGTTGGTGATTTATTAGCGCAATGCTTTTTAACATGACCGAATTGTTGACAATACGCGCAACGAACTACCTCGATATCATCAACAAAACGGCAAGTGGCCCAGTCAATAAATAATTTATCCTTGGTAGTCACAAGATGTTTACGTACCGCAGGTTCAATTTCTATGCCTATCCATTTCCGACCGGTATCGGTAGAACGCCTACGGACTATTTTTGTGGATTTAATAAAATCGTCTTCTTTTATTGGCAACTCATTTTTAATGTTTTGGCGGTATATAGCTTGCAAAAAATTTTTGTCTTCCATTGAGGCGGGAATGTCCTTAACTAATAGACGGGGGCGGCGACCCTTTGGTTTTTCTAAGCGGAGACCGGCAGACTTTATAGCGTCTACCGATTCTAATCTTTTTAATTGGTTTTGATTAGCCACCCGTAGTACAACTCCCGATTTGGCGGTTTTTTTAATACCGACTATTTGAAACCCATCGTCACTCGGTCTAATCGCTTTCATAAGAGCTTGTTTAGTGGCAGACGATGACGCATAGTCAGCTGATCGCTCCTGGGTCGGATAGGCGACGACACAAGGCAGAGGCACTCTAGATTCAATAGCCGGGGCCACTTTAGGCAACCGCAGTTTCAAAGAATCTGCGTACGACACTTTATTGTCCTCATTAACGGTTTTAACGCCGGATTTTAATTTGATTATTTCTAATTCGCGCTCGGTATTAGCAAGCTTTGTTTCGTTACACGAAGATTTTAAAGCTAACAAAGACACGATACTTGTAACTCGTTGAGTCATATCCATAATAGATGATTTATTAGCGACATTTATACGAGAACCGTTATCGTTAACCAGTTCGTTTATTTTGGACAGGTACACAGACGCCTCCGAAACCAAATCGTAATAACTATCACTGTTACTATTGGACATATTTAATGTAGGCGAGGACTGTTCTGGAGAATTAGGAGCTATTTGTAAGCGCTTCGACCTATCATCTACTAATTTGTCGGTCGGAGACATTTCACAAAATAGACGCTTAGCCGTCTGCGTTGGCGGGGACCTAAGTGTTTTATTATTTCTACGAAAAATATCTCCACCACGATCAGGCGGGTCATCATTGTAAGTCGACATAAGTAATTAATAAACAAGAAAATAAATCTAACTTAACGAAAAGAAAATAAAACTAGTGAGAAGAGAAGAAAAAAAAAAATTTCGTTACCCTCACAAAAAAGAAAATAAATGTACTCACCGAGATTGATTGATTTACAGTAATTACAAAACAAACACTAAAAATAAACTTACGATACCAAAACTAGACACAAATTGAACAATCCTAGAAAGAAACACACCAGCCGGAACTAATCGGAACACGATATTCGTAAATATAAACGGAGCGTATTAACTTCACACCACACGGCGCGGGGGCGCGAAGAGAAGTGATACACCTCTGTCCAACTCTTTGGAGCAACAGACGTGATTTTATTATGATACGTCATTTAGTGGTGAATTGTACACAAGCCTTCAGATCAGTAGGCCTAGTATGAGTTTTCATTGCGAAACTCAATCGTCGATATCGAGCGCGTTTCACTCAGCGATTGGCCCGCGTCATGGTCGTAAGAACTCTCAATCAATGAGAGCGCCAAACGCGCTCGATATCGACGACCGAGTTTCGTATTGAAAACTCATACTAGGCCTAAAGAACAAAATGCTCGATGTATGAAGCCCATTGTTTTATAAATTCCAGGAAGCTGACGCAAAAGTGCTTGTTTTAAACATAATGGAAATACCAGAGGACCAACTCTCGTGTCTAAAAACATTCAAAGGAGAACTGGGGGGGCAAATCGCGCTAAAATAAATTAGACCAAAACAGAATTGGATCGCAACCGAACCATAACTTTTAGTATATTTCGCATCGCTCTCACCTTTTGACAGATGGTTTTACCATAACTGGATCGTAATTGGAACGTAACCGCTGTCAAATAAAAAAGTTGAAACAAAGTTAGGTAACTTTTTCTGTGCCATTTGTTAAACTTACGTCTCAACGATTAGATTTAATTATAATTTATTTAATTTCAATTAATATATCTGACGAAATACATTCATTTTACTTCAATCGAAGTTAAAACTTTAGCGCGATACGAAATGTGATCGAAACTAAACCATAACTTTAACTGGATTAGATACGAACAGGAGTTGAACTTCTACCGTTTTATTTAGAGCGTTTACCCCACAGAACCGCTGATGTAGCAGTATCTACAAAAACGCCACGTACAAAACAACGCGTCATACTGACGTCACACGAATTCTAAATCTCGCAAGCAAGCAGAGTTTACCGAGCAACTAGCATACCATTTTTTCGGTGGTAGGCCATAACATCGGCCGCCGGCAGAAGTTACCACCCACCAGACAAAGTCTTGCCGCCAAGCGGTTTGTCGTATTCGTGATGTCTGGTGAAGCCGTACGGAGGACGGGTCTGAGCAGTTGTGTTGCGATGTGTGCCAGGTACGATGCGCCAAATTTTGTTGTGTCGGGAGTTTGGTCGTGGAGGGTCTCCAGATCAATTTCCCTCCGGCGCAGCATCGTTGGTCGTGTTGTTGAGTTTAACGTTGCATCACCTTTTTTTTTTTTTTTTTTTTGCCGGGGTGGAAATCCTCATAGGATGCCCGCCGGCCTGGGGTGGGCGACGGGATATGTCAGACTTTTACTGACTAAAACCACCCCGGTGTGTCTTCTATCACGAGCGCGCGTGGGGCCGCGTGAGTCTAAATTCTTCCACGGCCCCACATCCTCGTGCTGGCCCGTTCTGTCCGGGCCTCGTCTCCTGCACGGGGTAGTGGGGTGTTAAACTACCCCGTGCATCGCCTCAAAGGCGCGCGCCGACACTCGCGCGCGCCTCCGCCTCGGGGTCCATCAATGGGGGGCGGGGACTTCCCCATGTCCCTCGCCCCTGGACCCAATCATGGGGGGCGGAAGAGGGCGTTATCCGCCCTTCCTCGGCGCCCGGTGCGTCTTCTGCGGCCCGGGAAGGGAGTTGATATCTCCCTCTCCCGTTCCGCAGCTTCCTTCTGCGACATCACGTCTTCGCAGAAGGACACCACCGCGTCCCACGACTCTGAGCTGCCGACCATCCTCCACACTACTGCCGGCAGCGTCAGGTCGCCTCCTACTTCATTTGTGAGGACACGGCGCTGCTCCTCCCAAGCTACACACTCGGAGAGCGTGTGCTGCGCCGTGTCCTCCCCGCATTGGACGCAGTGGTGGCACCGAGCGTCCGGCTCCCTGCCTAAGCGACGCAGGTACTTGCCGAAGCAGCCATGCCCCGACAGTACCTGCGTCACCCTGAACGACAAGGAGCCGTGCCTCCTCCCGAGCCAGTCGTCGAGTACTGGCCGGATCGCCTCGACGGTAACGAGGCCGGCGGTAGGGCGCATAAGCCTCTGCCGCCAGTCCGCCACCAGGACCTGACGGAGCTCCTCTCGGCGCAGCTCTATCTGCCGCTGCACCGGACTGGAGCCCCGTGTCCGTTCTTCCTCACGCCATCAGTACAATGACGCGAGTACTTTCGCCTCTAGGTCCCAGGGCGGGGATCCGGCCAGGACGCAAGCCGCCTCGTAGGATATCGTGCGATACCCGCGGACGACCCTGACGGCCATCGCCCTCTGCGGCTTGCGCAGAATGGCGAGTGTTCCGGCCGTCAGGTCCATCGTCCACACAGGGGCCCCATACAGGGCCATGGACCGCACGATTCCCACGTACAACCGCCTACAGGCGGCGCTCGGGCCCCCCATGTTGGGAAGCAACGTTGATAGTGCGCCCGCTGAACTCATCAGCTTGGGCGCCAGCCGCCGGAAGTGGGGTCCGAAATCCCACCGGCTGTCCAGCACCAATCCCAGGTACTTCATGGTGAACTCGACAGCTATCCGGGCCCCACTGACCACGATATGTGATCCCGGCGCCGGCGCACGCCGGGGGCCATGGAAAACCATGGCCTCCGACTTGTCAAGGGCCACCTCCAGGCCCAGGCGCCGGATGCGGTTCACTACCTGTGACACCGCAGCCGTGGCTATCAACGTCGCTTCCCTGTACGAGCTCCCCCGGGCAGTGACAAGCGTGTCGTCCGCATAACACGTCAAGTCGGCGCCCGACGGGAGCTCGCCTCTCAGCACCCAGTCGTAGCCGATGTTCCACAGGAGCGGTCCCAAGACCGATCCCTGTGGAACACCGCACGACATTTGGTGCCGACCGGCACCGTCACGTCCCCGATAGATGACGCATCTGTCCTCCACATAAGCCCCTACTATGCGGCGGAGGTAGGGAGGCACCCGATGGTATTTCAGGGCCTCCCTAATACAGCTCCAGGGTAGGGTGTTGAAGGCGTTGGAAATGTCTAAAGACACCGCCAACACCACCCCACCCCGGGACACCGTATCCTCCGCCAGGGCTCTCACGCGCATGATGGCGTCTATGGTGGAGCGCCCCCGACGAAAGCCGAACTGTTTGTCGTCCAGGTTCGGCCCCTCTCCGCACAAGTGGCCGACGAGGCGATCTGCGATTATGCGCTCAAAAAGTTTGCCCGCCTCGTCGAGCAGCACTATGGGCCGATACGCGGACGGCGAGTCCGCGGGGCGCCCCTCCTTCCTGAGCAGGACCAACTTCCCCTCCTTCCACACACTGGGAAACTGACCCTGCTCGAAGCATGCCGTGAAGAGCCCCCTCAGCTAACGTTGCATCACCTCGCTCAACTGCCGTCTTCCTTCCTATTCGCTCAGTTTTTCTGAGTGAAGAGGCTCTTAATAAACTAGCGCGCTTTACCTTCAACGATCGCATCACTGCTTACCATCAGGCTGGATTGCGGTCAAGCGCTAGTTTAAAATTATTAAAAAAAAAAAAACTACAACTTCCTAACATCAACCGTTGGGTTAGTGCCCATATAATAACAGACTGGTCGGAGGATCCTCCCTGTTCCTATACAGGATAAGTGAACTTCAATCCCAGTACCTCATGCATTGCTCATCTGTATATTTTTTTTTTTTTGTTCTGTGATTTTTTTTTTTTGTACCACTTAATAAGACATATTTTTTGAACTTCGGATTCATTAATGATATCAATAAAAAGGCTGGTTGTTTTTATGTTTGTAACATACACAGCGTGGGGCAACGTCATAATTAAAGAAAACCGGTCAAGTACGAGTTGGACTCGCGTAAAAATCAAAATAAAAGTATTTATTTCAAATAAACCATTTACAGCCACTTTTGAATTGTCAGAAGGTCGGTCAGTCAGTTAAATGAAGCTAGTCATCCATTCCAAAGAGTAGGTACCTATGGAGAAGAACGGCCAAGAAACTCCATGAACACTCTTTTAAATTATCAAGCTATTTATACAAATATTTGATTACATCATTCATATTGAAATCAACCGTGTGAGAACGATGCAGAAATGAACGCTGAGAGTGTCCATTATGGAAAACACAAAAAAAAACAACAATTCAGATATTAAAATAACCCAAGAAATAGATGCTTTACAGAAAGTACATTGTGCTCACACGTGTGCCATGCAATTATATAATAATAAGAAATTGAATCTACACAATGTAAAGATAGTTTTGTCCAAGGTTCAGCAGCTCCAACAGTGTTCCCGAATGCTAAGATTAGCTCCTGTGTAGCTGCACCAGTGCCGAACACCCCTGTCAGCGATGCAATTCCGTAACGTACAATATGCTTGGCTAGATAGTGTGTAATACTGGCTTTGAGTAAAAAACATAAACAATTACAAAAACTACAAGAGGAAAAATCAAAGAACAATCAATGTATAGAAATCGGACGCAGCTCAACCCCAAGCCTTTTTCTCCTCAATATAATCCTTAACACTATAAAATGCTTTCTGACACAACTTACGTTTAATGAAGGATTTGAATTTATTCAGGCCGAGTGGTCCGTACAAACCTACGCATATTAATAAATATTTACGGTTTTCGCAATTTTCCTTTATCTGGGCTATAAGACAATGCTGTGATCAAATTTCAAGATTGAGTTTATGGAAAAATGGCTTGTATCCTAAAAAATAATTTAATGTCCATCAGATAGATTTCAAAAAAATATTGAACACGTATTTTTTATTTTTTCTTTTAGTCAAATAATTAGGAAGATATATTGATTTGAAATATCAAATGACGTCACGCCGTCATACAAAATATACCATGGCGTGACGTAATTAGCCCCCACTCCGTAACTTTAATACGCTATATCTCAGTAATTTTTGGTAATTTCAACAAAACAAAAAATACGGGTCTTAATTTTTTTTATTATCTATAAGACGGACTAATTATGTTTTTGATTTTCATACCTTGGATACATCCCTATTCCCTGTAGGTTTTAATGCCCCTGCGAGTATCGAAAATGGCGTTGTCTTTCGATAGCGTTGGCTTAGAAGTTTGATTTTTTTACAACTCCAAGGGACAGTATCTGAATATTTGAAACCAATTTGAGCGTGATACCCTCGACACATTCCTGACCAAATGGGTCTGGACAGACTGACGGACGGACCATATGGTGTTTTTTTTTTAATAATTATTAACTAGTGCTTGACTGCAATCCCGCGTTATGGTAAGCAGTGTTGCAATCGTTGATGGTAAAGCGCACTAGTTTATTTAGCCTATTCACTTAAAAAACTTAGGAATAGGAAGGATGACGGCAGTTGGGCGAGGTGATGCTATCTTAAACCCAAGACCAACACGACCAACGATGCTGCGCCAGAGGGAGATTGATCTGGAGACTCTCCACGACCAAACTTCCGACACAACAACATTTGGCGCATCATAACCGGAACACATCGCAACACAACTGCTCAGACCCGCCCTCCGTACGGCTTCACCAGATATCATGCCGGAACACGACGAAACGCTTGGCGGCAAGACTTTATCTGGTGGGTGGTAACTTCCGCCGGCAGCCGATGTTATGGCCTACCACCGAGAAACTTTATGCAAAGTTATGAATAAAAGAGTACTTATATGTGTGCCAAATTTCATGCACTTTTTGCGTGACAGATTAACAAACATCCATCCATACTCAAACTTGTGCATTTAATGTGTACATAAGAATGGTACTGAGACTCATGAACTTGTACCAAAAGCAAGTGCCTATTTATGCTAATATCTACATTTAAATAATTAAACAAAAAATATTATGGCGAAAATATAAAACCGGCAAACTCAGCAAAAAATATGAACGCAAATAGGTACAGTAAATTACGGAGATCAATAAAAAACCTTGAAAACATAAATTTTATAATTATTTAATAGGCAATTTTTTTTTCACAAATCACACAGATTGAACTAGCCCCAAAGTACGTTCGTGATTTGTGTTATGGGATACTAACTCAACGATACTATATTTATAATAGATACATATACAATATGTTAAGAAAACTAATGCATACAAAACCGGGCTAAACTTAAAAAAAAACCCTAAAAAAATAAATATTATTTCGCAAAAAGAGGTAACTTAATAAATGTGCCGTTGAGCACCCTTTCGCGGGCGGCGGGCGGCAGGGCACGCGGCACGTGGTCGCATCGCTATTCGCTATAATACCGGTGATGTCACTTTTTTTAAAATTACCAAATTTCGGGGAAGTTGGAATTAATTCGCGGGAAAAAAAAAGATTATTTCAAAATTCATTTGTATAGGTACTATGATAATTACGTAAAATTTTATATTATATTTGGTCATGTATTTACCTAACCTTTATTATCCTTATGGGTCGGACAGGGTTTTCTTAACATACTGTATAGGAGCACCATCAGACAGTCAATAAACACATTCTGTTTACGTAAGGATGACGATAATTTTGTTGTAAGATCTGATAAAAATAGATAGAAAATTTCTAATCGTGGATGTTTAAGATACGTTATGTAGACTAGCCACGCACACACACACATGCATGTATATGTCACAACATTTTATTTGATCTTGTATGTGATTTTCTATCATTATTAACAGCGCCACGTGGTTTCATCCGTGTAAGTTGTATGGGCTGCCGGCAGAAGTTACCACCCACCAGTCTTGAAGTCAAGCGATTCGTCGTGTTCCGGCATGATGTCTGGTGAAGCTGTACTGAGGACCGGTCTGAGCAATTGTGTTGCGATATGTGCCGGGTACGATGCGCCAAATGTTGTTGTGTCGGAAGTTTGGTCGTGGAGGGTCTCCAGATCAATCTCCCTCTGGCGCAGCATCGTTGGTCGTGTTGTTGGATTCAACATTGCATCGTTTCGCTCAAATGCCGTTTTCCTTCCTATTCACTAGGTTTTTTTTTGTGATGAATAGGCTTAATAAACTAGCGCCCTTTACCATCAACGATTGCGTCACTGCTTACCATCGGTATCGCATTCATTAAAATCGGTTCTGCCGTTTTTGTGGAGTTCGAAAACAAAGACTATAGAAGATTAACTTAATTTGTGATTTATGCGATAATATTTACATAATACTTATAAAACATTTTAAAATAATAATTATATGTACAAGTACAGTAGATTCCCGTTAATCCGGCAGATATCAGACTAGGGTTGTGCCGGATTAGTGAAAACCCCGGATTACTGGAAAATTATAGTACAGAAATATATGTAACAGCAACGTTGAGAATAACACTAAAACAATAAGCAACGAAATAAGAGGCTACTTAGCCGATCGGCATTTGTTTCTTTATACAAGTTTTTATCATGTCTCAACATGACTCCCTCATCACGTCCAGGATTACTGGAGTGACGGATTAGCGCAGTGCTGGATTAAAAAAAGTCTACTGTATGTAAAACTGGACGGGATAATAATCAGAAGTCAACAAAAAGTTCATCCATAACGCTGTCAACAGAAAACGTGCCCAAAGAGCTGGCAGCATTGCTACTTGCATGGCAACACATTGCATGGCAATGCTGATTCTTTGCCTAAAAATAAGCCCGCCGCTATCTGGTCTATTTTTTGCTAAGCTATTTTATCATTACTAACTATCGCAGTTTATTACAACGGAATGACACTTCCGTAAAAATAATATATCTGTGTTTTGTTATTCCCGCGTATGACACTCATGGAATCCGAAAATCAGCGTTAGGTGGGACACCTTGTGTTGTCATCTGACATTATGCTGAGCTGAGGCTCTTTTTATCTCTCTTTTGGTGGAAGTTACGCAGTTACGGTGCAGATACCAGTTAATCTATTTATACAATTTCAATATTCCAGAACTCAGATTTTTTGAAGAAAAAAAAAAATAGCAGTATCGGAACTGACCGACAGAAGTGAAAACTGAAATCATTAAAAAACACAGATTACGCAAAAATAAAAAATCTATTACGGTGTCAGGTCGGTCACGCTCACGCGAATTCAATACTTTTTCCCGATCCAACAAAAATGCTCAACGTCGCTATGAAGATTTTAATTTAAAAAAGGAGCCAGGTGTGAATCTCTCGGATGAAAAGTTCTCGTGCCCATAATCTATACAGAAACAGCAATATTGCCGTTTTTAGTATTTATTATTTACAGCGACAACAGAATACTACATCTGTGATCATTTCAATATACTTCAAATCACTCCTGTATCATGGGTAGGTTTAGAAATATTTAAACCTACATTCACAAATAACCAGACCCGGAACAAATACCTGTAGGTACTGACCCGCGCGGTACAAATATTTGTATGGAGTAAAGAAAGAAAATACATTTAAATTTTAAGTCTTTGCTGACTAAATATATTTTCTTCGAAACTGCGAAACGCAGCGCAGAAGTCGATCGCTCAACCACTGGCCCAACAATCGTCGTTATAGGCGGGACTAGGTGGTAGGCCATAACACCGGCCGCCGGCAGAAGTTACCACCCACCAGACAAAGCCTTGCTGCCAAGCGATTTGTCGTGTTCCGGCATGATGTCTGGTGAAGCCGTACGGAGGACGGGTCTGAGCAGTTGAGTTGCGATGTGTGCCGGGTACGATGCGCCAAATGTTGTTGTGTTGGGAGTTTGGTCGTGGAGGGTCTTCAGATCAATCTCCCTTTGGCGCAGCATCGTTGGTCGTGTTGTTGGATTTAACATTGCATCACCTCGCTCAACTGCCGTCTTCCTTCTTATTCGCTCGATCTGAGTGAATAGGTTCTTAATAAACTAGCGCGCTTTACCATCAACGATCGCATCACTGCTTACCATCAGGCGGGATTGTGGTCAAGCGCTAGTTTATAAATATAAAAAAAAAAAACACCCAATATCTTTCATGTTTTTTCCAATTTCCATGCCGTTATCGCTATATTGGTAAATTACTACAATACGCTTAATTAATCCATCATCATCATTTCAGCCGCTTTATTGTAATTACACCAAAAATATACGATACATTACATAAAAAGTACATTCAACATTACAATATAGATACATATACAGGATGTATCTGACATCGTAACGCAAACTTCGCGAAAAGGCTAGACCGCATGCCACTAATATTTATTATGATAGTCATTTATGTCGTTTATGAGCGGTTACAGAAATCACACTGTTTAAAAAAGTGTCGGCTCGACCTTTGAACGTTGCAAGCGTGCCGCCGTGCGGGATTGTAAGGTATGGCGTTGATCCCTGATGTGAACCCTATTAAATCAGCTGATAAGATAACTTTTAGAGTTATGTTTTCATTGCTCTTTTTTGTGTAATTAGCGAATTAATTAATTTTTTACTTTAAAATCTTATTGGGTTATAAAAGTATAGCAATTGTGAACGGTTAAAAGTGAAAACAACTACATATATATTTTTTTAAATCATGAAAACCCGACGAACCTTTCCACCACTGGGGGGTTCAGAATCATCATACTCGATCCATGGTACTCGTTTGTGTGTCGATGTCAGATGCATCCTTTACAATCGGCGGCCTTAGGCAGGTAAGTGGGTTTGTATAAACAATTATGTAGCTCCGCCTCGCAGTTTTACCCGTGGAAATTTCGATCACGTGGGAAAATGGGGATACAAAATATTCTACATACAGTATGTCAGTGGCGAAGAGTCCATACAAGCCGATTCCCACCGGGTTACCTTTCAAAAATCAGTTCCATATTCATACAAAAGTATTTACATTCTATTTCATTAACAAAGTATTATTAATCAAATGCCGGCGCGATTTACAATAGCAATCGCAATTTTTAGCAATACTCAATTAATCAGCGCTTCAATTTTTCGTAATTCTTTTCGTAGTTCTCTTGAAGGAAGCCGTCGAATTTCAGCTTACCTATGTCAACGGTTTACTATGCCGCGAAAAGAGAGAGCGTGTCAGACCATCTCTTTCTAATTCTCGCTAACCGTCGCGGTAAAACTTGATAAATATAAGCCGCCCGCGAGCGGCTTGTATTTCTCTCCTCTCCTCTATTAGAAAGAGACAGAAACCACGCTACTACGAGATAGCGTTCTATACCTATGGTGCGTGAGTTTTTCGTTTGTTTTTAATATTTGTGTTATTTAAACTGTGACGGATTCTGTAAGGTAATTTAATCGCAGATTTGGTTAAATACTGTTAATTTTGTTTGTTATTATGGCTTTAATTCATATAGAGTGCTGTTACTGTTAATTCGTCTTTGAAAGACGCATTTTCTCAAGTTTCGACTCTTTGCAGTTTAATTCTGACCCTCCCCATTTCAGTAGCTTCAGCTGAGCGGTCATTTTCTGCTTTAAAACGCATTCACACGTATGTGCGAAACTGCCAAAAAGAGCAGAGATTGTCCGATTTGGCTATCATGTCAATTGAAAAAAATTTGCTTAATAAAATTAAAAGTAATCCGAATTTTTATAACAACATTTTAGCTCATTTTGTTAAAAAAAAACAGACGCATTGCATTAGAATATAAATAACGTTGTGATTGTGTATAATTTGCTTTATTTTTGCTTAATATTTTTGTTGGTTTTGGATCGGTGTCTGTGTGGTTCGGTTTTTAACACTTTATTATTTTTATAATTTTTTATTTTATTTTTTCTTGACTCTTATTCCCTAACAATAGGTACTTAACTTAGTACTTACTAACAAGCATGCCTGTGTGGTATAGAGATGCACGTCGAAAAAGGCTTTTCACAAAGCCGCTTTTATCATACTTGAAAGACATTGTTATCAAATCATCAGTCCTTTTTTGTAAGGTGAAGGTGGGGCTTTTCATATTATTCTTATCTGAAGACCTCCTCCAAGATATCCTGCAGTAGGTAAGTGTTTAAGTGTTTATTTTTTTGGACCGGCTTCCCTTTGTCAAAATTTCACCCTTCGCCACTGCAGTATGTTAAGAAAACCCTGTCCGACCCATAAGGATAATAAAGGTTAGGTAAACACATGACCAAATATAATATAAAATTTTACGTAATCATCATAGTACCAATACAAATGAATTTTGAAATAATCTTTTTTTCCCGCGAATTAATTCCAACTTCCCCGAAATTTGGTAATTTTAAAAAAAGTGACAACACCGGTATTATTATGAGCGAATAGCGATGCAACCACGTGCCGCGTGCCCTGCCGCCCGCAGCCCGCGGAAGGGTGGTTAACGCACATTTATTAAGTTACCTCTTTTTGCGAAATCATATTTATTTTTTAGGGGGATTTTTTTTAAGTTTAGCCCGGTTTTGTATGCATTAGTAGAATCAGTTATCGATACCTAACAACACCTTCACGGGTCGGACAGGGTTTTCTTAACATACTGTATATTTACAACAAAAAATATTGTTGTTTATATACAACATCATTTCTTTCACAATTGTTTCGACTTCTACACTTTTGTGCGACCCTGGTACTTTGCATCTCCATAAATTAGGCAAAATAAAATTTCTTCCATTGATTTAATAAACGAAAAAGAAAGTTCGTTGACGCCGTTTCCAATTATATAAAATGTAATAAAAAGCAAGATAACGCCATCATTATTTTTTTTAAAACTCCAAAAAAAAGGAAAAACAATAAAATGTAATAAAAAGCATTAGACAACGCCATCATTATTTTTTTTAAAACTCCAAAAAAGGGAAAAACACTGTATCGCCAGGGATTTGAACCCGAACTCTACGAGCTCCGAATCAGAGGCCGAAGCCCCTCAGCTATACGTAACATTGAGAACAGCGGCGAAATTTAGCTTCTTATGAGAAGTTTAGCAATTGTTCAGTGCCTCAAAACACGGAAGAAAGACATTTTCTGAAAATTAAACCTAGCTAGATCGACTTATCGTCTCCGAAGCCCCCTGCACACAATATTTCATGAAAATCGTAGGAGCCGTTTCCGAGATTCCAATTATATATATATATATACAGTATGTTACAAAAACCCTGTCCGACCCGTGAAGGTGTTGTTAGGTATCGTTAGCTGATTCTACTAATGCGTACATAACCTGGCTAAACTAAAAAAAAATACCCCCTTAAAAATAAATAACTTAAATAAAATAAATAGGTAATTTCATGGCAACACAGGCACAGGTCATGACCTCAGTTGACCTCATGCATGTAGGTATTGGTAGTCTAACCACGTTTATCGACTCTAGAAAGAAACAATGATACCTACTTAGGCAGCTCGTGAAAAGAACTTTTTTTTAAGTAGGAAGGTCGTCTGACCCTCCGAATGTATCTTCGAATTTCATTCGATGAGCACAATGGCTGTGGTGGAGATGTTGTTCCATATTTCGTTCACTAAGAACGATACCGGCCTGGCACCGTCCCACGAGATTAGCACGGTGTTTCACAACGTTAGTCCTACCAATCAACTGCTCGCCGAACTGATAGTGGAGGTACTCACGTACAGGTCGGCAAAAATATGATGGGGCACCGTCATGCTGGAACCACATTGACCAAGAAGTAGTCACATCCGAATCGTTCAACACCTGATCACAACACAACACAATTGCAGTTTTACTAGGTACCTTCCATCAGCAGGTTACATTACGTTAGAAAACTATATGATCACACAATAAACGATACGTCTACACGGACACAATGTCTACGCGAAACTAATAAATTTAAAATAAAAATGATTTTTATTTCATAAAAATAGGTACTCTAACTGCACGGCGGTGCCCTTTGACTAGAGGTGTGAAAGTATTCAAAATATTTCTCGTATCGATTTTTGGTATCAATTTTGTATTTCAGAATTTCACGCATCGATTCAACATCGCATGGCATTCTTTAGATTTTAGAACTTTCACATAACTTAAATCAGGTGAACTTAAATGCTTTACATTGTTTATAATATTCTCCTAAAATCGTATTTCATAAGACCTTTCTAGTTCCTATTTACTAATAATAGGTACTTGTGTTACAATATTGTTATGAATAATTAATCGATAATCAAAAAAAGTACTTTTACCATTAGGTAATCTGCGTTTTTACAACAAATCATTCGAGCAGGTAAAAGTTTCGAATAGTAGCGACAAAAACAAAACGTTATTACGCAAAAACTAGTACAGCTCTAATTATTCCTTTGCGCGTCGGCGGCTAGACACACTGACGCCGCCGACAGTTATAAGGTCTAAAATGGTGTTTACACTTTTTTAAATTTCCCGAATTTTGGGGAAGTTACAGTAAATTCGCTGGTAAAAAAGATTATTTCAAAATTCATTAGTATTCTTACTATGATGATTATGCAAAATTTTATATTTTAATTGGTCATTTGTTTACCTAACCCTTATTATCCTTGTGGGTCGGACAGGGTTTTCGTAACATACTGTATATATATACAAGAATTGCTCGTTTAAAAATTAAATTAAATTAAATTAAAATTCATTTATTTCAGATATCTTAGATCCATACACTTTAACAAAGAGAGAAATTTGAATAAAATAAAAATTAACAATGAAATAGAAATAAATAAAATAATATAATAAAATTTTAAAATCATAAAAAAAAAACAAAAAATGTCAACAAGTCATAAATAATTTACCTACTAATTTAATGCCCTCAAATAAATTAATAAACAAGTGCACATAATCATGTACTTACAATCGTTACCGGAGGCAGCTGGCCACGTGCCTGCTACAACACTGTCGAATGTACGGACAGTCAATCCTCTCGGCAATCATCGACAGAACTGTATTGGAGCTGTCCCGCACCCTGCGCACCAAGGACGCGCACCGCTTGCGCATGGTGGTGTGGAAACAGTCGGTGCGCGCTTCCGCAAACATGCCCGAGGCACTGCAAGAACGGGACAACCCCAACACCGCTCTGAACGCATTATTGTATTGGATACGGAGGGCACTATAAGCCGCTCGTGTGTGGTTAACCCAAAGGCTGCACGTGTATAGCGAGGTACAAAAGGCTTTGAACAGCGTGATTTTAACTTGAGTTGAACATCGTGCAAACCTACGGGCTATCATATTTGCTCTCTTAGATAGTGCCCTCCGTTCCTTTTCAATATCGACATGGTCCTTCAGGTCGGCTGTTACCCAATGCCCCAAATATTTAAATTCGTCCACCTGTTTCAAAGGTATACCTTTAAGGCGAATGGGTGGAACATGTTGGGAACATTTGGTACCGGCCTGAAAGACCATGTATTGACTTTTCACGGCATTGTACATGAGGCCATGTGTATCCGCATAATCCTCACACACCTGCAACAACTTGCGCATCCCACAAACCGACGCGCTCAGCAGCACCATGTCGTCTGCGTAACTTAGATTGTTTACACATATCCCATCAACGTGGCAGCCAACATGGTGGCTGCTGAGCGCCACGATGAGTGCGTCAACATACAAAGGTATAAGATAATATTAGGATATTTGGTGTACACATACAAATATTCCAGTAATCTCCCTTGGGAACTTGATGTTTTTTTAGGACCAAAAGTAGCCTATGTTACTCTCCATCTTTTCAACTAACTGTATGCCAAAAATCAGGTCGATTGATTGCTAAGATACCGCGTGAAGGAAGGACAAACAAACAAACAAACACACTTTCACATTTATAATATTAGTATGGATTTAGGTAATTAGGATATACCTATCAAACAACTTTGTTCCTGAGTACCTTTTCCAAACAATAAATGACCTTTAAATAAAAACAAAAACAATAAGAGGCGATGTAAATTGTGACATCCTGTAGGCTTAATATGAGTTTTCAATACGAAACTCGATCGTCGATATCGAGCGCGTTTGGCGCTCTCATTGGTTGAGAGTTCTTACGACCTTGAAGCGGGCCAATCGCTAAGTCAAACGCGCTCAATATCGACGATCGAGTTTCGTAATGAAAACTCATACTTGGTCTACTGAAGATCTAAGCCTTTTCACGCTCGTCGTTCGTCATACAGACGAACGTATCTACCACCTAAATACATAGTTTTATGTGCGCTTGGTATCACCAAGCAATAATGCTTACACGCAATGAATAATATTTATGATTATAATATAATAATGAACTTACTTGCCGTGACAAGTTTATTATTTATTACTATCTATGGTAAACTGTTAAAATATACAGATATATTAACAGTACTCCGCCAAATGTAAAAATGTTTAGCTACACACGCAGGTGTGTAAACATTTTTACATTTGGCGGAGTAGTTAACAACTTTTATAATTTTCGTGAGTTATTTGTTTAACAGTTGTTAAAATAACACTTATGTAGTTTAATTTCAATTACTAATAAATAACTTTTTGAAGTAAGGAAAATCTGTGCTAATGTAAACAAACTCCGTTGCAATAATATGAAATGCCGATAAGAGAAAACAATTCGCTTAATTCTTACTTGTTCTGTTTTTCGCGTATTTATTAACAATTTTCCACCAACAATGTTTTTATAACTTACCTTAATTCTTAATAGTCCATTCAAAACACTACACAACACCACAAATATAATAATATTCAGTTAACTTTTTCTAATTTAGAATCACAGCAAAATAGTGTCTTGTAATTTACTCATAAAAAAAATAATGATTTGTTTTCACTACGAACGTACGCGCGCCATAACAGTATCGCGCGCTTCCGCCGGCGTTCGATTTTCAAATAACTATCCAAGATGGCTGACTGAATGACAAGGTAATGACTAGTGATGTGGCAGCGGAAAACTATCGATAAGAATTTTCTTCCGTATTTTTTTTTTTAGCGATATTACGTTTGTTCTTATAATCTGATGTCTGATCTGAAGAGACTCAGATTCAGATTATGGCGCAACAGTGTTCTAAGTGCTAGTAAATTAATTCTCAAATAATTTCTACTACTAATTTAGTATAGCCTGAAGAAATGCCAATTTAAGTGGCAGTGGGCAACTCAGATGGCCGATGCGAAACCGTAGCTGAAGACATTGATCTCACACAAGGTAGACTGACGACCTTATGGTTACATTATCGCACTGCAGTTCACTAACTCTTCACCTTGAGATGGTTACATAAACGCACTGCAGTTTACAAACTCTTGACGGTGAGATTATTAAATAATCGCACTGCAGTTCACCAACTCTTCACGCTGATATGATTACATAATCACACTGCAGATTGCAGTAACTCTTCACGCTTCAAACCAAGTGTCATTGGATGTAATAATATTTTATATTGAACAATATTGAAACAACAATAAGATTCTCACAACAAATGTTCAATCAATGTTTATTTGTGAACGGTATTACAATAAGTACATACTTATACATTTTAGTTGAGCTCTCTATCCTACCAATGAAATTGGTGTACAAATACATTATTTTTTCCAGTATATAATAAATGTAAAATTACACAAAACTATCTGCGCGCCGCGGTTTCACCCGCATACTTTTCGGTATTTTTTTATGCTCCGCTCTTGTTAATCGCAGCGTGATGTTATAAAGACTAAAGCCTTCAACAATAATAATTATTTTCAAATAATTTATTTTATTTAAATTTATTATGTAAACTATGTAGTACACTGTAGACTACCTACATTATTTCTCTCTCCTTCCCCTTAGTATTCCATTCAAAGGTTGTCTGTAAAAGATCGCTCTTAGCGATAAGACCGCCCATTGTGTCACCCTTTGTAAAATCTTTTTATTTATGTTTTTGTAATCTCTATGGTGTACATAATAAAGAGTATTCTATTCTATTCAAATCGGACCAGTAGTTCCTGAGATTAGCATGTTCAAATAAACAGACAAACTAACAATCGAACAAACAAACTCTCCAACTTTATATATTAGTATAGATAAAGTCACGTTCGAGTAAATAATGTCGATTAATCAATTATACCTGCTTACCCTCGTAAGCAGGTTATTAAGAACTAGTGTCAAACACTAGCTTATAATGTAAAAAAATAATTAATGCCATAGTAAATATTATGATTAGATGGTATACAAGTTAAAGATCTCGTAATAATGAAATACAGTCAGAAGTACCTAATAGAATAAAAAACTGTGTCGACGCCGTTGATAGAGTAGTAATCATAGGTCAGAATAGGTAGAGTGATTTTTGGTCTTACATCATAAATGTTCACAGAAAGAATAACGGGGATAAGCCATTTTCCCGGAATGTAATTCCGGTTCCAAGAAAATATTATTAATGTTGGTAGTGACATTATTACTACTCAATTCATTTAAAGGAAGGTAACAAAACTAAACTAATTTATTATTTATTTGTTAATACATTTCAATACTTTATTTTTAGCCTCTAATGAAGGGTATGACGAAATCAAATGGTTTTACGACTTAATATAATTTATACATATTTTTTTTAATAATCAATCAATTCCGTAAATCCGGAGGAATGTCCATATTAATATATACGTTTCCGAACACTTCCGAGCTCAAAACGGTGAAGGAAGACTTCGAAGACATGTGCCATGACAGATTACGATTTACCAACTATCTACTAAGATCACCGAAAGAAGGCTTGTGTTCCAGTAGCAGGAACATAATAGGCTGATCATGTAGATACATTGAGTGGACCGTAAACTACTACTAAGTGACCCCTAATACTAAACTACTAGGTACCCGTATTACTCCTAATACTAGCTGACTAGTACTAGGTGAAACGTGCGAAGTATTCGCACAATCACGGCTTGAAAAATCGTTGATTTTAAATCGAAAATTTACGAAAAACCACTGGAATGTGAGTGATTTGTATATTTTTCCGGTATACCTGTCCAGAAAAGCTTTAAAATGATGCCTCATTTATGTATATTGATAAAGTATGAAGGAAGTTGTGACGTACCGACAAAAAAGTCCATGGAAAATTATATTATGATATTTTACGTCGATAATCGATAATATTTTTAACTAAAACGTAATCACTGCGCATACCTATAGACGAAAACGATAAAATCTTTGCACTGCATTTGCCTGGCTACACAATTTAATTTGTTCCGTTTATATAATACCAGTGCATTCATAATTATTTAAATGTAACCGTGAATTTAAAATTCGTCATGTTCCGGCATGATGTCTGGTGAAGCCGTACGGAGGACGGGTATGAGCAGTTGTGTTGCGATGTGTGCCGGGTACGATGTGCCAAATGTTGTTGTGTCGGGAGTTTGGTCGTGGAGGGTGTCCAGATCAATCTCCCTTTGACCGAGCATTGTTGGTCGTGTTGTTGGGCTTAACATTGCATCACCTCGCTCAAATGCCGTCTTCCTTCCTATTCACTCAGTTTTTTTGAGTGAATAACTAAGCGCGCTTTACCATCAACGATTGCCATCACTGCACAAAAAAACAAAATATTAAGTACATGGGACAAATAACTTTTTTTTCTTATACAGGCTATAAAGGGTCAAATCAAATTACCTAGCGAAACTCTACAAACGTGTTGCGTATTGATATGTAAACAAGATAAAATAATAATGATAAAAACATTTGATGTTTTTCTTTTGTGGTCAACTGCGGCCCGAACGAAGACACTGGAGCCAATATTGGCCAATATACAGTATGTTAAGTAAACCCTGTCCGACCCATAAGGATAATAAAGGTTAGGTAAACACATGACCAAATATAATATAAGATTTTACGTAATCATCATAGTACCAATAGAAATGAATTTTGAAATAATCTTTTTTTCCCGCGAATTAATTCCAACTTCCCCGAAATTTGATAATTTTTAAAAAGTGACAACTCCGGTATTATTATGAGCGAATAGCGATGCGACCACGTGCCGCGTGCCCTGCCGCCCGCCGCCCGCGGATGGGTGCATAACACACATTTATTAAGTTACCTCTTTTTGCGAAATAATATTTAATAATAAATTTTAATATTCTTAACATACTGTATTGTCACGGTAGCGTCACTTACCCATGCGGGTAAAACCTCTAGACGCAGTTATTCCCAAAATACAACCATTCATACATTTTAACCGCAAAATAGGGACATCATCATCAACCTTTTTATCGTCCCACTGCTGGGCACAGGTCTCCTCTCATACAGAGAATGACAACGTCAGTTGCTTATTCGGAACAAACTACATTCAGGTTTCTAATAAACAAAAAAAACGCTGTATATGTAGAACATAATGTAATTACCTACAAATATTGCTTTAACTTATTAATACTTATACATATTTTTGTAGATTATCTCCCTTCCCACTCTATTCACTCATACGTTCCTGTGAAACTCCTTTCCTGCCTCCTTTTGTTAATAAGTAACTCATTTCCCTGCCCTTAATCGAAACAAAAATCGTAAAAACTTAATATCCCTGTGGCCAATGCACAAAACGTTTATTGCCAAAATTTAAAAAAAAAACTCACAGTGGTGGTAAAGCAAGGAAATTATAGCTAAACTGGAATATGAACTTGCATAATTCTCTTATTTAAAAGAAGACCCTATCGCAAGAGCAATAAGGTCGATCACAAATAAAACCTTATTTGAAGAGAAAACGGTCCGAGGGAGAAAGCATCCCAGTAACCCTCTGTCTCTTTCTAAGTGTTTATTTTACGTATTTTTGTTTGAAATCAACAAATCCGATTAGAAAAAGATGGTGAAAAAGGATGCCATTATTGGCTGCAATAGTGAGTCATACCCTCGATGCGGAATATCATTCTTTAAGTAAGTTTTTTGCGGTAATCATATACAAGTTATTTTATTTGTATGTAGGGTGACCATAAATCTCGGAATAAATACTAAATGTGCACTTAGTCATTAATAATAAGTAGGTGGTTTTTATTAGGTTTTTTTTAATAATTATAAGCTAGCGTTTGACCGCAATCCCGCCTGATGGTAAGCAGTCATGCGATCGTTGATGGTAAAGCGCGCTAGTTTATTAAGAGCCTATTCACTCAGAAAAACTGACCGAATAGGAAGGAAGACGGCAGTTGAGCGAGGTGATGCAATGTTAAACCCAATAACACGACCAACGATGCTGCGCCAAAGGGAGATTGGTCTGAAGACCTTCCACGACCAAACTCCCGACACAACAACACTTGGCGCATCGTACCCGGCACACATCGCAACACAACTGCTCAGACCTGTCCTTCGTACGGCTTCACCAGACATCATGCCGGAACACGACGAATCGCTTGGCGGCAAGACTTTGTCTGGTGGGTGGTAACTTCTGCCGGCAGCCGATGTGGCCTACCACCGAGTAAAAGTAAGGTCTTCACAATGACATTAAATTGTGTTTTCTTGTAGATATTTTATTTATTTAAATGTAAAATAGTTAAAGAGCATATCAAGCTGCTACAATCTATCAGATTTCCTTCTTCGATTTTAAACATTATTTCTAAATTGTTAAGGTTCAAGATTGATTAGGAATATTTGATAGTTTCGGGTAGATTGCCCTGCTGTCGTCCGTACATCATCAATTTATTTATAGAATAATAAAATTAAAAAGTTCGCATCCATACCTAAATATTCTTAAAAAGTACTCAGGTAATATAAGTAAAAAAAATTTTTTGCGTACATTCCTTATAAATTCCATTATAATATGTTGTGTAGGGTGACCTACACAACAAGGACAGAGGGCGACTGTGAAGCTATCTCCCTCGGACCGCGTTTTGATCAATAGTGCACATTCCAATTTAGGTATAAGTTCCTTGCGGTAAAGTAATTACCGCCATCGAAGTCATATAGCAACGTAAATCATTATGTATTTATAGCAACACTTTAGCTTTAAAAAAAAGAATGTGTCTACGGTAATTTTTCTCACACAGCGTCTGTTTTTGCTAAAGATCTTCCCAAGGTTGGTTCTATCGTGAATGAGCTGAGTTTAATAATATTTTCGTAAGCGTCGCGTCAGCGATGCGAAAATCATTTAGCCCAGCGGGATAATTCACTTCGACAGTTCAACAACATTTATTGCTTTATTTACGATGTTGAGCTAAAAAATTGTTCAAACATAGAGCAATAGATCAACATTATCCTTTTTTTTTTTGTTCTCAATGGGAAATTATCAAATCAGAGCGGAATGGCGTGTCTGACTTTTACTGTCTAAAACCCACCCGTGTTCCTTCACTTGCCTGTGCACCAGGGCCACGGTTTCTTTTTCAACCAACCCGTAACCCTAACCCTGGAGGCATAGGTCTTCGTGGACCCCGTCACGATATGCTGACTTCTCTTTGAGGCGCGCGTGAAACAACCGCCTGCAAGCTCTTGCCTACGGTGGCCGGGAGTTCGATGTTGTCTCCCTCCCGGGCGTCTCCTGCAGCAGCTAGAGGCGTGAGGGTGCTCGGATTCCCACTCCATAACCCGCTCCGCCTCCTCGTCTTTTAGATTCTGCTAAAATATCACCGTGAAAAATTAGGTATAATGAAATATCCAATTCATAGTGTCAATACCTAGCATTACAACTCGCGCGAGTTAACTGTGCACCTTGCTCTGTGACGTCATTCGTACGGTACCGTTTGTAAAAAATGAGACTCATATTAAAAATATAAATAACATTTTTCTTATGTTAATAAACGGTCGTTGTGATGATAAAGCGTCATAATACTAGGTCATTTTACTCATGACTTTTTGCAGTTAAAATGAGAGATATGGAATGCATATCAGCGAGGTGCACACTTAACTCGTGCGAGTTACAGTTGGCATAACAGATCGCACTGCTTACACAATATGTAAAGAAAACCCTGTCCGACCCATAAGGATAATAAAGGTTAGGTAAACACTTGACCAAATATAATATAAAATTTTACGTAATCATCATAGAAACAATATATATATAATAGTTGGAATTAATTCCAACTTCCCCGAAATTTGGTAAATTTTAAAAAAGTGACAACACCGGTATTATTATGAGCGAATAGCGATGCGACCACGTGCCGCGTGCCCTGCCGCCCATCGCCCGCGGAAGGGTTGCTTACCGCACATATATTAAGTTACCTCTTTTTGCGAAATAATATTTATTTTTAGGGGCATTTTTTTAAACTTAGCCTGGCTTTGTATCCATTAGTAAAATCAGTTATTGATACCTAACAATACCTTTACGGATCGGACAGGGTTTTCTTTACATATTGTATATGTTCATGTATTATAGCCGGAAGCCGATGGATGCGGGCAGCACAAAACCGGTCATCGTGGAAAGCCTTAGGGGAGGCCATTGCCCAGCAGTAGACCTCTATAGGCTGAAGCTGAAAAAGAAAGAAGATGTATTACAGTGTTCGCTACCTGGCTACTTTGGATTCAGTGGATAGACGTGCGAAGAGGCTAATTTGGCAACCCAGATTTAGCTCAAAACGGTCTCCAAAACCTGGAGCACAGGCGAACTTCCTGGGCTCAGCTCTAAAGGCAGGTAGTTAAAGGCTCAAGGTTGATTAGGAATAATTGACAGTTTCGGATAGCTGACCTGCTGTCGTCCAATTTCAACTGTCCCAGCTCAAAAGTGCGTCAAAAATCGTGGCTGCGAAATTCCACCTGACTACTTTGGAAGTTTGGATTCAGTGCAGAGGCGACCCAGATTTAACTCAAAACGGTCTCCAAGGCCTTCGAGAGTAGCCAGCCTGTCGGTGTTCTATAGGATGCATTTTGGAGAGTGTGCGAGGGAATTGCATGATTTAATTCCCCCAACTCCGTTCCACCATCGGACGACCCGTCGTACGGCGAGTTTCTACACGTACTTTGTTGACACCACTACGATCCCGACGAAGATTTTCGCCTCTTCCTTTATACCGCGTACATCAAGGAACTGGAACAATTTGCCGGCGTCGGTGTTTCCGTCGGACTACAATTTAATTGTCTTCAAGGCTATAGTGAATAGGCTATTAATAAACTAGCGCGCTTTACCATCAACTATTGCATCACTGCTTACCATCAGGCGGGATTGCGGTCAAGCACTAGTTTATGATTTATAATAAAAAATCTGTGTGCCAAATTTCATCGAAATCAGTTGAGTAATTATTGCGTAAAGTAACAAACACCCAGCCATCCATCGTAACAAACTTTTGCCTTAATAATTTTATCGATACCGGCCTCAACACTAAAACGTCGAACACCGTATAATTTGGTGACACGACGTAGCCATCACTTGGCTATGATTACCTGACCGACGTACTGGACAAAAACAAACACTAACAAAACATCACGCCCGTCCCCTGAAGGGGTAGGTAGAGATGTAACATAGAACATATTTTATCAACCAAACAATTCAACTTCAACTCTTGATCTTAACCCCTGTGGAAGAGATACTACAATTTTGCCGATAACACGTGTAACAAATTATAGAAACTCTTTGAAAATTTTATTTCACAATAATGGCGGATATCGCCAATGACAGTTCTAAAAGACGTCCGCGTGAACCGTCTACGAGGGAGGTTTCAGGCAAAATCATGATGAGGCCACTATGCTGCGATATTTCAATGTTCTGTATGAATTATTCACTTTTTACTACATAAATCACGTGTTTTTATTTAGTAAACGACACTATAAGTAATTTAAAAGTCCAATGAAAAATGAGCGTGGCAGTCATCTTAGCTTTCCTCCAAAACTCTCAAATCATCCTGGAGAGGGTTATGTTAGAAGGAGGAACTAAATTTGGGGTTACTGTCAAAAATGTCAATCCCTAATCTTTAGTTGGAATGACAGTTCCCTTCACCAGTTCAAGTTATCACGGTGTGATGGATATGGCTTGGTTCTGCTGTTATGCTTAACCATTTTTGTTTTTAGGGTCATGGGGTTACCTAGAGGTGGGGTTAGTTGCCCCAACCTGAAAATATCGCAGAACATGGATGAACTCGCCTAATTACGACACGGATAGTACAGTGATTGAGTGATCGACTACTACGCTGCAAAACCCGCCACATATTTTTCCACCCACTGCAACTCCTGAAAGTCAGAATCAACAGTGGAGACCGCCAGAAAAACGCCGAGCAATGAAGCTCGACGAGTCCCGAAGAAACGATTCAACTGTTTTGGGTCCCGCAACGAAATTAATCAGAAAAGAATAGCGGAGGAGTAAGAAAAAAGATATTTCTTCCACTTCCCTCCATAACAAGCAGGAGACAGAACAAAACTAGGCCAATCGGCACAAAGGTACATTATTGCAACTGGGAGAAGCCCAGATTGCCAAACACCACGGAATAAAATTTGATTAAGTTAATGGATCCTAAGTAGGTATGTGCTGTTACAATTGATTCCAATAATTTTTACTACGCTGTATGTCACGGGCTCGATCCTAGCATGGAAGAAATATTTGTATGGCCTTTAGTTAGTTGTTCCGGGTCTGTCTATTTGTGTCATCATCATCATCACCATCATTTCAGCCGAAAGACGTCCACTGCTGGACATAGGCCTCCCCAAGGTTCTCCACGACGACCGGTCCTGCGCCTCCCGCATCCAGCGGTTTCCCGCGACCTTCACCAGGTCGTCGGTCCACCTTGTCGGGGGCCTACCCACGCTACGTCTTCCGGTGCGTGGTCGCCACTCGAGAACCCGTCGGCCCCATCGGGCATCGCTCCTACAGGCATTGTGTCCAGCCCATTGCCACTTCAGTGTTGCAATTCTTCGGGCTATGTCGGTTACTCTCGTTCTTCTGCGGATCTCCTCATTCCTGATTCGATCGCGCAGTGAAACCCCAACCATAACCCTCTCCATTGCCCTTTGAGCGACTTCGAGTCTTCTTATAAGGCCCATTGTTGTATTGTTTGTTTATTTGTGTGAGATGTGAGATTAAATGATTGTATTTACATGTAAGTAGATGTGCTCCTTTCTTAATATTACGTAACATTCTTTACGTAACTTTAAAACCCTAAATATTGAGACCTAGGCGTAATAGAGTTACCCTTAGGCCATGCTGCCCCCAATGGCCACCGTCTTCCCTAAGATCATCTAGTGTGCATATTATAAATTCACATTTCGTCAATAATGTGTAAGTTTTTTGCGGATTTCTAGACACTGGCTTTTTGAAGTAAAAATTGATTTAGCGACGGTGAGCATTTTTGTTCGATGGGAAAAACGCATTAAATTCGCATGAGCGTGACCGACCTCGATACAGCGGAACATATACGTTTTTAATATTACACACGAGGATGAAAGATCTTATAAATGTTTGATATTAATTTTACGTTTCTTCTCAGATTCACAAGGACGTTAAAATTATTCAGATTCATGACTATGTTAATAGGTGTACAAATAAGTTTCCGCCGTTTTTTGAACATGCAGACGAGAATTATTACGTAGGAGAATCATCATCATCATATATCGTCCCACTGATGGGCACAGGTCTCCTCTCATACAGAGAAGGATTGAGCTTAATCACCACGCCTGCTCAAAGCGGGTTGGCGCTTTCAGACTTATAAAGTCCAGGTTTCCTCAAGATGTTTTCCTTCACCTTCACCTTCAGTTTTTTTTTTTTTACGGACAAATCACACAGATTGAGCTAGCCCCAAAGTAAGTTCGAGACTTGTGCTATGGGATACTAACTTAACGATACTATATTTATAATAGATACATACATATACATAGATAAACATCCAAGACCCAGGCCAATCAAGAAAAGATCGTTTTCCATCATGACCTGGCCGGGGATCGAACCCGGGGCCTCCACGTCGCAGGTAGGCTTGTTGACCGCTGCGCCGCGGAGGACGACTATTTTGACATTGGTGTCCAAGATATACTTAGAAAGTACATATAACTTTGGAAAAGTTACATTGGTATTTGCCTGATCGTAGGAGAATAATTTTGTCATATCTGCAATTCTGCAGGAGTCATGGGCGGGTTTTTCCTCTTCCTTCTACCTTCCTCCAATAATGCTTCCAATTCCGTGTCTTTGTACGATTTCGATCTTCCACTACGTTCTTTGTCTTCACAGTTTCTAAACTTTTGAAACCACTCACGAGTACGACAACTTCTTTCTCTTAAAGCAGCTTCACCATAAGCTTCTACAAGCAATCGATGGGCCTCAGCTGCAGATTTCTTCAAATTAAAGAAGTATCTAACAAAAGTTCCCGCAAATGACTCTTATTCGGCACAAAACTTGATATTTTTCACATTACAATAATAATATACTAAAATAATAACAAACACATAAAAAAAAGAAAATATATATAATTCACTAAAAAGCCTTGTACTCAAATATGAAGAAATTAAGACAATGTTTTCATCATGTCATAACCCGTGTCAAAGACACCTGTTATTTGACAATTAGACATTGACATTGATTGACTATAGTTAACGTTTTTCGTTCTTTTATTAGTTCCGTACCTAAATGATAAAATGGAACCGTATTCATGAGACTTCGCTCTCCGTCTGTCCTTCCGTCTGCCACCAGACTGTATCTCATGAACCACAATAGCTAGACAGTTGAAATTTTCAGAGATTATGTATTTCTGTTGCCGGTATAACAACAAATACTAAAAATAAAATATATTTAAATGGGGAGCCATAATATATTATACAATAAACGTGACTTTTTTGCCGTTTTTTGCTCCATATTTATAAAGGAAATAGATAGACGCTTGAAATGTTCACAGTATAATTGGTTATATATTAAAATTACATAATTTAATTAAAATAAAATTAATATTGAAGGGGGCTCTCATACAACAAACGTGATTTTTTTGCCGCTTTTAAAGATAATAGTACGGGACCTTTCGTGCGAGAGTCCGACTAGCACTTAGCCGGCTTTTTTTTTGCTTACATAATAATGATTTCGCACGGTGTCGTGGTGGGCTAGTGGTTAAAACACCAGCCTCTCAAGTATGAGTGCGCGGGTTCAATTCCAGGTCAGGCAAGTACCAATGTAACTTTTCTAAAATTATATGTACTTTCTAAGTATATCTTGGACACCAATAACTGAAGGTGAAGGAAAACATCTTGAGGAAACCTGGACTTTAAGTCTGAAATCGCCAACCCGCATTGAGCAAGCGTGATGATTACCCTCACTCCTTCTCTGTATGAGAGGAGACCTGTGCCCAGCAGTGGGACGATAAAAAAGGTTGATGATGAATAAAGATTTCAGTTTTCACTTCTGTCGGTCACCCCCATAACTGCTTTTTTGTTTAGGGTGGTAAATACTTTTGTTATGATGTGGATGGGAAATCTTCAAATGAAGAGGTCATTTCCCGCTCTGGGCGGAGTGGAAGGGCGTTTCAAATTTTTACTGACTTAAACCTACCCGTGTTCCTTCACTTGCCTGTGCGCCAGGGCCAATGTTTATCTTTCAACTACTCCGCAACCCAGGTCCAAGCATCGGTCTTCGTAGACCCCGTCACGATTTGCTGACATCTCTTTGAGGCGCGCGTGTAACAACGCGCCGTCGACCCGAGCCTGGTCCATACCGGGCGGAGAGCTGCCTACTTCTCGCTGATGGTGGAAAATCCTTAAGGATGTCCGCTACCCTGGAGTGGAAGTAAAGGTGGCTGGGACAGACTAGATGTAGGAGACGGAGGACAGAGTATAGCGACGCAGCCTAGGAGAGGCCTATATCCATCAGTGTTTGGCTTTCGGCTGAAATGATGATAAAGGCCGTTACTACTGCAGGACAAAGGCCTCCCCGCCCTTCTTAATTCCTATTTGACAATTATACGACTTAAAAATAAGTACATAGAGCTTTCCCTTCTGTATAGGTACCTACTAGATTAAACATTTGTTTGTCGCTATAACACGACAGGTTGCAATTATAATTTTGGTAGGCACAAATGCTACAACAAATGTTTTTATTTATTTATATACAGTATGTTAAGAAAACCCTGTCCGACCCGTGAAGGTGTTGTTAGGTATCGATAACTGATTCTACTAATGCATACAAAACCGGGCTAAACTTAAAAAAAAAATCCCCCTAAAAAAATAAATATTATTTCGCAAAAAGAGGTAACTTAATAAATGTGCGTTACCACCCTTCCGCGGGCGGCGGGCGGCAGGGCACGCGGCACGTGATCGCATCGCTATTCGCTCATAATAATACCGGTGTTGTCACTTTTTTTAAAATTACCAAATTTCGGGGAAGTTGGAATTAATTCGCGGGAAAAAAAGATTATTTCAAAATTCATTTGTATTGGTACTATGATGATTACGTAAAATTTTATATTATATTTGGTCATGTGTTTACCTAACCTTTATTATCCTTATGGGTCGAACAGGGTTTTCTTAACATACTGTATACTATCGCACATAGAAATGTTCAGGGGCAGACTTAATGCCTTGTCATTTTCTACCAGTCAACCATGGACGCTGAAGAGTTTAGATGGCATGTGCTTAAGTTAAAAACAATAAATTTAAAAAAAAGTTCTACGTGTCTTGGTTTTCTTTTTCCGTCTATAGACGTTCACTGCTGGACAAAGGCTTCCCTAAGGCTATCCACAATGACCGGTTTTGTGCAGCCCGCATCGATCGGCCTCCCGAGACATTCACCAGGTCATCGGTCCACCTTGTTGGGGGCCTCCCTACGCTGCATCTTCCGGTACGTGGCCGCCACTCCAGAACCTTACTGCCCCATCGGTAATCAGTTCTACGAGCAATGCGCCACATATGCCACTTAATTTATACTTACATATTAATAAATATTGTAAGTATAAATATAGATATTATTATAAATTAATATGACTGGCTTTGACTTTGAATGCTTAATGAAGTTCTTATGTGTAGGAAAAAGAAATCGATTAATCGCGTGGGTAACCTCAACAGTGTGCACCTGGATAATGCTATCAATAGCAATAGGCTTCATTAAATCAATAAAATAAATATAAAGGGCGTATCTGACATCGACGTACGTAAAGCCTTGCCGCCAAGCGATTTGTCGTGTTCCGGCATGATGTCTGGTGAAGCCGTACGGAGGACGGGTCTAAGCAGTTGTGTTGCGATGTGTGCCGGGTATGATGTTGGAAGTTTGGTCGTGGAGGGTCTTCAGATCAATCTCCCTTTGGCGCAGCATCATTGGTCGTGTTGTTGGGCTTAACATTGCATCACCTCGCTCAACTGCCGTCTTCCTTCCTATTCGCTCAGTTTTTCTGAGTGAATAGGCTCTTAATAAACTAGCGCGCTTTACCATCAACGATCGCATCACTGCTTACCATCAGGCGAGATTGCGGTCAAGCGCTAGTTTATAATTATTAAAAAAAAAAAAATTCCGAACCCCCAGTGGTGGAATTTTTCGTCGGTTATTACCTGATTTAAAAAAAACATATATGTCGTTTTTTTCACTTTAAACCGTTCATAATTGCTATACTTTTATAACCCAATAAGATTTTCAAGGAAAAATTAATTAATTCGCTAATTACACAAAAAAACGCATTGTGAACAAAACTCGAAAACCTATCCTATCAGCTGATTTAATAGAGTTCACATCAGGGGTCAACATCATACCCACAAACACGCGCGTTCAAAGGCCGAGCCGACACTTTTTTTTAAACACTGTGATTTCTGTAACCGCTCATTAACGATATAAATGACAATCATAATTTTACTAGTGGTATGCGGTCTAGCCTTTTCGCGAAGTTTGCGTTACGATGTCAGATACACCCTGTATAAGGACAAATCACACAGATTGAGCTAGCCCCAAAGTAAGTTCGAGACTTGTGTTATGGGATACTAACTCAACGATACTATATTTACAATAGATACATATATAGATAAACATCAAAGGTCAATCAGGAAAAGATCGTTTTCCATCATGACCTGGCCGGAGAACGAACCCGGGGCCTCCACGTCGCAGGCAGGCGTGTTGACCGCTGCGCCACGGAGGACGACAATTGACAGTTGAACAACATTAATTGCGTTGTTTATGTTGTTGAGCAGACACGTTTGTCGAACGAATAGCGCATTGGATTTGTAATAAGTTTCGAAACGATTACAACTTATAATATTAGTGTGCTATCTATTTAAGATGCTGTTTCATAGATTTATCTTCGTTTCGTTCTTGACAGAACGGTCGTGGTCACTATGGTTGAATTTGAGATATTAATGTAATTTTCCGCTCGATCTCTCTCCATTTATCTCTGTACGACGACAGTCTGGAGCATTCATTTACAGGTTCCCCCACTACCGACATAATTTGGTCGGTCCACCACATCGGTGACCTCTAGGAGGTCTGTTCCCTTCTACTCTGCCCTGGACGACCAAACGCTCTCATCAACATCATCGTTATCAACCTTTTTATCATCCCACTGCTGGGCACAGGTCTCCTCTCCTACAGAGAAGGATCCAGTCCAGGTTTCCTCAAGATGTTTTCCTTCACCTTCAGCCATTGGTATCCAAGATATACTTAGAAAGTACATATAACTTTAGAAAAGTTACATTGGTACTTCCCTGACCTGGAAACGAACCCGCGCACTCATACTTGAGAGGCTGATGTTTTAACCACTAGGCCACCACGTCTTATACCAAACGCTCTATGGAGTTATAATTACGCTTTGACACGTGACCAGAAAACCCGAGTATACGGGACTGTACAGGTCTCCCAAAGTGATAATGCGCATAGAAATCTTCGTCACTGTTCGGCAACGGTCGTATTCCCCGAGCGTTCGGAAGAAGATATGTATATAGAGTGGTGCACTTAACCACTTTTTATGCACTTAACCACTAATAATTCCTCGAACGTTCGGAAGGAGATAGGTATGTATATAGAGTGGTGCACTTAACCACTTTTTATGCGCTTAACCACTCTATATATATATCTTCTTCCGAACGCTCGGGGAATACGACCGTTGCCGAACAGTGACGAAGATTTCTATGCGCATTATCACTTTGGGAGACCTGTACTAATTCTGAAACTCTGTGTTTGATGCCGAGTTCTTGAAGTACAGAAACGTTCGTTCTAAGCTCGGTCCATGATACCTCAAGCATTCTTCTCCAACACCACATTTCTAGAGCATCTCAACATCATCTCAGAGTTAATCCCAGTCGCATCCGTAGCTTTTTCAGCTTTGGAGTCTGGGGTCCGCTTTATCAGTCTTAACTGCTGATTTTGGCTAAACTTCGATATTTTCAGCGAAGCGACTGCCGTCTGACCTCCACAATCCGAAGGCGACATCGAAGCATTGCAGTTAGACCAATTGTTGGACTTTTGAGGACTCCAACAACCCGTAACGACTGCCATTAGATGTTCGTATGGCAATGGGAACCAACGGCTTCGTGTGCTTTCCGAGGCACGACCAGACCAGTGCAAATATTCATATTCATGCATACAAATATTTGCACTGAGCGGGGATCCAAACCGCGCCTCCTTGCGTAACGGCCACTTTCGCTACCGCTACGCCACGGAGGCTGAGATGATGTATGTGATGTACTTAATGAAATCATTTGTAACAATTTTACGATTTTAAGAGTGTCTCTGGAGTTTCTTCCCCGTTCGTCTCCATAGAGATCTACTATTTGTAATGGTCGACTAGCTTCATCTTACTGACTGACTAACCCTTTGACAATTCAAAAGTACCTGTAACTGGTTTATTCTCGTAACGTCCACGTTTCAGCTGCGTAGAGAAATGTGGGAAATATTAGTGCTCGAACGAGCCTGATTTTAGTGGCTTTAGTCATGTCAGATTTTAGGGTCGAATGAAACATATTAGGTATTAGTAGCGTAGTGTGTAGTGCAAATAGACGCAAATGATCCTGTATAAGTCCCCGTTTGTACTTTGATTAGTACGAGTAATTATGGGAGTTCATACATTTTCTGCGGGATTGCCAGGGGGGGGGGGGGGCAGCTGCCTCCCCGCGCCTGTGTACACCCATTAATTTTTAATTTTTTAATTTTTAATAATTATAAACTAGCACTTGACCGCAATCCCGCCTGATGGTAAGCAGTGATGCGATCGTTGACGATAAAGCGCACTAGTTTATTAAGAAACTATTCACTCAGATTGAGCAAATAGGAAGGAAGACAGCAGTTGAGCGAGGTGATGCAATGTTAAACCCAACAACACGACCAACGATGCTGCGCCAAAGGGAGATTGATCTGAAGACCCTCCACGACCAAACTCCCAACACAACAACATTAGGCGCATCGTACCCGGCACACATCGCAACACAACTGCTCATACCCGTCCTTCGTACGGCTTCACCAGACATCAAGCCGGAACACGACAAATCGCTTGGCGGCAAGGCTTTGTCTGGTGGGTGGTAACTTCTGCCGGCGGCAGAAGTATGAGCATACTACCCATGTATGTATATGACAAACTAGCGGCCGCCAGCGACTTCGTTCGTGTGGAGTTAGTTATGCACCGCTCTTATTGATCGCAACGTGATATTATGTAGCCTAAAGCCTTCCTGGATTAACGGGCTATCCAACACAAAAACAATTTTTCTAATCGGACCAGTAATTCCTGAGATTAGCGCGTTCAAACAAACAAACAAACAAACTCTTCAGCTTTATAATATTAGTATAGATAAAAGATAATAGGTACTCAGATTTAATTACTCCATACTTCAAACATGCTATCCACTTTGTCTAATCATATAATTAGGCAAAGTGGACTTGAGCTTCTACTTTGTTTTTTGTTACGTTTTAATAAGTATCCCTAAGCCCCGCATCGCAACGCATCGTAGCGTTGTACCTAAAATATATTTTTCATTGTAAATCTATACTTTTTACTTATAGATTACACTTGGTGCAGGGTGTATCTGGGTCGTTCTTCTTTTTTATCGACAATGACTTGTCTTCCCCGCAAAAAAAATTATATTTTGATCATAAATATTAAATTACTTAATTTTTTTTAATAAAAATACACTTGACAATGCAATAATTTTAATATCCTCAAAACTAGATTTTATTCATAAATATTTTTTACAAAATCAGTGTGACATAGTATACAAAAAGCGTGACGGAGGTGTTATACATACAAATAAAGTGTGTCCCTCTGTGACAAGTAATGTAAACAAACTGCTCTCGTAAAAAAAAATCATATTGAAAATTTCTATCCAAGAACATTTACTGAACTACTTAACCTTTTTTATTACATTAATAAGAAGAAATAATTTTTAATGTTTATATTATTAAATAAAAAAATATTTTATTGGCTGTCTCCCGATGTATATGATTTTAGTTGCTACCTTCTGTCACTCATTTTATGGTACAAAATAGTGTGCTTTAGAAACTTTGACCTTGGTCACAAGGTTCGAGAAGAGTTCCCCTACATCCCGCACTCGCGCTATACGTTCTCATGCCCCGGTAATATCAGTCAGTCGCTCACAAACAGTAAAAAGAGGTGCGTGTGTTTATTTAGCGACCGCTCCGTCACGTAAGTTACGACTAACAAATGTCATTCTAATTTCGGGGTTTTAATATTATTTGATTAATTTATGATAAATATTTCATATACACCTAGTTTTATGCATAAATTATAATTAGAACAATGCTGAATATCTCGAACACTACTATTTTACACCTCTGTCACGTAGCACCTCTGTCACGAAAATGTGTGACGGAGTGGTATAACTCGTGACGGAGTGGTCATTTTTGTATGGAACTTAGAGCCTTAGTTAATATCCATAATAGATGATTGCTAGTTTTTTTATGTTTGTTATTCTATCATCAATCATTTTGTTAATTTAAGGTATTACCATCATGTAAATGAAAAAATAGCATTATCTGCGGCTGAAAGACAGCGACGGTGTCGTGAAAAAAGAAAGCTTAACCCTGAACTTGTTGCAGAAGTAAAACATAAAGATTTAGAAAGATAACATACTCGCAAAACGTTAGTTAAGCATATGACACCAAAAGGTCATAAAAAATAAAAAGACAATAGCAGATAAGAAATAAAAAAAGAAGAGAAAGATAGAAAACTTTTTCTGAACGTTTTAATTAACAACATTCCGGCTTCTACACTGCCTCCTTCAAGTTCCAGACTACGTTCATTAAGTCCCAGATCTCGTTCACTGACTCCAGCCTCGTCTGTTGCCAGTAGCAGGGGAAGAAAACAAGTGCGACGTAATAGATCACGCCTTTAGAGACAAAATATTCAACTTCAAAAAAAAAAAATACAAGAATTACTTGTACAAAAAGACAAGAAAAGACTTCAGCCACAGAAAAAGAAACAAAATAAAGTGCTTACAACAACAACTCATATTAAAAAATAAAATGAACTTTGCAAAGAAGAATGCAGAAAATATATAATATCTTATCAAATACAATTAATAAACATTATAAGCATACAAAAGACTACAGAATAAAACGCTATATTACAAGTATACCTGAAAACCCAGCAATTCATCGTTTTGGACAAAAACTCTTCATCTGGCAATAGAAACCATTAGAATCAGGAGAGTGAAGAAGTATAGTTCCATCTTGCCCAAACATACTATATTAAAACAAAAAAATCATTATTTTCATCTCAGGGATGATGTGTCATGGGCCACTGCTGGAAAAAAAGGAAGATCTCTATAAGTCATTTCTAAAAGAGGACCCCGACATTATTAATGTCACTACAGTTATTTTGAAAAATTTAAGCCGTGTTATGTCGTACCACCTTCAGTTGACAGTCGTGAAACCTGTATGTGCAAGGTACACGCAAACATTGCATTCATAAGAGTTATTTTGTATAAAAATAAAGTTATCAAGACAAATGTCTCACTCTGTCACAATTTTGTCCCCCTTAAAATTTTAGTTCAAAGTAAGTTATGAACCACTTTATTGTTAGTATTTACAAAAATAACGTTTTCTAGTATTATATGCTAAATAATAAAGGTGTTCACTAGATTTTTAAACGACTTTATTGGGCGACTTTCATAATATTCAAAAAAATTATGTCTTATGAAGCAAAAATGTGACAGAGTGGTATTGGATGGTTAAAAAAAAATGATTATTTAAAAAATTTCGTCCAATGGAGCTAGATAATAGTAAATGTTTATATTCTTGATAAGAAAGTAATAAGTAACTGAAGTTCTCATTTAAAATGAAGCATAAAAAAAATAAATACTTTTGTGACTGAGGTGTTATTTTTTTCATACCATTCCTACGAAATTTGAAATTAAACGAAAATTACATGTAATAATTCGCTGCACTAAATGTTTTTGTAACCTACAATAATGAGGCAATAATTGAAATCACAATTCACTAAATAAATCACAAGTTTATTTTTTTATCAAGTATAAAAATTTGCCGGTCAGATTGTCGATAAAAAAGAAGAACGTCCCATCTGACATCGTAACGCAAACTTCGCGAAAAAGCTAGACTGCATGCCACTAATAAAATTATGATAGTCATTTATGTCGTTAATGAACGGTTGCAGAATTCAAAGTGTTTAAAAAAAAAAATTCAAAGTCTTTAAACGTTGCAAGCGTGCCGCCGTGCGAGTTTGTAGGTATGACGTTGGTCCCTAATGTGAACTCTATTAAATCAGCTGATAAGATAGTTTTTCGAGTTTTGTTTTCATTGCGCTTTTTGTGTAATTATCGGATTAATTAATTTTTACTTTAAAATCTTATTGGGTTATAAAAGTATAGCAATTATGAACGGTCTAAAGTGAAAAAAACTACATATATTTTTTTTCAAATCATGAAAAAGCCGACGATAAATTCCACCACTGGGGAGTTCAGAATCATGTACTGGATCCATGATAGTCGTTTGTGCGTCGATGTCAGATCATACACCCTTTATAAAGCTAAAGAGTGTGTTTATTTGTTTGAACGCGTTAATATCAGGAACTACTGGTCCGATTTGAAAAATTCTTTTAGCGTTTAAGAGATCATTAATCCAGGAAGGCTTTAAACTATATAACATCACGCTGTGACCAAAAGGAGCGGAACATATAAATAAAAAAACATATAGGTTTTGGCGGGAAAGTCAAGCTGAGTGTCACGCTCATTTTTCATCGGACTTTTAAAATTATTTATAGTGTTGTTTACTAAATAAAAGTGCGTGATTTATGTAGTAAAAAGTGCATTCAGTAAATAATTCATAAAGAACAGTTAAATATCGCAGCATAGTGGCTACATCATGACTTTGTCCCAAACCTCCATCGTAAGACGGATCACGCCGTCTTTTTCGACATGAACAATTCAATACGTGACATTGGCTAAATGCACAAACCGTGCGAAACCATAAAAGAAAGAAAGAAAGAAAGAAAAAAACATATCGCAACTTACGTGAGAGAAACCGCGAAGCGCAACTAGTAAGTTATATAACTACTTATTTAAAATGATACTAGCGACCCGCCCAATTTCCTAGTTTCATTAATTAACTACCTTTAGAAGCTTTTATTTTGTGCTGTCTGAGGGTAAGCCGTTTGGGCACGCTAGAATAACTCTCGCGTCCGACCCTGCTCCAGGCCATAGTCCGGAGCGAGAATGCATGGCAAGCCGTCACCTCCTTTTGCCAAGCGTGAGGGAGCGGAGAATAAACAGAGTAGTGCTGACAATACGACAATAAATGAAAACGAGAACAATTCTGGTTCATAGGAATAATCCTAAACCATAGAAAAAAACCTGGCTTCAATAATAAAAAAAATGAAAATTTCAAACAAAGCAAATCGCATGAAAATGCAAACGGAATAGAACACCCTTTTCAAAATATTGGTTCACTGACCTCTGATCGGCGACAGCGCGATCCTGTATCGACTTGCTTTTTTCGAGCCTTTAGTATTAAATTATTGGACCGCAGGATGCGGAGGGCATTAACCTGTAAGCACTTCCTTATCAACATGTACATCATGTAGAAAATGTGAAAAATGAAAAATATTTTTCTGTGACTAAACTAATGGACATATTTATATGATTTTTTATGGGTAGACTGAGAATGTCTTTCGATGGTAGGCCATAACATCGGCTGCCGGCAGAAGTTACCACCCACCAGACAAGTTCTTGCCGCCAAGCGATTCGTCGTGTTCCGGCATGATCTCAGTAGGCCTAGTATGAGTTTTCATTACGAAACTAGTTCGATCGTATCGAGCGCGTTTGACTCAGCGATTGGCCCGCTTCAAGGTCGTAAGAACTCTCAACCAATGAGAGCGCCAAACGCGCTCGATACGATCGAACGAGTTTCGTATTGAAAACTCATACTAGGCCTACTGGTGAAGCCGTACGGAGGACGGGTCTGAGTAGTTGTGTTGCGATGTGTGCCGGGCACTATGCGCTAATTGTTGTTGTGTCGGGAATTTGGTCGTGGAGAGTCTCCAGATCAATCTTCCTCTGACGCAGCGTCGTTGATCGTGTTGTTAGGTTTAACATTGCACCACCTCGCTCAACTACCGTCTTCCTTCCCATTCACTAAGGTTTTTAAGTGAATGGGTTTAATAAACTAGCGCGCTTTACCATTAACGATTGCATCACTGCTTACCATCAGGCGGGATTGCAGTCAAGCGCTAGCTTATAATTATTAAAAAAAAAATACGGTGGCCCTGGCGCACAGGCAACTGAAGGAACACGGGTGGTTTTTAGTTAGTAAAAGTCTGACACGCCCTTCCGCTCCACCCAAAGTGGGAGAGGTCATTTGATGATGGCCTATCAACACCAAAATAAAAAAAAATGGTAAGCTGTAGATAAATTTTCTTGCTTCTATATGAAGAATAATATCAATAGGGATCTTTCTTGTGTAAAAAAAAATTGATTCTGTTTAGTCCGTCATTCAGATTATAGAAAAATATTGGATACGTATATTTTGTTTTATCAAATCAATAAAAATTGACAAATATAAAAGGCATCAAAGATCAGGAGTGGTGGCTGGTGACGTCACTGGTTTTTTTATTAGTTTTCAACGCACTGTGTCATCTTCATTTATTGTTTATATGAAAAAAATACGTGTCTAGTATTTTTTGGAAATCTGACTGACGGACTAATTAGTTTTTTTTTAGTCCACTACTGTTGTTGGCTCTTCTTGCAATAATAAATCGTTCCTTCAGCTATGATGACGACGAACGTTGATAGCTGTGATGGACGGTGGACTTTAAGAAGGTGGCTGGTATAAATCGGATGCCGAAGACGGAGAACAGGGTCTAGTGGAACAGCCTGTGAGAAACCTATGTCGAGCAGTGGACCTTGATACTTTGAGTTGATTGATTGGGTCAAGTCAAAATGTCCTACGTCGGTGTGACACCCACTCATAGCCTATTTTTTGGCTCTCGTGTTAAATATTGAATGAGTACGTGGGTTGAAACGCTATCGGAACTCCGAAGTGTATGAAAGGAGGTCGAAAACATAAGTTATTAATAGTGAAAGGAACTAATTATACTTATAACGCTAACCTTTTTGGAACAATTCCCGCCCGGCCATAGAAGTCAACACGAAGTTTATAGATTCTAGAAGCTTCATTTTAAAATGTTTTTGAAAAGTCATCTAGGGCGTTTTGGCGGGAAAGTCAAGCTGAGTGTCACGCTACTTTTTCATTGTACTTTCAAAATTATTTATAGTGTTGTTTACTAAATAAAAGTGCATGATTTATGTAGTAAAAAGTGCATTCAGTAAATAATTCACAAAGAACAGTGAAATATCGCAGCATAGTGGCCACATCATGACTTTACGCTAAACCCCTCCTAATCGGCCTCACGCGGGAATCGAAAGGAGTTAGGTTTGATTAAGTTAAGTTAGAATAAGTTTAGGGTAAATTAGGATAAGTTAGGATATAAAATTACTCAAGAAAGAAGTTACTGAAGTCTAGGCTGTATGGCGTACTATGTTTTTGCCTTTTCCGTTCAAAAATACGGAAAGAAATGAACCAAAAAAAAAATACTATCGGTTTCATACTAGCTACTAATATTAATCTTGCCTTTAATAGGTATTCTTTGAAAACCGATAACTACAGAAATATCTACCTACATGAGTATTCTTCCTCCTCTTGTTCAGCCTGTAGAGATTGACTGGACAAAGGCCTCCCCAAGGCTTTCCACGATGACCAGTCTTGTGCTGCCCGCAACCATCGGCTTCCCGCGACCTTCACCAGGTCATCGGTCCACCTTATTGGGGGCCTCGCTACGCTTTGTCTACCGGTACATGACCTCCACTTCAGAAACTTACTGCCCCATCGGCCTTTGGTTTTACGAGCAATGTGCCTCGTCCACTGCCACTTAATTTTAGCGACTCGAAGAGCTATGTCGGTGACTTTGGTTCTTCTGCGGATCTCGTAATTTCTGATTTGATCGCGCAGAGAAACTCCAAGTATTATGAGTCACATTTCACCCGAGCGAAGACATGTTTTCATCTAATGTTATTATAAACGAAAATGGCGCCGATTCTGTTTTTCATAAACTAAACTAATTATAAGTTATGTGCATCTTTTTCTTTCCATTTCAAAAATTGCAAAATTGGAAGTGTATTGACGTAGAAATATTAGGAACGGGGTCGAGCACGTACACGTTTCTAAGTGAGGTCTACGGGTCTAAAAGGTGGCTTGACCATTGTTTAGTAACGGAAGCAGCCCTGGGGTCCGTTAGGAACGTGTATGTCCTACATGACGTTTAATGGTCTGATCACTTTCCCCTAGTCATCGAATGTTGTTTTGATACAATTTTACCAAAGAAACCTGTGAAATGTGTAATCTCGAATGGCATTCTGTGGGGGGATAGAAATCAAAGTCAAATAAATAGCTATCAAAAAGACTGTCATGAAAAATTACGTTTAATTGACTTCCCTCAGGAATTAAGTAAGTGTTGTGATTATGTTTGTAACAACCCTAGTCACAGGAAAGTAATTGACATGTTATATTTACAAATTGTACGCGCCTTGAGCGAAGCAGCACTAGTGGGAAGGGTTGATAGCAACAGAACCTCTAGAAGAATTGTAGGATGGAATACCCATGTTGCCGACGCTCACAGGCATGCTCGGGAGCAATTTCTGCAGTGGGCTCTGAATGGAAAGCCCACGTCTGGGAATTCGTATACTGAAGTGCGTGAAAGTAGAAGAATCTTTAAGTCACGTGTCAAATGGTGTCAAGATCATAAAGATCAACTGAAAATGGATGTCCTGGCGTCATGTCATGCTAAACACGATTTTAAAAGCTTTTGGAAGCAGACTAATAGGTTGCACAATGCACAGTAAAGCGGGTGTGCCTGTGAGCGTTGACATTGCATCCTCGCTCAATTGCCGTCTTACTTCCTATTCGCTCAGTTTTTCTGAGTGACCTATTCACTCTTAATAAACTAGCGCGCTTTACCATCAACGATCGCATCACTGCTTACCATCAGGCGGGATTGCGGTCACGCGCTAGTTTATGATTATTCAAAAAAAAAACATCATTTGAAAATTTCGACTCTCAAGTTGGTTCATGAGGTAAATAGCCTGTTGACATTTCAACTATCTGTGAGCCCTAAAAAACCTTTACCGATTAAATGGCGTGCGTTAAAGTAAAGAACATTAATTCTGAATGAACTGATATGACGTCACTCGGAACCCCTATGACGTAGATAAGGTGCCAATGATAGATATTCATTAATGAGTCAGGTCGCCGCGTTTCCGAATGTGTATTGATCGGATATCTCCCTCTAATTGGGTTTTTGAGGTCAGCTGGCGTGAGTAATATGAACGGACGACAGCAGGTCAACCTACCTGAAACTCTCAAATATTCCCAATCAAGCTTCAGCCTTAATGCATTAGAGATAAAGTTCAAAATTCAATAAAAAAATCTGTCAGATTGTAGTATCTCACTTTATTGCTATAAAGGTGTATCTGACATCGACGCACAAACGAGTACAATGGATCCAGTACATGATTCTGAACCCTCCAGTGGTGAAATTTTTCGTCGGCTTTTTCCTGATTAAAAAATATATATATGCGTTTAATTTTCTTTAGACCGTTCATAATCGCTATACCTTTATAACCCAATAAGATTTTAAACTTAAAATTAATTAATTCGCTAATTACATAAAAAATCGCAATGAGAACAAAAATCTAAAAACTATCCTATCAGCTGATTTAATAGAGTTCACATCAGGGGTCAATGTAACGTCACGCTTGCAACGTTCATAGGTCGACCCGACACCTTTTTTAAAACACTGATTTCTGTAACCGCTTATTAACGACATAAATAGCCTTTTCGCGAAGTTTGCGTTACGATGTCAGATACACCCTGTAGATACTTAAATTACCTACACATATAGGTACTTAAAAATATTATAGGTACTGCCCAAAGCGGCACTAAAGGTGCTTACATAAAGAAACAGGTCTCCGGGACAGACAAATCTGTCAGGGTCAGTACCGACCGAAAAAGAAACAGGTTTAAACGTGTTGGTTTCTTTATGCAAGTTGACCCTGCACCGGTCGGTACTGACCCGCACAGATTTGTCTGTCCCGGAAACCTGTTTCTTTTTGCCGATCGCAGCACTAGCCACCACGTAAATAAACCTCCGTTATAACTCCGCAAAAATTGTGCGGAGTCGGAGGCGGAAGCAAACATACGATTTCTTGCGGAACTTCCGCAGTAACGGAAGCGGAGGCAAAGCTCCGTTACAACCCTACCTGTGCCTAGCAAAGGGGCGATAAAAAAAAGAGATTGATGATGATGATACCAAAACATTTTACAAATACTTCTTGTAGCCACCAGACAAAGTCTTGCCGCCAAGCGATTTGTCGTGTTCCAGCATGATGTCTGGTGAAGCCGTACGGAGGACGGGTCTGAGCAGTTGTGTTGCGATGTGTGCCGAGTACGATGCGCCTAATGTTGTTGTGTTGGGAGTTTGGTTGCGGAGGGTCTTCACATCAATCTCCCTTTGGCGCAGCATCGTTGGTCGTGTTGTTGGGTTTAACATTGCATCACCTCGCTCAACTGCCGTCTTCCTTCGTATTCGCTCGGTTTTTCTGAGTGAATAGGCTCTTAATAAACTAGCACGCTTTACCATCAACGATCGCATCACTGCTTACCATCAGGCGGGATTGCGGTCAAGCGCTAGTTTATAATTATTTAAAAAAAAAAATTATTTGTTTCTAAAATATAATAATATAAAACAAACTGGAAATTAATAATTTTATTTCGTTTGTTACTCCCATTTGGACCATATTTTAATTGGAACAGCCAAGTAGGATAACAAGCTCATAACATTGTGGTTTTTCATTATATCTTTTTGTACATATATTCTTTACTTAATAATAGGTACTTTACACGTATTTCGGGTTTCGCATAAATAAAAAATAATGTAGGGGAAACAGTATAGTTATCAGTAGGGATGTTATGGATATGAAATTTCGGATACGGATTGGATACGGATTTAGGAATGATTATTATACCGGATACGGCTACGGATACGCATAATAAATTATTTCGGATTATCCGTTAGTTTCGGTTACGGATATTATTTTTTTAAGGAATTTCAAAAGTACAATACAAATAGGTAACAAAGTACTTTTATTATGTTTTTGGCAGGAATTTCAATCAGTCTGTGAGGTCGTCGTGAATCGGTAATTTCATCAAAAAATAACCAAACTGCACTCGACTTAGGACGCATTTTGTACAAGTTCAATCGATATCGTAACACAACACACTTGTCGAACTATTTGCTATTATAGAATTGGTCACAAGTCAGTTATTTACGAGAATGTTATGACGACAAAAGAAGAAAAAAAAACAAACAATGCGCGTAGCTTGTCTGTGAAAACAACTTGTCATAACGTGTCTCAATTAGGCTCCGCCCCTATCCGATACTATGCGAAACTTTTATTTCGGATTCGGTTACGGTTACGGATGATTTTTTATATCGGATATCCGATAGTTTCGGTTACGGTTACGGAGCTCCCTAACATCCCTAGTTATCAGCCATTTCAAATCTGATGGCCAAAAATAAGCAAAAACCTACGAAAATTTTCCCCCTTATTCATAAACGCTGATTAAACTTAACTAGTGATTAGCGAATGTTTAACCATAAATTATTGACGTTTGCACATTACTTAACTATAATATTCTTTTATGAATAAGCCCCTTAAACACTATGGTGTCGATTCATAAACAAATATTAAAGTTTAGTGATGTGCAAACGTCAAAAATGTATCGTTAAACATTCGCTAATCACTAGTTAACTTTTAGCAACTTTTATGAATAAAGGGGAGTATGTTTAACATTGCATTAATGGCAACACTTTCGCCCTCCGTCAGACAGTGGCAGCAAAATTCCGCTAGATTGAGATTTACCTTTTCATCGTGTGAAATTTTGGCGGAGGTAAAGCGTAAGTAACATTCTTTAATAAAATTCTAAGGCTGCTACTTTTTTTTGATGCAATAATTTATGGAGTGGAAGTACTAGTGCCGTAATTTAACCCTTTACCAGGCCTCGGACGAATCCTGCAGTAATAATATTTTTTTCGTAGATTTAGATGAGTAAAAACATTTGGTATGAAATTTTATCAATAATATTTAATAAATTAGCTGAAAACCTGAAAAAACCATGTGGGAAAACATAATCCCATTGCCTGTCTAGACGACAACATAATTATTATCTATATATAAAATAAAAAACGATAGTCATTTTGATAGAATTTTTATTATTAATTGTTCATACTAGAAAAAAAAAAACAGAAAGAAAGCCACAAAAACCAAAATCCGGAAATTCTCAAAATTTATTGAGAATTTCTGGATTTTCATTTTTTTGGCACACAGTGGACAAGCTAGACAAGCTAGGTGCAGGCAATCGAATACAAAGTGGCATTGCTTCATCAACAGTTTTGGGACATAATCTAAATATGGGTCTTCACCTTCATCATTTTCTTCATCCTCAGATGAAAATTTAGCATACTTTCGAGTTGTTGATCGTTTAGTACCTGAATAACAAAAATACACTAAAGTAGACTGACAAATTATGACGAGAAAAGTTTACCACCCACATTTTATACTTCGATAAATGACCGTGAATAAATCCTAAGTAAAACCCGTGGCAAAAACATAGTATAAAATAATGATTTTGATTCACCGCGCAATGGACATAATAACACCCACAATAATTAGGCATTCACAGGCTTTGGGTATACGGTTCCCCACATGTATTATTTCGTTTATAACACAATATTTTTGAAGTTTTTACTGAGAATTTATACAGAAATCACTAGAAAAACTTAAATTCTCGAACATATCAAAAAATTGTACGACTTACCTTTCTCCGATTCGCCATAATGTTTAAAATTACGGTGCACTAGTCGCAAAAATTTACGTTTAACGGCTGGCCACAGAGCAAATGGCTGCAAAAGTGACATTTGTGTTCAGTCACACTTTTTTTTGTGTTACAATAATTAATATTTCTTATGTCAGCCTTTTTGACAGATTGTGGAAGATTCTTTACCAAAACCTGGTAATAACTTAAGAAAATACTATGTGGGAAATTCTCAATCCATAGCCTGGTTAAGGGTTAAATTGTATAAAATTATGTCTTGTTATGTGTTATAAACAGGTTTAGGGTGTAAAATAACGTTTTTTCGTCATAACTTCAAAATTTTGAAGTAGCCAATAGCTGTCATTATTATTTGAATACCTTATAGTTATTGGCGTCCCATGCCAGTTACTATATTTAAAATAAAATAATTATCTAGGGTTTTTAATGAATAAAACGTCTTATTTCGTAACGATAAGTGTCATTTTTTTACTAGAATTTTCGGATCATAAGGAATAGTTAATAGCCTAGGCCAATAACTTAGTCTTGTTGTAGTCTTTTTATGCGACATGGAGAGTGCGATTGTCCCAACCCATTGCTGGGCACGCCATAATAGCGGCCCCCTCTTTGAGGAGTAGCTAGAGAGGTGCCACGGCGCCCTCACCTTCCGCCTGACGCAGGTCCTCACCGGACACGAATGTTTCGGGCGGTTCCTGTTCTGTACAAGGCGGGAGGAAACGCCAGGGTGTCACCATTTTGTAGATCGCCCTGAGGACACTGGAGCATACGGTGGAGGTCTGCCCGGCTTGGGTAGAGCACCGCGTAGCGGCGATCGGCGGCGATCTCTCGCGTCCAAGCCCGGTCCAGGCCATGGTCCGGGGCGAGAGTGCATGGCAGGCCGCCACCTCCTTCAGCGAAGCAGTGATGCTAGCAAAGGCGGAGGCGAAGCGCGTCAGGCAGCGGGAATCCCAGCGCCCTCAGCCACTAGCCGCCGCAGGAGACAACATCAAACTCCCAGCTACTGTAGGCCCGGCCTGCGGGCGGTGAGCAGTGGACAGCTCGCCGCCCGGTAAGAACCAGGCCAGAGTCGACGGCCAGAGTTGCCAGATGAGCTCATCAAAAACATTCATGGCATTCAAAATCAGGAAGCTTCCTGATGTTGTATGCCATAAATGTTTTTTATTAAATGATGTTGACTCTGAATCTTTTGAGGATGAAGATAATGAAGAAGACATGTCTAAAGTTTCAATTTATATTTAATTTACGATGTGGTTAATTACTATACGATCTCATGGCCAATAACTGCAATATTATGGCCAATAACTATAATTTTAAGTTTTATGTTTTTATATTAATTTTATTCCTAAAATGTTTAATGACAGTATGTGTAATGCCATTTTAGATAAATAAATTTATGTATAATCATATGCCATATCTTTTATTTATTTCTAACGAGGAATTTAATTTTTAACCTTTTACGTGCTCGGCCTTTCGCGCTCTCGATATCCCGTAGTGTTCGAGAAATTAATGGAACGTTTTTTTCATTACGACTTAGGTTAGAAAACACGAAAATACTCGTATTTTCCTTATTTATACGTAATAAATTATACACCATAAGAAAGCTGAGAATATGGGTCATGATAATGAAATATAATTGTAAATCCTATATTACTTTTTCATGATGAAAATATAAAATGATTACCTTATTATAAGTTTTTTCATGGGTCATCCATAATATATTTGTCACAAAACTTCACAATTATTCACAAAAACCACAATCTCACTACATAAGTGATAACACTAATACATTACGCGACGATTACATGCATTTGTTTTGTACAACACTGGCTAATCACTTTATAATAATCATTTGTTTACGAAACAAAAATCGACGGACATTTTCTTATTCCCGACGGCTGGCAAACTACTGGTTACTGAGTTTCGGCGCAAGAGGGCGCTAGTGGGCGAAGTGAAGTACAATCGACAACAGTACTGTACCTATTTAATGTTTATTACACGGAGTTCAATCGGTTTTTTTTTTATAAAGGACAGATCAATACTTACACTTTTTGCTAGTTTCGGGATAATGGAATATTTTTGGTATAAAATACAAGTCAATATTTATTGTTGTAAGTTTTGGGTTCAAACTCAAATCAAACAAAGAAATGCAAAATATACAAATAGTCATCTCCAAACCATTACGCGTACCTATGTATCTGTGATTTTTTATTATGCTGAGTATGAAATATTACAGGGCGTTAAATTTGATTATTGTAACTCTAACAGTAACCTATCACATACGGCACGAACATCGAATACGGCAAAACAGTTACCAACATCGTTTTTCATCGTCTTTTGAGGTTAATGTAAGTGTGTCCTACATTATTCAATAGATGTAAATTTAACAAATAATTTTTAATGAAACTGTTGATAAAAATGTGATTAACTTTTAAATACCTAAGCCAGGAAGAGTTTGAAGGGAAAGTTACATTACAGGTTATGTGTATTGTGTTTTTATTGGAATTTAGTTAGTCAAACTTACGTAGGTAGGTTGAACGGACGGCCAGTGCAAGAGGTCAGTGCCCTTTACACTGATACGTACCTCGGGCGCATTGTATCTATGAGTTTACGGCCGGTCTCGAACAGAAACTTTTTAAAATATTTGAAAGAAAAAACGTTTATTTATTTAAAAAAACAGATAAACATTTTTATACCTAAACAAACTAACTATGGTTTTAGTGTCAATGATTTTTACCCTTCCAGGCTGTATAAAGCTGAAGAGTTTCTTTGTTTGAACACGCATAGTCTCAGGAACTACTGGTCCGATTTGAAAAATTCTTTTTGCGTTGGACAGACCATTAATCCAGAAAGGATTTAGGCTATATAACATCACGCTGCGACCAATAGGAGCAGAGCATAACTAACTCAACGCGAACGAAGTCGCTGGCGGCCGCTTGTGTTTTACAAGCATCCGTGTAAGTATATGGGTAATTTGCTCGATTTGGATATCCTAGCATTTTTTACGTCATTTCAAGTGATATAGCTTGGAAGAAGGATAGTTATGTGTATCAGTCAGCGTGACTGCCAATTCAAGTGTAATTTTTTGCGACGATCATATTAGCAACATGTATAAATAAATAAATAATACAGCTTGTTCAAAAAGAAGTAGGTATTACTAACTCTTCTAAATTACCCAGATACGATAACAGCTCACTCCTAACTATATATGTTAGCATTCATGTAAGTACGTTATTTTCATATAGACAGTATATCTTTGTATTGGGAATCACTGTGAGTAATCACCTCAGGGTGAGTTTTACTCAGGTAAAACTGGCTTGTTATTTTGACGGGTATGTCGTGTTTAATTATTTTTAATGAAAAAGCTTGTTGAATGTATTGAATGTAATTTATACTAGTGATATTGTTGTTTGTGAAAACAACTGTAATTATGTGTCTGTTCAAGAAAGATTTTGGGAATAAAAACACGTAACTTTAAAAAAATAAATTTATTTACAAAAATAAATATATTTATTCTATAAAATCAAAAAAAATCAAAATCAAAGCATTTATTTCAAATAAATCAGTTACAGGCACTTTTGAATTGTCAGAAGGTCGGTCAGTCAGTAAGGTGAAGCTAGTCGTCCATTCCAAAGAGCAGGTACCTATGGAGAAGAACGGGCAAGAACACATTTTTAAATTATCAAGCTATTGATACAAATCCATAATCTATAAGTAGGTTTTTTACAAACACTTTTATTGATATAAATTAGGATTGAAAACAGACGAGATAAAGATGTAAATACATATTTTTTGTCTTTTTTGTTTAAAAGTGGGCATCATGTAACTTTGAAAAGGCTAATAAAAGGAACTTTTAACAATCAACATTACAAACAATAAACAATTAAGATTACTGAATTTAGCTGCCTATTTTAAAAAAAAAGGAGTAGATAGCTGTAGAGTCAAACGGACACAAGGTTATACATGCTGGTGGTAGGTAGGTATGTCCATGTGAAGCTGGCCGGCTGGCTGTATGACTCGCTACTGGAAAGCTTGAGGAAGAGGTGAGGCTGAAGATGCTGATGACGTCACGCTGCTCGAAGGCTGTGATGTTCCTTGCAGGGTCGCCAAAGAATGCGTATGAGTGAAGAAGTCTTCAAATCTCGCAGGAACGAAGGTTGCGCTGACGTTCAAGGAAAAAGGAGGATCCTCCGACAGGACGGGTGTTGTGTCCGGTGGGCTATTGCCTGACAGTTCTTGTCGGAATGTTGTATTGTGATTTTAGTTCTTCCTCAGTTTGGTAGATGACTGTAGTTGTAGTGCCGCTACAGGAGAATCTTCCAGGCGTAGCGAAGCTCAGCCCATGTCAAGCGGTGCCGACGATACCAGTGATTGATTGGAGGTGTGGGAATGGACATTGATGCAACGAAAAAGGAACAATACGATCTGTAAGACATTGGATTGTTGAGTTGCACGAAGTTTTGGCTGAACCTGTCGGATCATAACATAAATTCGGTTCAGGGTGAATGATACAACAACACGGGAAGGAAGATGCGTCCGGAGGCACATGAAAATATTTAAGGCGTATGCAAAATGGCATACTACTTACGGCGTGGCCTGTTTCGACGATGTTTATCTGCCCCTGGAAGTTTTTGGAGAGAGTGCCAATCTAACCAACAACTTTCGAAGCAGATATACTCATCACAGGTCACGCAATATGTAGTCACCAGTTTGCTTGTACCTTTCCGGTAGCAAATAATACACCGTTTGCGGTTGTTTCTGGGCTGATTCTTTGGAACGTGAATTAAATCTCGCCTAAGCCTCGTTAATTCCTCGGACGATGGCAAATTTTCTTGTGGAAATTGGAAATGATTCTCCACAAGAGAATTGGCCAACTGTTCTCGGAACTGACGATGCGTCATGGGAGGCATATTTCGACGTTTCAAAGAAGCAGACAAAATAATGTAAGCGTTCAAAACACTTGCATTCAACAACCGCTTAAACATTTTCATATACCACTTGACGCACCTTTTTCTTTCAACTAAATACATTGAAAGTTTTTGATCTTTAAGATCAACCCCTCCCATTGTGTTGTTGTAGTCACGAACGACAACAGGTTTGACAAGAGGCCTACCAGCCTTCCGACCTACATAGGTTTCTGGAGTGTGGTAAGTGGAGATCATAGTCACCACTTTGGTGTCTTTCCATGCAATGCACGAAACGTCACCGCAGTGGCGCGCTATGATGCTACCCCTGGCCACATTCCTTGGAACGTTTTTGACCTCAATTGGTACATGCTTGCGATTTGGACGCAACGTTCCCAAGCAATCAAAGCCTAGAAATTTTAGGTACCGCGCTAACGCTGGAGAATTATAAAAATTGTCCATCGTTACGCAGTGACCCCGATTCTCTAGGCCTTTCAGTAGGTCAATCACGACACTAGCGCTCTTTCCAGCCAAAGCTACACTGGGAGCAGAAGTATGACTTTGACTGTCGTCTTTACCTGTATAAATTTCAAATTTATACAGGTAGCCCGTCCTCGACTCGCAAAGCTCGAAAGATTTCATGCCGAAGCGGGCAGACTTCGAGCGGATCGCTTGTATCCAAGACAAGCGACCCTTAAATAGTGTCAATGATTCGTCTATGGCTATATCGGGATGCAAATTGTACAAGCTAGAAAACTTGTTATTTAAATGCCGAATAATTGGTGCAAGTTTCCGCAACTTTGATGGAAGCAAATTTCCTTCAGTTTGAGACAAATCCTGGCTCCCTGCAGAATTGTTCACAAAATGAATAAATTTGTTCAGCAATATGAAGCGGTTAAATCGAATCAATTTTCGGAATTTGGGCATCTCGAGATAGCCAGTAGACTTCCAATACTCATGTTGGGACGTGCGTGGGTCCAAGCCCATAAACATGAATATTGAAAAAAAAACGTACATCTCATCTTCATTAGTGTCAGTCCACTTATGAAGACGAGATGACGTTTTCAATGTACCTGCTGCCGTTTGTGCATCGATCACCTGTTTGGCATATCTATTGGTTTCGGCGACTATATGCCCTACGATGTCCTTACCCCAAATAGCAGTAAAGGCATCATAAGGCGTATCGTAGTCTTCAATAGGCCCGACGGTAGGACCCGAAAATACTTCGGCTACACCCCGGAAACTATCGAAGTCCTCTCGCCACTCAAAATCAATAGAGGTGCCAACCATTTGATCGATGGCGTCGTCCATTGCACTCTCAATCGAATTTACGATATGATTTGTAGGCTCATCCAATTCCTCGTCATCCGGAATAGTCCTCGACATACCACCGGTAGCAGCGATTTCATCCAGATTAAACTCATCGTCAAAATCTGAATCCAAATCGCTACCATCGTTCCCCGTATATGTAACCCGCCGTATAGATGTTGCCGTACAACCCGACACGGACGGGACAACATCTTTTGTTTCAGATGCCGGCACTAGTATCCCGTGGCTACCGCTAGGCCCAGGCTCTGAAGGATTAGCTTCAGCAGCCTGTACAATAACAGCACCAGCACTACCAGAGCACACATCTGAAACTGGCGTCCTACAGATACGGGAGTATCCCGAGGAAGGTTCTGGCGGTGGCAACTCACTGATCCATTGCTTCACATGCTCGTAGTGTTCCTTTATCACCGCATCTCCATCCTCCCAGTCTAAATCGCACGCGGCCCCCCGTTCCAAGTGTCCAATACTGCAAAAAAAAAAAACATTGTGAGCTTAACCATGTCTAATAAAAGAGTCTGACTACGGAGGTGTCATAGCAACACTTACTGTACTGACTCCTCCAGCTCCGTTTTTCTTTTGATGGAGCCCCGGGGGGTATTTTCTAGCTCGACAATGTCGGATACTTTGATTGTACCCCCCGGGGTCATATTGACTTTTAGCCCCGTCATCAGTGGTTTTCTAAAAGATAAATGAATAAGATTATTATATAGTATATTTGTAGATACTATAAGTAGAATACATAGGATCGTGTTACGACCATTATATAAAATACTCACGGAGTGACACAATGGGGTGGAGGGGGAAACCACAAGCGCGGTTCGGGCTCCACCGTCGGCTCGCTGGTCTTGTCCGCTGCCATCGTCATCAGCAGCTGACGCCGGCTGTGGCGCTCAAGATCAGAGGATCTCGGCCCTGGAGTGACGGACCGAGATCTCGATCTTGAGCGTGATGCCATCATTCTAAGTATCAATAAAATAAATTAGACTATAATAACAAATATTAATTTCAATAAGTAACAGTGTACTACTATTTATCTAAATCTATAAAGTATTACTAAATTTAAAATCTTCTATAATATATATCATGAGAAATCAAATACTTTCAATAAATATGGTCTAAGTGATAAAATAGTTTTTACTACCAAAAATAATGTAACTGGACATTGAGAAAAGTTCGCGACTGTACTTTTTACGCTACATGTGTGTGAGTTTGCGCTAGAAAGAGACAGAGCATTTGTTGACTTTGAACAAAATTCTTCAATTTACGTGTAATGAACTAGAATTACGAGAATTTACATTGCTCAAATGGTTTCCTAGATAAAATTCCTACCTACTTATATAAATTTCGTAGAATACTTCGTAAAATAAACATCTATTATCATAGAAAACATCGGGTATCAATAACGACAAATGGCGCCTCATAAACTTTTCACACTTTTTTCACCAAAATAAACAATAAAATTACTAAAACCAATATTTGAATCACAATCTACACAATATTTCCAGTAATCTGATATATAATTTTAATATAATCACTTACCGTTTCCTTCTAAAATTCATTTTTTAAAAGCACTACAAGACCACACACGACACCGGGTTTAGAAAATGGCGGACGATTTGTTCCGAGAACGAGAAAAAATTAAATTTTTAAATGTTGTCGCTTGAAAAGTAATAAAAATTTTAGTTATTATGTTGGCTGAAGTGTCACACTTGTCTATAGAAGTATTTTTATGTGAACCAATCACAGTAGGAATAGGTTTGAACGATGTGAAGTCAGCCATGTCGCTTATGTGCCGACGTAGGAACATAAGACACGTCGGGCGCAAATCTCTTATTTTCCACCGTCGGAACATAGGACACGCAATGGGTTAATAAAGATTTAAAATATTGAAGTCGCTTAACTGGCCAATAACTGTACTGTTTCCCCTATATATTTGTAATACCATTTGGGTTCACGTATGTGTGCAGATAAATTTGTGAAATAAAAATAAAACATTTTCAGACTAAAATCAAAAGGGAACAAGAGTTTTCATCAAGTGTGTATCATTGCGAGCTAGGTGGATCATCATTGTAAATTAGTCGAGTTAAGTAGGCGATTATAATGTTTTAGTCAAAATATTTAAATTATTATTATCTTTAAGAAAACATTGAAATCACCTTCTCAACTAAAAAATAAGGCTCTTCACACCGCTAAACATATTTGTAACATCATTCTGGTTTAAAAAAATATATTTAATGATTAGTGGTGCGAGGACGCCTAGAAATAATAAACCCCCTTATTCATAAACGCTGCTTAAAATTAACTAGCGATTCTTTAACCATACATTTTTGAAAGGTCACTTAACTTTAATCATCGTTATGAATAAACACCAGTATTTACTGGGTTTATTCATAAACGATGTTTAAAGTTAAGTGCTGTGTTTATGAATAAGGAGGATAAAAAATATATAATAATGCGATTAAAAAGTTATGCTCACCTTTGACCAAGAGAAAAAAAACCGATAATCACTGGAATAGTAAAATTGATTAGTGGAGATATAGGTATTCAGGTAATGTTTTGAGTGTGCTATGTAGTAGCAGTCTTATACATAACTAGTAAACTACTTTATTTACACTGCCATTAAATTCTAATTGGCATTTTCAAACAACGCCATTGCTTCAATTTGATTGAAAAAAAAAGCATCTGGTAAAGAGGCTTTTTAGGATAGGTTTTATAATTAGAATCTCAACTCATTAAACAAATCTGCAATGTTGTTGAAGGATACAGTCTGTATACTAATCTCTTTTCTAGGCAGCAAAGTAAAAATAAAACACTACATCAATTTTTAACGTATATTAACTTAAACGCTCTCTTGAACGGGAGGTTCATAGCCTTCAGGGCGCTCCGACTTGTCGCCGGCTTCGCCCCTTTTGCCGCCACCACCCTCGCCGTGGAGCTCCATAAGCTTGGAAATCTCGAAACGCGGCCTCTTGAGAACCTTGACCTGAGATTAAATACTCTTTGGTTAGTCTGTGCTAAAGTTATTTATACTGGTAGTAGGGTGTTGGTGACTGTTTCAGATAGAAATCAAAAGGGAACAAGAGTTTTCATCAGGTATGTATCATTGCGAGCTAGGTGGATCATCATTGTAATTGCTTTTATCATTGGTTGGGTAGATAAGTCTTGTAAATCGCAAGTTACACGAGGCCTTTACAAATTAAAGTAAATTCAAGTTCAATGCATTTTTTTCTTTTTATTTCATTAAGAAAAGGACAAAAGATGTAAAGTTTAATCCTGTTAATGTCTAAATCCTAATTTAAAAAGATGTCTATTAAAAATGTGTCAATTGACGCGTCAGGCGCTGACTAATTTGATGGGCTTTTCTTAATGAAATAGAAAGAACAAATAGAGCCTCTGTTTACGCCAATTGTTTACTCCGACCTTTGGTAAGGATCGATTGTACAAAATTTTAGTATACTCAAAAAACATTGACAAATTTTAATGTTTTTGTCCCTAACTTTTGGTAGCTATGTTGTGTTGTTCACACTTTCTTTCCATTCTATTTTAAAAGTACTGACATAACTGATTGTCAGTCTTATACTACTTTGATTCTGTTTGTTTTAGCTTCAACCATAGACAATTCTATGCTTCAAGATTTTCATAAGGGAGCAAAATCTGTATTACAAACATATCAAACCCAACCAAAAAACAATGAAAGGCGTCCGAAAATATATTTATAAACATACCTTTCTAATGCAGACATCTCTAAGCGGGTAAATGCCGTGGCATGCCTTCTCGATGTCCTTAGCAATGGAATCTGGAATCAACTTGTTGACCACCTCGCGAAGTTCAGAGCTGGTGACGTCACGAGTGATGATCTCGCACATCTTCTTGCGGATGGCACGGACCTGGTGAAGATAAGGTGGGTTAGTCAATAAAACATTTAGGTGGAAAGCCCCTACAATGCAATTACAAAAATCCAACATCTAAAAAAAGAAACGTCACACACTGGCTTTTGTGTTGCAATGTGTAACTTGCTGTAGCACATGGGAACAGCTATTAAATCTGTAAAAATATCAGTGAAGTCAGGTTTCAGGGGGCTGTCAACAGTGTCAATCTGTAAACATTATTTAGAATGACAGCTCACTCCATGCTTGCTTCACCCAAGTTTTCACGATACGATACGGTTACAGCATCGTCGAAAGGTCGACAACATCAGAGTCGAGAAGCAGTAGGCCTAGTATGAGTTTTCAATACGAAACCCGTTCGATCGTATCGAGCGCGTTTGGCGCTCTCATTGGTTGAGAGTTCTTACGACCTTGAAGCGGGCCAATCGCTGAGTCACACGCGCTCGATACGATCGAACGAGTTTCGTATTGAAAACTCATACTAGGCCTACAGGCAAACTCAGACACGCGTGTACGTATTTCTTTTGATATTACAACATGCATCTGAAGAGTAGTTAAGAGGCGCAGTACAGACGATAATGCTAAATTTATCGGTAGTAGACCATAACATCCACTTCCGGCAGAAGTTACCACCCACAAGACAAATTCTTGCCACCAAGCGATTCCGGCATGAAGTCTGGTGAAGCCGTACGGAGGAAGGTTCTGAGCAGTTGTGTTGCAATGTGTGCCGGGTACAATGCTCCTAATGTTGTGTCGGGAGTTTGTTCGTGGAGGGTCTCCATAACAATCTCCTTCTAGCGCAACATCGTTGGTCGTGTTGCTGGGTTTCACATTGCACCTTGCTCAACTGCCGTCATCCTTCCTATTCACTCAGTTTTTAGGGTGAATACGTTCTTAATAAATTAGTGCGCGCTTTACCATCAACGATTGCATCACTGCTTACCCGGGATTGCGGTAAAGTGCTAGTTCATAATAAAAAAAAAATATCAAAGGTCACACACTGGAATACCAAAGGTATTCCAAATAAAAGTGACGGCTCATATTTTATTCACGATTACGATATTAGTGATGCTCATGGAGAAAGTTCTCCAGTTCGTTGATCTGTAGCTGAACCACAATCTTAAAGACCCAGCTTTCTGATACATGCGGTAACGTGCGTTTGGAGTACGCATGCGCGTCGACAGGCGCCTGCGCTTGCTTTAGCTGATTATAGGAAGTGTATACAAGACTGGTATCAGTCAATGGTAATACTATATTACACAAAACATATCTCGACCTTAGAAGCATTAGGAAGGCATTTCGTATAGAGAAAAAAATTCGTTGATTATTTCGACTTTGAAGCATTAGGTCGAATCTGTAGTCCGAACTACAGATTCGACCTAATGCTTCAAAGTCGAAATAATCAACGTATTTTTTTCTCTATACGAAATCTAAATATAGTTTGTTCAGAATAAGCAACTGAATCGATTTCAATCATTTTTACACCATGCTATACTTTTTCCCAAATACATTTAGAAATTGTTGCGGCGTGGTTACCGAGGGCACAACTCAGCTGACGCGCAAGACAGGGCCCCAGCGCCGCGCAGACGCGGCCGGCAATCGAGGCGTTGACTATATTTTTGTGGTCTTTCATACTATCTTTTTGAAATTTCACACAGATTCTTTGCTTAAAAATACTGGACTGCGTTTCGGATATCGCATATACAAAATCACGTTATACAGTATGTTAAGAAAACCCTGTCCGACCCATAAGGATAATAAAGGTTAGGTAAACAAATGACCAAATATAATATAAAATTTTACGTAATTATCATAGTAGCAATACAAATGAATTTTGAAATAATCTTTTTTTCCCGCGAATTTATTCCAACTTCCCCGAAATTTGGTAATTTTTAAAAAAGTGACAACCCCGGTATTGTTATGAGCGAATAGCGATACGACCACGTGCCGCGTGCCCTGCCGCCCGCCGCCCGCGGAAGGGTGAACGCACATTTATTAAGTTACCACTTTTTGCGAAATAATATTTATTTTTTAGGTGGTTTTTTTTTTAAGTTTAGTCCGGTTTTGTATCCATTAGTAGAATCAGTTATCGATACGTAACACCTTCACGGGTCGGATAGGGTTTTCTTAACATACTGTATGTATAAAAGTGTACATAATATAATTATGATGTAGGGGATGCAAGACAAGTAAAGCTAACACAAAAAATGTTGTCAGTAGGGTGTTTGTACCAAAACCACGAAAAGCCAACGGAAATCCGAGAGCCGCGATCGTGGTAATGAACGTGAATTTTTGATGTACGCAGCGGCGGGATGCAGTTATAAAGAGCAAGAATAATACCTAAGCTCTTTACAATGCAAAACTGCGATACGAATAGATTTTAAAAAAATGGCTCCAATTCCCTTGTTCACCAACGTAAACTTAAGTGCAATGTCTTTTTTTATTCTATTCTATTAAGAAAATGACAGAAAATAAATGGACGAGTCCCAAGAACAAGTCCTATCTACAAAATTGTCTAGTTGCAGTGCGAAGCAATAAAGTTACGCGAATCTATTAAGTTGCAAAAAATAAATAAAATTACTAGAAAATTATGGTGAAAGCAAATACCCTTTACCACTTTATTGCTTCGCACTGCAACAAGACAATATTGAAGATAGGACTTTGTTCTTGGGACCCGTCCAAATATTAGTTTAAATGTTGACACGCATTAAAACCTGAGCTTTAAATCTCGACCTTAGAAGCATTAGGTCGAGCTATCCATTCCGATCTAATGCTAAGGTCGAAAAATTATGTCTGTAGTAGTAACATTTTTAAAATCATGACCCTTAGCAGCCATGCCTCCCTTTATTCATAAAAAGCTTGCTTAAAGTTAAATAATAGCGAATGTTTAGCGTACATTTTTGACGTTATCATCATTAATGAATAAACCCCATTAAACACTATTTATCCATAAACGATGATTACAGTTAAGCGACGTGCAAACGTCAAAAATGTATGTTTAAACATTCGCTAATCACTAGTTAACTTTAAGCAACGTTTATGAATAAAGGGGGCTATTTTTGAGCATTGACGATAAGGAGTAAGAGGCTCTGTGCTGAATTTTTTTAACTACTTTTTATAGGTGGTTTATTTAACGAGTGATTGCATTTGTATTTTATTTAAGTATTAAAAATGGATGCTTCAGTGTGTTAGTTACATGAATGGAGCTTCCAGGAAGCTTCTCAAACAATTGTTTTGAATGCTCAACGCAGCATGTCTGCTAAGACTAAGCAACAGAGGTTAACCAAAAATGCTTAGCCAGCATAAATAGCTTAAATACAGGAGCGATACTCGTGAGTTTAAGAATATCCATGGTCTCAATGTGACAAAAAATCCTTTAATTTCCTTACATTTTGACTACATTTCGGAGATATTTTTGTAGCCCAGACTGGAACTAAACTTTCCTTCAAAATTTTTCTAAATTTATTTTTCAAATAAGAGTATAGACCCCTCTCTGTTCTACAAAATAGTCTTCATTTTTGACATTACTCCATAGAATTCGTCCTACAATAAATTTTTCAAGGTCATGCTATGCATGCAGCAAGCAAGAAACATTAATAGAAGAATATTCTGCAGCTGGTATTTAAATAATGATGCCTACCTGGGTGTGCTGGGCATAGCAAGTCTTGCGCTGGCTCAGCGAGTCCTTGTTGGTGAATCCAATGCAGAACACACGGAGCAGGTAGCCATCAGTGGTCTTCACATCGATGTTGGCTTCAACGAGGGTCTGCCATTTCTTGACCATCCATCTGTTGAGATAGAATGGATTGTTAACGGATTGTTCTGTTTTATAACATCATTACTTGTATTCAAATTTCTGAGATTCAAGAGGTGTTTTGGTGAATTGTTATAGATAAAACAAGTTTTTTTAATAACATTGAAAATAATATTCAGACATGGAGACAATCTAAGGTGTACACAAAACTTCTAAAATTGATTTGCTTGTAGCAACGACACAAGGTACCAGAGTATAAGAATACAGAGGTGTTTCAGTGCGGTAGCATATACTTTCTGCAGACAAAAACGATATGAAGACCATATGGTGTTCCTTCATATAGCTGGACTGCAAAATACAAATTTATTTGTATTCAAATAAAACTTTTTAGTAAAATTCTTATAAATAAAATAATAACTGCTATGTGGGAGTATGATGTACAAGGTATAAAGTTCACTCATCCTCCATAGAAAAGGGTGGATTCTCCAATGTTGCTATCTCGGTGTTGCATCTGGCGAGCACATGTCCAACGGTCAATGTTGGGAAGTTGTATACAGTATGTTAAGAAAACCCTGTCCGACCCGTGAAGGTGTTGTTAGGTATCGATAACTGATTCTACTAATGGATACAAAACCGGGCTAAACTTAAAAAAAAGTCCCCTTAAAAAATAAATATTATTTCGCAAAAAGAGGTAACTTAATAAACGTGTGTAAGCGCCCTTCCGCGTGCGGCGGGCGGCAGGGCACGCGGCACGTGGTCGCATCGCTATTCGCTCATAATAATACCGGTGTTGTCACTTTTTTTAAAATTACCAAATTTCGGGGAAGTTGGAATTAATTCGCGGGAAAAAGGATTATTTCAAAATTCATTTGTATTGGTACTATGATGATTACGTAAGATTTTATATTATATTTGGTCATGTGTTTACCTAACCTTTATTATCCTTATGGGTCGGACAGGGTTTTCTTAACATACTGTATATGCTAGTTGCAGGATAAATTCTGCGAGATGTAGAATCCATGTGATGTTAGGAAGATGCATTGTCCGCATATGACATTTGTAGGTACCGCTACACTGCCAAAATGTCATTCTATTTTTTTTTCTATGCCTAACCCTTGGAAGAATATCTATAACATATAATAGACAATAAAGACTGAGTCTAAAAAAATCTGTTATTTACTTAAAACATTGCTAAATTAAAGACTGTCTTTACCATGTCAACAGAATATCACTTGTAGGTTAACAAGTCACATGGTTTTTTATTTACCTGTTAACTATCTACTCAATACATTATAGTATTTTTTGTGTCAAATTATCTGGCTGTTTATCTGACATATACATATTATTACATACAAACACAAATTTAATGACAAAATCAAATACAAATCACCCCTTAGATAACAACACTGCGTAGGTCATTTAACAAATTTACATTATACAAAATGACATGCAGTGTTGTTAGCTAAGAGGGACGAAAATACGTTACATTAATATTGAAATACCGCCTTTCTATCTATTGAATAAGTTCGTAGTGATTCTGATAACAAACAAATATATCAATTACAGACATCTGAAAGTAACATCTTTATTAAAGATTTTAGTCTGAAAATTAAAAAATAATTATAAATAGTACAAACCTGAGCTTGTCAGTGGTGAGGTCCATACCATGGAAATTGCAGAGCACATTGCGACCCTGAACATCTTCAGCGATCAGACGGAACTTACGGAAAGACCTGATGAAAACATTTGTATCAGTTTAGTGTGCTGTTTACATGCACACTATAATTTTTTGTATGTATCTTATGGAAATGTGACAAAAATTTGTAGCAACGACACAAGGAACCAAGGTACATAAAATACAGAGGCGTTTCAGTGCGGTAGCATATACTTTCTGCAGACAAAAACGATATGAAGACCATATGGTTTTCCTTCATATAGCTGGACTGCAATAAACTTTCATAATCAAACAAGTTTCCGAATGACCTTAAGGAAAAAATTGGTGACTGGTCATTTGACTAGTTAATTCACTCACTGACAACTGCTAATGTGTGCATTACGCAAAATAGCATGTGGGATACAACTGAATTCCACATATTGTTTATATCTCAGAATTTTTTGTTAAATACAAAAGCATTCAAGGACCAATAACTTGGGTCTGGCTTTGGTTGAATTAATTTAAGAAATTCTTTTGTTTCAGTCATGTTTTTGAAGTTGACAGGGACGGAATGTTTTTTTTAATAAATGTTTAACAACAAATGCTAGACCCGTATTACAGGACTTAAGACACTTGAGACTTGTTACAAAAACTCAATACAACCAATCAAATGGGTTTAAAATAACTTTAACAACAATAATGTGACATTCTGAGATACACATACAAATGATTTGATACACATATTTTTTGTTTGTGGTGCAGGAATGCCTAATAACCATTCAGAAATCAAGAATTTTACCTCTATAGTAAAATAACAAAGCACATACCTTTCAGCATCAGTATCAGCTTGAAGATCGGCCAGCGATACTTCAAATACACGGCCCTTCAAACCTTCGGAGGCGATTTTGGTACCCTAAAACAAGATTAAACATGTTTTTAGTAAAATATTGACTTACCTTTGTTATTAGAGTATTTTTTAAACGATTTCAGAAGTAAATCAAAAGGGAACAAAAGTTTTCATCAGATATTTATCATTGCGAGCTAGGTGGTTCATCATTTAGGTGTAAAATATATCAGCATAGACAATGCAAACTTTTTGATACACAAACTATTGTTTTTGCAGCTTTACAATTTTAATTTTTTTATTAATTATTTATGTGCCCATAGGTTTTTGAACAAAGTTTGCAGTGCATATTTTACTGTTAAAAGTTCATGATTTGGCCATCTGACTGGCTACAAGTATTCTCTAAAGGGTTTTTAACTTTTGCTAAACAAAAGAAGCAATAATAATTGTGGAATAAACTACTGGAGTCATCTGAGAATAAAGCTTTCTTATTCTTAGGACTCATTGAAATTAAATAATTTTAAACTACCACATGTTTATTACTAAAAATAATAACAATAACTATTATATGTATGCATGCATACTATTTTGTAAAGACAAACGAATGACTTCAGTTACGTTAAGGATTTTGTGTATTTTGACAGTCGGGTTAAAATCACCTGGAATTTATGTTATGTCAATGCCAGTCCTCTGAACTACATAAAAATAATTTTAAACATGCACGTGGTATTTAATCGACATATTGCGGGAAGAGTATAGCAAAAGAATTCTCTTTTTACCGCCAAATTAAGCGCGAGAGTTTGATTCCGATTTGCCGGTAGCAGCCAGGCCAAGACATGAACTTTAACAGTTTAGGTCAGAGGTTACAAAGAGTTCACATACCTGAGTACGGTTGACAAGGGTGGTTCCCACTTGCCTCTTGGTGAACATGGACGGTGCCTTGACATCGTACCAGTCTTTACGGGTGAAGGGATCGACACTGAAAACGTATATGTAATTTAACATAACCCCAAAATTATAACCAAAAAAACTCACCACATGTATAGAAATATATATTACTGCATGCCATTTTCTTTATATCACGAAAATTAACGATAGCAAAACACTGGAACAAGCAAATCACTGATAAAACTAAGTTGCATTGAGAAAACATTTTGACACGAGACATAGAACTTCTATCCGAAAATATTCGCGACATCACATCTATCACAATTTTAGTCTAAAGTTTAACCGAAAGATTGATAGATTATTTAATAGATTTGAGGTTTATTGGAGACTTACATCTTCTTCTTAACACCCTTTTTACCGCCTTTCGAGAGGCCTTTATTTTTACCAACCGCCATGTTCAACAACTAACTTTAGAAAGACTTTAATTTGTTTATGGATGCGAGTAGACTTGCAATATCCATCGACAACATAGTTTTTTTTTATAAGGTTCGTAGTGGATTATACGGTTCTCCTTAAAACAAATAGATAGTCGATTTTGAAGACTATTTTTCATATTCGATGAAGTTTAAAAAAACAATAAAATTAATGTTTACTATAATAAGAATATCACCTTTTGAGAATTTTTAACGATTTCAAAAAGGAGGAGGTTGCTCAATTCGACCGTGTATATGCTTTGACATATTTTCGCGGATAACTTCGTCGTATATGAACCGATTTTAATTAAATGCAAGTGGGAGCAGCAGACGCCAACCTTAAAAATCTCGCAGAACATGTATGGGTCCCAAGTCCTGACCTGCCTCCCACTTGTCCTGACTCCAGTCTTCAAAGGCAAGAGCTCGGTACAAGAGTGTGGTACCCATCGCGGTATAAAAGGCATGTTTCACACCATGAAAATCTTTGAGAGGATTATAGTATAGACTCCCGGATCCGACAGGAGTGTGCTGTCTTGGGAGTGTCAATATGGGTTTCGTCCAGGGTACGGAACCATGGATACTACCTTCGCTCTAAGGATCGTCATGGAGAGATACAGATCGAAAAACACGCCTTTGCATTTATGCTCTTTCTTAATGTGCAAAAGGCCTTCGACTGTGTCTCTCGGGGGGTGATCTGGTGGACACTGAGGTCCAAAGGGGTACCAGAAGCCTTTGATGACATAATTCGAGACATGTACCTACCTCAATTCCAATTCCGTTGTTAGGACCGATGTTGGTGACACTAAACCCTTCCCCATCAAGGTCGGAGTCCACCAAGGTTCCGTCCTTAGACGGTTTCTGTACAGCGTGATATTAGACGTCTTGTCGGCGTTGGTCGGCATGTGAATGTGTGGAAAGACTCGCTAGAGAACGGAGGACTGAAACTCAATGTGGCGAAGACTCTGTATATAGCAAGCAACACGACGGACCACACTTCTGTGCGCATAGGCGGAGACATGGTTGAGTGCACAGACCAGTTCAAATACTTGGTGTCTGTGCTCCATACGTCCAGCGACATTGATTGCGATGTCAGGGCACGTATTTCCGCAGCTTGTCAGGTGTAATTTGTAACCCCAAAATGCCGGTTAAGCTAGTAAGGGGCAGGTCTATAAGACCATCATTACATCTGTTCTCCTGTATGGCAGTGAGGCGTGGCCTGCGCTTGAGCGGTCTAGGTCCTGCGTTGGTACGGTCACGTCTTACGAAAATGTTGTGTGTTACTGTAATGTTACTTGGGTCACAAATGTCTTGCCATGGCGCCTCTGCCGGGCCGGAACAAGCGGGTTAGACCAAAAAAGTGCTGGGTTGACGTTGTAAGAGATGACATGCGTGCCAAAAATCTCACACCACAAGAAAGCGGACGTATATGTACGGACGATAGCAAGTTAAGCTACCCAAAATTGTCAAATATTCCTATTCAACCTTCAACCTTGAGCCTTAATACTTTAGTCATAAAGTTGAAACTCTGATAAAGAAATTTGTATTAGCTTGATATGCTGTCGTCAATACATGGCCCCGATTCCCGTTCCCGATGTTGGTTAACTGACTATAATTATGTTTAAGTTCAGTGCAACTTTTTCTTCTCTTCAATTAAGAAAAAGACAGGCGATAAAATGTTAGTTTAGTCCTGTCAAATTAAGATAATCCATAGACAGATTAGAGGCAATTGGACACTAGTATTTTGAGACAAAAATACATCTGTTCTCATTCTCAAAATACATCAGTTGATGACTTATTTGACAGGACTAAACTAATATTTATCTTAATTAGGGTCAGGGACCATTCTGTGAATGTGGTCTTGAAGAGGGATCTCTAGAACATTTTTTTTTTCTGTCCTAATCTATCCCATCCTCTATATGATCTGCTTCCTAAACATATTCCCTCGTCCTGTCAACCTGCCTTTCCTTTTAACTTTCTAATCTTATAAAAGTGTATTTCCCTTAACAAAATCAAAATTTAATCTTTTCCAACCCTTATATATATCTATACTAATATTTGTGCCGTCTTGTGTTTGTTTTAGCCCAAAGAAGAACCCTCGCTAATACTACAAGTGTATTTTAGATTTAGCCTAGACTCTGAATTAATGATGCGCATAGAACCCGCTATAGATAAACCCGCATTGAGCAAGCGTGGTGATTACGCTCAATCCCCCGCATTGAACAAGCGTGGTGATTACGCTTAATCCTTCTCTGTATGAGAGGAGACCTGTGCCCAGCAATAGGATGATAAATAGGTTGATGATTATAATAGCTAATCTAGGTAAGGGTATAATTCTATTATACTTAAAAAATTCTCCTGTCACAGTGTTTGTTTTATTTTGTAATTTATAAACTAGCGCCTGATGGTAAGCTGTGATGCAATCGTTGATGTTAAAACTCTCCTCACAGTATTTTCCTCATTCCTCCGTAACACATACCATGACAACTTATATCCAAACAAATTTTATTGTAAAGCGCGCTAGTTTTGTTAAGAGCATATTAGCCTTGAAACTCTTCCCAAACCGCTGAACTGATTTTAATGAAATTTCGTATAATTATGCATTCGTTACACCTGAAAAAAGGTTTTTATCTATTTTCTATCGCATTAGTACTAGGTACTTACGCGGATGAAACCGTAGAGAGTAGCTAGTACAATAGGAATATATCCAAGTTAGGAAAATCACAAAATAATTAGTGCATCTTATAGATAATAAAAAAATTAAACACCTATTTTCTATTTTGTCGAAATTACCAAAAAACCACTGAGATATATAGCGTATTAAAGTTACGGAGTGGGGCTAATTACGCCGTGGTATATTTTGTACCACGGCGTGACGTCATGCGACATTTCAAATCAATATATCTTCCTAAGTATTTCAATGATAAATATACCCCCAACATTTGTGTTTATTGTTCGTCTCGGATTCGAAAGGCCTGCGGTTTCACCCGCATATCATTTCGGTCCTGTGGGATTATCGCGTTAAAAAAAGTCCTTGTTATAAACTGTCTGTGTGCCTTTCATCCAAATGTGTTCAGTAATTATTGCTTAAAAGAGTACATACATAAATCCTCACAGTCTTTGGAAATTTTAATATTAGTAGCGTAGGCTTAGTAGGATATAGAGACAGGTCAGGTTGGGTCAGGTTCTTAATATTCTAGGGTCGCTTTAGAAGTGATTTAGTGACATTCATTCAATCATTTGAATTACCCATTGATCATTCACGTCAGCATCAAGAAACTTATATTATATCTACAGTGGAATGTAGACTATCGATCAAAATGCGGTCCGAGGGAGATAGCTTCACAGTAGCTCTCTGTCCTTGTTGTGTAGTGCGACTATTAAAATGGGGGCATTATAAGGAATGTACGTAAAACATTTTTTTTTTTTTACTTTTATTACCCGAGTTTTTTTGGATGCGAACTTTTTAATTTTATTATTCTAGAAATTGATAAATATATTTAAGATGTACTTTTTCTATCATCATAAATCTGTGGTTTTTGAATACTGGAAATATGTTATATTTTTAAATTGTTTTCATACATTAATTAGTACAGGTTCAGAAACGGCAGATTGGATCACAATATTGCTTAGGACAGTAACTTTTTTCTGGTGGTTTATCCTGAAATAAAAAAAAAATGAAATTTTTTAGTTATAATATATCGACGCTGGAAAGCGATTTCGTCGTATCTGGAAAAAGGCGATTTTGTTTTTTTGTATAAATGGATTCAGAAAAAAGTTTAGAAAAAATCAATGTCGTGTCATAAAAAAGAAACTTCGTAGGAATACGTTGATCAGACCGTCCGACGCAGTATTATTATTATATATGTCGGAGACAGCGACGGCAGAGCGGTAGGGTCGACAGCCTCTTGGTGTGGTGGTACAAGTTCCATTTCGTAGGTGAGTTTTTAATTGAAACACAACGTGTAGATATACCCTCCAATCTTCATAATAACAATTTGAATAGGCAAACCGACAGTTTCGGTTCGGAGGAGTGCCTTGGTCCGCGTCTCGATGCAAAGTCCCCGTTCGACGAACCCCACTTTCCAAAGCGACTCTGTCCATGTGACGTCATCACAAAATAACGTCACAAGCGTTCGCCCCTCTACTACGTAAATCAAATCAGCAACTTCTATTAAAATTAATCGACGATCTCCGACACGGCCAGCCTGACGAGTTGCACGTCCTCGTGCATCTTCATCATCATTATCCCAGCGCCAATCCCAGTCGCATCCGAAGCTCCCTCAGCCTCGGAGTCCGGGATCCAGTCCACCAGGCCAACCGCCGATTGCAGCCAAACCTCGACACTTCCGGTTGCACGTCCTAGTGCATGTCTGTAACAAATTTAAAAAAAAAAAACACAGAACACAGACTTTGAATCATTTTTGAGAACTCGGCCAACCTGACCGTCACACGGCACGTTTAATTACAATGACTATAAGAAAACCAAACTTAATTATTTTAACAACTTAAACACAAAAGCTTCCTTCAAGCCTCATAATTATCAAATTTCAAAAAGAAAACAAAAGGTTCCTCCAAGCCTCATAATTATCAAATCAAAATCATAATCATCAAAAAGAAAACACATCATCGCCGGCTACCACAGTAGCTAGTGACAACTCATAGTTGACACCCATATCGTCATCACCTCTTGTGATACGACCAACTTTAGAGTCCACGACTCCCAGGTTAACAGATGGCCGTACAACTAACAGTCTCCTCCGAGACCCAGGTCCCCGCCACATCACTAGCTGCCCATCGCCCCCTGAACAACTCCTCACTGAGTTGCAGTTACGACTACAGACTAGTGCATGCAGTGCGACCATATCTACCAGAGTCCCCGCCACATCACTAGCTGCCCATCGCGCCCTGAACAACCCCTCACTGGGTTGCAGTTACGACTACAGACTAGTGCGTGCAGCGCGACCACATAGCCATGATACGTGTTCTATTTGCTGGCGGAGGCACCCTCCTCACCATCTTCTACATTTTGAAAATCTAACTCAGCAGACATTACTTGGAAAAATCTTTCGTACCTATGCGATCGTGGGGTACTTATAAGTTCAGTTTCCAATCAACGATTTCAATGGGTAACGATCGCCATTATCGCCATCAAACAACTCACCAATATTGTATTTCATTACTTTAGCTCACTTCTATCAAATTTGTAGTTTTTGTAAATAGCACTCATTTCTATGTTCGTTACCGCTTGTTCTCTTGAGAAGATTTAATAGTCTAGCCACACATACTATCAGAAGCTCAAGTGAGCTCGTAACTATAGGCCACAGTGAACTTTAGTTTTGAATTAAAGACAAACCAGACATCATAATTTTAAAACCCTGATTTAAAATTTCTCAGCCCATTATAACAAACAATAATCGGGTAGTACAAGAAATAAAATTTTCAAAAATGACTCTTATTATCGTGTCGCAAAGAAATGGTTCAGTACACAACGCTGGTACTACCCATACCCTGTACACGTACTATCGCGTGTGTGCGTTTACCAATGAAATTACAGATAGCTTGACAAGAGAACATTCGGCCACGGAATCAAAATAAAAATAGTACGACTCACCGGATTATGGCAATTTCCCGCAAACACCTGCCACTTGGCAGTCGTCAACCGTTGCACACCAGACATCTCTGAGCTCTCATAAAACCCCATTACGTTACCACCAACATTTTGGGCATTTTGAAACCTTCTCATCGCCTGCAGAGTAGATGCTGTCCTGATATCTTCTCATCGCCTGCAGAGTAGAGGCTCAAGTCTTGAAACCTTCGCACGCAGCTCCAGCTGCGCCGCACGCAGCTCCAGCTATGCCGCACGCAGCTCCAGCGGCGCCACACGATGCTATTCACCAAGCAGCTAGAAGCGCGCTCCGCAAGTACACCTTGCGCGCTCCGCAAGCGCACCTAGTGCGCTCCGCAAGCGCACCTCGCTCGCCAAGCATCAGCCAGCACTGTCGCGCGCCAAGCATCAGCAAGCACTGTCGCACGCCAAGGATCAGCCAGCACTGTCGCACGCCAAGGATCAGCCAGCACTGTCGCGCACCAAGGATCAGCCAGCACTGTCGCACGCCAAGCATCAGGGAAGCACTGTCGCGCGCCAAGCATCAGCCAGCACTGTCGCGCGCCAAGCATCAGCCAGCACTGTCGCGCGCCAAGCATCAGCCAGCACTGTCGCGACAGCGCCGCGTCCAGCCGCACGTGCACGCCTGCAGCGGACTCCTGCAGCGCACTATCACGCGGAGCGATCTCTGCGCCAGCAATTGAGCGCACCTCGTAACTTCACGTTCACTTCCAGCCTCACGTTATTCTGTTCCTTGATTTATAACGAGATTGTGAGCAGTGTAGTTCTTTATCCCACTTCTGATGTCGGAGACAGCGACGGCAGAGCGGTAGGGTCGACAGCCTCTTGGTGTGGTGGTACAAGTTCCATTTCGTAGGTGAGTTTTTAATTGAAACACAACGTGTAGATATACCCTCCAATCTTCATAATAACAATTTGAATAGGCAAACCGACAGTTTCGGTTCGGAGGAGTGCCTTGGTCCGCGTCTCGATGCAAAGTCCCCGTTCGACGAACCCCACTTTCCAAAGCGACTCTGTCCATGTGACGTCATCACAAAATAACGTCACAAGCGTTCGCCCCTCTACTACGTAAATCAAATCAGCAACTTCTATTAAAATTAATCGACGATCTCCGACATATATATTTCTGAATTTAATTATGCAATAAAACAAAATTGCCTTTTTTCGAACCTGAAATATATTTTATACGGGTATCACTTAGAAAGAGACAGAGGGCTACTAGGACGCTTGCTCCTTCGCATCACGTGCTCTTCAAATAATGTTTCATTTTCGATCGACCTCATTGCTCTTGCTATAGAGTCTTCTTTTATTTAAGAGACTTTTGCAAGTACTCATTCCACTCTATATATAAGTTCTTTTGTCGGCATTGACTGCGTTGAATGAATGTAACAGTAAGTTGTCAGCTTGTCATTGTCTTGTCAATTGTTGAATTCATTCAATTCAATTAATCCAGTGTTGCCGTTTTAGCGACTTTGTCGCTAGATCTGGCGGATTTTGGATGTGCTTAGCGACTTTTTTTATCATACTAGCGACTACAATAAATTTAGCGACTTCTAGTGACTTTTTGTATGCAACGTTGATTAACACCAATTCCCAGTAGTGGTAATGAAATTAGAAGAAAACATAGACATATCTTAGTTTAAATTTAACTGTGGTTACTAGCAACACTACGAATACTGCTATTGGATTTTCTGGAAATCCCCTCCCAGAATGACGTTGAATCTTTAAGTTCATCACTGTTTACTATTTCTTTCTTCTTCATTTCATTCATTCATTAACAACGTTCATAGAAAGAAGGGAATAATCAGGTTTTACTTTTTCACAGAATAAACTTGTTTGTATGTGAAAGGACGAATAGTGGCTTGTTCAATTGTCGTATCAAAATGACGCAATAAATACCGAAATTTTTTGCTTGTTTAAACCTATTGATTTGATTACTATGATTAAATACTTTATAATACAAATTTCCTTTTATTTACATCATATTTTGTAACCATGAAATATTTGGAAATATTTAGCGACTTCTAGCGGATTTTTTATTCGTCTTTTTTTCAAAATCTAGGGACTTTTGCTTCGAGGTCTAGGGACTTTTTATTTTCCTAAACGGCAACACTGAATTAATCAACCGCGGCGCTAGAAAGTTGTCGCATCGCGCTTATATTTATTTTTTTTATAAAAAAGTGATATGTTGTGAAACCGCGTCGCCTTTATCTCTTTAGTGACGATTAAATTAGTCCACAGTGTGAAGTTTAGCTAGTGTTTTAGAAATACCATTTTTTTAAGTGTTACAAACATGGGTGCTAAGGTTTCCAGAACAGATTTTGAGTGGGTTTACACGGAGGAGCCTCATGCAAGTCGCCGGAAAATAATCCTAGGTACGTTATTACGTCACGTATCATATATAGCAACCAATTGACCGCACGTACAGTAATACTAATGGCTCACTAGATTTTAGCTGGAGCGAATTTTGTTCCTCTTGGTCTAATTCACGGCAAAAAAGAAAGGTCATAGTCTCTGCTCCGCTGTCATTAAGTTTCGGTTGACGACAGATATTAATTATATTTTGCGCTCCTATTTTTTTGTGTCTGAAAAAATGTAGATAATAGTAAACCATGCATTTAACCAGTAACTGACCATAGCTGCATAGATGTCTACGAAACTCCGCCCTTTCCATTTTAAATAAGCCATAAAAATAAATGATGAGCAATACTAACATTTATGTTGTTTCCTGTATTTTGAAGGCATAAATGCAATTGTAATAAACAAATCTGGGGAAGTTTATTTTTTGATTGAGTGTGACCCTTTACTCTGAACTTTGTGGAAAAGCAAAGAGTATAAAAATACATAATATAGAAAACGTAAGACTGTGACAATGAGTGATTATAAAACTATTTTTTTCAATTCATTTAAATAAAACCTTGCTTGTAATATTCCAGTTGAAAACTAGACAATTGATTTGTAGTATTTATATCACTATTTTTTTTTTAAATTCTATTAAATTATGCCTGAGGTAACTAATGAGTCAATATATAATAAGATGGAAAATAATTATCATAAAACTCCTATAAAGTTATAACAGGTTGATTTTGGTGAATCAACAATGGTAGTTTTTCTGTATAAGCTATTAATTTATATAGATAATTATACAATTTAATTAAATAAAATTATTATAATAAATGTTAAATACCTATTGCATGTCACTGTATACTTAAAAATAATTAATTCAATGTTTACATAAAATTAAAGATATGTATTTAATATTTGGGGAACATGAAGACTGGTGTCTGAAATTGTCTTATGAAGAAAAAACTACAGAGATTGTGTGGATCCGTCCAATTGGTTTGCCAATAACTGAACTTAAGGAGCCAAATAATTTAATAAACTATACCAAAGAGCACATTTGACCAGGTCATGTAAACTATTCAAACTGCCAGACAATGAATAAAACACTAGCCCCCACCTAGTCTTCACATTCACAATAATGAAAATAATATGATACTTTATATAGTACATGTTTTGTCATTGTATATCAAATATTATGATCTTCATCATCATCATCATCAGCATTTCAGCTGAAAGACGTCCACTGCTGGACATAGGCCCCCCCAAGGATATTATCTTACTAAGAATATAATAAATGTGAAAATTTGTGAGCATTTCGCGCATCTAGTAATATATTAGCACATCTGCAAAAAATGAGAAACTGAGGTTATTACATATGCTAATATTTATTAGCATCTATGCTCGTACCTAGAACCCTTTGAACACTGTATTTGGCTACTAGTATAGTAATGAATCTGTAAGAAAACATAATATTAACTCACTAGCGGCCGCCAGCGACTTCGTTCGTCTGGTTTAGTTATGCTCCGCTCCTATTGATCACAGCATGATGTTATATAGCCTAAAGCCTTCCTGGATTAATGGGCTATCCAACGCGAAAAGAATTTTTCAAATCGGACAAGTAGTTCCTGAGATTAGCACGTTTAAACAAACAAGCTTTATATATTAGTATCTATAGATTAATAAATTTCAAACATTTCTCTTCATTTCTCATCATTTTTATTTTTCTCTTATAATACAGAGAGACAAGGTTTTCATTGTCGAGAGACAGATTTAAACAAATAAATATTTTTATATGCATCTTGACTCAAGTTCCTGTGCCCCTTAGATGGGGCAGAAGGCATTTGGCAAACCATTCGGTCTTGAGCTTCAAGTTTTATTTCACTCTTTTTATGTATATACAAGGTGAAGGAAACATCTTAAGGAAACTTGAGTGTGGTGATTACACTCAATCCTTCTCTGTATGAGAGAAGACCTGTGCCCAGCAGTGGGACGATGAAAAAGGTTGATGATGATGTGTATAGAGATGAATATTATAAATGTATTGAGAAGGCACAATTGTTAGACTAAGCTAAAGTTTTACTTACATAATATGGATAATAAATCTGAAATTAAATTTTAATTGCTTTTGTAAAACAAAAATTGTCTAAATATTGGCAGCATTTACACACAAGAAAACTAAAGTATTATTAAGAAATGCAGCCCCATGCCTAATTACACAATAAATTAGGCACGGGCTAAGTGCAATAATTTGCATGTACATGATAGCTCATCAGCTCGTATGATTTACATACTATGTCTTTGTGGGTGGTTACAACTCTAGATTAGATATATCTGTATGTGTATATATGTAAGGCCTATTCGATTGTTTCCAATTCACGTTATGTCTAGTTAAACAAATATCATCTTTATTCTTGTACTAAATAAATAGATTTCAAAGTGACCAGGTCTATTGAAAATATGTATTTCATAATGTAGTGTAAATCGAATTTTATTGTATATGACTTCTATAAACTCATTCATATTTATTTATTTAAAGCACAGCCAAATCACATACATTAAACTTATGCTAGAATAATGTTAATAACAAACCCCCTTATTCATAAAAACTGCTTAAAGTTAACGAGTGTTTAGCGATTCTTTAACCATACATTTTTGACCTTTTAACGTCACTTAAATTAAATCATTCTTTATGAATAAACACCACAGTGTTTAAGGGGTTTATTCATAATCGATTTTTAAAGTTAATAGACCTGCAAGCGTCTAAAATGTATGTTTAAAAAATCGCTAATCACTAGTTAACTTTAAGCAGCGTTTATGAATAAGGGGGTAAAAGGCTAATGAACATGACAATTACGGCGTACATAGCATTTATTTATATATCTTTCTGCCTTAAAAAATATATTACGCTAAACTAAAACTCATACAAACAAGACAGACTAAATTACTAGAAAGAAAAAAGAAATATTTCCGCACCAACAAAACGCACATTAATAGTAAATACTATAAAATAATAAAAAAAGACATAAAAAAAATAATACATAGAAATAATACATAGGTTAACCAAAACTCTCGTACTGGAACATAAAAACTTATGAACAAAATTGATTTGATATCATTTATTATGTATTACATGTAATGTACCTACTAATAATTTATTTATATGTTTGGCAAACACAATTTTTTTTTTTTTAATAATTATAAACTAGCGCTTGACCGCAATCTCGCCTGATGGTAAGCAGTGATGCGATCGTTGATGGTAAAGCGCGCTAGTTTATTAAGAGCTTATTCACTCAGTAAAACGGAGCGAATAGGAAGGAAGACGGCAGTTGAGCGAGGTGATGCAATGTTAAACCCAACAACACGACCAACGATGCTGCGCCAAATGGAGATTGTTCTGAAGACCCTCCACGATCAAACTTCCAACACATCAACATTAGGCGCATCGTACCCGGCACACATCGCAACACAACTGCTCCAACCCGTCCTCCGGACGGCTTCAGCAGACATCATGCCGAAACACGACAAATCGCTTGGCGGCAAGGCTTTGTCTGGTGGGTGATAACTTCTTCCGGCGGCCGATGTTATGGCCTACCACCAAGAAAAAGAAGTTCTGTCCGTTATGCCGTGATTTCTCACAACTACGCAAGAATGACCCTGAAGGTTGCTATAAACGCGAAAGTGAGTTTGTTTGTGACGCTTTCACACTAAAACGCTAAATTACATGACTTAGTCCCCCATCACTGTTCCATCCTTGCACGAGGCGTCGTACGGCGAATATCCACCCTTACGTTGTTGACACCACTACGATCCAGACGAAGCATTTCGCCTCGTCTTTTATACCGCGTACATCGAGGGACTGAAACAAATTGTCAGCGGCGATGTTTCCGTCGGACTACAATTTAAGTGTGTTCAAGGCTAGAGTTAATAGGCTCTTAATAAACTAGCGCGCTTCACCGTCAACGATTGCATCACTGCTTACCATCAGGCGGGGTTGCGGTCAAGCACTAGTTTATAAAGAAACGAATTTGTTATGGATGTAGTTTACGAACAGGATTACAGAATCCCGATATCCACATGAAATCGTAATATACAGGGTGTATCTGACATCGTAACGCAAACTACGCGAAAAGGCTAGACCACATGCCACTAATAAAATTATGATAGTCATTTATGTCGTTAATGAACGGTTACAAAATTCACAGTGTTTAAAAAAATTGTCGGCTGGGTCTTTGAACGTTGCAAGCGTGCCGCCGTGCAGGTTTGTAGGTATGACGTTGATCCCTGATGTGAACTCTATTAAATCAGCTAATAAGATAGTTTTTCGAGTTTTCTTTTCATTGCGCTTTTTTGTGTAATTAGCGAATTATGTAATTAATTTTTACTTTAAAATCTTAATGGGTTATAAAAGTATAGCAATTATGAACGGTCTAAAGTGAAAAAAACTACATATATATATATATATATATATATATATAAATATATATAAACACCTCTTTGGGCACTTAGTTGATCCAGCCACGATGCCGTTCATTATAGACTCCACCTTTAGCACGGAATAACTTTACTCCAGTTGCATATTTCTTGGGGGGAGTGGCAACGTCGTATTCTATTTAGGAATGTGGCCAAATATATTCGTCAATTAGGACATATACTCGACAAAAAATTTTCAGCAATTTCATGCATTAGTGGATCCGTAACGGCTATATTTTTTGAACCCACCAGGACTTTTTAGCTCTGAATATATTTCAAAAATCAATAACTTGTGTTGATCCATTTATATACTCGCACTTCCAGTAATACTTCTTTTGATCCGATACCTATACCGTAACGGTTGATCAATTATGAATTTATTAAACCTAATCTAGAAATTTTATATTCGCAATGCTCCATACATTGTAAGATCTATATATATTTGTTAACATTTCATGCATTAGTGGATCCATAACGTCAATTTTTTTTAAATGCTCGAAGACTTTTTGGCTCAAAATATATTCCAAAAATCATATACTTTGTTGATCCATTTAGCTACTCATACTTCGTAATACTTATTTTGATCTGAATAGGTAATTATTTTTAGTATGAATTGTTATTAATATTTAAAGAGGTTGAATTTTATGTCTAGGGTTTTTATACTTTATTTCTAATTTACCATTAATTTTAAGTTTTTAAACTCTATTCATCGAAACCAATCTAATGGGTCTAAACATGATATCGCCGCTGTATGTTTTGTGCCGAAAATATTGTGTGGACGGCCCCTGTAACATTCAATGCAATTGACACTGCTTGTATAGACTCCTTTGGTATTTGTATGCGAATACATATTATTATTAAATTTTAATGTTAATTTTTAAGGGTTGAAGTTTCCGTAGCTGTTTTTTTAGGAATTAATCATCTGATTAATTCCTAAACAAACCGATCCTGAATGATTCCTGATCTAGGAAGAAAAATTCTTTATTCCGCCCAAACAGAACGCACATTATAATAATAATACACTAAAACAATAATAAACACATAATGAAGAAAAAGAAAAAAAAAGGCAAAGAAATATAATTTACTAAAAAGCCTAGTACTCAAAATAAAACAATGTTATCTTGATGTCATAACCCGTGTCTGGAGTTTTGGCGGGAAAGTTAAGCCGAGTGTCACGTTAATTTTTCATTGGAGTTTTAAATTATGCATAGTGTTGTTTACTAAATAAAAGTGCATGATTTATGTCGTAAAAAGTGCATTCAGTAAATAATTCATAAAGAACATTGAGATATCGCAGCGTAGTGTGTAAATTAAACATGTGTACCTCATTAATAATATTTTTGTAAATTAAGAAAGATAAACTCAACCGCACGTTAGTGGACATAAAATCATATTTACTACTTAGTAATAAAGGTAATAAAGATCTAAGTACGAGTACATATATCCGCCGAAGTGCGTTTGACATTCTGGTAGATGTTTTCTCAATCTACTCATAGTTACATACCTACGTGTATTATAAAAAATATTTCACTTAGTCGCGTTATATTTTAGCGAACACCATTACGATACGGACGAAGCGTTTCGCTTCCTCCTTTATACCGCGTACATCGAGGGACTGGAACAGTTACCTACGTGTATTATAAAAAATATTTCACTTAGTTGCGTTATATTTTAGCGAACACCATTACGATACGGACGAAGCGTTTCGCTTCCTCCTTTATACCGCGTACATCGAGGGACTGGAACAGTTTACCAGCGGCGGTGTTTCCGTCGGACTACAATTTTAGTGTCTTCAAGGCTTGAGTGAATAAGCTCTTAATAAACTAGTGCGCTTTACCATCAACGACTGCGTCACTGGTTACCATCAGGCGGGATTGCGGTCAAGCGCTAGTTTATAATTTTAATAAAAAATAAAATAAATAAATAAAAGGTACAGGAACGCATTAGACACATGGAATGTAAATTTAAGCGGCCGTAATTTCAAATTAGGTAGTTTGCGTTTCGTTCCAGCGTCCTAGTTTGAATTTCTTTCGAAAAAAAAAACTAAATTCGAAACATGGAACACCAAGGAGGTAACTAATAAAAGGTTTTATTTAAATTTCGGACTGTCTTGCAAATAGACACAATATTGAAATGATAAATAGTGGACGCTTTATTGAAAAAAAAAACAAAGGAACATCATAATAGCGCCATAGCGTGGGAAAAATAATTATTGTTCATTATTCGTCATTGAACTTAAAAAATAAAATTATGTATTTTATTTCCTCGGATTGTTTGAGAAAAGTAGTACGTAAGAGCCTGCGTGATTTGACCGTATATTGCTTAGTATGATACTATTATCATCGGCAGCAGCGCGGGCATTGAGACGAGAGGATTCGACCCCAGGCATTTTTTCTAATACCGGGAATGAACTTATATTGGAAAAAGTTAGTAATCAATGTCAAAATCCTATAAAATTTAAATTGTCAACAGAAAAATTATTTTCTTTTGGCAATTTAAGTTTTTAACCGACTGCATGTCATGCTTAAGCAACAATCAATTATAATCAAGAAACTGAATTTAAGTTGCGTAATCGCGTCATATCTAGCATTGTTCATACATTCATTTTGACCTCGTAGGAATTTTATAGAAATCGGTTCAGTGGTTTCGTTTTTAAACCAAAATTACGGGTAAAAATAACATTATTCAAAATTACGTCGTTTGTTTACAGGCCTTTTCCCAACTATATTAGCATCAGCGTTCATTCTGACCGGATGCAGCTGCACAGTACTTTTCATAACACAAAAGTGTAAATAAAACAACCGTCTTCCAGAAAACACTACAACGTAAAAAATAACTAATTTCCGAAGTCGGGTATGTCTTTGGTTTTAGTATATTCGTTTTTAGAAACAAAAAAAAAATGTGTGCGTGTGCTAGTGTACACACGTAAGAAGTGAAATTTCTTAGAAAAAGATGGCGAAGAAGTTTTATTTCAATAAAATAACATTAATAAAGATTAAAACTTAGCGTCCCCAATAGGGGGACGGTCCACGACTAAATACAACACCAAATTTAAAACTAAACTAACCTAAAGATACAGCCTGTATGTCCCAACAATTGCACGCGCCAGCACCAGGTGAGTCAGTGTGGAATGCGAAATGCGGGATGCGCGATGCGGAATCCCCCGGGGTCAGAATGTTGGGCTCTTCCTCCCGATTCCGAAGAGCCCAAACTCGGCTAGTCTAGGACCTCCGGATCCCGAGATAGGCCGCGGGGGGTGAGGTGGCCTGGAGAGCAAGTGGGAAGGGGGGTAAGGGAGTGTAGAGGAGAGGGGTGGGGAGGCTAGGTTGAGTCTAGGGGGAGGGGGGAGAGGTAGGTGAGGGGGGGGGTTGTCTAAGTGTTGGGAGGATCCTATCCACCTGGGGTCACAACATGAGGGGAGAGTGGGAGGGGACAGGACACTGGAATCTCGGAATGTATGTGCTATATGGGTATTGGGGGGTCGGGTACTATGGGGTCAAAATGGGGGAGGTTCCGGCTGCGGAGGGGGGGGGGGGGGATTTTGTCAGAATTTTGAAATTCCCAGCCATTTCCGAGATATCCGGGATTTTAGGTAAGGATATGGGGAAGGACTTCGAGGTGGGTAAATATAGTACGGGATGCGGAATCCCCCGGGGCCAGAATGTTGGGCTCTTCCTCCCGATTCCGAAGAGCCCAAACTCGGCTAGTCTAGGACCTCCGGATCCCGAGATAGACCGCGGGGGGGGTGAGGTGGCCTGAGGAGCAAGTGGGGGGGGGGGGGTAAGTGAGTGTAGAGGAGAGGGGTGGGAGGCTAGGTTGAGTCTAGGGGGAGGGGGGGAGCGGTAGGTGAGGGGGGGTGTTGTCTAAGTGTTGGGAGGATCCTGTCCACCTGGGGTCACAACATGAGGGGAGAGTGGGAGGGGACAGGACACTGGAATCTCAGATTGTATGTGCTATATGGGTATTGGAATTAAGTCCAAAAACAAAGTAGCTACTGTAAACCTTGAGGAGTTTCTGGAACTGGCCTTTGTTTTCATCTTCAGAGCCTTAATGACAGTCACAACTCATCTTGGTGTAAAGGACTAATTAATACAAATTAATCAAGCACAAACTCAAGGTAACTGCTATCAATCGTTGAGGACTTCCTTCGACTGTCTCCCGGCTCCATCATCAGCTACATCAGACCTTTATCAAATTATAGTTCTTTGAAATACTTAATGAAGATACTTAGAAATGCACTAGTCGCCCCTACGATTTTTGGAACTTCCTCTTTATTTCTCTAGTCTTTCATCATCAGATCTTGACTAAGGGACCATTTAGAAAGTTTACCTTTTCAAACAAAAAAAGAATTTAGCAAATCAGTCCAGGTGTCTGAGATTAATATCTAAGATTAATAAAGTGAACATACATAAAAAACAACACGGCTGCTTAACCAATCGCTTCGCGCCCTTGGCAAATGCTGCGCCCTGATTGGCCCATTTGAATTGGATCAACAACTGCCCAGACGCCAAAAAGGTGGATTTGTATAAAACAGCCCTTAATTATTGTTATTACTTATTATTATTGAACGTGACACATGTGGCTCCGAACGGAGCCACATATTTATGGACAAATGGCATCGGATCAACAAAAGGCCCCCGGATCAACAAGTGAAAATGGATCAACAAATTACTACCTATACGGCACGTCTGAGCCACAAAGTGCCCAAAGGGATATCTCAGACGTGCCGTATAGGTAGTAATTTGTTGATCCATTTTCACTTGTTGATCCGGGGGCCTTTTGTTGATCCGATGCCATTTGCCACAAAGTGCCCAAAGGGATATCTATATATATATATATATATATATATATATATAGATATCCCTTTGGGCACTTTGTTGCTCAGACGTGCCGTATAGGTAGTAATTTGTTGATCCATTTTCACTTGTTGATCCGGGGGCCTTTTGTTGATCCGATGCCATTTGTCCATAAATATGTAGCTCCGTTCGGAGCCACATGTGTCACGTTCAATAATAATAAGTAATAACAATAATTAAGGGCTGTTTTATACAAATCCACCTTTTTGGCGTCTGGGCAGTTGTTGATCCAATTCAAATGGGCCAATCAGGGCGCAGCATTTGCCAAGGGCGCGAAGCGATTGGTTAAGCTGCCGTTTTGTTTTTTATGTATGTTCACTTTATTAATCTTAGATATTAATCTCAGACACCTGGACTGATTTGCTAAATTCTTTTTTTGTTTGAAAAGGTAAACTTTCTAAATAGTCCCTTAGTCAAGATCTGATGATGAAAGACAAAATCAAGAGGAACTTCCAAAAATCGTAGGGGCGACTAGTGCATTTCTAAGTATCTTCATTAAGTATTTCAAAGAACTATAATTTGATAAAGGTCTGATGTAGCTGATGATGGAGCCGGGAGACAGTCGAAGGAACTCCTCAACGATTGATAGCAGTTACCTTGAGTTTGTGCTTGATTAATTTGTATTAATTAGTACTTTACACCAAGATGAGTTGTGACTGTCATTAAGGCTCTGATGATGAAAACAAAGGCCAGTTCCAGAAACTCCTCAAGGTTTACAGTAGCTACTTTGTTTTTGGACTTAATTCCAATACCCATATAGCACATACAATCCGAGATTCCAGTGTCCTGTCCCCTCCCACTCTCCCCTCATGTTGTGACCCCAGGTGAACAGGATCCTCCCAACACTTAGACAACACCCCCCCCTCACCTACCTCTCCCCCCTCCCCCTAGACTCAACCTAGCCTCCCACCCCTCTCCTCTACACTCACTTACCCCCCCCCCCCCCACTTGCTCCTCAGGCCACCTCACCCCCCCGCGGCCTATCTCGGGATCCGGAGGTCCTAGACTAGCCGAGTTTGGGCTCTTCGGAATCGGGAGGAAGAGCCCAACATTCTGGCCCCGGGGGATTCCGCATCCCGTACTATATTTACCCACCTCGAAGTCCTTCCCCATATCCCTACCTAAAATCCCGGATATCTTGGAAACGGCTGGGAATTTCAAAATTCTGACAAAATCGCCCCCCCCCCCCTTACTAGCCCCCCCCGCAGCCGGAACCTCCCCCATTTTGACCCCATAGTACCTGACCCCCAATACCTATATAGCACATACATTCCGAGATTCCAGTGTCCTGTCCCCTCCCACTCTCCCCTCATGTTGTGACCCCAGGTGGACAGGATCCTCCCAACACTTAGACAACCCCCCCTCACCTACCTCTCCCCCCCTCCCCCTAGACTCAACCTAGCCTCCCCACCCCTCTCCTCTACACCCCCTCCCCACTTGCTCTCCAGGCCACCTCACCCCCCCCGCGGCCTATCTCGGGATCCGGAGGTCCTAGACTAGCCGAGTTTGGGCTCTTCGGAATCGGGAGGAAGAGCCCAACAATCTGACCCCGGGGGATTTCGCATCCCGCATCCCGCATTTCGCATTCCACACTGACTCACCTGGTGCTGGCGCATGCAATTGTTGGGACATACAGGCTGTATCTTTAGGTAAGTTTAGTTTTAAATTTGGTGTTGTATTTAGTCGTGGACCGTCCCCCTATTGGGGACGCTAAGTTTTAATCTTTATTAATGTTATTATATTGAAGTAAAACTTCTTCGCCATTTTTTCTAAGAAATTTCACTTCTTACGTGTGTACACTAGTACACGCACACATTTTTTTTTGTTTCTAAAAACGAATATACTAATACCAAAGACATACCCGACTTCGGAAATTAGTTATTTTTTACGTTGTAGTGTTTTATGGAAGACGGTTGTTTCTTTTTACACTTTTGTGTTATGAAAAGTACTGTGCAGCTGCATCCGGTCAGAATGAACGCTGATGCTAATATAGTTGGGAAAAGGCCTGTAAACAAACGACGTAATTTTGAATAATGTTATTTTTTACCCGTAATTTTGGTTTAAAAACGAAACCACTGAACCGATTTCTATAAAATTCCTACGAGGTCAAAATGATTGTATGAACAATGCTAGACATGACGCGATTACGCAACTTAAATTCAGTTTCTTGATTATAATTGATTGTTGCTTAAGCATGACATGCAGGTACTGGTTCTTCAGTGATAAACTTCAATGCTGTAAGTTTTTTAAGAGTTTCCTCGACTCCTGTTGGTCTTCATCATCAAATTTACGGACACGACCGACAGACCTTCATTTTAACCCACATAGGTGCAAAGTTCTAATCAATACAAATTAATCAAGCACAAACGCAAGGTGGCTGCAGGGGATCGTTGAGGAGTTCCCTCGTCTATGTTCTTCATCATCAAATCTACTGCAGATTTTCATAGTAATCCATATGGGTGAAAATCGCTCATCAATATACATTAATTAAATTCAAACACAAGGGAACTACTGTAAACCGTTGAGGAGTTCCCTGAAGTGGCCTTTGTATTTATCATTAGAGCCCTAATGACAATTAAAACCGATCTAAGTGTAAAGTTCTTATTAATACAAATTAATCAAGCTCAAATACAAGGTAGCTGCTATGAATTCCCGAGGAGTTCCCTCAACTGTCTCCCAGCTTCATATCTACTCCAACATCAGATCTACTCCAGATCATTAGTAAATTGTAGTGCTTTAAAATACTTAATGAAAATATTTAAAAATGTACCTAGAAATGTACAAGTTGCCTCTAAAAATTTTGAAAGTTTCCTTGCTTTCTCTAGTCTTTCATCATCAGAGCCTGGTGACTATGGGACCACCCTTTTAAATAAAAAAGAATTTTGCAAACGGATCCAGGCTTCTTACAGTAATCGGTGAACATACACACACACACAAAAAAGGTTGCGACTAATTGAGAACCTCCTACTTTTTTTGAAGTCGGTTAAAAACTTAAATTGCCAAAAGAAAATAATTTTTCTGTTGACAATTTAAATTTTATAGGATTTTGACATTGATTACTAACTTTTTCCAATATAAGTTCATTCCCGGTATTAGAAAAAATGCCTGGGGTCGAATCCTCTCGTCTCAATGCCCGCGCTGCTGCCGATGATAATAGTATCATACTAAGCAATATACGGTCAAATCACGCAGGCTCTTACTTACTACTTTTCTCAAACAATCCGAGGAAATAAAAAACATAATTTTATTTTTTAAGTTCAATGACGAATAATGAACAATAATTATTTTTCCCACGCTATGGCGCTATTATGATGTTCCTATGTTTTTTTTTTTCAATAAAGCGTCCACTATTTAACATTTTAATATTGTGTCTATTTGCAAGACAGTCCGAAATTTAAATAAAACCTTTTATTAGTTACCTCCTTGGTGTTCCATGTTTCGAATTTAGTTTTTTTTTTTTCGAAAGAAATTCAAACTAGGACGCTGGAACGAAACGCAAACTACCTAATTCGAAATTACGGCCGCTTAAATTTACATTCCATGTGTCTAATGCGTTCCTGTACCTTTTATTTATTTATTTTATTTTTTATTAAAATTATAAACTAGCGCTTGACCGCAATCCCGCCTGATGGTAAGCAGTGACGCAGTCGTTGATGGTAAAGCGCACTAGTTTATTAAGAGCTTATTCACTCAAGCCTTGAAGACACTAAAATTGTAGTCCGACGGAAACACCGCCGCTGGCAAACTGTTCCAGTCCCTCGATGTACGCGGTATAAAGGAGGAAGCGAAACGCTTCGTCCGTATCGTAATGGTGTTCGCTAAAATATAACGCGACTAAGTGAAATAATTTTTATAATACACGTAGGAATGTAACTATGAGTAGATTGAGAAAACATCTACCAGAATGTCAAACGCACTTCGGCGGTTATATGTACTCGTACTTAGATCTTTATTACCTTTATTACTAAGTGGTAAATATGATTTTTTGTCCACTAACGTGCGGTTGAGTTTATCTTTCTTAATTTACAAAAATATTATTAATGAGGTACACATGTTTAATTTACACACTACGCTGCGATATCTCAATGTTCTTTATGAATTATTTACTGAATGCACTTTTTTCATTTCACTTTTGACATAAATCAGGCACTTTTATTTAGTAAACAACACTATGCATAATTTAAAACTCCAATGAAAAATTAACGTGACACTCGGCTTAACTTTCCCGCCAAAACTCCAGACACGGGTTCGTTCGTTCGTTATTTATTTTTTGGCTTCGCACGGTCTGTGCATTTAGCCAATGTCAAGTAATTATGAATTATTCATGTAGAAAAAGACTGCAGCGTGACCAGTCTTACGTGTGAGGTTTGGGGCTAAGTCATGATGTGGCCACTATGCTGCGATATTTCACTGTTCTTTATAAACTATTTACTAAATGCACTTTTTACTACATAAATCACGCACTTTTATTTAGTAAACAACACTATAAATAATTTTAAAAGTCCAATGAAAAACGAGCGTGACACTCAGCTTGACTTTCCCGCCAAAACTCCCAGACACGGGTTATGACATCAAGATAACATTGTTTTATTTTGAGTACTAGGCTTTTTAGTAAACTATATTTCTTTGCCTTTTTTTTTCTTTTTCTTCATTATGTGTTTATTATTGTTTTAGTGTATTATTATTATAATGTGCGTTCTGTTTGGGCGGAATAAAGAATTTTTCTTTCTAGATCAGAAATCATTCAGGATCGGTTTTTTTAGGAAGTAGTCAGATGATTAATTCCTAAAAAACCAGCTACGGAAACTTCAACCCTTAAAAATTAACATTAAAATTTAATAATAATATGTATTCGCATACAAATACCAAAGGAGTCTATACAAGCAGTGTCAATTGCATTGAATGTTACAGAGGCCGTCCACACAATATTTTCGGCACAAAACATACAGCGGCGATATCATGTTTAGACCCATTAGATTGGTTTCGATGAATAGAGTTTAAAAACTTAAAATTAATGGTAAATTAGAAATAAAGTATAAAAACCCTAGACATAAAATTCAACCTCTTTAAATATTAATAACAATTCACACTAAAAATAATTACCTATTCAGATCAAAATAAGTATTACGAAGTATGAGTAGCTAAATGGATCAACAAAGTATATGATTTTTGGAATATATTTCGAGCCAAAAAGTCTTCGAGCATTTAAAAAAAATTGACGTTATGGATCCACTAATGCATGAAATGTTAACAAATATATATAGATCTTACAATGTATGGAGCATTGCGAATATAAAATTTCTAGATTAGGTTTAATAAATTCATAATTGATCAACCGTTACGGTATAGGTATCGGATCAAAAGAAGTATTACTGGAAGTGCGAGTATATAAATGGATCAACACAAGTTATTGATTTTTGAAATATATTCAGAGCTAAAAAGTCCTGGTGGGTTCAAAAAATATAGCCGTTACGGATCCACTAATGCATGAAATTGCTGAAAATTTTTTGTCGAGTATATGTCCTAATTGACGAATATATTTGGCCACATCCCTAAATAGAATACGACGTTGCCACTCCCCCCAAGAAATATGCAACTGGAGTAAAGTTATTCCGTGCTAAAGGTGGAGTCTATAATGAACGGCATCGTGGCTGGATCAACTAAGTGCCCAAAGAGGTGTTTATATATATATATATATATATATATATATATATATATATAGATATCCCTTTGGGATATATATATATATATATATATATATATATATATATTTTAAATCATGAAAAAGCCGACGAAAAATTCGACCACTGGCCCCCCAGTGGTCGAATTTCAGAATCATGTACTGGATCCATGGTACTCGTTTGTGCGTCGATGTCAGATACACCCTTTATTTGGGAGAAACCATGGCGCAGCTAGTTTAATTTTCAATCTAAATTTTTTACGAGGCTTCAGTACACATGGGTGACTATGCCAGCCTCATGGGGGATCTGCAATACTAAAAGGGATTATCATTCCTTTATTATCTCTCTCCACAAACGAAATACGGCCCTTGTCGCATGTGAACATGGATTGCTCAAAGCTAAGTTCAACAAACCATCCCACAGCGGCACCCCAGCCAAAAACCTATCCCGTAGAGTAGCATATCGCATAACTCGCGCAGCTATTTGTAATGTTATTTACAAACATTTCAGTGCGAGCTTCAAATGTTTAAATTAACCATTGTCCGCTAACTGCGTCTAATAGCCTTATAAACTCGTAATAGTATAGGTACCAACCTTGTTAGCATTTCTACCTCCTTATTAATTTGTAACGCTCGACCCAGATGAGTGTATCGTTCTCGTATCGACCGAGAATAAACAAAACGACAAAAAGAATTAAAAAAGCTGTTCACTTATAGCTCATGCAAGTTAACTGTTCACCTCGCTCTGTGTGTAAAACACAGGGTTGATAAAAATCGTGATTTTTTAAAAAAATCAATATAATCCGATTAATTTGATTTAAATCGGATTTTTTTGAAGTTTTTTATTTCTTGTCCTTTTTTTTAAATTTAGTAGTCAAATTTTCATTAAAAGGAAAACAACATATTTTGGGTTAATATTATGAATACAATTAAGGCGTTGAAAAAATTACAAGGAATGTAATAACTTACGGACTAAAAAAGAAACATGAACAAATACTTATGCTAAGTATTAATAAACTTAGTTAGTAAACTTTATCATTCTTGAGTTCATTCAAAAGGAAAACTAATTTGGCTGCCTTCTCGGTGCTTAATCTGTTTCTTATTTTGCTGTGCAGTAAATTGAATACCGAAAATATTCTTTCGACCCCAGCCGAAGAAGCAACTGTACTCAGCATTTACTCGTGTGCGCGCCGTAATCTATGTCGAAGGATTTCCCCAGACAATTTTTGGCCGACTTGGTTGCAGTAAAAATGCAATGATTTAAATCATTGATTTTAAAAAAAGAATCACTTGATTAAAATCACTGATTTAAATCATATCAACCCTGGCAAAACATGAGAATCATGTTAAAATATATAAATTACATTTTTATTTATGTTAATAAAAGGAAGCTTTGATGATAAAGCGTCATAGTACAAGGTCATTTTACTCATGACATTTTGCAAATAAATTGATACATATGGAATGCATTCCAGCGAGGTGCACAGTAAACTTGTGCGAGTTATACTGACTGTTAATTTATTGCCATGGCGCCTCCGCCGGGCCGGAACAAGCTGGGTAGATGAAAGAAGACGGCTTGACGTTGTAAGAGATGACATGCGTGCCAACAATCTCACACTACAGGATGCTAAAGATCGCGCGAAATGGAGGAAATTAAGCAAGAAAGCGGACCCTGTGCTCAACGCGAAGGCCGCGGATGCAACCGGGATAAACGCTAAGATGAAGATGATGATGATGAATTTAAATAACATAAAATAACATATAATATTTATAACATTTTCGGCACTTTCGCTCTTCAAAGAGTGTCGCCACTTGTCATACTATTGTCCAGATTCGCTAAACAGTTGTTTACTTGCTCCGCTAGTAGGCGGCATAGATAATATAATTAATTTGTTGCAGCCCTAAGCACCATATAAGGTGGCGAACACCAATATTCAAAAATATTAGCATTTCACACAAAAACATACATCGATTCATATACATTCTACACAACAAAATATACATAGAGATGCCTTATCCCTAATGCAATCTCTTCCAGGCAACCAAAACCAAATATATTACTAGATGAGCGATATACAAAATGGTGCTGACAATACGACAATAAATTAAACATCGTGTACCTCAACACATTCTCAGTCTACCCATAAAAAATCATATAAATATATCCATTAGTTTAACCACAGGAAATTATTTTTCATTTTTAACATTTCTACAACGTTTCACATTTTCCGAAACGTGGTCGCTCACAATGAGCCTCATACGAAGGCTCAGAGTCACACAAAGGGCAATGGAAAGAGCTATGCTTGGAGTTTCTCTGCGTGATCGAATCAGAAATGAGGAGATCCGCAGAAGAACCAAAGTCACCGACATAGCTCTACGAGTCGCTAAACTTAAGTCGCAGTGGGCAGGACACATTGCTCGTAGAACCGATGGGGCAGTAAGGTTCTGGAGTGGCGGCCACGTACTGAAGACGCAGCGTAGGGAGGCCCCCAACAAGGTGGACCGATGACCTGGTGAAGGTCGCGGAAAGCCGATGGATGCGGGTAGCACAAGACTGGTCATCGTGGAAAGCCTGGGGGGAGACCTTTGTCCAGCAGTGGACATCTATAGGCTGAAGAAGAAGAAGACATTTTCCACATGATGTACATCAACTTGATAAGGAAGCGCTTACAGGTTGATGACTGCCGCATTCAGCAGTACTAAACTTTAATAATAATAGCGGGAAAAAAAGCAAGTCGATACAGGATCGCGCTGTCGCCGATCAGATGTCAGTCCGATTCCGTTTCCAATTTTATGCGATTTAGTTTGTTTGAATTTTCATTTTTTTTTAAATTTTTGGTACTATTTGATTTTCTATGGTTTTAGGATTATTCCTATGAACCAGCATTGTCCGTGTTTTCATTTATTGTCGTATTATCAGCACCACTTTGCATTTCCATGTTCTGTCATCGTTAAAAAATGTAGGTCATCTCCTCAGGGTTCTACGGCCCACTTACTCACTGAATGAAGGCTTGAATCCCAGCTGTGGGAACATGAGCTGACTAAGCTTATGTGCTTACTTTTGACTTCGCCCCATTCATACCTACGCGTTATCGCACACGTGAGCGGATTGCTATTCACATTTTCGTGCTTATCGAAATTATCGAAAATTATATCTAATACAGCCAATAATTCCTCAATGACTGTGAGCTGTCCATAATATTGACTGATAACGGCCACGTCATTTAGAAGGTGCCATTAATACGAGTCTATTTCGGCAAATACCTATAAATTTGGATCCAGGACTGCAACCATAGCCTGTCGGGGAGCGGTGAAAGCTTATGCCAATCCCACATCTCCAGCCATAGGAAGTGGTAAAACACCGCGGTGGTTTTGCGGGTAAGAGTTCGGTATACCCCTTGCTGCCACCACCATGAAGGGAGGATTCATGAGGATTTCCACCACGATAAAAAAAAACATTTTTTTCCATACGAGCGTGATTTGGTTGGCTGCCATGGTCTGTGTAGCGGTATCTACAAAACAAACGCCGCCACATTCGTGACGTCATACTGACGTCACACGGATTCTAAATCTCGCAAGCAGAGTTTACCGTGCAACTAGCATACACACAACTTCTCAACATTAACCGTTGGGCAATTGCTCGCCAGACTCACAACACCCGTCTGGTCGGAGGATCCTCCCTTTTCTATGGAGGATGAGTGAACTCTCTCCAAACTGGTGACCATTTATATGTCGGAGATCGTCGGTATAATTTTAATAGAAGTTGCTGATTTGATTTACGTAGTAGAGGGGCAAACGCTTGTGACGTTATTTTGTGATGGCGGCACATGGACAGAGTCGCTTTGGAAAGTGGGGTTCGTCGAACGGTCACTTTGCATCGAGACGCGGACCAAGGCACTTCTCCGAACCGAAACTGTCGGTTTGCCTATTCAAATTGTTATTATGAAGATTGGAGGGTATATCTACACGTCGTGCTTCAATTCAAAACTCACCCACGAAATGGAACCAGTAACCCTACCGCTCTGCCGTCGCTGTCTCCGACATATTTCATTTAAAAAAAAACCTTATTTATTCCCCGAGATCTTGGTATTGCTTTTTTATTTTAGATCATTCTAGAGTTCTCTAATCTCATAATCTACATTGTAAAACACCTGTCTACGTGTGAACGGTTAATCTTAATTATGGTTATCAATATCTAAAGGCTCCGATGACTGATAAGAGATAATTTCGGCGTTTTAATTATAATTATTATTTATGATCTGCATTGCACTTCGATTTAAAAAGATTAAAGGGATTATGTCGCTCACGTAGTACCTAATGTATTGGCACATAAACGGTTTTAATACGAGTATTTTTACAGAAACAAGGATGAAAGATATTACAAATGTTTGAAATTAATTTATGATTTAATTTTACAGATTCATGTTTACACTAGTAATCAAACGCAGTATTCCACGGGTTCGGGGTACTAGTATACTATAGATGTTACCGGAAATGTATGAAACCTAGGAATTATATACAATTACTAGGAAATGTATACAATTCCGAAGCTATATAGGAAATGTGTAAAATATTGTTCCAAACATTATTTTATACACACATATCCTGGGAAATGTATACATTTCCTAGAAATTGTATAAAATTCCTATATCGTATTAGGAAATGTATAAAACCATGCTTTCTATGAATAAAATTAATAAAACACGTTGTTAAACTTAGAAACAGATTTATTATTAAGACTCCGGTTGAAACAATTAGGTTAGGTTAGGTTAGTTTTGTTATAATCCCCGCATACTAATGGACATCTTTAAAGTAATACATTTCCGTTAGCTATTATATTTAGGAAATGTATAGATTTACTAGGAAATGTGTGTTATAAAATTTATTTCACACATTTCCGAGCAAATTTAGGAATTATATAAATTTCCTAGGAATTGTATACAATGACGCATTACATACATTTCCGTTAACGTAGACGCTAATAAATATTAGGATATGTAATAAACTTAGTTTCATATTTTTTGCAGATGTGTCAATATACAAATTTATTTCTTGTCTTTGCGAAACCTGAATATAGTTTGTTCAGAATAAGCAACTGAATCGATTCCAATCATTTTTACACCATGTTATACTTTTTCCCAAATACATTTAGACATTGTTGCAGTGTGGTTACCGAGCCCGCCACGCAGTTTAGGGTAGGGTAGATCATGGTCGAGAGGAGACACCGTCGTGCCATGGTTGCGGCGCGGTGGAGGACACGGCGGAACACACCCTCGCGGTGTGCCCGTCGTAGGCCGTGCCGCGCCGTGATCTTGCCGCGGCGGTAGGAGGGAACATCTCGCTGCCCGCCATCGTCACAGCGATGGTGGAGAGCGAGGAGGCCTGGGCGGCGATGGCCTCCTTCTACGAGGACGTTATGTCGCAGAAGGAGGCCGCGGAGCGCGAGCGAGAGCAGGATCCCCTCGCTCCGGCGCTCCGCAGGCGACGTAGGGGCAGGAGAAGGCGGATGTTTCGCCGCCTTCTCGGTCCTTGAGGTGAGCGGCGGGTAGTGAGCCACGGGGGTGCCCGCGCCCGCCTCGTGCTCACCATGATGGTGGCTAAGCCACGGCCGCTCCCTCTGGAGGGGCAAATGAGTGGGGGGCTGGTAGCCAAGCCTCCGCCAGTTTTCCCAGTCCCCGCCATTAAGGTGATGCCGGAGTGCTGCTGGGGTTTTTAGTGCGTATACTGGGAGGCTATCTCCCGGGGAGTCCCACACAGGCGCGTGCTCTCCGTAGAGGCAGATAAGATTTAAGGTTTTTAAACCTTAACAAATCAAATATTTTTATTTTTCATATTTAGTGCTGCATACCAGAGGAGAGGCGCTTCGCCTTCCGCGCTCTTCTCCGTTTGTGTTATTCGTTCATCGTTCACCATCATAGTCACGCCAGAATTGTGTTGTGACGTGCTTTGACTGCGTACCTTATGAATCTATGGATCAAGATTGGTGCGCCCGCGTAAAAATTTCGATAATTTGTTTCGCTTTACACATGCAGGATTTAATGCGAAGAAATCCGGAAATTCATTTCATTTCATCCGATGTTCGAAATTACGTTTTTGATCTGGTAATCCTAACCCCAACATAAGTACTATAAGTAGGAATAGGTTATGCAGATAACCAAGCAAGCTCTTCTCTGGGTTTGCATCTTCGACCTACGACTCGTAAGCTGCAGCTCTGCAGAGTATGTACAATTTGTGTTGGATATAATTTTGCTATTGTCCACTGCTGTATCTTTCATTGAGGAAAAAGGTTACCTATCTTAATCTAATGCTTTTGATAAGATTGGTTATGTTGATGTACTATTTGTTTGAATGAATCATCCATTGACACCTGTCGAGTACAGATTACAATAATAAACAGGCGATTATTTCCCTGTATGAGTGTTTCTGTCATTGATGGAAATGACTCATTTATCACACGTATGACCATCTATTACTGCCGATAGATTCTGGAATAATCTCACCGTGAACAGTTAGCTGGAGTGGACTTGAGTGAGCTGTCAATAGTGTCAATATGTTTTTTTAAATATACACTATTATGCCCGCAATCCCGCCTGATGGTAAGCAGTTATGCTATCGTTGGTGGTAAAGCGCGCTAGTAAGACCTCCGACTTGTCAAGGACCACCTCCAAGCCCAGGCGCCGGATACGGTTCACCACCTGTGACAACGCAACCGTGGCTATCAACGTCGTTTCCCTGTGCTAGCTCCCCCGGGCAATGACAAGCGTGCCGTCCGCATAACACGTCAAGTCGTCAAGGGAGCTCGCCTCTCAGCACCCAGTCGTAGCCGATGTTCCACAGGAGCGGTCCCAAGACCGATCCCTGTTGGACACCGCACGACATTTGGTGCCGACCGGCACCGTCACGTCCCCGATAGATGACGCATCTGTCCTCCAGATAAGCCCCTACTATACGGCGGAGGTAGGGAGGCACCCGATGGTATTTCAGAGCCAGATGGTAATACAGCTCCAGGGTAGGATGTTGAAGGTGTTGGAAATGTCTAAAGACTCCGACAACACCACCCCACCCCGGGACACCGTATCCTCCGCCAGGACTCTCACGCGCATGATGGCGTCTATGGTGGAGCGCCCCCGACGAAAACCAAACTGGTTGTCGTCCAGGCTCGGCCCCTCTCTGCACAAGTGGCTGACGAGGCGATCTGCGATAATCCGCTCGAACAGTTTGTCTCGTCGAGCAGCACTATGGGCCGATACGAGGACGGCGAGTCCGCAGGACGCCCCTCCTTCCTGAGCAGGACCAGCTTCCCCTCCTTCCACATACTGGGAAACTGACCCTGCTCGAGGCATGCCGTGAAAAGCCCCCTCAACTGGGGCTCTAGCTCCTTCAGATCCAGGACGAGAGCTCCGGGCGCTTTGTTCCTGACCCGGAGCCGCGACACAGCCGCTCCCGTCTCTGCTTGCGTCACCTCGGGGACATCGCGCTCAACTGCCGTCTTCCTTCCGATTTCACTCAGTTTTTTTTTAAGTGAATCGGTTCTTAATAAACTAGCGCGCTTTACCATCATAGATTGTATCACTGCTGACCATCAGGCGGGATTGCTATCAAGCAATAGTTTATATTTAAAAAAAAAAACTAAATACGGAACCGAACCCGTAACATTCCATGATTCGGAAAGCACGTTAAACCTTTCGTTCCGTTCGCAGTTGGCTAGTTCGTAGTTTGGCTTTGGCTAAAAAATCCGAGAGCCTTACCACAAGATATCGTGATGCAAAGGGACTGGGTTGTGAAGGACAGATAAGTGGAACGAGAAAAATGACATGTGCAATGACTTTCAAATGACATCGGTCATTTTACAGACGACACATTAAGCTACTACAATCTGTCAAATTTCTTTATTCGATTTTCAACTTTATTTCAAAAGCAGTAAGGCTCAGGAATGCTTGGGAATGTTTGATAGTTTCGGGTAGCTAGAGCTGCTGTCGTTCTTATGATATCGTTTTGATTATCTGATGTAGACGATGTAAATCATGCAGATCAGATATTCGATAAAGTCAGATTTCTTATTATCACCTTACCTCACCAGTTTATACAGTTTCTTTATACGAAACCTGTATATAGTTTGTTCAGAATAAGCAATTGAATCGATTCCAATAATTTTACACCATGTTCTATTTTTCCCAAATACATTTGAAACTTGTTACAGTGTGGTTACTGACCGTACAAAACAGTTCACGGTAGACCATAGTGCTAGGTGCGTGCGCATACTGAACAGCTTTGGCTCTAGGACATACTGGTTTCCTCTGGAGGTTTACCTTCACCGTTTTTGGGAGTAATAGTGATAAAATAATTTACACAAAGTAAAGCGCCTGATGGGGTTCGAACCTACGACCTACACTTGTAAGTCGTGACTGATACCACTAGGCCACGATATACACATAGCGCCATTTAGCGTGCTTAAAACAACTGTAATTATATAAAGTTACTAGCGACCTGCCCCGGCTTCGCACGTGGACAAATGATTTAGGTACCTAAGCCTTCCTCAAGAAACGGTGGCCCTACAATAAAAATAATGCCTACTGTGCTGCCCATCAGCCAATATCTGACTCTGCAAGATACATCGACCTTATGGGCCATGGATAGCCAGTTCCACTACCTTCAAACAGAATGAAAGCCTACCGGGGTAGCAAGTTTGTTCAAAATAATGGTCCCCCGCTCCGGCCCACCCCCTCCGCGGTTTAGGAAGAGAAACACTCAAGTAGCAGGCGGCCGGCAGGGGCGCGAGCGGAATTTTTCTGGTGTTTAGTTTTGAATAAATCGTGATATCTCCTGAATGAAACAACCAATTCCAATAATTCAAAAAGAAATTTGCTGCTACTAGAATTACCTTTGATATGACATATAATTTATTTGGATAAGGATTAATAATAAACGATAAATAGTGCCGGCTCTGATTTCGACTGGGATTTTAATTAACTTTTCAAACATAAAAAAAGTAGTCACAGTGAAGAAACTATAGTGGGTAGACATATGCCCCCTTATTCATAAACGCTGCTTAAAGTTAACTAGTGATTAGCGATTTTTTAAACATACATTTTAGACGCTTGCAGGTCACTTAACTTTAAAAATCGATTATGAATAAATCCCTTAAACACTGTGGTATTTATTCTTAAAGGATGATTTAAGTTAAGTGACGTTAAAAGGTCAAAAACGTATGGTTAAAGAATCGCTAATCACTCGTTAACTTGAAGCAGTTTTTATGAATAAGGGGGAATGTGTCGCAGACTTTTTTGTAAGCATTTTTAAGGTTTATTAAATATTTAAACAAATAAACTGTTTACATTAGTAGAAACTAGAATTATTACTTTTATGAAAATCATCTATCTAGAAAAGATTGTTAACATCTGTCTTTTAGGCGTAAACTACCCGTTGCCTAGCAACGGTTTGTTTACCCCTATTATTTATCGAATTTGGCCAAGTCTGTTTGCGAGATTTAGAATTCATGAAACATCAGTATGACGCATTGTGTGTTTGTGGTGTTTGTAGATGCCCCTACAAGTAACTATTTACTAATCTTATCTAAAAATACGGTGTACGTGACGGTAACAATAGGCTAATAATTCTGAAGGATTCATGAAATATACATGCATAACAATATCCAATCGTCATTTATTTGCCATAAATGTAAGTAAATATGTTCGTACATTTAACTCCCACTTAATAAAGTTCCATCTACCAACCTACACTGGGCCCCTTGTGGTATATTACGACCTGCTTCCTCTTATCGAGCGGAGGCCTTTTTTTGCGAATGGGAAATCTTCTGGTTTTGGTTCTGGGCGGAGCGGAAGGGCGTGTCAGACTTATACTGACCAAAACTCGTCCGTATTCCTTGACTTGCCGCGCCAAGGTATCTCTTTCGAATAACCCGCAGCCCTAGCAGGCATCGGTCTTCATGGACCCGTTACAATGTGCTGACATCTCTTTGAGGCGTCCGTAAAACGCGCCGTCGACCCGGGCTTGGTCCTTACCGCGCACGCCCGGGTTTCTCCCGCGGCGGCTAGAGGCATGAGGGCGCTGAGATTCCCGCTCCTTCCTTTGCCAGTATCACTGAACAGTAGAAAGACTCCTGTGAAGCACTGGACGACGGCCTGCCATGCGCTCTCCCTCCGAAACACGGCTACTACCAGGGCCGGACGCCTTAAAATTAAATCGTCGCCAAACCTTACGTATTTAAGTACGGTGTTCAAGCCTGCACAAGCGGCACGTTCTCGACTTCATCAGCGTGGCTACCATGAGTTTTCATTGCGAAGATATCGACTCATCGATTCGCCCGCTTCAAGGTTATAAGAACTCTCAACCAATGAGAGCGCCAAACGCGGTTGATGCGTATGATCGAGTCACGTATCGAAAACTGATGGTAGCCACACTGCAGCGTGATTCTGTAAACATCTCACCGTGGAAACTTTGATGAAGTGCCTTTGGAGTGAGCTGTCATTCCAGCTAATGCTCTCACTTCACCTTTCAGGCGACATTTTTTACAGAATCGATCGGCATTTGTTTCAGTCGTTGACGCGGGCGTCATAGGTATGGCTCTTGTGCTCATAGTACGGCTCCAGAGCTTACTTTGGGACTGTTCATGTTTTCTAATGCCTACAAAAGTCATCATCATCATCATCTCAACGTTAATCCCAGTCCACAAGCCGAAGGCGACATCGAGGCATTGCAGTCAGACCAATTGTTGGAGTTTTGAGGGCTCCAACAACCCGTAACGACTGCCATTAGATGATCGTATGGCAACCGGGAACAACGGGTTAACGTGCTTTCCGAGGCACGATCAGACCAGTGCAAATATTCATATTCATGCATACAAATATTTGCACTGCGCGGGGATCGAACCCGTGCCTTCAAAGTGGCAACATTTTATGTTTTTATAAACATTATTATTATTGGCAACATTGTGCTTGCTGTCAATGTCATAGTGACGTTATGTTTAGTTTATCTGTGGTGACTTTCCCGCCAACAGTCAAATAAACGGCTTTAGAAAGTGTAAACTCGGTCCTCTCTATTTTATTAGCAACGAATGATCCAGTAATATACAAGTATCTAGCATCATTTATGTCCTTTAATAATATACGTATTTAGTAATCTGTATCCATATAATATCCATGCATAGAACATCCTATCCAATATCCATCCAAACCGTATCCTAAATTTAATTTCTACCAAGTTTCCCCGTTTTTGTTAGTGGCATTGCGTAAATAGCGACTTACCAAAGGGAAAAAAAAAAAAAAATCGGTTGTCTGTAGAACTCCGTCTACTGCCGATATTTGAACGTGACAACTTCTATTACATGTTTACACATCGGGCGCTCTAGGGGTGGGTGTAAAGTAGGCGTGGACTCCGTGTGGCGTCAGATTCGGCCGTTACGGTGTTTTCGAGAATGACTCCACGCCGTACCAATTTAATAGACGTTGTCACGTCAAAAAAAAACTCGGTCCTCGTAAATTTAAACCATGACCAAAAACCCAGAAATCACAAAGTATACTAGACCTTGCTGTATGTGTGCTGGCAAATAAAGACCAGTTGAGTGTTATTAACAACAATTACATCTGTTAGAGGGTGCTTAGAAACTAATGAAGTAGTTAGTAAAACAATTAGTATTGTTAGTCTGAAGAGATGTCTTGAGGTTTCTAATACGAGGCGAATGATGAGTGTTTATATGTCCCAAAATGGGTTTTAAAAAGGAGTTTTACGCGTTAACGAAGGAGTCCAGTCTCCTCAAGACATAATGTTGATCAAGTCGTATCGAGGATCATGCAGATTGGTGTCTGATATGGACTTTTGGGGAAAAAGTCACAAAGGTTTGTGTGGTTTTATTCCAGACTTAAAAAAAAATGGACATCACGTGATCATCGTGAATATCTCGTCGAAAACGTGACACTACGGATTTGGTCATATTACTAAACGAACTAAGCCCCAGACTTAGCGTATGAGTCAGTATTTGGGGTTTTTGGCGGGAAAGTCAAGCTGAGTGTCACGCTTATTTTTCATCGGACTTTTAAAAATGAAAGTGACACTTAGTACGAACTAAGCTGCCATTTTTATATAAAGAACGAAACAAAAACAGATCAGGTATAATTAGTGGCAGCCATTTAGAAAAATAATATACAAAATGGCGCCCCAGAAGGTACGCCACGGATCTTCAAAGTCCCACTCCCAAAATAAAATTATTGTATTTATAATTCAACTATTTTCATTGGAACGCCCTGGTTTATTTAAAGATTTGGTTGATGTACAGAAGGCAACACATCAAGTTACTACCATCTGTAAATCTTTATTAGTTAATGAAGACCACCATTTTGTAATTGGCTATCAAGTACTTAATGATAGTAAATGTACGGACGACAGCACAACAAGCTACTACAACCCGTCAGATTTCTTTATTAGATTTTCAACTTTATCGCCAAAGCTTTAAGGCTCAACGTTGATTGGGAATTTTTGACAGTTTCGGGTAGCTTGACCTGCTGTATTCCGTACAACGCCAAAGTTATGCTACGATCTACTCTACGATCTTTCCTTTGCTTGGTTCATGATCATAAAAAGTATGTAAAGAAAACCCTGTCCGACCCGTGAAGGTGTTGTTAGGTATCGATAACTGATTCTACTAATGGATACAAAACCGAACTTAACTTAAAAAAAAAATCCCCCTAAAAAAATAAATATTATTTCGCAAAAATAGGTAACTTAATAAATGGCGTAAGCACCATTCCGCGGGCGGCGGGCGGTAGGGCACGCGGCACGTGGTCGCATCGCTATTCGCTCATAATAATACCGGTGGTGTCACTTTTTTAAAAATTACCAAATTTCGGGGAAGATTATTTCAAAATTCATTTGTATTGGTACTATGATGATTACGTAAAATTTTATATTATATTTGGTCATGTGTTTACCTAACCTTTATTATCCTTATGGGTCGGACAGGGTTTTCTTAACATACTGAATATGGCTACCGTTTATTTAATTCTTATCACATTTTGTCCACAGAGAAATATCCACAAATTAAGAAGCTCTTCGGCTACGACCCGAACTTCAAATGGGTGGTGACGTGCATGGTGCTGGTTCAGATCATCTCCTTGCCGTTCGTGACACAGCTCAGCTGGCCGATGATGCTGCTAGTGGCCTACTGCTTCGGAGGAGTCATCAATCATTCTCTTATGTTAGGTAAGTGGAATATGTTCATTCGAATGTCAAAAGAAATATAGTTGTGGCGGCAACGTGCCTACCACGAAAGATTTCAAACAAGTATCAAGTGGACTGTATTTAGGATAGCGATATATTAAATATTATAAGTAAATTTTATGATAGAATGATGTCTTCGGAGTATATCCCTCTTATTAAGGTGCTAAACACTTACATCCAACCTTCAGATGCGGAGTGCGTAGACCACCAGACCAGATCACGAGGAGGAGCACTTCGACACAGTTCACTGGCAGACTCCCTAACTTTAATTTAGAATTTTGAGACCTAAATCCCCCCGGAGGTTACTTTATTATATACTTAAAACTAATTACATTTTTGTGACTGTTAAAAGATCGTGGCCATGACTCGCTAGCTTGCCAGTTCCAAAGGAAGTGCGTTCGCCACGCCGTTTGGTGATTGACGTAAGAACACTGTCCACTATGGTCGCGTTCCGTTTACAAGTTTTCGGCAGCGTTCACCGCCGATAAACACAAACATCAGAGGAGATATTCAACAATAGTATGTATCGGTTGTTTCATACTGTGACGACATCTTTATTGCCATAATCATCACACTGACTCATGCATAATCCTGCATCGCACAAGCTGAGTTTACCGCGCGACTAGCATATAATACAGGGTGTATCTGACATCGTAACGCAAATTTCGCGAAAAGGCTAGACCACATGCCACTAATAAAATTATGATAGTCATTTATGTCGTTAATGAGCGGTTACAGAAATCACAATGTTTAAAAAAAAGTATCGGCTCGGCCTTTGAACGTTGCAAGCCTGCCGCCGTGCGCGTTTATGGGTATGACGTTGACCGCTGATGTGAACTCTATTAAATCAGCTGATAGGATAGTTTTTTGAGTTTTGTTCACATTGCGTTTTTTTATGTATTTAGCGAATTAATTAATTATAACTTTAAAATCTTATTGGTTTATAAATGTATAGCGATTAAAGATAAAGATAAGGATCATTTATTTGTAAAAACATGCGTTTACATTAACTGATTTAACAGACATGCAAGGTACTGAAAATATATGCTGTGAGCGTCCATGTTTTGCCAATCACGGCGTACAAATGTTTTAGGTATAAAGATTACATTTTACATAATTGGTATACATATAGTCGTTTTAAATCCCACCTGTGATGAGAACTCTATTAAATCAGCTGATAGGATAGTTTTTCGAGTTTTGCTCACATTCCGCTTTTTTGTGTAATTAGCGAATTAGTTATTTTTTCCATTAAAATTTTATTGGGTTATATTGCAATTATGAACGATTTAAAGTGTAAAAAAACAGCAAGTATCATTTTTATTCAGGAAAAACCGACGAAAAATTCCACCACTGGGGTGTTCAGAATCATGTACTGGATCCATGGTACTCGTTTGTGCGTCGATGTCAGATACACCTTTTATACAACGTCCTGACATCAATCATCAGGCCGTTGTCCACCAATGACATCAGCCGTCTGATCGGAGGATCCTCCCTTTTCTGGAGGCAGGTATGAGTTTACTTTTACACTCTGTGGGGTAATTACGTAACACGTATCGTATCGTATCGTATCAATAGCGATGAGTTTCATTTTGACAGTTCAAAAACATTCATTGCGTTATTTGTTGACCAGGCTCATCTTTCGAACATATGGAGCAATGTTTTAACAATAGGCTTTAAAATGATTCCAATTTATAATAATAGTATTTTACGCATAAATTAGGGTGCTGTTCTCATATCTCTACATACAGTATGTTAAGAAAACCCTGTCCGACCCGTGAAGGTGTTGTTAGGTATCGATAACTGATTCTACTAATGCATACAAAACCGGGCTAAATAAAAAAAAAAAAATCCACCTAAAAAAAATAAATATTATTTCGCAAAAAGAGGTAACTTAATAAATCTGCGTTATCCACCCTTCCGCGCGCGGCGGCGGAGGCAGCGGAGGCGGCGGGCGGCAGGGCACGCGGCACGTGGTCGCATCGCTATTCGCTCATAATAATACCGGTGTTGTCACTTTTTAAAAATTACCAAATTTCGGGGAAGTTGGAATTAATTCGCGGGAAAAGAAGATTATTTCAAAATTCATTTGTATTGGTACTATGATGATTACGTAAAATTTTATATTATATTTGGTCATGTGTTTACCTAACCTTTATTATCCTTACGGGTCCGACAGGGTTTTCTTAACATACTGTATAATGCAATGATTGATTAATTAATTACTCAATCCAAATTATAATCCTGTTCATAACATTCATACGGTGTTATGAACTAGATAATCCTATAAATAATTGGAGGTTATATTATTTCTGTTGTCCTCTCCACGTCATGTGTTATCCCCAACCATCTGCCTAGCCTGAAATTAATAGATCTAGAAGAAACCCTTTACATAAATCTGCAGAAAGCAGTGCTGTTAAACACATGCCGAATGAATTGGCTCAAAACGGTCTCCAAAGCCTGGAGCACAGGCGTAGAGTAGCCAGCCTGTCGGTATTCTATAGGCTGCACTTTGAAGAGTGTGGGCGGGAATCGCATGACTTAATTCCTCTGATACAGACGAAGCGTTTCGCCTAATCTTTTATAAATACCGCGTGCATTGAAGGACAACAATTTTCCTGCGGCGTTCTTCCCTCTGAATACAATTTAAGTGTCTTCAAAGCTAGAGTGAATAGGCTTTTAATTAAATAAACTAACACGCTTTGCCATCAAAGATTGCATCACTGCTAACCATCAGGCGGTATTGTGGTCAAGGACTAGTTTATAGTTATTAGTTTACCCATATCCTCCCGTGGGTGTCGTAAGAGGCGACTAAGGGAACTCACCAGGGAAGCGGGCAGCAGCGCTTCTTCTGTGGGATATCAAATTACTACGACCCCTAACCCGCCTGCCAAGCGTGGGGATTATGCCAAACCAAAAAGCAATGAAATGCTTTGTCCAGCAGTGGAAGAAGACTAGTTTATAAATTACCTCTGATATAAGAAACTCTGGAACCATCACCCACTCTTTCCTTCGAGGAAAAACTCGAAGATACGCCTACTTGGAAAGAGATACAAACTATCACTGATATATTTACTGATAACAGCTTATCAAGTAATTCTTGTAATCACGGCGCTTGAAGAGTGTGTCATTATTAGCCGTATCTTATCAGGTGATATTAACTCTTTGGAGAGAAAATAACTGTGAGGAGAGCTCTTGAAATGATAATAAGATCAAACGCTGATCTGCACTGTGAAAATTTTGCCTTATATCACACAAGGAATCATACCCAAGCCTTGTTAACGCTGCCAGCTAATAATATACACAGTAAGTACTACGTAGTAGGTACGCCATTAAGAGATCAAATTGGTTGCGCAACCAACCATACATCCATGGCTGTTCTACCATGTTTGTGCCGCTGTATCCTACTGAGGTAGGAACCTTAGGGTAATTGCTTGCGGAAGGACTCACTGTGATACCTCGCGATTTCATCTTAGCTCGTTTCCTCGACGTTATCTCTCATTAAAGCCAAATGCATGCGAAAAGACACGTACGCACTTGCCGATACATCGCGAGCTGTTCGGGGGTATAACTCCCTGTCGTTGATGTGCATGCCTGTCTATGCTCCAACTGTTTGCCTGCCATTTGATTGCGCGTCTATGCTCCGTTTAAAATACTCCTATTCAACTGCATAAGGTCAATGTAAAAGCTGACTCCAACATAGTCAGGAGCAGGCTAAACAAATGATAATGACATAAAATAATGCAGATTTTGAAATCAAACAACTACCTAGAGTAGCCAGCCTTTCGGTCTTCTATAGGATGCATTTTGGGGAGTGTGCGAAGAAATTGCATGATTTAATTCCCCCATCTCCGTTCCACCATCGGACGACCCGTCGTACGGCGAGTTTCCACCCTTACGTTGTTAACACTATTGCGATCCGAACGAAGCGTTTCGCCTCCCTCCTTTATACCGCGTACTTCGAGGGACTGGAACAGTTTGCCAGCGGCGGTGTTTCCGTCGGACTACAATTTGAGTGTCTTCAAGGCTAGAGTGAATAGGCTCTTAATAAACTAGTGCGCTTTACCATCAACGACTGCGTCACTGCTTACCATCAGGCGGGATTGCGGTCAAGCGCTAGTTTATAATTTTATAAAAAAAAAATACCTACATAAAATTTTTTATTTAATTTAGCACGGACATACAGTACACCAGTCACAAACATCATTTCAGCCGAAACACGTCCACTGCTGGACATAGGCTTCCCCAAGGATCTCCAGGACAACGCCTCCCACTCCACCTCTCCAGTAGTTTCCTGCGACTTTCACAATGTCGGGGGCCTACCCACGCTGCGTCTTCCGGTGCGTGGCTGCCACTCAAGAACCCGTCGGGCATCATCGGGCACTGTTCCCGGCCCACTGCCACTTAAATGTTGCAATTCTTCGGGCTATGTCGGTTACTCTCGTTCTTCTGCGGATCTCCTCATTCCTGATTTGACGCAGTGAAACCCCAAACATAGCCCTCTCCGTTTCCATTTGAGTGACCTTAAGCTTTCTTATAACGCCCGATACTTAAAAAGAAATAGAAAATAGGACCAAATAATATGTCAAAAGATCAATTGGCTTGTATCCTAAAAAATAATTTAATGTCCGTCAGATAGCTTTATAAAAAATATTGAACACGTATTTTTTCTTTTATTCAAATACTTAGGAAGATATATTGATTTGAAATGTCGCATGACGTCACGCCATGGTGCAAAATATAGAACGGCGTGACGTAATTAGCCCCCACTCTGTAACTTTAATACGCTATATCTCAGTAATTTTTGGTAATTACGACAAAATAAAAAATACGGGTATTAATTTTTTTTATTATCTGTAAGACGGACTAATTATTTTTGTGATTTTCATACCTTGGATACATCCCTATTGTAGAAAACAAGCAGGGAGGTGTACCAAAAAGGTCCACTTTAGCAAAAATGCTAGACAACTAGTACCTAACGCTGATTTTCAACTGAACCTGATGTGTGAGATGGCGAATATAAAACAGTTTTGTACAGCCAAGTGAAGTAGGTATGCATCATTATCATCAACCTTTTTAACGTCCCACTGCTGGGCCTAGGTCTCCTCTCATACAGAGAAGGATTGAGCGTAATCACCACGCTTGCAATGCGGGTTGGCGATTCCAGACTTAAAGTCCAGGTTTCCTCAAAATGTTTTCCTTCACCTTCAGTCATTGGTGTTCAAGATATACTTAGAAAGTACATTTAACTTAAAGTTACATTGGTACTTGCCTGACCTGGAATCGAACCTGCAAACTCAAACTTGAGAGGCTAGTGGTTTAAACCGCTAGGCCACCACGACATAGGTATGCATAATTAAATAAAATAACAAAACACTGCACAGCTCTTACTTCAAATTTGATTACAGACAACAGTTTCTAATGAATAATTGTTGTGTTCATTTACAGATAAGCTTCGATGACTTTATCAGATTATTATTAGTCATAGGGGGTGCACACAATGACTATGTCGGTAACATAGCTGTAGCGCTGTTACAAAAAGGCGACACACCTTTTAATAGACCATAAAGACGAATCTTTAGTCCCGCGCCAGATCTGCCTCCAGTAGTGTCGCATTGCTCTATTCTTCATTTCCGCGTTAATCCCAGTCGTATCCGAAGCTTTTTTCAGCTTTGGAGTCTGGGGTCCGCTTTACCAGTCAAACTGCTGATTTTGGCTAAACTTCGATATTTTCTTTTCCTCCACAACCCGAAGGCGATATCGAAGCATTGCAGTTAGACCAATTGTTGGACTTTTTGAGGGCTCCAACAACCCATAACGACTGCCATTGGATGTTCGTATGGCATCCGGGACCAACGGCTTAACGTGCTTTCCGAGGCACCACCAGACCAATGCAAATATTCATATTCATGCATATAAATATTCGCTACCGCTACGCCACGGAGGCTGTCGAGTAGTTTCGCATTGCTATTCGATCGAAATACGAGAAAAAAGAGCGAGTATTCCTGCGCACACGCTTGTCCACTATAATATCTTTTGCGCTGAAGTCTAGCCTCCGTTGAGATTGGCCGTCGCGACCAAAATATTGAGGTCCAGCGGTAGCCTAATGGTATCGGCCGTGACTTATTTATTTATTCTTTCGCACATAAATTGTACAATGGCGGACTTAATGCCTCAGGCATTCTCTACCAGTCAACCATAGGTGGTGAAGAGATTAGTAGCAGGTGCTTTAAAGGAAAACATTAATATGAAAACATACTCTTAACACTATATAAAAAAAAATATACTTAAATAAGCTATATAAACATACATACTATTACAAAAATATATTATACTTATAATATATACATACAAAACTAAAAATTTGGGAGACAGGTGTTGTAATGACTCTACCCTAACTGTTGCGAAAATAACTCTGCAATTTCCGCTTAAATGCAAACCGACTGGCGGCCATCCTGATATCAAGAGGAAGCGCATTCCACAGAAGAATAGATTGAATATGAAATGAAGAGTGAACAAAGTCAGACGTATGTGAAGGACATAGTAAGAGAAGATTGTTAGAAGATCGCAGATTCTTAGTGTGTGAAGAACATAAATATTGGAAGTGAGTCTCAAGATAAGAAGGAGGAGTGGGTGAGTTAAGAAGGGGGTGTTAGAACCTTGGCGCTTTACTTGGTGTGAATAATTTCATCACTACAGCTCTCAAACTAAGGAAAACATTGTGAGGAAACTGGCATGTCCAAGAGGCTGCGAAGACATGTGACATCTACCAATCTTGACTGGAACTAGCGCTTGACCGCAATCCCGCCTGATGGTAAGCAGTGATGCGATCGTTGATTGTAAAGCGCGCTAGTTTATTAAGAGCCTGTTCACTCAGAAAAACTGAGCGAATAGGAAGGAAGACGGCAGTTGAGCGAGGTGATGCAATGTTAAACCCAACAACACGACCAACGATGCTGCGCCAAAGGGAGATTGATCTGAAGACCCTCCACGACCAAACTCCCAACACAACAACATTAGGCGCATCGTACCCGGCACACATCGCAACACAACTGCTCAGACCCATCCTCCGTACGGCTTCACCAGATATCGTGCCGGAACATGACAAATCGCTTGGCGGCAAGGCTTTGCCTTTGCTCCCTCTCACCGAAAGAAAAGCATGTGTCCCAGGAGTGGGAAAATTATAGGCTGGTTGTGATGATGACCGAAACGTGGTCTGAAGGACATTACACACAATGTTATCTTAGATGAGTCATGGAGATACCAAAATTGACGTGTAATATGATGAGTCAAAGCTATTTTTTTACATGCTTTTTGGTAGCTTCACTTGTATGTTTGCTTGCTTGTTTGTTAGTTTGTCTGTCTCTAACTCTTTGTACTACGAGTGAGCGGCTCATTACTGTAAAATGTCCCACCGTTTTCAATACGTTCGTTCGTTCGTTTCATTTTTTAAAAAAACAATATCGAACTAAAAAGTTGAAAATAATGATTTAAATAATGCACGAATAATGATTCGATGATGATCTTTGATGCCTTTTATATTTGTCAATTTTTATTGATTTGATAAAACAAAATATACTTATTCAATATTTTTCTATAATCTGAATGACGGACTAAATAGAATCAATTTTTTTTTTACCCAGGAAAGATCCCAATTTTAACTACGCACCTGGGTTTTGATAAGTTATCATTCAGAAATTTCCTCACAGTGGAAAGTCACCGCGATTTTCCAATACGTTGAGTCATTTATTGTTTGTTTGCACACACCAAGCTGTGCATTTCCAGTTTTAGCTGATCTTGCATTATATAGGCTTTTCTTACAATCACATGTCAGCCTATACTGGTTAATTTATGTGTGAGCCGTGCATACTATGTTAAATTGATAACATTTGCTGATAATATATTAGTTATTATTGGTGTATTAAAATTTTTGTGGATATCAGTTGTCATGGTATGGGAATGTAATAATAATAATAATAATCTTTATTTCAAAAACCAAATACATTTTTTCCATCTCAATCTGACAAAAAAAAAAAGAAAGAAAACAATTCAGTCCAATGCTATGCGTTTTGAGACAGAGTGACCGTCTGTGTCTGTGTCCGTGCTAGTATAAACTGTGTTACAGACACAGGCGACTCCCTCTTACAATTATTGATTCACAATTTGCTGCACTTGGTAGAAGTTTTGTTAGGTATAAGACTTAGTTTAGTATTACCACTTATTAAAAATGTGAGGAAGGACTGGGTGTGTGCGATGTAGATATAAGTGTAGGTGTGTGTAATGTGGGTGTGTTGAGTACGTGAGGGTGTGTGTGTAAAGTGTGGTTGCGTGTGTATTTCGTGGATATGTCACAGTACAAAGTAAACATTGCAGGAGCAATTTAAAACTAATTTTAAATTTGTAAGTTAATAATCTTATTTTGCAAAGAGTTTTTCAGTCTCTTCGTATGTTAACTTTTGGAGAAAACTACAAACTACAGCTTTACATTTAAAAGGTAAAGAATATACGTTGCAGGATTTATTTATGGCATTATAAAGGTGACTACTAAGATACGGGTAGCTTCGCCTCGCCAGAGCAGTTTTGGTAAAGACAGGTGGGCAATGGGCATGGAGGATCTTTACGTCTTTTACTTTGCTCTAGTAACCTTGGGTTGTAGGTCAATGTTGAGTGCACACGTAATGTGATGTTAAGTACATAGATCTGTCGTACAGTGAGTACAGATATGTCTTTATACAGCTGGGTAGTCGGGTACCGATAAGGTTTGTGAAGCATGACTTTCAAAACAGCTCTTTGTGCTCTCTCAAGGCGAAGCATATACGTTTTAAGAGTACCTCCCCAGACAGATATACAATAGGTAAGCAGTGACTGAGCCAAGGCAAAATAAATAGTTTTTAACAGTGTGTTGGCAACCACTACTCTTAATTTTTTCATAGGGAACATTAGTTTACGCACCCGCGAAACTGTCACACTGATGTGCTCTTGCCAACTCAGTGTGTTATCAATGTGCACCCCCAAGTATTTAACACAAGAGCTTCTATGTATAGTAGGGCAGCTACAAGGGGTTAGCGAAAGGTCACAACAATGGGCTTTAACGTCTAGCATACTAGGCTGCGTAGCAGAGTTAGCTGAGAAAGGAATGTAGTGGGTTTTAGAGACATTTAGTGTAAGTAGGTTAAATGAGAGCCAATCCATCACTATACCAAGAGCCCTTTCAGCGGCGTAACGAGTAGATTCCCAGGTTTCTCCACTTACGATAAGCGCAGTGTCGTCTGCATATACAAGTATCTTGCAGTTTGGGATTGAAAGCTGGCAATTGAGACGTGGTCGCTAACAATGGGCCTTATAAGAAGGCTCAAAGTCACTCAAAGGGCAATGGAGAGGGCTATGCTTGGGGTTTCACTGCGCGATCGAATCAGGAATGAGGAGATCCGCAGAAGAACGAGAGTAACCGACATAGCCCGAAGAATTGCAACACTAAAGTGGCAGTGGGCTGGACACATTGCCCGTAGGACCGATGCCCGATGGGGCCGACGGGTTCTCGAGTGGCGACCACGCACCGGAAGACGTAGCGTGGGTAGGCCCCCGACAAGGTGGACCGACGACCTGGTGAAGGTCGCGGGAAACCGCTGGATGCGGGAGGCGCAGGACCGGTCGTCGTGGAGAACCTTGGGGGAGGCCTATGTCCAGCAGTGGACGTCTTTCGGCTGAAATGAATAGCCTGTTTACAAATAGTAGAAAAAGGGTGGGGCCCAGCACGCTGCCCTGCGGTACCCCAAATGTTATATTGACATCATCACTGGTGTATTGATCTACCCTAACTCGTTGTTTGCGGTTAGTTAGATAGTCTTGGAATAGGTTTAAAGGGATTCCTCTTATTCCCAAGCTTTCTAAGCTCGATAGAAGGATGGGAGTAGAGACCGTGTCGAAAGCCTTGGCTAAATCTAGAAATATACCTATAGTTTTAGTCCTAGAATCAAGATTCTTAACAATTTGGTTTGTTCTGTAACCAAGGCCCGGCGCCCACTAGCAGCGGCAAAAGATTTTTATACTATAACTTAAAAGCATGACTATAAAATTAAAATATCAACGCTAAAGGATGCCGTGTTGTGCCCAAGGGTATCGCGGCATCGTTGCCGATGAAATGTCAATTTTATTGTCATATTTTTAAGTAATATTTTCTATTAGTTGCATAAAAATCCCCTGGCCCTACCCTCCTGAAGCGGTTATTTGATAAAACAAAACAATCAACACATGTACAAGCAAATATTTAAATTTGGAATTATTCCTAACTTTTTGAATTTGGATTTCCCAATTCCTGGCGCCCACTAAGCGGCTCGGTATGGCAAAGGATTTTATGCGACAAATAGAAATATAACTTAAAAGCATGACAGTAAAATTGAAATTTCAATGATGATGCTGAGGCATGCCTATGCATACCGCGATATTAATTTATTTCAAACGAAATTTAACCACGTGTGGACTATGTGGTGACATTTTGCAGCACCAGCCCGAATGTGGCTGCAGTACACACGAATGGACCTGTGCTTTGTATAACATTAAAGCTTTAACAGACGTTCGAATATGGTGCGCTCCGCACCGCGACCTTGGTCTGCTCCGAACAATATTCGATGGTATATACAGCGGTCCGCCGGACATTATTATTATTATTGACGGTGCGCTCAGTTCGATGATTCTCCCACAGGATATTGTACGGTCCGCACCAAATTCGCTCGTGTGGACGGGCCACCGCATCGTTCAGAGCGTCAGTCGCGTCGCGTCGTCAGTTTCCTCTGCTTTTCGATACGTGTAATAGCTACGACTGTTGCCACAACTAACGCGATTTTAGTTTGTTTGGATAAAGTCGGTGGCATGTCGACGTGATCACCGTACTGTAGCACGAAAAGCACTGGACCGTGTTTGTACGGGTGCGATGGTGTGGCGTGTAGAGCGCACCGCACCGGTCCGACGGTTCGACGCACTGTATTCGAACGTCTGTTAAAGCTTTTAGAGGCAGGCCTGGTGTGAATTTCGCCGGACCTTGGCTTAAAGTGCTTTTCGAGGCACGAGGTATCTATCACACCCACACTTGGTAGAGAAGTTCTTGTATTACTTTTTCCCGATATTTCCAAGGGATAGAAACTTTACGCCGCGAGACGCAACTAGTCATAAACACTCACAAAACAACACATATTTTACTACAACAAAAACCTGTTTATCAGATGTTTGGACTAAACACCTTTCAAACACAACATTCGTGCTGGTCCTCACAAACTAAACTAATTTTAAGTTAAGTGCATCTTTATCTTCCCATTTCGTTAAGAAAAGGATAGAAGATAACCTAACTTCCTACCTGACCTAAGACTGACACTAGCCACGTTTAACAAGTGTTGTAAGTTTTTGTGGCAAAACCGATATGTGTGAATTATTTATATTACAGTAGTCCAAGACATCTGAAAGCCGTTCTAACTTATTGTCGTGTCATGAAAACGCTAATATATGTGAGATATACCTACGCAAGAAACTGATAGATTCATCAAACATGTAATTTATTCTTTTTTCTATCTATATTTTTTTTATCTCTCTCTACTGTTTATAATTTCTATGTATGTATTTTTTTTAATAATTATAAACTACGCTTGATCGCAATCCCGCCTGGTGGTAAGCAGTGATGAGATCGTTGATGGTAAAGCGCGCTAGTTTATTTAGAGCCTATTCACTCAAAAAAACTGAGTGAATAGGAAGGGAGACGGCAGTTGAGCGCGGTGCTGCAATGTTAAACCCAACAACACAACCAACGATGCTGCGCCACAGGGAGACTGATCTGGAGACCCTCCACGACCAAAATTCCGACACAACAACATTTGGCGCATCGTACCCGGCACACATCGCAACACAACTGCTCATACCCGTCCTCCGTACGGTTTCATCAGACATCATACCGGAACACGACGAATCGCTTGGCGGCAAGACTGTCTGGTGGGTGGTAACTTCTGCCGGCAGCCGATGTTATGGCCTACCACCGAGAATTTCAAACATTTATAAGATCTTTGATCCTTGTGTCTGTAACATATGAAAAGCGTAGATGTGCCAATATATTACTAGGTGACCGATATGGTAGCTGGGTATACAACAACGGTTTGCCTTATTGCTCTTAACTAAGCTATCTAGGTATGTTGGGCAGTTAGGGGTTGATAAGTCAACCCTGTTTTCCAAAGGCAAAGAAACGCATCAAGTTCTGCAGAAGAAAGGTTTGATTTGCTATTGTCAATCGTAATTTGCACGCTTGCTTGCAGGCAGAATACAAATAACTACAGTGTAATCGCCGATAATCCGGATTAAATAAAACCAGGGGGGTATATCAGATAGTCGAAAAATCGGATAATCTATTTCAGATAGGTACCTAATATACGATACATGAAAGAAAATGTAATCGTAATTGAAAGAATTTGTAGAGCAAAGAGCTCTGTTTATGTCAGAGGACACATGTAAAAATAATAAAAAAAAATAGTGGCTGCTCTTCCGTTGAACGTTGCAAGCGTGCCGCCGCACGTGTTTGTGGGTATGACGTTGACCCCTGATGTGAACTCTATTAAATCAGCTGATAGGATAGTTTTTCGAGTTATGTTCACATTGCGCATTTTTGTGTAATTAGCGAATAAATTATTTTTTACTTTAAAATCTTATTGGGTTATACAAGTATAGCAATTATGAACGCTCTATATTGAAAAAACTATTTTTTTTTTTTTTAAATCATGAAAAAGCCGAGGAAAAATTCCACCACTGGGGGGTTCAGAATCATGTACTGGATCCATGGTACTCGTTTGTGCGTCGATGTCAGATACACCCTTTATACGATACATAAAAAACGAGTTACAGCGATAATGAATTATGTAATTTCTTATTGCATACAGTATATTATTATATTTATGTACCGTCCTCCTCAAGTCGTTCTCCTCATTACTGAGGGTCGTAATGTCCCTGTGGAATTATCCTCTTCCGCACAATAGTTGGCCATTTGTTACGGTCCCTGGCCGCGAGTATAGCATCATGCAGGTCGGTGTCCAGAGATGAACGAATTTGGTCAGTCCAACTTATTGGACTACGACCTCTGGAACGTCGTCCATCCACCTTCCCAGTAACCATCAGATGTTCGAGGTTATCTCCATCTTTTCTGGCAATATGGCCAAAATACTCCAAAATTCTTCGAAAGCAGACAGAGGAGAGTCTTATTGTGACACCCAGCTCTCGAAGGATTGATGCATTTGTGCGAAAAGCTGTCCAAGGAATTTGAAGCATCTTCCTCTATTTATGTACACTATCCCACAAAAATGAAACTACACGATCGATGGCGGGAATAACTTGCCGTAACGTGTCCCGTTGCGCCGTGAAGACAATTTTAAATTGGCAAATAGAGTTGACACGAATTAGTCAGAATTATCGGACGTTCGGAAGAACGGGACTCTATTAAATTAGGCTCCAAGATCTTCCCTTGCTGAATAAAGAATTATTCAGCGGGAGTTTGTGAGTCATGGAGAAATAGTAGCACCACTATACAGATTGGCAAGGTTTATTTGCTGGTTTTGGTTTACAGATTCTTTCTACTCGGTCGATTAATTAGAACTGACTGTTTAGGCAAATGTCTCTTTTATAAAAGACGGTGGTTTGATCTAGAACGGTTTGTTGAAAAACAGCCGTGGTTCAGAATGTTCCATGCGAATCTAGAAGGTTCCATCCGAAAATGTTCCAGAGAATTTTAGTCGTGTATAAAAGGTTTCAGTCTGTCAGTATAGTTTGCTTTTCTGTCACGCCTTTTATACCAGGGGATTTTATTTAGATAATAAGTTTTTACTTAAATATTTACATTTACATTTTAACGATGTTTTATTTTTTGTTTTGGCTTTTGCTTTTTTGGCGTGGCTAGCTGACTTAAGGTAAATAATTTCATTGTTGTTGTGTTTTCTTGTGTTCATTGCTGTTAGTACTATTGTATTGTATTATGAAGTCATGTTTTTTTTTTTTTATGAACAGACTGCTGTGCTGCTTGGGAGTTTGTTCCGCCACTTCTTCCCAGCAAAAGCACTAGGAAGTGTCGATGGGTAGGCGTTTTGGGGGGACTGTCTTATGTAATATTGACGCTGAAAAAGTGCCGATTCTCAGCCTAATTTGAATAAATGTCTTTTGATTTCAGTAAAGTCCAGAATGTTCAAGAAAATTCCATCTGATTCTATATTGTTAAAAATGTTCCATCGGAGTTTAGAATGTTCCAGAAAGTTCCAAACGTGTCTGGTACGATCTCGCCACAAATTGATTAGGGCACTTTACCAATAACCAGTCTTCTTGCCCTGGTCCTGGTCCTGGAGCCAGACTAACCCGACAATAACCAGTATTCCTAAAGAATATCCAGCTACCCAGTGGAGTGGAGGTCAAAAAAGTAGTTACTCGGTGTAAAATATTGATATCCAGCCGCATCTGATTACAGACACTGGCCAAGATAGTTGGGAAAAGGATCGGTACATTAATTAAGAGGTCGCTTTATACTGGACAATATTTATTGAGCGGTTAGCTTGTGCTGTACATACATACGTAGCTTGATATTGTATCGTCGTGACAACACTGAACGTTCTCGTTAATTTAATACTTTAGTATTTTGTACAACAATTTACCATGTCACCTCAAGGCCAGTCAATTTTAGTCATTATCAGTAAGACATATCATTCAAGTACTGTGTTATTAAATGAGGAAATTACTGTAGTGGTATACCTAACAATGTAATTTTTTATTTATGCGAAACCAAAATATAGTTTGTTCAGAATAAGCAACAGAGTCGATTCCGATCATTTTTACACCATGTTATATTTTTTCCCAAATACATTTAGAAATTGTTGCAGTATGGTTACCCAGCGATTACGATAGATCATAGTACTTGCGCGCGCGACACAGCTGACGCCAGGGGTAAACGCACCGCGCTCAACCCGCCCGAGCGGAGTTTTGACCATATTTTTGTTGGGACAACCAAGTAGAATAGCAAGCTCATAACTTTGTGGTTTTTCATTATATCTTTTTTAAATTTTGTACGTAGATTCTTTACAATACTGGACACGGTTCTGTTTTCGCAAAAACAAAAAATAACGTTATATAAAAACGTCACATACGAACAACGCTTCATACTGACGTCACACAGATCCTGCATTTAATGTGGACACGTTGTTCGAATGAGGCGTTTTTATTAAAATAAACTCTCGAGCTTTGTTACTCCTATTAGTATGACCAAACCAAAATCATGTTAAAAAATATGTAGAGGGACAACAAATGCCAGTGATCTCCTCAATGAGCTGATTCGTCTTCACGTTCCTGGTAACCATCTCCGTGGCCGCAGACCCCGTCTGCTAGCTGTGCCTACATGTCGCACGGTAGCCCGTGCGTCATCCCCTATTCCTCCCGTTCTTTCCGCACAGAATAGCTTGAATTCACAAATGAATTCAACACACATTCGCAGATGTATTTTAAATTTTAATGTGCGCATGCTTAGCGTTCTGAGAAAACATAATTTCATTAGTTCGTTTACTGTGTTATTTTTTTTTAGTTTTTTTTTTCCGTTTTTATTGTTCCTCTGATTTGTCTTTTTTTCTGTTTATGTTTTGATTTATATTATTATTTGAATTTTATTATGTACCTATTTGTGTTAATTTTGTATGTATGTTAATGTAATTGGCTTTTGAAAGCCGTATTAACATAAATAAATAAATACATTCATAGTCTAAGTAATCTCACGTCGTTTAACTAATGAATAGGGATGTATCCAAGGTATGAAAATCAAAAAAATAATTAGTCCGTCATAAAGATAATAAAAAAAAAATAAGACCCGTATTTTTTATTTTGTCGAAATTACCAAGAACTATTGAGATACAGCGTATTAAAGTTACGGGTGGTACAGCGTATTAAAGTTACGGAGTGAGGGCTAATTACGTCACGCCGTGGTATATTTTGTACCGCGGCATGACGTCATGCGACATTTCAAATCAATATATCTTCCTAAGTATTTGAATGAGAGAAAAAATAAAAAATACGTGTTCAATATTCTTTATAAATCTATCTGATTGACATTAAATTATTTTTTAGGATACAATCCAATTATATTTAATCACGTCCTCATTGTTTCAGCCATCCACGAGATCGCTCACAACCTAGCCTTTGGCCACAACCGACCACTAGCCAATAGGCTATTTGGATTCTTCGCGAATCTGCCAATAGGACTACCTGTGTCTATCAGCTTTAAGAAGTACCATTTAGAACATCATAGGGTAAGTGTGACCTTGGAAATTTTTAGTCATAACTTGAGGGGGACCAGCTCTGTTAAATCATTACCATCAGTCGGGACTGCCCACTGGTGTTATTCGGCGGGCATACAACTGCGAATCTGCGTATTGCCTGTCGCTTCAGAATGTGGTCGAAAGCGATTTTTCGGAAAATGTTCAATCATCATATTCAGACTCCTTCGCTCTACTCGTCTGCTGCTGACACCCATAAGGACTGATAAGCATCTAGATGTTTGCCAGTGATTATGCGTGGTAGGAAGTCGTAACTTACTTTCCGAGACACGAAGGCTTCTGGATATGTAAAGCGGTCAGTTCACCGATGGGAACTCTGGGAGGTCTCCCATCGGTGAACTGACCGCGGCAAAGGTAACCTAGCCTCCGTTAGACCTTTGCATCCGTTATAATTTAGCCAAGAGTACCTTAACAACAATATTTTCGCATCGAACGCATCGAAAGTATCCAAAGGAAATTTTTGTAGTGCATTCAGTTTAGATCCAGAACTTATTTGCCTAATTACAACAACCGTTGCAGAAAGTTTCACATTCTTCCACTAATTGAGCGGATCTGTTCAATATGGCTAATGGCTCCATCGAATGTTCTGAATTGTTGATCAAAATTGGGCTGCGCGTTCCATCCTTCACTTTAAGGAATCATCAGCCTCTGTATGTTCCCTCTGTGCGATGCGTATACCGACAAAACTCTTATATGATAAGAGCTAGCAGAGCATATAATTTGTTGTGTCAGAGGGTTGATGATCTCCATTTATTCTCCACCAGTATTTCTAAACTAAAAGAAACTTCTTTCTGGTAACTTCTTTATTACTCACTAAAACGTTTTCAGTATTTACTAAATACGCCCTCCGAGTGCTTACTTGTTCTTAATTTCACTTTCTTGTCCTGTGCTGTACCTGTTACTGTCTCTTGTGCTAACCTAATATTGTCCGTGGAAACTTTTAATTGGCCTTCTTTGGTAATACACTTCTGGACACATCTATTGGCCCACCTTGCATTTTCAGTTTCGTTTGGTCCTAGCTGAAATTTTATATTAGGTCGAGCAAAAAGTTTTTATGCAGTTTTGAACCTGACACATTCACAATTTCATTCAATAGTCTTTTTTTGAATTTCGAACACAGAATTTAAAGAAACAAAAGACAATTTGGAGCCTGTTTGTTGATATCAAACAATCGAATACTAAGAAAACTTGATTTTATTGGTTTACTTGGATTTAATTCTTGAAAAAGTGATTGATATCTTTGGTTTTGCAACAAACAATACTTATTTTTAACATTAAGGTGAAGTTCTATCAATAATCTATGGATACTGCACCTGATGTCGCCGCCCAAGCTGTGGCACTTATTCAGGCCGGACACAGCCAAAGAAATGCGAGTGCTCAACTTAATTTAAGTCCATCTGCGATCCGAAATGTTTTTGTTTTGTTTTTATGTTGAACCTAAACTCTAAGGTGGGCCAATAGATGTGTTCAGAAGTGTATATGTTAGCTGTAGTGTCCGACCGAAATTTCGGTTTCGGTTTCGGTTTCGGCCGAGTTTCGGCCAAAAATCAAGTTTCGGTGGCAGTTTCGGTTTCGGCCAAAATAGGCCGAAACTTTTGCCGAAACCGAAACTTATTTCGAAAGTTTCCGCACGATCGCGTTCGCCTAACTTCGTTTCCCGCGGCAAGATCTCAAAATTGTTTCTGGTCATCCATAACACAAGGGAAAACCTTAATTTGGGTTCCAGGACAATGTATGTGATGTTGTCTCAATTTATATAAAAAAAAATACCAATAGGTACATAGTATTTAATGAAACAGTAACTAATTAATAATGTGGTAACTAAAAAATATCTATTAATAACATTTTTATTATTTTGACACAAAATAATTATAATTATTATATATTATTTTGAAACATAATTTCAAATTATTGATTTGATTATTGTGAAATGATTAAAATTTTGCTATTTGGACAGCCTCCGTGGCTTAGCGGTAGCGAATGCGGCCGCTGCGCAAGGAGGCGCGGTTTCGATCCCCGCGCGGTGCAAATATTTGTATGCATGAATATGAATATTTGCATTGGTCTGGTCGTGCCTCGGAAAGCACGTTAAGCCGTTGGTCCCGGTTGCCATACGAACATCTAGTGGCAGTCGTTACGGGTTGTTGGAGCCCTCAAAAGTCGAACAATTAGTCTAGCTGCAATGCTTCGATATCGCCTTCTGGTTGTGGAGGTCAGACGGCAGTCGCTTCACGGAAAATGTCGAAGTTTCGGCAAAATTAGCAGTTAGGCTGGTAAAGCGGACCTCGGACTCCAGAGCTGGAAAAAGGCTTTGGATGCGACTGGGATTAACGCTGAGATGATGATGATTAATATTTTGCTATGAAAACTTAATTTGTCAAAATAATAAAAATGTTATTAATAGATATATTTTTTTATAATATGTTAAATAAATGATTACAACAAACTTAATATACTGTGTTGCCATTAATGCAAAATAATAGGTACCTAAAATTCTCCAAATTTCAGTATTTTAAGAAATTTTATACTTAGACACGTCAGTTTCGGTTTCGGTTTCGGCCGAAACTGAAGCCCTGGCCGAAGATTCGGTTTCAGTTTCGGTTTCGGCAGAAAAACCAGTTTCGGTCGGACACTAGTTAGCTGTAAGTTTCCATAAAATGTAAAAATAAAATAAAATTAAACGAATGTTTGTTTAATTTGCAGTATCAAGGCGATGAAGTAATAGACACAGATTTACCCACCCTGATAGAGGCGAAGCTGTTCTGTACCACAGCAGGGAAGTTCCTCTGGATAATCCTGCAGCCATTCTTCTACAGTTTCCGACCCCTGGTGGTCAGACCCAAGCCGCCCACACCGATGGAGCTGATAAACTTAGTCATACAGCTGTTTTTCGATGCTATTATTATCAAATTGTGGGGTGAGTTGTTTTGTATTATTATAGTTAGTTTATTTATGAACGACACGATTGACGCAGTGGCTGAGCGATCGACTGCTGCGTTGCGTGTCGCGGGTACAATTCCCGCACGGAACAAATATTTGTATGGCCTAAAATTTCGGGTCTGTCTGTTCGTGTAAGTGACTTTATGTGTTTGTAAACCCATCCACGATACAGGAGAAATTCCTAGTGTGGAGCAAGTTTTAACAAAAAACAAAAAAGTATTTTTTTTTACACCTATTTAACGGAACCTCTGATAGCATATTAGCGCTCCTAATAATTATTGATTCTGAAATATAATGAATACGTCTCTTTTTGTGTACCTCAAAAAAACCTATTTGGAGGTCGCATAATACTAAATAACCGAGTAACTGCTACTTATATACGCAAATAACTTAGTTTTAAGCGTAACAGCGTAAAAAACGTAACAGACAAACATACAAAAGATTTTTCTTTTCTCTTTTTAGTATTAGTTTAGAATAGCCACTTGTGGAGTCAATATTGTAAGTGAAATATGAGTACATTTAACTAGTTGGGCTCCGCGTTTTGACCCGCATGTTTCGATCGACAACACAGAAACACACACTAAGACTGACACACACAGAGAGAGTTAGACACACACACACACACAAACACGCGCGCGCACGCACACACACACAAATACGCGCGCGCATATTGCGCGCCAGAGTTGTTCAAAACGGTTATAAAACAATATCACGCTACAGACTATATGCTATTAATTTCTAACGCGCTATTAAATGCGCTATGTTATAGCGCGCTATAAATAAGAAAGCACGTGGGCGTCCAGCAGGCGCGATAATTCTCGCAACACGCTAAATTTCGTAGCGCGTTACATTACATATCGTTCTTCGTTAGGTACACAGACCGCATGCTATAACGGAATGTAAAAAAGCAATATAAAAGATATCAATGAACTCTCCTTCATACTTTTCAAGCTTAGGACTGTTTATAATTGGTAAAGATTATTCTAACATTAATTTTAATAAATCGTAAATCAATTATAGGCGTATTTAAATAATCGTCACTAGTTCGTTTTGCAACAGAATTTTATACTAATATCTACACACTAACAATACCTTTGCACACACTAAATAATCGTCACTAGTTCGTTTTGCAATGCAACAGAATTTTATAATAATATTAATACAATAACAAGAAAGATCGCGCGCGACGAAAATAGCGTGCTGCGACAACAAGCATACAATAGTCCACAGCGCTCACGCGATGAGTGACTGCCTGCTAAGCGCCGTCGCGCGCTGTGCGAGTTATTCGATCAATTTCATTCATAGCGTGAATAGCGTCATAGCGTCGTAACGTCCACCTACATAGCGTGCGCTATGCGCTATGAGGAAATAGCGTGCTATTGAATGGCGCTATGCGCTATATTAACCATCTCTATTGCGCGCGCACGCACACACACACAAGCAGAGACCGCGCGACACACACATTCAGAGACACACACGCCCAAACAGACACACACGCCCAAACAGACACACACACGAATTTGCTCGTGCTATATCGAACATAATGTATATTCATACGCGCGACCGACATACGCAGCCTACATCGGTGCAGCAGGAATGTAAGCCTTATAAATTTATTATATAAGTGTGATTTTTGTGTATCCAGGATGGAAGGCGCTTGGTTACCTAATATACGGTGGTATTATGGCAATGGGTGTTCATCCAGTCGCAGGTTAGTAACATTTAGATATAATACTATAAAGGGTGTATCTGACATCGACGTACAAACGATTACCATGGATCCAGTACACGATTCTGAACCCCCCAATGGAGGAATTTTTCGTCGGCTTTTTGCTGAATTATAAAAAAAATATGCCTTTTTCACTTTAGACCGTTCATAATAGCTATACTTTTATAACCCGCTAAGATTTTAAAGTAAAAATTAATTAATTCGCTAATTACACAAAAAAGGCAATGTGAACAAAACTCGAAAACTATTCTATCAGCTGATTTAATAGAGTTCACGTCAGGCGTCAACGTCATACTTACAAACAGGCGCGGCGGCACGCTTGCGCCGTTCAAAGACCGAGCCGATACTTTTTTTTTAAACACTGATTTCTGTAACCGCTCATTAACGACATAAATGACTATCATAGTTTTTATTAGTGGCATGCGGTCTAGCCTTTTCGCGAAGTTTGCGTTACGATTTCAGATACATCCTGTATAATGCATACATGTATGTACGGATGATAACAGATCAAGCTACCCGAAACTCTCAAATATTCGCAATCAACCTTGAGCCTTAATGCTTTAAAGATAGAGTTGAAAATCTTATAAAGAAATCTGACAGATTGTAGTAGCTTCATGTACTTCTTCTAGTACAAAGTAGCTTTATAGTACTATAAAGCTACTTTGTACGTCCTTCATCGACTTGGATGTGCTTTGCCAAGTGAGAGTATGTCAAAATCACTAACCCTTTCATCGTCCCACTGCTGGGCACAAGCCTCCTCTCATACAGAGAAGGATTGAGCGTAATCACCACGCTTGTTCAAAGCGGGTTGGCGAGTATTTCATGTTCACTCTAAAATCTTTTCACCTCATTTTACTTAAATGTAATGACTGGATATTTTCATATATCGAAATAATCTTTTTTTATTTTATCTACCTCATCATCATCAACCCTTTCATCGTCCCACTGCTGGGCACAGGTCTCCTCTCATACAGATTCTTTACTTTAAAATTCTGGACACGTGTTTCGGGTTCCGCATAAACAAAAAATATTGTTGAAGATAGAAGAGTCGTGGTGGCCTAGTGGTTAAAACACCAGCTTCTCAAGTATGAATGCGCGGGTTCGATTCCAGGTTAGGCAAGTCCCAATCTAACTTTTCTAAGTTATATGTACTTTCTAAGTATATTTTGGACACAAATGACTGAAGGTGAAGGAAAACATCTTGAGGAAACCTGGACTTTAAGTCTGAAATCGCCAACCCGCATTGAGCACACGTGGTGATTACACTCAATCCTTCTCTGTATGAGAGAAGACTTGTGCCCAGCAGTGGGACGATAAAAAAAAAGGTTGATGATGATCTTTAGTTCCAAGCTTCCTTTGAGTCAGTATTTGTATTTCGAACTTTATTGAGGTTAAGTCAAAAAGTGACAGTAGAAACAAAAGTGACAGTACCGAACTAAGCTGTCATTTTTATATAAAGTACTGCATTTCTATAATGGTTAAGAAAATGGTAAAAGTTAGAGATAATTCCTCGTTAATACTTTGTTTTGTAATTTGGGTAGTTCGTACATGTATTACGTGGCAGCTGCCTCCCCCTGTTCCTACCTGGGTACGTAACTTCACTTGCCTGTGCACCAGGGCCACGGATTCTTTTTTTAACCAACCCTGACCGAGGAGGCATCGGTCTTCGTTGACCCCGTCACGATGTGCTGACATCTCTTTGAGGCGCGCGTGAACACAACGCGCCGTCTACCCAAGCCTAGTCCCGCAAGCTCCCGATGAAAATTCTGTCCTTAATATCATGCTAACAAGCTTCAAGCCCCGACTTCGTTTTTTTTTTATGATTATAAACTAACGCTTGACCGCAATCCCGCCTGATGGTAAGCGGTGATGCGATCGTTGATGGTAAAGCGTGCTAGTTTATTAAGAGCCTATTCACTCAGAAAAACGGAGCGAATAGGAAGGAAGACGGCAGTTGAGCGAGGAGCAACGATGCTGCGCCAAAGAGAGATTGATCTGAAGACCCTCCACGACCAAACTCCCAACACAACAACATTAGGCGCATCGTACCCGGCACACATCGCAACACAACTGCACAGACCCGTCCTCCGTACGGCTTCACCAGAAATCATGTCGGAACACGACAAATCGCTTGGCGGCAAGGCTTTGTCTGGCGGGTGGTAACTTCTGCCGGCGGCCGATGTTATGGCCTACACCACCGTTTGTGGTAAATTTATTATTAACCCTTTATTCACTCATTATATTATGTACTTTTTATCTACTTTCCAGGCCACTTCATAGCGGAACACTACATGTTCAAAAAAGGCTACGAGACTTACTCGTACTACGGCCCTCTCAACTGGATTACTTTCAACGTGGGTTATCATAATGAACATCACGACTTTCCAGCGGTGCCTGGCAGTAAACTACCCGAGGTAAGACATATTTTATGTGACTTTGCAATCTTCCACATCAAAGTCACAGTTTTTAAACTTTTGAAACCACTCACGACAACTTCTTTCGCTTCAAGCAGCTTCACCATAAGGTTCTACAAGCAATCGATGGACCTTTTTTTATTTGGGATGGGAAATCATCAAATGACCTCTCACGCTCTCGGTAGACGCACGGGCGGGCGTGTCAGACTTTTACTGACTGAAACCCACCCGTGTTGCTTTCCTTTTATTTTCCTTAACAAGAGCGCCTTCATCCTCTATCTATCCTATCAAAAAACAAAATACTTTGTTGTGCCCGACAGGGTCCATAATTGATTCTATATTTTAATATACCAACTCTTATGTACACATTATGGAATGCAATAAATTATTAAGTATTGAGGCGCGCTTGGAACACTATGTGATGTCAACCCGGGCAGCGAGCTGTAATTGTTTTAACTTTCTCAATTACATTATTGTATTTAACAGGTACGCCGCATCGCTCCAGAATTCTACGATAACCTTCCGCATCACGACAGTTGGTCTAAAGTGCTGTACGACTTTGTAATGGACCCGGAAATCGGACCCTACGCGAGGATCAAGAGGAAGCACCACGGCCTTGACAGTTAGGATGGCAGCACTGTGTTTCGAATTATTCGTTTCTTAAGGTTGGTAGGATGCGCTCGCGATGTTTAGGATACCGCCATCTGTTAGGAGAATTCTGATGTAGTAACTGTTGATCATCACAATATACTGATGGACATGCCTTAGAGATGAGAATTGTGGCACTCCGAAAGTAAGAAAGAAACGAAATTTCGGTCTAGCTTTATCTCTCTCAAAATCATATATTAGGAAAGAGATAGCGCTAGACCGAAAGCATAGGCCATCTCTCTCACTCTTTTCAAACCTTCTCTGTATGAGAGGAGACCTGTGCCCAGCAGTGGGACGATAAAAGGTTGATAATGATGATGATATGCGTACGGCATGTCCATTATTGTATGTCAATGCTGCTGATTTGTGGTTTTTCGATAGAATGCCTGGCGTTTGGTCGATTCCTCACTGGGCATTACAGGCTTTTATATAATCTGTATTTAAAATAACCCTTTTACATACAATCTATGTAATATTTCCCTTTTTTTAATGTAAGTAATAATTTGATACCTTAATTCGCAAATCGCCTAATACTCTTTTTTTATGTACGCCATATAGATTACAGAACATAATTATAAAGATTTTGCAGAGTGACACAATGGGCGGTCTTATCGCTAAGAGCGATCTTTTACAGACAACGTTTGTATGGAATACTAAGGGGAGAAATTTTACTCCATAAAACACGATAGTATTTTAATTTCTAGGTATACAGTTTTAAGCATCTCCTGAAAAATTGCTTATATGGAGTTAGCCGATTTGCGAATTGACTTATTTAGAAAATTCGCTAGACTTTTTCCTGTATCACGAGCGCCATCTATGGAGAAAAGAAGTAATTAACTGGCCATGTCGGAAAAAGAAAAAATATTTATTGAACTATTTTTTAAACTTTTTTTTTAGAACCTTTTTTATGATTTTTTTTTATGCATGGCCAGTTGTTAAAGGTGATCTTGTTTTTAATTGAATTATAGATATGATTAGAACTGTATGTATTGTAATTGTTTACATTAAGTTTTAATTTAGGACTATTTTTTTATATGGGGTAGTTTTCTTCACTTGTCATATTTATTTATAATATGTAAAGAAAATCCTGTCCGATCCGTGAAGGTATTGTTAGGCATAGATAACTGATTCTACTAATGCCTACACAGCAGGGCTAAACTTAAGAAAAAAATCCCCCTATAAAAATAAATATTATTTCCCAAAGGCGAGGTAACTTAATACATGTGTGGTAGGCAGTTCATGCGCGGGCGAAGGGGGCAGGGCACGCGGCACGTGGTCGCATTGCCCATAATAATATAGCCAAAAAACGTGTTGTCACTTTTTTAAAAACACCAAAATATGGGGAAGTTGGAATTAATTCGCGGAAAAAAGGATTATTTCAAAATTCATTAGTATTGTTACTATGATGATTATGTAAAATTTTATATTTTATTTGGTCAAGTGTTTACCTAATCTTTATTATCCTTTTCGTCGGGATTGAGAGAGCGTATACACTAGGTAACGATATTATGTATCTTTGGAAGAAATAAATCATCACCCCTGACCTATGCATAAATATCTGCACTGCGCGGGGATGAACCCGCGCCTCCTTGCGCAGGGGCCGCGTTCGCTACCGCTACGTCACAGAGGCTGTCAAGACGTGCTTTTATACAGGATGTTTGCCATAATACCCACGCTTGTCAATTTTATCGGGGATCGCATTAATTTGATATTCCACATGAGAAGCGCTGCTGCCCGCTTCCCTGGTGAGAATTTGCTTAGTCGCCTCTCTACACACCCACCAGAGGATACGAGAACGTACTGGATGCCCGGAACCATCTGGGACCATTTTTCCATATGTAATTATTATTTAAAATTTGACAAGTTAAGAAAAATACTCGTTAAATTCATGTCGATTTCTTCTTAAGAATGCAGCATGATTTTATTGTTTTGCTTTCTTTATTTAATTTTTTATTGAATTATTAATAATTATGAAAATTACTTGGTTTTTATAGTATTATTGAGATCGGATATTCCGGCGCTTAAATACCTAAACTGGATTTGACGAAAGAAAAATATGGATATGCCTTTCGGTACACGTAGTTAATAATAATAATAGGGTTGTAACGGAGGCCTTATTAGAGGAGGTGGAGGCGGATGCGGAGGCGACGAGTCTCACCTCCGCCGACCCAGAGGTTAACGGAAGCGGAGGCGGAGGTGAAAATAGATATAGAAAAATTGAAATTTATGGTTAATTAAAACAAAATTTTTATTTTAAATACGTACATAAATATTACCATCTAGTTATGAAAATTACGGAGAAACAAATAGAAACGGGAATACGGCAAATACCGTATTCCCGTCTCGCATTAGTTGATTCTTGACCATTTCGCGTTCAAACGCGGCCGGACGGTTGTCGAGCGTTGCAGCTTATGCAATAATTTATTTTATAAATACATAAATAAACCTCCGTTATAACTCCGCAAAAATTGTGCGGAAGCGAAGATACGATTTCTTGCTGAACTTCCGCAGTAACGGAAGCGGAGGCGCAGCTGCGTTCCAACCCTAGTTAATAAGTAAGCCAGTATAGGTTTTGTTTATAGATATTTGTAAAAATACCACCAGATGGCGTATAACAAAATATTCCGTTATTTTTGGGGGAAATGTACAAGTATATTAACAAAAAACTAAAATATTTTCCACAATTGTTAGTTCTTTCGTCAGCATTTTGTTCAAGATTAAGTATACAACAATAATTTCTGTTTATGCGAAACTCGAAACATGTGTCCAGTATTTCCAAAAGATGTAATAAAAACCACAAAGTTATGAGCTTGCTATTCTACTTGGTTGTCCCAATAAAAATATGCTCAAAGCTCCGATCGGGCGGACGAGCGCCGTACGAGTACTCTATCGTAACCGTTCGGTAACCACACTGCAACAATTTGTAAATGTATTTGGGGAAAAAAAATAACATGGTGTAAAAATTATTGTAAACGATTCAGTTGCTTATTCTGAACAAACTATATTCAGGATTCGCATAAACAAAAAATAATGATTAATAAGCGCTGTAATTTCTGATCTCTAGTAATTTCAGTGTTGTTATATAAATATATAGGAACAACCCCCTAATCGAGGAACACATTTTTGTCAAATGATTGCTACTAGTTGGGATCAGTTGGGTTCGTTCGGACCGACCATTGGTCCTTTCGGTCCAAACGATCCCAACTAATCGGAATCATTTGACAAAAATGTGTTCGCCGATTAGGGGGCAGGTAGTCATTACCCTGTGGGGGCCGAGCAGTCACAAATCACAAGTTTGTCAGGTCGTAGATACGAATTAGTGTCAGAATAAGCGTGGTCATTTAAAGTGGCGACGCTGCCAGTCCTGGCAGTAATTCCTAGTGTGGGGCCACGATATTTTTTTAAGAGAAAATGTGGTGTGTTTAAAATTACCAAAGTACCTCACTGATTTATGTGTAGAAATAAATCTGTTAAAAACTTGTAATAATAATAATGAAATGAATTTCATTGCTATTATAAGTGGGGTACTCTATTACCCCACTGATTTCTTTAAACTTATAAATATATAATAATGAAATATGTTAAAAACATCATCATTCTTCTTCGTTTTTAAACATTTTACGAGATTCAATGGCATATAATATATATCCACATATATTGTATTGTATATTTGTTAAATAAATATTTTTATTTATTGGAAATTACTGTTTGTTCAATTAGGCTGACTTTTGAATCTCTGCTTGAAAACATGATATTAATTTTCAAATAAATTAAAATCTATAATATGTATTTACTTTGGGTATGTAATTTTAATATGATTGTTATATTTTTTTTCTTTACTATAGAAATAATCTTGTATTTGGTTATGTTAAAATGTATTTAAAAACCCACGCTAACATCTATTGCATTTTGCGATAGATTTTTATCGTTCCATGATTTAGAATCATTTCTTTTGATGTGTTAACTGGCATCATCTCACTACCGAGCAGAGGATTGACGATACAGTTGGTGCAGTAACTGAGCGATCGACTTCTGTGCTGCGTGTAGCGGGTTCGTTTCTCGCACAGAGCAAATATTTGTATGGCCTACAGTTCGAGTCTGACTGTTTGTTTATGTGAGATTAAATGTTTTTTAAACGCACCCACAATACAGGAGAAATGCATACCTAGAGTGGGGCAATGTTTTTTTTTTTTTGTTAATGTGCTTCCACCTAATTCGACCTGGACTAAAGTGGAGTACTGGTCGTTAATTTTTCTCCAACTGTTTGAATAATTTCAGCAGTATTAATCATTCTTCACACAAGTTTGATATTAGAGTGAGTGTGTAAGTGATTTTTTATCGCTCACACTACACCCACACACTACCCAATAAAGCTCCTTCCTATAAGTAAAATTTAAATCATTGTTGAGTTGTAGTATACGGCAAACTATGATATAAATGTATATCTTGGGTGGAGTCCTGGTGTCCTAAAACACAGGTTTCGACTCAGCTAAGGCAGCAGTCTCCCACAATATTTTTCTATAAGACCATAACTGGACAACATTGTTTTTCTTTTGTTATTGTTTTATTAGGGTATTGTGGTGAAAAAATAAATAAATATTAATATTTATAAATCAAATATAAAAAGTGTGGGTTGAATCATTTTGGCATAAATGCATCCTATTATGATGAGACGCGGAATCAGCTTGGGCTAATCAGAAAAAACTTTAACTCCGCCACATACGAACTTATATACAACAACCCGACAACAATCGTCGGACTGTTATCTGGTCGGAGGATCCTCCCTTTTCTATGTAAAACAATAAACCATTGTTGCTAAACAATAAAAATGGAGAAGACATCAATTTTAAACCCATGTGCATCTTCCAGACACTTGATGAGCTCAAGACGTTTCCGCGTCGATAAGTGTGGTCACCCCATTTGATGGTATTCCTTATCCCACACAGTAGCTTTTGTAATAATGTTATAGGTTTTCGAAGTACCTTTGAATTTACCTACAGGAATGGGGCAGTATGTATCCCAGTGATAATGTACATTGAAATAAAACTTGTTATATAATATACAATACTATGTGAAAATATAAATTATAGCATATATTCCTGCTTTTTTGTTGGGGTAACCCGTGACCTTGTATCACACTAATATTAATTAATAGTATAAACGTGTAAAAAATATTAATTGATAGTATCATACAAGTATTAATAATAATTATTTATTTACTATTTTTGTACATATTATCAGAATTTTAAGTAAATGTTATTATAGGATAATTTTTGAAAGGAAAACTTTTTCAGTGGCGTTGTGTACTTTTTGGGATACGTAAAAAATGTTACACTCGCCCCAGGACACGTGACGCTGATCAAAAATTCGTAAGACTGAGGGAGAGTAGAGCGCCAGCGACGTTATATCCCCTCTTTCTACTCGGAGATAATGGCGCCATTCTCTTGTTCGCAAACTAAAGTAATTCTAAGTTAAGAAAATGATAGAAGATAACATTTTAGTTTAATCCTGGTAAATTAAGATACTCCGTAGACAGTTTAGACGCGATTATAAACATGGCGACCAAAAATACGCCAATTTACGTCAGGAGCGGACTAATTTGACAGGTCTAACTAACATTTTATCTTGAAATTTGACAGGAAAGCCAAGATGAGTGTCACGCGCATTTTTCATTGGACTTTTAAAATTATTTATAGTGTCGTTTACTAAATAAAAACGCGTGATTTATGTAGTAAAAAGTGTATTCATAAAGAACATTGAAATATCGCAGCATAGTGGCCACATCATGGCCTCCTAGTAGGCGGCTCACGCGGCCGTTTTTTCAACTGTCATGGGCGATATCCGCCATTATTGTGAAATATTTTTTTTTAAAGAATTTCTATAATTTGTTACACGTGTTATTGGCAAAATTGTGGTATCTAACCACAGAGGCCATTGAAAAGTTGAAGTAGTATTCACTCCAAAGAAAAGAAAGAAAACATTTTATCTTCTGTCCTTTTCTTAATAAAATAATAAGAAAAGATGCAGTGAACTTAAATTTAATTTAGTTTGTGAACAAGGGAAGAAAGTGAATGTGTTTGTATTACAGCTACTGTTGTAGTTTACAGCTGTAGTATTACAGCTGTAGTATTACAGTTGTAGTATTACAGCTACTGTGTTTGTATTAAAGTGAATGTGTTTGTATTACAGCTACTGTTGTAGTTTACAGCTGTAGTATTACAGCTGTAGTATTACAGTTGTAGTATTACAGCTACTGTGTTTGTATTAAAGTGAATGTGTTTGTATTACAGCTACTGTTGTAGTTTACAGCTGTAGTATTACAGCTGTAGTATTACAGTTGTAGTATTACAGCTACTGTGTTTGTATTAAAGTGAATGTGTTTGTATTACAGCTACTGTTGTAGTTTACAGCTGTAGTATTACAGCTGTAGTATTACAGTTGTAGTATTACAGCTACTGTGTTTGTATTAAAGTGAATGTGTTTGTATTACAGCTACTGTTGTAGTTTACAGCTGTAGTATTACAGCTGTAGTATTACAGTTGTAGTATTACAGCTACTGTGTTTGTATTAAAGTGAATGTGTTTGTATTACAGCTACTGTTGTAGTTTACAGCTGTAGTATTACAGCTGTAGTATTACAGTTGTAGTATTACAGCTACTGTGTTTGTATTAAAGTGAATGTGTTTGTATTACAGCTACTGTTGTAGTTTACAGCTGTAGTATTACAGCTGTAGTATTACAGTTGTAGTATTACAGCTACTGTGTTTGTATTAAAGTGAATGTGTTTGTATTACAGCTACTGTTGTAGTTTACAGCTGTAGTATTACAGCTGTAGTATTACAGTTGTAGTATTACAGCTACTGTGTTTGTATTAAAGTGAATGTGTTTGTATTACAGCTACTGTTGTAGTTTACAGCTGTAGTATTACAGCTGTAGTATTACAGTTGTAGTATTACAGCTACTGTGTTTGTATTAAAGTGAATGTGTTTGTATTACAGCTACTGTTGTAGTTTACAGCTGTAGTATTACAGCTGTAGTATTACAGTTGTAGTATTACAGCTACTGTGTTTGTATTAAAGTGAATGTGTTTGTATTACAGCTACGCGCATCGACGGATGGTGACTCCCGATGGCTCGTCTGTATAATTGTAAAATTCTCGTTTATACAGTAGCAAGCCAGGGCTAGGGGGAGGCAAGTCAGATTTTTTGGTCGAATCATCCCCGGCTATTTTGTCTTACAAACTACACACGCTTGTACTGTAGTGTGTAGGTCAAATAGACGCAAATGATCCTGTAGAAGTCCCCGTTTATACCTACTTTGATTAGTACCTAATTAGGGGAGTTTATACATGTTCAGCGAGATTAGACTGCCTCCCTTGGGTAGGTACGCCCTGTATTTGCTCTGTGGGTACGCCCATGTCGACAGTCCTCATGATGTCCTTTTACATTACCTTCCAAAACGAACCTTAGGTACTGTCTGTTGAGTTGATACTTATTTTCGAAGACCACATGAAATTAACCCTCCAAGTCTAAATTGTGCCCTTATTGTTGAAAAATCTATATTTCTGAATATGTATTTATGTAACTTGTAATAAAACATTATTATATTTCATTACTCTCTAGTTTTATTTTGAATCCTATGGTAACAAGTATGAAATGAAATGAAATCGTTTATAAGCAAGTAGGATCACTGATCACTTTTACACGTCATATGTTTTTTAAACTAGATGAAGCCGGCATTTCCTAACTGACTATACCTCTGAGAAGAAATAGCCGAAACAAACTCAGGGATCATAGTCTTTTTCAAGTCCAGACATTAAGAATGAAAATGTTTACAATAATTTACGTTATAATTACGCATATTGCTCAATAACAATGCTTAACAGAGCGGGCAGCTCAGTCCCAAGCTTTTTTGTCTTCTAAATAATCTGTGATTTTATAATATATATCTAGTGTCGTTTACTAAATAAAAACGCGTGATTTATCTAGTAAAAAGTACATCCAGTGAAGAACTCATAAAGAACATTGTAATATCGCAGCATAGTGGCCACATCATGGCTTTGCATCAAATCTCCTAGTAGGCGGTTCACGCGGCCGTTTTGCAACTGTTATTGGCGATATCCGCCATTATTGTGAAATATTTTTTTAACCTTTTGAACGCCAATCACTTCTATACAAGTTCGAGATTTTCGTGCCCTCAGCGCCACTACTTGATTAGAAGTAATCACAGTATAAAATAAATTTACGACTTTTACAAGACCTTTTATTTTGTTTTTATGGAAAATTGCCCTGTTATCAACCATATTTTTAACTTTTTCACGCATAATAAGTTCTTATTAGTTTTATTTTCAATAGAAACAAAAACGCCAGAAAATATTTTAATGCCCCCAGCGCCAATTACTTGATGTCAAGTAAGCCAGTGATGGGACACGATGAAGACCTCGCTATATTTCATCTCGTCGAAATGATCATAAATACTATTATTGCAAGAAAATGACGTGAATTAATAATATTTTATAAATATTGTAAACTATAAACTAGGTTTTATTCACCTTAATCAAGAATAAATAGGTTTTCTAATCATTGTCGATAGTGAAACACCGTTTGAAAAACCCATCCCTACAAAGTTAGTAATTTGTCACTCCCCACAGGCCACCGACTTGTATAGAAGTAACTCTGTGACGTCATAAGCGGACAGGTTTCAAGGTCATAGTGACTTTGTGCATTTTAGTGTAGTGCAATGTTTACAGCTTGTTGTTGTATTCAGTTGACGCACGTGTTTTTACAAAAAAAAATTGTGACGGTCAATATGACGAATTATTGCGAGTTGTTCAAGTCTGAATCGGAATTTTAAAATAGTTCGTCGTCTTGACATTCCGTTAAGTCGTCCACTTCCACCAGAAAAATAACTGCGAGTATTTTGCGAAACCATTAAAAATAGGTCTGTAACATCTGTGTAAAACAGTAATTTTAATAAAAAGAAATAGGCCAAGTGCGTGTCAGACTCACGTACAAAGGGTTCCGTACCATTGATTTATGAAATTAAAGGATTAAAGTTATTTGTATGAAAGATTACGCGGTAATAAGCGATTTACGAGGTATTAAAAAAAACTACTTACGAGATCTCGTTCAAAACAATTTTCGTTAGTAGTTTGTATAGTAATGTATATACTTGTACATCATATGTTTTTTTAGATTTTCTTGTTGTAGAAGTTAGAGGTAGGGGGGGGGACCAACTTTTTTCCACTTTGGAAGCGTTTGTCGCGCAAACTATTCGGTTTAGAAAAAAAATATTTTAGAAACCTCGATATCATTTTTGAAGACCTATCCATGCATACCCCAAACGTATGTTTGAAGAAAAAAATTTTTTTTTTTTAGTTTCAGTTCTAAGTATGGGGAGCCCCCAATCTTTATTATTATTGTTTTTATTTTTGCATCAATACCTTAATACGGTTCACAGAATACATCTACCTACCAAGTTTTAACAGTACCTATAGATCATATAGTTTCGGAAAAAAATGGCTGTGATATACGGACGGACAGACAGACATGACGAATCTGTAAGAATCCATTTGGCTACGGAACGTTAAAAAAAGGTAGAAAACCACGTATTTAGCTTCTATTAATTGTATTTGTTGTAACTAAACGAAATAAATTATGCAGGAATCGGTTGAGTTTATGCACGTGTAACTCGACCACAGTGAATATAAAAATAAATACCATAGAAATACATTGACAAGAAATACGTCGACAAGACATCCTTATATCAGAAAGGATTTTGACGTGCCTCGAGCGCCAACTACTTGATATGAAGTAAAAGGATTACATTTGGAGACAAATAGGGATGTGAACTTCTAGAACACACGTCTAATAAATTTATAATTCTTTTCTTTATTATAGGAAATATATCCAAGTTTTCATATTGATTTTTTTTATGAAATAAAATAAAATATAAAAATACGGTTACAGTTTTTATTTAGCTTCGTAAATTGGTGAATAAACATTAATTTAAACGTAGGTACGTTTAAATTAATGTTTATTCACCAATTTATTTACAAATATTACACACAAATATTATTTGTCGATAGGACATTAATCCCATCCCTACGTTTTACTATAGATACGTTATACATTTGTAGCGTGGCGCTGGAGGACACATCGCGTATTATGTAGATTGGCGTTCAAAAGGTTAAAGAATTTCTGTAATTTGTTACACGTGTTATTGGCAAAATTGTGGTATCTAACCACAGAAGCCATTAAAGAGTTGAAATAGGATTCACTCTAAAGAAAAGAAAGAAAGAAAAACCTTTAGTGTGGGACGCAACTTGCGTCGATACTCTTGCGCCATCCATCTTCCAGGCGCGGTGTGCTGTGCTGGCGTTGCTGCAGATAACCTCATGCGGCGAAAATATAACAACCTTATCGGAAATTACATTTTTAAGCCGAATGGTGTTGAAACCCTCGGCCCATGGGGTCAGAGTGCTCATTGCCTGTTCAATGAACTTTCCAAGCGGCAATTGTTAACACTTCCCGTGACCCAAGGGCTGGCTTTTATCTTGGCTAGAGGCCATATAACACGGCAATGCCGTCAGTCTCTTGGGTACATTAACAGTCGACAGTGCTGCCGAAGAATTTTTTGACGCTGTAATTTAATTGTCAACAACTTCAAGAATAGTCTTCAATATTTATAAGAGTCGGTACAAAATGGGCGTTAGACATGACTTTAGTCTTGTCCATGTTCAATTTAATACCGACTCGCTCGGAGGCTCTACTGAGGTCTTCGAGCATTGTGCTCAGGTTCTCCGCGGTCTCAGCCACGACTACGATATCATCAACAAACCGAAGGTGTGTAATGTACTCGCCATTGATGTTGATGCTTAGTCCTTTCTAGTCCAGAACCTTGAAGACGTCCTCCAATTCAGCGGTGAACAGTTTCGGGGAGATAACATCTCCCTGTCTGACACCACGCTGCAGAGGTATTGGTTTCGAGGTCTGGTCCTGTATTCGGACCATCGTTCACTTATACACTGGATTCAAAATCAGCGTAAAAAAATGGTTGAACTGATCAAGCGCACAACGCAGCACTTGGGTGTTTCTTTCATTTAGTACTTACTTTATAATTCTGACTTAATGCATGCGTGTAAGGTTGAATTTGGTTTGATGTCAGACTCAGTCGTAAAAAATAATGGCTTTTTGTAATGCTTTGTGATAAGAACTTTATACACTGTACTTAAGGCTGATTTTAAATTAATGTATATTTTTATTTTGACTACTTTAGACTGCTCAATACTTTTTAAGTTTGTCTCTTTTTGTCATCTATATATTTCTTATGTTATTTTTTTATTATCTGTAATTTATACTTTAACTTAATAATATGTGAAGACGATGCATCTATCATTTTCTTGAGTCAGGTTCTTGAAGATAGGGTAGGAAGTTACTCCATGTAAAACTGGTACCTACTCGACTGCATTTGGTTAGACTGGAAGCTGACCCCAACATCATCATCATCAGTTCAGCCGAAAGACTGCTGGACATAAGCCTCCTCCAAGGAACCCCACGACGACCGGTGCTGTGCCTCCCGCATCCAGCGGTTTTCTACGACCTTCACCAGGACGTCGGTCCACCTTGTCGAGGGCCGACCCACGCTGCGTCTTCCGGTGCGTGGTCACCACTCGACCCCAACATTGTTGAGGAAAGGTTTGGCAGTATGATTGGGACATTCGAAACTTACCCATTAAACGATTTAAAAACTATTATAAAGGCCAAACTTTGCAAAAAGGGGTAGATATTAATAATTTTAAAAGTCCATTGAAAAATGCGCGTGACACTCATCTTGGCTTTCCTGTCAAAACTCTCCCACTAAAGGTCATCTTCATTGAAATAAGGACATGCCGTCATGTCTCTTGCCATCATCGAACACCAAGACATTGGATTTTAACAGATAACACAGCTGGACCGCCGACAGTGACACTAGAAAATTATTGATACGATACTCAATGTTATGTATGTCGTGGTGGCCTAGTGGTTAAAAGATCAGCCTCTCAAGTATGAGTGCGCGGGTTCGATTCCAGGTCAGGCAAGTACCAATGTAACTTTTCTGAAGTTATATGTACTTTCTAAGTATATCTTGGACACCAATGACTGAAGTTGAAGGAAAACATCTTGAGGAAACCTAGACTTTAAGTCTGAAATCGCCAACCCGCATTGAGCAAGCGTGGTGATTACGCTCAATCCTTCTCTGTATGAGAGGAGACCTGTGCCCAGCAGTGGGACGATTAAAAGGTCGATGATGATGACTCAATGTTATGACCAGTACATGCAGATGTAACAAACGTGTCAGCGGATAGATTCTGTAAAAATCTCAACACAACAAACTTAAACGTAAAACTGGAAACCACACTAGAATTAAACAGTGTGAAGATACAAATAAATACCTTGAATATTGTCATTGACGCGCTATCTCTTTCTTACTCTTTCATATTAATAATTTCAAATAAATTCATATTTTAAATTAATATATACAGTATGTTAAGAAAACCCTGTCCGACCCATAAGGATAATAAAGGTTAGGTAAAGACATGACCAAATATAATATAAAATTTTACGTAATCATCATAGTACCAATACAAATGAATTTTGAAATAATCTTTTTTTCCCGCGAATTAATTCCAACTTCCCCGATTTTGGTAATTTTTAAAAAAGTGATCACGTGCCGCGAGCCCTGCCGCCCGCCGCCCGCGGAAAGGTGGTAACGCACATTTATTAAGTTACCTCTTTTTGCGAAATAATATTGATTTTTTTAGGGGGATTTTTTTTAAGTTTAGCCCGGTTTTGTATGCATTAGTAGAATCAGTTACCGATATATATAGTTCAATCCACGAAGACGCGCCCCACTATTTCTCCTAACCGTTTATAGTATATGTGTGCAAGCTTCCGTCAATGTTTGAGTGTTATCCGTACACAATAATTATCTATGAGTGCACACCCACACTACAATAAATTGACTAATCAGGAGAGAGCGTCATGGTCAAAGTGAAAGATGCTCTACTTCAATTTTATACTCTTTACCCGACTGCAAGGAAAATTGAGGTGTGGATATTTTATGTGATTATTAGTTAATATACGATTATAATACCATTTTTATATAATAATAGGAGGTAATTAGAGACATAAATGAAATACGTGAAAAAGTTTTATGGAACTTTTTTTATTGAAATAAAAATCGTCAATCAGTAGTTTCAGAAATGTCTGATTCAGATTCTGAAGTATCACTGACATTTATAATAAAATTGAAATCAAGATCACAGTGTCTCATGTATTCGTCTTCTATTTTTTCCACGTGCTGACAAGTATTGAACCAGACATCTTTATTTACTCGATCAAATGCTTCATTTAAAATGGGCATAATCGGAGTGTAGTTTTGATTGATATTGCGGCTAGCAACGTCGTTTTTTACAATACCCCAAATGTTTTCGATTGGATTTAACTCTGGGTGATAAGGAGGCAGCCGAAGCACTGTGAATCCATATTCCTTTAATAATTCGTCAACTCTGTACTTGCGGAAGTTTTCTTTGTTTTTTAATATAAGGTCATAAAGTTCAGGCTTTTTGTAGGTTGGTACAAAATGGATATTTTTTGCATTCAGCTAAGTCTGCATGTCTAATTTGTTGGAGTTGGATGTGGGTATTTTTTCCGAACTAGTATTGTGATAGGCTGCATTATCCAAGACTACCACGGCATCATTTGGGAGATTTGGTATTAGTTTCTCCTTAAGCCACTTTAAGTAATTATCCGAGTTCATATTATCGTGGTAGTCTCCGGATTTGATCTCTGCTCTGTACGTTAACAACGCATTTGGTACGAAACCCTCAGCACTTCCGGCATGTACTATAATTATGCGCACACCCTTTGTTAAATTTTGTTTCATTGCTGTTTTAGAGCCTTTGTCGGCCCAAGATTTTTTTTGCACGTGGTTGGTATGAATATATGATTCATCTGTGTACACTATAGGTCTACCTGCATTACGAAAAGATTTTACCTGTTTTAAATATTTCAATCTTAACATTTGAACATCATGTTTTTCGGTTAGGACCTTCCTATTATTCTCAGTTTTTCTCCATTTATAACCAAGCTTAAGTAACAATGTTCTTAGGGTGGTTCTACATCCATTAAATTGTATACGGTCTTTCAAAATAGTATTAAGTCGTGATAATGTTGGAAATTGATGATGTTCTTTATGGCAGTTTTGGATAGTTCTTCGGACTACACCAATATCAAATTTGTCTAAATTAATTTTTCGTGGTCTTACCCTTCTCTTCTTCATAGGTGATGTAAAAATAGAAGCACTTCTGCCTGCTAAATTCGAATGCGACGTACTCGCTTCATTTTTAGAATCAATATCCATTTCCGTAGTCGGCTCTGTTGTACGCTCTTCACTTTGGACTACAGAAACTATCGCATCCGTCTCCATAGTTATATTAGACTCCATAGTAGATACTGTAGTTTGCTTTATTGTCTCAGTATAAGCCTTTCTTTCGCGTAGAATTCTAGTCACTGTGCTTTCAGATATTCCAACAGCCTGTGCGGTTCTCCATCGAGCATCAGTGAGTTTTTCTGCAAAATTTTGACTTGCTTCTTTTTTCATGAAATCGTAAACTTTAGAAATAATTTCTCTTGCCTACAATTAAAAAAAAAATAAAAAGAAATAACGTTAGTCTTACTTTTAAATATAAAATGAAATCTAGTTAGTAAAATTTAATTTTGAATTAAACTACTTTTCTTTTATTATTTTATGTGTTTCGTAACAATAATTTACATACCTGGCTTTTAAGTACAACACGCTGAGATTTTTTCGACATTTAAAAAAAATATAAAGTAGAGCAACTTTCGTGTCGAGTCTGGATTTTTGAAATACAGGTTGTACTACTTGTGTGCATCGAACCACTGACGGTCCGTGACTGACGCTCGGAGAAAACTCCCCGCGCCCCGCGATCCCCTCAACCTAAAATTGGTGGGGCGCGTCTTCGTGGATTGAACTATCTATACCGAACAACACCTTCACGGGTCGGACAGGGTCTTAACATACTGTATATATAATTTTAAATTAATTTCATATTTAATTTTAATAAGGAAATCTGACAGATTGTAGTAGCTTATTGTGCTGTCGTCTGTACCCACCTCCCGCGAGCGTACGGTGCCACTGTCAGCGCTGCGGGCGGGTGGAAAAATCACGAAGCCCGCCATTGATGGCGTCAACAGATCAATAAACTAATGAAAAGAAAGAAGATCTAATGCTCTATGGATGTTGCTGGTTGGTTTCGTTTAAATGGGCCCTGTGTGCTCTATTATAACGTGTGAAATAGGGATAGCGCTTTTCATCGTGTACCTATAGCTCCATCTTTGTCAGACTCTGGAACCATGAAGGTTTTAACTCGTCATAGTAACCCCTCAATATCACTTATGACTGACTATCATTTCATAAAGTACTAAAAATTCAATTTTAAACAGGGTTTAGTAAATATTATGGTTTATTATAATCAGAAAGCCGTAAGTACAGTCTATAAAAAAGTAAAAAATATATTTAAAAAAACAGGCGTGTCCGCGGGTGGAAACGTGTAAAGGGGGGTTCTCCATCACCCCACACCCCGCATTTTTCGAAAATTGTGCCCCTCTGTTCTCTATTCTATAGTCAACTCCGAGTTTTAATTAGTTTTATGGTATGCGTTAATATGTTCCGAGGCGCTCGAATTCGTACTGAAGATAGGAGCAAGCACTGTATGATCTGTTGCTAGATCACACACTACTTTTAGATGTGGGCAGAATACAATAAAAGATGTTGATTTTATATAAGCTACTATATTGCTCCAAAGTTATAGGTAAAATGAGCTAATGGACTGATGTGTGTGAAATGAGTAACACGTGGCCTTTGCTGGCCGTAATGAGGACGCGACGACTTGATGGCTCGACGCGACCTGATGATCATTATAAAGTAAAATGAATGCGAGTCGTAAATGCTGACGATGCTTTGCTGATGTGCGGTTGCACCGTACAAGCACTATGCTTGATAGGTAGCGGAGTCAGGATTTAGAATTTAGGACGGGGGCAGGACATAGGAAATTGCAAACTCAAACAGTATTAGTACTGTTTGAGTAGTACAGTACAGTAGTACTCAAGATTATTAGGAAATGAAAAACACAGGATACATTCTCAATTAAAATTTATTTCACACAAATTGGTACAGACGACAGCAGGTCAAGCTGCCCGAAACTGTAAAATTTTCCCATTCAATCTTGAGCCTTAATGCTTTAGCGATAGGGTCGAAAATCTAATAAAGAAATTCGACAGATTGTAGCATCTTGATGTGCTTTCGTCTGTACAATAATAACGTAAAAAATGCGTGTTGGACGGAAATTAGTTAACCATTCTAGTCTAAATTAGTCAGTACATTACAAAGCGTAGTCAATTTAAAATTGGTTGAGTGACGGTGTTAATAAATTAAAAAATAATTCTAAATGGTCGATCTAAAATCGATGTCGGACCACAAAGTCATCAATGTACAGATGACAGCAAATCAATCTACTATACAATATGTAAAGAAAACCCCGTCCGACCCAAAAGGATAATAAATGTTAGGTATACACAAGACCAAATAAAATATGAAATTTTACGTAATCATCATAGTGACAATAGTAATGAATTTTGAAATAATCTTTTTTTTCCGGGAATTAATTCCAACTTCCCCAAAATTTGGTATTTTTTAAAAAGTGACAACACCTTTGTGACGGAGCGAATAGCGATGCGACCTCGTGCCGCATGCGCTGCCCCCCTACACCCGGACATGTACGAACGTGTTGCCTACCGCACATGCATTAAGTTACCTCGATTTTAAGAAATAATATTTATTTTTTTAGAGGGATTTTTTTTAAGTTTAGCCCGGCTTTGTTGACATTACTAGAATCAGTTGTCGATACCTAACAATACCATCACGGATCGGACAGGGTTTTCTTTACATATTGTATAAAATAATCTGTCAAATTTCTTTATTAGATTTTCAACTTTATCGCTGCTACTTTAAGGCTGAAGGTTAATTGGGAATATTTGACAGTTTCGGGTAGCTTGTCCTGCTGTCATCCGTACATAAACACTAATATAATATTGTTGTGAATAATACAATAAAGATATTGTAAAGAAAATCCTTAACTCAGTTGTCTAAACAAATAGAAAGATTTCTTCAAAAAATTTGAACATAAAGCATTATTTTCCAAGGCACTATCATAAAGGCACAAACAGTGATTGTAATACTTTTCATTTTATGGCTTAAAAACAGTCGTTTTAATACTTTAATCTGTAAATTTATGTCAATTTAGAAAGATAGATGAAAAATTCGCTTTAAAAAGTGCATCATACAAATTTTCTTTGTAAAAATTAATTCCTTAATATTCTAAACTTCACTCATACAGATTGAATTAAATATTGTCAAAAAGTTATTAAAAATCCTATAGTATTAAGTCTCTACTCATCTATCCTTAATTAAATTAAGAAAATATTATCAAATTCAAAACGTGATTATACAAAGGACACTTCTGCGAGGCATCTGAAAAAAAGTATTGCTGTCTCTCTCTAACGTATAGGGCGAGAAAGAGATGATCGAGGTTTAGGTTTGAAAAAAAAAAAAAGAGCAGTTTACACGTTTATAGGTGTAACTTTGGACAAATCAAGCTTTAATATTTCAATTGTGAGTTTTTTTTTTTTTTTTTTTTTAATAATTATAAACTAGCGCTTGACCGCAATCCCGTCTGATGGTAAGCAGTGATGCGATCGTTGATGGTAAAGCGCGCTAGTTTATTAGGAGCCTATTCACTCAGAAAAACCGAGCGAATACGACCACGACCAAACTCCCAACACAACAACATTTGGCGCATCGTACCCGGCACACATCGCAACACAACTGCTCAGACCCGTCCTTCGTACGGCTTCACCAGACATCATGCCGGAACACGACGAATCGCTTGGCGGCAAGACTTTGTCTGGTGGATGGTAACTTCTGCCGGCGGCCGATGTTATGGCCTACCACCGATATTTTTTATTTTTCGTAGGACTGGAACAATTTGCCAGTGGCGGTGTTTCCGTCGGACTACAATTTGAGCGTGTTCAAGGTTAGAGTGAATAGGCTCTTAATAAACTAGTACGCTTTACCATCAACTATTGCGTCACTGCTTACCATCAGGCGGGACTGCGGTCCAGCAGTAGTTCGTTATTATTAAAAAAAAAAATATGCGTGGAACAAAACTGTGTTGACAGCTTTTCTATGGTAGATCTATCCCCAATAAAATTATCTAGTGTTTGAAAAATTCACCTTTTTAAAGGTGACACTTTAGTACAAGAGCCGCGAATTGTTTGAAAGAGATACCATGGCTCCTGGTGCACTGGCAAGTGAAGGAACGCGGGTGGGTTTTAGTCAGTAAAAGTCTGACACGCACTTCCGCTCTGCCCAGAGCTGGAGAGGTCATTTGTTGATTTCCTATCCGAAAAAGGAAAAACAGCAATATTTTTTGGTCAGTGCCAAATTAAACCTAATTTTATTTAAAGACTGTTTCACATTTAGGTGGGCATATGTTCGTTATGGATGCACCAAATTATACTAAAAAAACACTCGAGATTCATCATCATCATTTCAGCCGAAAGACGCCCACTGCTCGACATAGGCCTCCCCAAAGGTTGTCCATGACGACCGGTCCTGCGCCTCCCGCATCCAGCAGTTTCCCGCGACCTTCACCAGGTCGTCGGTCTACCTTGTCGGGGGCCTACCCACGCTACGTGGTCGCCACTCAAGATTACATACTATATAATTATTTATTGCATGTAATTTTATGATTAACATATTTTATGTATGATAATTCACCTTTTTTGCAATACAAATAATTTAAACAATTTAATTCTGTCGAACCTAATAGAAAAAATAACTAAAATTCTCCAAATGTTACAAAAATATTTAAAATATAAAAAAAATAAACCGAATTTTTTTATTGCACTAAACTATAGTTAATTAATTCCATTATCATAAAACATAATAATATAATAGTTATGTTAAAAATTAACATCACATAAAAATAATATACATCATATATGAGACTTCTTAATGCGAAAATAATTCGCTAAAAATTATTAAAGTAATCAGTAACTAAAATATTTAAGGACGGAAATTCTAATAACAAATAAGGGCGCATATTTTGAAAGTTAATAATATTTATTATATAGTCGATAAATAAAGGGGTTTATACATAAACGATGTTTAAAGTTGTAAATGTGCAGACGTCAAAAATGTATGGTTAAACAGTTAAGCAACGTTTATGAATAAAGGGGAAGTGTTTAAACTTTCGTTTAATTTATATGTACAGACGACAGCACATCAAGCTACTAAAATCTGTCAATTTCATTATTACATTTTCAACTTTATCTCTAAAGCATTAAAGCTCAGGGTTGATTGTGAATGTTTTAAAGTTTCGGTTAGGTTGACCTGCTGTCATCCGTACTATCTGGCGGTATTAAAGAGGTATTCCTCATGGACTTAACCAACAGGTTAACATTTTTGCAGTGCGTACAACTGTTTGTTTACAGTCCGTAAAACTGCTTTTGACTTCCATTGCTAAGAAAATTAATATTTCGTTGCAAGGACGCCGCATTAATGGAGAACTAAACAACGGGAACGGAATGTAGGAGCACTGTTTTCTACAATTTGCCAACAAGTCCTGCAGTACATAGACGATAGATTTTTTGTGCATTAGACCGACATTCAAGCAAGCGAGAGCGCAGAACGAGCGACAAAGAGGCACAATCGGCCTCCGCGTTCGACATCTGTCTCTCTCCTACTTCAGTAAGCAATGCGTCCGCGTGGACAGCTGCTATACAATAATACATTTAAATGTTTTCGTCAAGTATAAAGTGCAGTGAAAAGTGAATGTGGTGTCAATTGTTTATAGCAACGATAATTGCGGCGATTTGAAAAATGCAACCATTCCTTCAGTATTTTCTTATGACGTTGTCACGTTCAACTATCGTCAGTCAACCGACTTTACAGACATTTGTTTTTTTTTTTTCTAAATACTTCATAAATAATGTATTAATTAGTTTTTAAATCTCTTATACAGTATGTTACGAAAACCCTGTCCGACCCATAAGGATAATAAACGTTAAGTAAACACATGACCAAATATAATATAAAATTTTACGTATTCATCATAGTACCAATGCAAATGAATTTTGAAATAATCTTTTTTTCCCGCGAATTAATTCCAATTTCCCCGAAATTTGGTAATTTTTAAAAAGTGACAACACCGGTATTATTATGAGCGAATAGCGATGCGACCACGTGCCGCATGCCCTGCCGCCCGCCCCCCGCGGACGGCAGGCGAAGGGTGGTTATCGAGCATTTATTAAGTTACCTCTTTTTGCGAAATAATATTTATTTTTTAGGGGGATTTTTTTTTTTTAAGTTTAGCCCGGTTTTGTATCCATTAGTAGAATCAGTTATCGATACCTAACAACGCCTTCACGGGTCGGACAGGGTTTTCTTAACATACTGTATAAGTGAATTATGTTCTTATGGGAAATAAAGATACCTCAATCCTCGAAAAGTGCATCTTTCGTTAGTTACAGCGCTCGAAATTCCGCAGATTTTTCTGATTTACAGCTAAAAGTTCTGTGTTTTGTATCAGGTCCTATACGTGAGAGCGGCATATTATTGTCAGAGGCAATCTTGGACGCCCTAAAATTCTGTCGGTTGTGTTAACCATTACAAATATATCAAATAAAACCCCCTTTATCCCTCCCAAATTATATAAACTACCAAAGTTCCCCCATATTCACACAGGAGTTTCGAGACTGCCCTCGCCGGGGGATGAGATCTCAGCCAGGGGCGTAGTCTCTGTGGGCTGGTCCGAGACCGTGTATCATATCTGTGAGGCTGGCATCGTGGAGACAGTGCTATGGGGGGTGGTGGGGCGGGAGCCGGCTAGTGACGCGTTGAGGGAAGCCATTGTGCCCATCTAGGTGTAAAAAGAATATAAAATTATTATTTTCCAACTTATAAACATTTCGTTTATTTAGTCACATACACACAAGCGTACACGCACACTCATACAATTAATCACATTTTGTTATGTATTATTATTACTCGGAGCCTTCAACTACAGGCATTTCTATGCCTAAATAGAGAGTCCTTGACATGTAATTTAAGGCAAATTGATATGAAATAATTTTATTTTACTTGTTCGCTAGGGAGAGTTCAAGTATTACGTAACGCAATTTGGCGGGGGGAGGGGGTCTCGTAAAACGTTACGATGCGTTACAGGGGCGAGAGGGGGTCTTTCTTAAAACACGATACTTAACATTGATTCTAAAAAAATATTATTTAGTAAATTAAAACCATACCGGGATCGTTTGGACCGAACGGACCGATGGGCAGTTCAAACGATCCCAACTAGTCGCAATCATTTGGCAAAAATGTGTTCGCCGATTAGGGGGCTGGTTAAGACCGGAAGCCGACCTGAGCATAGTAGGAAAAAGGATGGGAAGATAACGTATGACATGGAGAAACTTACTCTCAAATGCGCCAAATCCTCCAACTTGGTCAGATCAGCAAGTTCCAAATACAGACTGTAGACTAGCACCCAACCGTACATGCCCATCACACAGAACACTATCCAGAAGAGGCACATGATGACGTTATAGGCGAAGATCATGTCGTTGACTATAGATGCGAACACGAAAGCGATCAGACGGAAGACTATAAATACGCCGAAAGAGAACAGCCAGGGGACAATGCGTTTTTCGTATTCCTGAAAGGAGAAATGGTTAATATGTATTAAGGTTCAATTCTTGTGCCCATGAATAACTCTGATCGCAACGCATTTTTTTTTAATACGACAGGCAGTAGATCCCGAAATACATCCTACATTCAACCTTAGTGTCAAAAAAAAAACATTAACAAAAAAATTACAAGAGGCACCAATTCTTCACATATACAGGGTTTTTCATTAAGAGCGCTCGAACATTGAAATGAAATAAAACAATCTGTTTAAATGATATTACCACAATTTTTATTACATTTTAAAGAATATTTAATGACATTATGTGTGGAAAATAATATCAGCCAAATGGCCACCGCGACTCCGCGGTAGATGGCGTATTCTGGTGGACCAATTTCGAAGGACGTCTTCGCATAAATGGGGCTCAATTTCACGAAGAACGCGAGTTATGTTGGCCTTTAGGGCAGCAATTGACTGTGGTTTATCTGCATACACTAGAGATTTCACGTAGCCCCACAGAAAATAATCGAGCAGTGTTAAGTCACACGATCTCGGGGGCCAGTTGATATCGCCACCACGCGAGATGACGAAGCCCTCGAACTTCTCTTTCAATAAATGTAATGTTTCCCGTGCTGTATGGCAAGTGGCGCCGTTCTGTTGGAACCACATGTTTGTAAGATCCATACCACCTACCCTAGACCACAAAAAATTTGTTATCATCGTCTGATATCGGTCGCCATCGCAACGCACGGAACGTTAGGCGAATAGAGCACTGATTTTGATTAAAAAAAATTATAATTTCTACGCGTTGTTGAAGCGTGTAGCGTTCCATGGTGAAATGTCACGACTAAATATATTATGTATTCATGCCAAATTTGACAGCTATCGCATTACCAAGATGACCGCTATGCGCTGTCAAAGTTCGAGCGTCCCTATTGAAAAACCCTTTTTTATATTCATTCTTTAAATACACAACGCGATTTTTTCTTTCTACGAAACCTGAATATAGTTTGATCAGAATAAGCAACTGAATCGATTCCAATCATTTTTACACCATGTTATATTTTTCCCCAAATTTTTGTACATAGATTCTTTATATAAAAATACTAGACATGTGATTCGGGTTTCGCATATATATAAATAAAATGATGTAGTTCACTCTCATAGACTCATGGGACAGCATGCAATTTGACACAACCACAAGTGCAAGTTGCAAAGTTTTTTTTTGCAATCCTGGTTACAGTATTTGGCAGATGCAGTTATTCTCGGTGGTAGGCCATAACATCGGCCGCCTGCAGAAGTTACCACCCACCAGACAAAGCCTTGCCACCAAGCGATTTGTCGTGTTCCGGCATGATGTCTGGTGAAGCCGTACGGAGGACGGGTCTGAGTAGCTGTGTTGCGATGTGTGCCGGGTACGATGCGCCAAATGTTGTTGTGTTGGGAGTTTGGTCGTGGAGGGTCTTCAGATCAATCTCCCTTTGGCGCAGCATCGTTGGTCGTGTTGTTGAGTTTAACATTGCATCACCTCGCTCAACTGCCGTCTTCCTTCCTATTCACTCAGTTTTTCTGAATGGATAGGCTCTTAATAAACTAGCGCGCTTTACCATCAACGATCGCATCACTGCTTACCATCAGGCGGGATTGCGGTCAAGCGCTAGTTTATTATTATAAAAAAAAGTAAAATCATATGACAATAAATAAATCAAAACTGTCCTTCTATTAGTGGAGAATAGGACCATTGATTTATTACCAATATATTTTGAGCAAGACGATCACCAGATTTATAAAGCTTTAATAACATTAAAAAAATCAGAAATGTATGTGTTTTATTGAATTATTTTTCCATAAACTAAAAAAATGTTTACAGTTTTGGCTGTTATGACGCAAATGCAGGTTAACTCACCTTATTTTTTCCTTGTAATACTAACTACAGGATGTCAGCATGAATGGTGAATGAATGGGTGAATTAGTACGAATGTGTATATGAATAAAACAAACACGAAAGATGAGATCAAAATGATGATGATGAGTTTAAAAAAAAACGATTTTTATTCATTTAAAACAATATTAATAGTAGATTAGTAGCCAAGGACTGTAAGGACTGGAGGGCGCCTATAGTTCGAGGGTGCAATTGATGCTTATACCCGAGCTAACTACTCTGCTTTACATCTCGATTGTGAGGTAAGAAGAAAAAAACCGGCATTACAAGAATAAAATATTGTTAATTGTTGCTTCAGCCTTAGTTTCATTGAATCGGGAGTGCAGCATATATCTTCATCACTTGCAGAACTCATGTTTAAATCCTAGTTAGCGTGTAATTATAAAAAAAAATCCCATAAACAAATAATATTTAAAGTAAAAGTTTTCTATTCCCGCCTTTTTTTATGAACGATATTGAGTTTCGCAGTTCGATATTAAAAATTGATGACTATTAAAGGTACTCATACGAAGAAGGCTGAATAGCGAAGCGACCTCTTTTGTCATTTGGCTGAATGTATTATGTCTATTGCCAGTATGATGGTTAGATGTATGCGAACTTTTTGAAAGAGTGAAGAGTTTTTTTTTTAATAACTAACCGCCTTAGGGCTTTTCTAGCTACATTACTATCTTAGAGCGCTAATTGGTCACCTACAAGCCCCTTTTGGGTGTAATAAGGACCTACTTATCGAATATGAGAGATGTAAATATTATTTATGTTTAAGCTTGAGGGAATGAACTCTGGTAAAGATGTCTCCGCTGCATTCCGCGTGCCCTTGGGACAATTGACTCGGACTGCGCTCGCATATAAGGTGTTTTCTATTAATAATGCATTATATTTTAATTTTTTAAATTATTAAAAAATCGTTTTCATTTATCTTTAATAGTCATGAGATAGGTAAAGTTGAAAGTGTTAAAAATATACATACATTTATTTTAATATAGTCCAGTTGATAAGTTATAGTTAACAATTAGACCATTGTTGTCAAATAAATACATAATTAATATTATTTTTACCTTTCTAAGCGCGTTGATGAGTATGATGCTGGTTACGAGCACGGCGAGGGAGCCCAGCCATGAGAACAGCGCAAATATGATCAGGACATTGCGAACTGGAACAAGAAAATCATCAATAACATCTGCTTAGACTTTGGCCGCCCCGTGTGGTACCGGGCTTAGAATAGTACGTTCCCATATCCTCTGGTGGGTGTCTAGAGAGGCGACTAAGGGAACTCTCACCAGGGAAGCGGGCAGCAGCGCTTTTGCTGTGGAATATCAAATTACTGCAATCCCCAACCCGCAGGACAAGCATGGGGATTATGACAAACCCCTCCCAACGTAATGAAAGCCTTGAATAGGCTCAAGAACGAGAACATTTTGACTGTACGGTTAGGGCAGTGGTCAAGCTATTGAATGCTGCGCTGCGTATGTGATGTTGGATGGTGGGTGTTTGTGTATGTGAGTTTATATATTTGTAAAGGCATCCACGATACAGGAGAAATTCCTAGTGTGGGGGCAAAGTAAAAAAAAAGATTTAAAAAATCCGACCTTAGCAACCACAATCTGTCGAGATTTCTTTATTAAATTTTCAGCTCTATCTCTAAAGCATTAAGGGTCAAGATTGATTGGGAATAACTGATAGTTTCGTGTAGCTTGACCTGCTGTTGTCCGAACATACATGATTCTGAACAGGCACAAGACTGAAATTGTTGAAAAAGAAACAACAAGAAGACAGAGATCTCTCTGTAAGAGGTAGTGTGCCTTAATCCAATATGCGGGCCCAGCGCGAGTTGGCAAGATCTTCGAATTTTTGCTCTTGGATATGTCAGTTTTCCTTAACTAAAGGTCTTGTCACTGCTTTGAGGGTATTATTGATGAAATAATATATTAGCTGTACAAATAAGTTTCCGCCGTTTTTTTTTTTTAATACTTATAAACTAGCGCTTGACTGCAATCCCGCCTGATGGTAAGCAGTGATGCAATCGTTGATGGTAAAGCGCACTAGTTTAGTAAGCCCATTCACTTAAAACAAAAACCTTAGTGAATAGGAAGGAAGACGGCAGTTGAGCGAGGTGGCGCAATACCCAACACACTATATGCTATTAAACCTAACAACACGACCAAAGATTCTGCGTCAGGAGGAGATTGATGTGGAGACCCTCCACGACCAAACTCCCAACACAACAACATTTGGCGCATCGTACCCGGCACACATCGCAACACAACTGCTCAGACCCGTCCTCCGTACGGCTTCACCAGACATCATGCCGGAACACGACGAATCGCTTGGCGGCAAGACTTTGTCTGGTGGGTGGTAACTGCTGCCGGCAGCCGATGTTATGGCCTACCACCGAGAACAAAAGATGTCCTCACTAAGAGGTTTCGTTGAAATTGTTAAATGTAAAATGTGATATCGTAAGTTTGGACATGTGTGTAGCTACCATGACTTTTCATTAAGAGACTCGATCGTCGATATCGAGCGCGTTTGGCGCTCTCATTGGTTGAAAATTCTTCCATCCTTGAAGCGAGTCAATCGATGAGTCAAACGCGGTCGATATCGACGATCGAGTCTCATAATGTAAATTCATGGTAACTAAACTTGTAATAACATACACTTACGAGTATTTTTGTGCAAAAATATCAAGGTTTGTGCCAAATAAGAGTCATTTGCGGGAACTTTTGTTACTTCTTTAATTTGAAGAAATCTGCAGCTGAGGCCCTTCGATTGCTTGTAGAAGCTTATGGTGAAGCTGCTTTAAGAGAGAGAAGCTGTCGTGACTAGTTTGAAAAGTTTAGACACTGTGAAGACAAAGAACGTAGTGGAAGACTGAAATCGTACAAAGACACGGAATTGAAGCATTATTGGAGGAAGATAGAAGGAAGAGGAAAAACGCGCCCTATTAGAATAGAATACTCTTTATTATGTACACCATATAGATTACAGAACATAAATACAAAGATTTTACAAAGGGTGACACAATGGGCGGTCTTATGGCTAAGAGCGATCTTTTACAGATAACCTTTGGATGGAATACTAAGGGGAAGGAGAGAGAAATAGTGTAGGTAGTCTACAGTGTACTATTTACATAGAGTATACAATAAATATGTACGTTAAATGTATCATACTAGTTTAACTAAATATATACATCTAATTAATAAATATTATACAAGAGTAGTTAAAATATAATGACATGTTTAAAGAGAGAGGCAGTGTTTTCTTATCATAGTTTTAAAAGTGGACAGAGTTTGAGCACGCCTTATGGACACGGGCAAGTCATTCCATAGCCGAACTGCTTGTACAGTAAAGGTTTTATCGTAGAAACTATTACTACTCCAGATATGACAAACTTATTCTCCTACGTAATAAAGCGCGTCCGTCCCGTATTTTTTGAAGATGCTTCAAAAAATGGCGGTAACTTATTTGTGCACTTATTAAAACATGCCTATGGGAATAGTGTAAATCTGTGGTAGCGCTGCAGTGAAACTTCGATCCACCAGCAGATCAATCGCCTCAAATGCAACTGGCTCGGTCACAGGCTCTCGTAGGAATCCTGAACATACAATATGTAAAGAAAACCCTGTCCGATCCGTGAAGGTATTGTTAGGTATCGTTAACTAATTCTAATAATACCTACAAAGACGGGCTAAACTTAATGCATGAGTGGTAGGGAACACGTTAGGCATGCGTGCGCGGGTGAAGGGGGGGCAGGGTACGCGGCACATGGTCGCATCGCTATTCGCTCGGTCACAAATGGTGTTGTCACTTTTTTAAAAATTACCAAATTTTGGGGAAGTTGGAATTAATTCGCGAAAAAAAAGAATATTTCAAAATTTATTAGTACATATTGTCACTATGATGATTACGTAAAATTTCATATTTTATTTGGTCATGTAACAACCTAACATTTATTATCCTTTTGGGTCGGACAGGGTTTTCTTTACATATTGTATACCAAGGCAAGCCCTAGATTGGAATCCTCAAAGAAAGCGTAAACGTGGTCGCCCTAAGCAGATCTGGCGACGTACGGTCGTCGCAGAAGCGAAAAACACAGAGAAGACCTGGAGCCAATAAAACGCGAACCTCAACACCGAACGGGATGTTGACGCACTGTGGACGCCCTCTGCCCCACCTAGGGGGCACTGCTCCGGAGAGGCGTGCGAAGAGGCTGATTGGTGACCCTGATTTAACTCGAGTTGGTCTCCAAAGCCTAGAGCACAGGCGTAGAGTAGCCAGCCTTTCGGTGTTCTATAGGATACATTCTGGGGCGTGTGCGAGGGAATTGCACGATTTAATTCCCCCATCTCCGTTCCACCATCGGACGACCCGTCGTACGGCGAGTTTCCACCCTTATGTTGTTAACACCTCTACGATCCGGACGAAGCGTTTCGCCTCCTCCTTTATACCGCGTACATCGAGGGACTGGAACAATCTGCCGGCGGCGGTGTTTCCGTCGGACTACAATTTGAGTGTCTTCAAGGCTAGAGTGAATAGGCTCTTAATAAACTAGTGCGCTTTACCATCAACGATTGCGTCACTGCTTACCATCAGGCGGGATTGCGGTCAAGCGCTGGTTTATACTTTAATAAAAAAAAAAAAAAAAAAAAAATCTTCTTCTTCAGCCTATGGATGTCCACTGCTGGACAAAGGCCTCCCCCAAGGCTTTCTGCGCTGACCGGTCCCGTGCTGCCCGCGACCTTCACTAGGTCATCAGTCCACCTTGTTGGGGGCCTCCCTACGCTACGTCTTCTAGTACGCGGCCGCCACTCCAGAACCTTACTGCCCCATCGGCCATCGGTTCTACGAGCAATGTGCCCTGCCCACTGCCACTTAAGTTTAGCGACTCGAAGAGCTATGTCGGTGACTTTGGTTCTTCTGCGGATCTCCTCATTTCTGATTCGATCACGCAGAGAAACTCCGAGCAGAACTTGTATGAACTCCCCTACTAAACAAAGTATAAACGAGGACTTATTTCTAACTTTTAAATAAACCAAAATGTATGGTGTAATTGCCAAAAAAACAGCGTTAAAAAATTACTCAGTCTAAAAACTTGACTTGCCCCACCTCAGGCCTGAATAGCCCCGCAAACGCGATGCGAATAGTCCCATGACAAATGGCGGCGTGTTGGAGCAGCCAACGCTGCGCCTCCCACTTATGGAAGGTGAAGGTTCCTCGGAGAGTGTGTCAAATTAATTTACCTGGAGGACTTCCAACGTAGACAAACTGGTAGCTGATGACGTAGTACCCGGTGTGCGTGAAGCCCGGAGTTGCCATGTACAAGCAGTACAGGTCGAAGATGCTCTCCGCGAACGTGAAGAGGCTTATGAACTGAAAAATATATGTTTTATAAAAAATTATGTTTATACAGACTGGTGGAAATCGAAGAAGAAGTCGTGGTGGCCTAGTGGTAAAACACCAGCCTCTCAGTTATGAGTTGTGCGGGTTCGATTGCAGGTCAGGCAAGTACCAATGTAACTTTACTAAAGTTATATGTACCTACTTTCTAAGTATATCTTGGTCACCAATGACTGGGAGAAAGATTGACCGTAATCATGCTCAATCCTTCTCTGTACGAGAGAAGACCTGTGCCCAGCAGTGGGACGATAAAAAGTTGATGACGATACAGATTGGCCCAAAATAACGCTGAGAAGATCCTTCTCTTATTATAAATGCGAAAGTTTGATGTTGATGGATGTTCTTTAGCCTGTACAGGTCCACTGCTGGAGAAAGGTCTCCCCAAAGCTTTCCACGTTGACCGGTCTTATGCTGCCCGCATCCATCGGCTTCCCGCGAGCTTCACCAGGCCATCGGTCCACCTTGCTCGGGGCCTCCCTACGCCGCGTCTTCCGATACGTGGCCGCCACTCCAGTACCTTACTGCACCATCGGCCATCGGTTCTACGATCAATGTGCCTGCCCACTGCCACTTAATTTCAGCGACTCTAAGAGTTTGTTCTTCTGCGGATCTCCTTATTTCTGATTCGATCGTACAGAGAAATTCCGAGCATAGCTCTTTCCATCGCCCTTTGTATGACCTTGAGCCTTCGTATGAGGCCCATTGTGAGCGACCACGTTTCAATTCCGTACGTCATCACTGGCAACACACATTGGCTAAACACTTTAGTCTTGAGCCACTGTGCTATCTTGGACGACGAGAAAATCCGATGACGCCGAGACACCTTTTTCTCGAAGTTGGAGCTACCCACAGAAGATTTATTACCAGGAATAACACATAGGGTACTTTTATCCGATATTACCACGGAATTGAAACTTACGCTGGTAGTACCGCGGGGCGGAGCTGGTGTTTTATAAGCTTTTAAATTATAGAAATACTCTATTTTATACAAGAACTAGAAGAACGAGAATAACCGACATAGCCCGAAGCATTGCAACACTTAAGTGGCAATGGACCGGGCACATTGCCCCTAGGACAAGTCAAGTCGATGGGGCCGACGGATTTTCGAGTGGCGATCACGCATCGGAATATGCAGCATGGGTAGGCCCCCGACAAGGTGGACCGACCACCTGGTGAAGGTCGCAGGAATCACAGGACTATACTAATTTTTTTTTCGTCGCCCATAGCCCAATGTTTGAAGACTAAAGTCTGCAACCAGTGCGTCCTACCCATCATGACTTATGGAGCCGAGACGTGGACACTAACCAGTAGACTAGCTCAGCTCAGCTCAGCGAGCTATGGAGAGGGCTATGTTGGGCGTCTTTCTGAAGGACCCCATCAGGAACCAAATTCATAGAATTATTTACATTGTTGATTAGACAAATTTTTACTTACAAGAGTAAAGAATCCTGTAAGCAGGGACCCTCGCTGAAGGTCCAAGAAGTATGCATCATGGAGAATTGGCTTCTGGTACCATGGTAGTTTTAGTGATCTTACTGACTTTGATGAGCGAAGGTTAGTTGATGATCTGCAAGTAATATTTTTGCAATATCAATAAATGGGAACAGTAAAAAACTTATTGTAATATTTGTTTACTTGTTTTTGAGAAAATTGCAGACAAAATTGCTGTTATAGGTTTAGTTTCCACATTTAGGACCATATAACAAAACCTTACTCAAGACTTAAGCATTACTTAAAACTAGTTTCAACCAATCAAAAACTTACCCAGCTTCAAACGAGATTTAAGTAAATCTTGAGTTTTTAGTGAGGTTCTGTAATACGAACCTTAATTCTTCAAGTGGACCTTTGTGCATGGGCCTGGGCATATCCTAGCTTGTCGAAGTATATCTGAGTGTTCTGAAGGTTTCTGATCTGTGGTTAAATAATAACAGCCTAACAGGTTGACCTATCAGGTTAGGCATAGCAGTCGCTACATGTTAAATACTGATCCATAGCTGAATCTGGTAAGACGAAAAGCCAGCCCCAAATAGTCGTGAAAAAGGCTGGACAGATGATGGGGGGATATGCATGATTAGTCAGGACTCGGGCAACAACATGAGTGATATATTGTAGTCATCAGATGCACCTATTTATATTCCTGGTCACTTGTAGGCAATTGCCAAAATAAATTAACTAATAATATTTAAGAATTAACACTGGCATGCAACAATCTCTGGTTTTTGTAACGTACTAAAAAGTATTACAAACTTTTTGCATAAAACATGGAAAGTCCAATAAGATTCTTTTATTCAACTTGTAAAACTTACTTTCCCGTGTAATGTGAGTACACAGAAGGCGTTGATCGATAAGTTGAAGGAGTTTTTCTTCCGTACATGTTTATTTTTGTAATAATTCAACGGCAGTTGACGCCCTATTTGTTGATGTGTACAGTCACTAGTTTAACTTCGTTAACGACGGGTAAACATTCCTGGTTGTGCAATAAACTAGTAAAGATCACATTTAACCAGTTGTAGCCACAATTTAAGTCATAAATATCCGTTTTCGCGTAAAAAGCCACGCCTGTAAATTGTTTGTTGCTACTTTCCGTTGTCAATTTGGAATAAAATCCGACAAATTTTCGTATCTAAACATGAGTTGAATTGTTTAAACTATTGGCGCTAGTGCATATGGCAAAGTCATACGTTAGAAAGAGAAGTCAGAAGAATAAAGATTTCTATTTAAATTCACAATATACAAGCGCAGTATTTATAAAGATACCTTCGATCTAAATTTACTACGATACTGTTTGTAAAGCATGATAAAAATTATTTAAAAACAAACTGTCCCATAAATAGAAATAAAATAATGTTAGTAACTTGTCATTTGTCAAAAAAAATCTACCACAAAATAATCACTTTATCTGAATTTTGCATTTCTTGTTAATGGCGATTTTATAGTAAAATTTCTGATATTTTTTATATAAAATGGAAGATATTATGTCTCCTCAAGACATAAGTAGTAGCAAGAGTGAAAAAGATGATAAGATTACATACAATAACATCAAAATGAACTATGGAACATGCTGTAGGTATTTTAATTATTATTTACGGTAATAATGATAAATCAGAACTTAAAGTATTAATGAATGTCTACAATCACAATCGATCGATTTATAAGTTTAGTTTGGTCCTGACAATGACAGTTTTGTATTATTTATAACTAGCTGTTGCCCGCGACTCCGTCCGCGTGGACTTCAGTTTACAGGAGCGCGGTGGTTCCCGTTTCCGTGGAATGCCAAGATAATAGTTTTTGCCAAAGCCGTAGTCTGTTCAGTAAAAATATTAAAAAGGGCTCATTTGATTTAAATAAGCGCCTGATTTAATAATGGGAGCAATATGTACGTCCGTCCGTGTTCGCTCCCGTTTTCGCAACATTTTTTGTTACTGCTTGCTCCTATTGGCCTAAGCTGGTTGTTATATAGCCTATGTCCTTTCTCCGGATTTAGATTATCTGTGATTGTAATTTCATTACAATCGGTTCAGTAGTTTTGGCGTCAAAGCCGGACAGACAGACAGACAGAGATACCTGTGTGTGTGTTACCCCACCGCTGAAGAAAGGAGGTTAATGTTACTTAGGAGAGTTTGGCGGGAAAGCCAAGATGATTGCCACGCTCATTTTTCATTGGACTTTTAAATTATTTATAGTGTCGTTTACTAAATAAAAACGCGTGATTTATGTAGTAAAAAGTGCGTTCAGTAATTAATTGATAAAGAACAGTGAAATTTCGCAGCATAGTGGCCACATTATGACTTTTTCTCAAACCTCCCTCGTAAGACGGTTCACTCGGTCGTCTTTTTCGACATGAATAATCCATTACGTGAAATTGGCTAAATGCACAAACCGTGCGAAGCCATAAAAGAAAAAAAGTATAAAAATGTTACTTAGGGTTCTGTAATTATTTCAAAAAAGTAATGCCTTTTTGTCTGGTATCATCTGTGATTGTCACCTATTTGGGTAACTACAAAAGTTTAGGTATTATACGGACTACAGCAGGTCAAGCTATCCAAAACTGTCAAATATTCCTAATCAACTTTGAGCGTTAATGTTTTAGAGATAAACTCCCTTATTCATGAACGTTGGTTAAAGTTAGCTAGCGATTAGCGATTGTTTAACCATACATTTTAACCGTTTGCACGTTACTTTTAACTTTAATCATCGCTTATGAATAAATCCCTTAAACACGATGGTGTTTATTGATAAACGATGATTAAAGTTAAGTGACCTTAAAAGGTCAAAAAATACATTTTTGACATTTTATAAGTATGGTTAAAGAATCGTAAATCAGTACCTAGTTAACTTTAAGCAACTTTTATGAATAAGGGAGAAACTTGAAAATGTAATAAAGAAATCTGACTGCTTGTAGTAGCTTGATTAGCTGTCTTCTGTACTAATTCTATCATCATCAGCCTATGGCAGTGTAATGCTGGACATGGGCACATAGGCCTCTAATACAGCAGCTACCAGCCATCCTGCGAAGACCATAACTCTACCTAGATTAATGCTGTCATAGAAAGTCCATAAAATACACAATTTTGGGGTATTCCGTTTATCCAGTTCAAAAAAACTTAACTACCCAGGTAGGCGGAAACGCCGGTTCATGAATTCATTCTAAGTCCTTAGATTCCAACTATACCTAGGGAAACACCTTTTCCTTAGTGCAGATTGTTTGGTGTAGATAACCAGAATAAAAGCTCACATTTCTTGCAGGCATTTGCCACAAGCCTCCCGTTCATACGAAAACCTACTATGGCCACGTTTTCTGCAAAGAGTGCTTCTACAAATACATTTTTTCGCACCCTAAGAATGAATACTCTTGTAGCACGGGCGCTACACAAAGGACTATAAATCACTCACACCAGATCACAGCTACACAAAGGACTGTAAATCACTCACACGAGGATTGCGGAAGTCACGGCGCGCGTCCCTGCGACCCTGACTCCCGCAGCGAGGGTTCCGACCCTGTTTCCATGAATCGTGACCAACGATCAACGTCCGTGGGAACCATACGAGTCGTCTAGCACGTGAAGACGGAACTGGCGCGCTTTTCTACATCAACCAATCATACGCCGCGGCCTGCCTCGATCAACGAATCAGCATCAAGAACGAAGCTGATTCGTTATTGGTTACCCCACTATCATTTAGAGATAGTTAGTATAGAGATAGTTAGTATTTAAGTGAGTGCATAGCTTGTAAGAACATTATTATAACATTATTATCATATTCTACATCAGTGTACAACATCATTATTATATCCATTCCTTGATCACACTCTAGTATCGCGTCAGTTTTACACGTCTTATACATTGTACTTCTTCCCACATTCGTGCAATACATAAAGTTCAATTTATCTGAGTTTCAATTACGCGACACGACCTACGCGCTACAGTGGTGACCTAAGCGACGTGAATCAAGACAAACGTGACGGTACTCGTGATTAGCACATTCTAGTGGCTTCCCACAAGCGGGTCTCACCACTAGGATTTCAAGAGGCTATATTCACGGTATTGCTGCGTGATACACCAGAAGAGTAATCAGGATGGCGACCAACAACGCAACACAGGTAAGCAACGCAACACAGGTAGGAGGGCAAGTCGACACGCTCACACTACAAGCACGGCTGTCTGACTTTTGGCCGGCGTATCCCAGACTATGGTTTACACACTTCGAAGCAGTAATGGCGCCACAGAGGCAAGGTGATGACGCGCGCTATCAAGCAGCTATCGCCCGACTAGGCCTGGACGCACTTCAGCAAGTAAGTGATATTATAATCAACCCGCCCATTGAAAACAAGTACGAAGCCCTGAAGTCCCGACTCATCAGTGTCTACGAGGAATCCGAGAGCCGGAAGCTGCAGAAGCTGATGGATGAGATGGAACTCGGAGATCAGAAACCCTCACAGCTGTTGCGAAAAATGCGGGAACTAGCCGGACAGAAAATACCAGACGGTACACTGCGCATCATGTGGACCCGGCTACTTCCACCCTCAGTACGCGCTGTCCTCACCGTGAGCAACACTACGGACTTGGAAAAGTTATCGCAAGTAGCAGACAGTGTAATGGACAGTATCGCGCAACCTAACCAGGTCGCGCAGATTTCACGCACGAGCGATGTGGCTGCCCTACACGACCAAATAAGGCAGTTATCTCTGGAGCTGGCAGAACTCAAGGACAGGCAGGAATCCAGACCACGACCACACAGATCATTCGACAGACGGCGTTCAAGATCGCGGTCAACAAGCAACGATAATAGCAACCGCAAGTATTCAGAACAATCACGTATCTGTTATTATCATCGCAAGTACGGCGCAAACGCGCGTAAGTGTACACGCCCGTGCAACTTCAACAACAACTTCAACAACAACAGTGCCCAGTCGGAAAACTAATGCCTGCGTCGGTTGAGGCGGCAACTGACGCGAACAACACGTATCACCGCCTATTCATAACTGATAGGAATTCGCGTCTGTCATTTCTAATTGATACGGGCGCAAACGTTTCCGTGATACCGAGGACAAAAGGCGGGAAAGCAAAGCAAACCGATTTCTGTTTGTACGCAGCAAACAACACGATCATTCCGACGTACGGAGAAAAAACCCTACAACTGGATCTCAACCTACGACGGCCGTACACCTGGAAATTTATCGTCGCTGCAGTCAGCAAACCCATCATCGGTGCAGACTTCCTGAAGCGTCATCAACTTCTCGTCGACATAGCCGGCCGACGCCTCGTCGACAAAGTTACCAACATGACCGTCAGAGCATCAGTCATTCGTTCCGCCGAACCTACAGTTCGAAGTATCGACATGGAAAAGCCGTATCACCAGCTCCTCAGTAAGTTTCCTGATATCCTGCGACCATCAAGCATGAAGGATACTCCCAAACACAAGGTAGAACACCACATCGAAACTACTGGCCCACCAGTGTTCAACAAGTGCAGACCTCTTCCTCCACATCGCTACCTGCCCGTGAAGAAAGAATTCGAGCTCATGATGCAGCAAGGAATTTGCCGACCAAGCAAAAGCCCTTGGTCCAGTCCGCTACACGTCGTTCCTAAGAAAAACGGCGACTTACGCATCTGTGGTGACTACAGAAGGCTCAATGACGTCACCAAACCCGACCGCTATCCAGTCCCACGCCTCAAAGATTTTACCTACCTACTTCACGGCAAGAAAATCTTCAGTACTCTCGATTTAAACCGAGCTTATTCGCAATTAAAAATCTTCGAACCTGATATCGAGAAGACAGCGATCACTACACCATTCGGTTTATTCGAATTTCCACGAATGTGCCCAGGTCTCAAGAACGCCGGACAGACATTCCAACGATTCATAAACGAAGTGCTCAACGGAATAGACTACGCGTTCCCATTCATCGACGATGTTATCGTTGCATCTGAAAGTGAAGCAAGCCACATCGGAGATCTGCAGGAAGTTTTACGCCGATTAGACACGTATGGTGTCACTATAAATCCCTCTAAGTGTGTTTTCGGCAGCGAAACCGTCAAGTTCCTAGGTTATGAAGTATCAAGCAAGGGGATCAAACCACTTCAAGACAAAGTCAAAGCAATCACAGAATACCCAAAACCCAAAACCATTCAAGACTTACGGAGATTTATGGGGATGATAAATTTTTACCGAGACAATGTCCCAAACGCCGCAAGCATTCAGGCACCGCTGAATGCATTCCTTCATAATTCAAAAAAACGGGACAAGACGGAAGTAAAGTGGGACAATCAATCGACAAAAGCTTTTGAGTTGTGCAAACAAAGCATAATAAACGCTGCTTTATTGTCTTACCCATCCAGTGCGCCAGAGGACCAAATCGCTATTTTTTCGGACGCCTCAGCTACCTGCGCCGGGGCATCTCTACAACAAAGGCGAAGCAACGGACAATGGCTGCCACTCGGATATTTTTCAAAGAAATTTTCAGAAAGACAAAAAAAGTACTCGACTTTCGACAGGGAGCTCCAGTCAATAAATATGGCAATAAAACATTTCAGAAAGATGTTTGAAGGCAAAGAACTCGTGGTTTACACTGACCATAAACCGCTGACCTACGCAATCCGCAAGCCTCCTTCCGATAACGACACACCACGGCGAATACGGCAGCTACTGTTTATCAGCGAGTTCACTACAGACATTCGACACGTGAGCGGAGCTCAAAACGTTGTAGCAGATGCGTTATCACGAATCGAAACTATCGACGTGCCATCACCTATCAACTACGACGAGTTATCTCAAGCTCAAGAAAACGACAGTTGTATCCCTACATTGTCTCAACAGACCAACATACAACTCAAGAAAATCATTTTACCGGGTACTAACAAGCCAATATTCTGCGAAACATCGACGTCACACGTTCGTCCATATTTAACAGCTGATTTTCGTCGCATAGCTTTCAATGCCGTGCACAGCCCAAGCCACCCAGGAGTACGATCCACACGGAAGCTGATGCAAGAGCGATTCTTTTGGCCATCAATGAATACCGACATCGGCCAGTGGACTAAGACATGCAACTCGTGTCAGCTCTCCAAAGTACAACGACACAATCATAGTGACATCGCAACATTCCCACCGAGCGAACGATTTCAACATATTCACGTTGATATCGTTGGACCGCTACCGACGTCAGCATGTGGACACAAATACTTGCTCACGATGATCGACCGGTGCACACGATGGCCCGAAGCTGTACCACTGCAAGAGACAACCGCTGAAAACGTCGCAAGAAAACTTTACGAAGTATGGATATCGCGTTTCGGTTGTCCAATAAGAATCACTACCGATCAAGGACGACAGTTTGAAAGTCGACTATTCCGAGACCTCGCTCAATTACTCGGTGTAGATAAAACCCGTACTACTGCATATCACCCGCAGAGTAACGGAATCGTCGAACGCTGGCACAGGACATTAAAAGCCGCACTCATGGCTAGACTAGAAAACAGCAACAAATGGATCGACGAATTGCCTGCTGTTCTAATGGGTCTCAGAGCCGCTATCCGCTCCGACTCTAACACAAGCGCAGCGCAACTCACCTACGGTCAAGCAATACGCCTGCCTGGCGATTTCATATCACCAACACCAGCTACACCGAAAATGGACCACGACTACGTCAATCACCTGCAAGAAGTTATCACCAAGCTCACACCTACATACAAATCGCATGCAAATAAGCGATGTATGTTCGTGCACAACGACCTACAAACATGTAGCCACGTGTTTGTACGCGATGACACAGTCCGCAAACCTCTGCAGCATCCATACCAAGGTCCATACAAGATCATCGAACGTAAAGAAAAGTATTTTACAATCCAATTACCAGGACGAATTAGCAATATATCGATAGATCGCCTCAAACCTGCGTATACAATCAACACAGAAGATGATCCCAGGCATATGAACAGCGAGACCAATCAAGCACCTGCAGCTACCACAGATGAGCAACCCAGCCTACATCCAGACCCGCATACGAGGGAACAACGTACCAGATCAGGCAGGATCGTCAGGACGCCTGCACGCTACGTACGCTTTGCTAAAAAGGGGGGAATAGTGTAGCACGGGCGCTACACAAAGGACTATAAATCACTCACACCAGATCACAGCTACACAAAGGACTGTAAATCACTCACACGAGGATTGCGGAAGTCACGGCGCGCGTCCCTGCGACCCTGACTCCCGCAGCGAGGGTTCCGACCCTGTTTCCATGAATCGTGACCAACGATCAACGTCCGTGGGAACCATACGAGTCGTCTAGCACGTGAAGACGGAACTGGCGCGCTTTTCTACATCAACCAATCATACGCCGCGGCCTGCCTCGATCAACGAATCAGCATCAAGAACGAAGCTGATTCGTTATTGGTTACCCCACTATCATTTAGAGATAGTTAGTATAGAGATAGTTAGTATTTAAGTGAGTGCATAGCTTGTAAGAACATTATTATAACATTATTATCATATTCTACATCAGTGTACAACATCATTATTATATCCATTCCTTGATCACACTCTAGTATCGCGTCAGTTTTACACGTCTTATACATTGTACTTCTTCCCACATTCGTGCAATACATAAAGTTCAATTTATCTGAGTTTCAATTACGCGACACGACCTACGCGCTACACTCTGGAGACATAACAAAAAAAGAGACTGATGCTAAGAACGAAAAATGTAAAATAAAAGTCGTAGAAGATGCTGTGGAGGTCGCATAATTATTATTGTGGAGTTAATGAAAATGTAAAGTGAACATGCCAAGTAATTATTTCAGAATGTTTTGTAAGTGAATAAAAATTAGTAAAACGGATATTTATTGATTCTGATTTGTAGATATTAAAGTAGGGATTGTAGCGAGTGTAAGATCATTTATCTGATAAAAAAATCAAACTATGCTGAGATTCGTTCATTTTTGACGTCAAAATTACTAAAACAGCCTCCCAAAACACCCGCTCTTCCCTGGTGCTTTTTGGTTGTTAAATCAAATGGTAATCGCTACACCCCCGGGCGCGGCGAGTAACGCCAGGGCTTTTCTTCCCCAGATCGCGGACTTCTGGGTTGGTCTGCTACTGCGGTACCCATGACCTTGTATGGCAACAAGGGCCTGCAGGATGTTTGACGCATATGAGTTGCGCGTGTCTATGTGAGTGGTTGCAGTACGTTTTTCTGTAGACCCGTCACAGAATTCACTCTAAATTCTGCTTTCATCACGACGCCTCGGCGGTCTGACCCGGGCAGGTGAAACCCCTATTTGCCTGAGGGAAGCCCAGTGGACGACGAACAACGACAGAGGCGCCGACTCGATGCTCCTAAAGAAATAAGGGTCTATTACCCCCGCCCGTCCGGTTTCCAGCTATGTGCGGTTACGTTCCGGGCTATGGGGTAGTCGTGTGTGTCTGTGGGCGGTATTATACGGAGTGGTGCTGACAATACGACAATAAATTAAACATCGTGTACCTCAACAGATTCAAAGCATATAAATTCTCTCACTCAAATCATATAAATATGTCCATTATTATGGTCACTAGAAATTATTTTTCATATTTTCTACATGATGTACATGTTGATAAGGAAGCGCTTACAGTTTAATGACCGCCGCATCCTGCGGTACCAAACTTTAATAATAATGGCGCGAAAACAGCATGTCGATACAGGATCGCGCTGTCGCGCCTGTCGCCGATCGGAGGTCAGTGAACCAATATTTTTAAAGGATGTTCTATTCCGTTTGCAATTTTATGCGATTTAGTTTGTTTGAAATTTTTATTTTTTTTATTTTTTATGCTAGGTTTATGTCTGTGATTTAGGATTACTCCTATGAACCAGCATTGTTCGTGTTTTCATTTATTGTCGTATTGTCAGCACCACTCTGTATTGTGTGAGAGATGTACGCGTGTGAGTTTTGGCGCCTGTGCAGTAATGAATGTCTGTTCTGGTTGTTAAGACTTTTTTAAAACCTTTTAAACTTGACTGTGACCCTGCCTGAGGGTAAGCAGTGATGCAATCGTTCATGATAAAGCTCTTTATTAAGAGCCTATTCACTCTAGCCATGACGACACTTAAATTTTAATCAGGCAGGAAGACAGCTGCAGGCAAATTAAAGTTAGAAGAACTTGATTTTATACAATGATATGGAAAATTATTAAAAATACAATGAATTAATCTTTCAGCCTTTTAACAAAACATTGAAAGAAGGAGAGAATAACTATTTTGTTGTTACTGGTACAGGAAGATCATATAAGTAGATAGTGAATCAAAAATATGAACGAATTTGCTAAATAATATGTAAACTGTGCTAATATTAAGCGCACTACACATCAATGCCGCCGACCCGCCGACACAACCCGGCTTATTATGAAAGAAGCATGTCGGCAATTTCGCGCACGCGTGTTGCCCGCCGTCAGGTCGGCGGCTTGCCGGCGGCTAGCGTATTCAAACGCCCAGTTGCCCGGCGACATTTGAACTGTAGTGACGAGTTAATATATATAAGTTTCTGATGTCGAGCCGCCGGCATGCCGCCGGCAAAGTTCTAGGACTTGCAATGACTGAAGCCGCCGACCTAGCTCGCCGGCAAAATGTTGCCGACATATGCCGCCGAGGGCTTTATAGGTACAGTAACTAATATTATAAGACTGGTAAAGTGGACTCCAGACTCCAAAGCTGAAAAAGCTTCGGATGCGTCTGGGATTAACGCTGAAATGATGATGATGATGATTTTAGGTACAGTTTACGTTGCGCTCCTGGGGGCTAACACAGCGTGAATGTCAAGTCTCAGTATAACCCAAGAACCCAAGCGTTCGTGGGATTGCTGGGATTGGGTACGTACGACAGCACATCAAGCTACTACAGCTTATTATATTCTTTATTATATTCTCAACTTTAACGGTAAAGCATTAAGGCTCAACGTTGTTTGGGAATTTTTGACAGTTTCGGGTAGCTTAACCTGCTGTCGTTTGTACCACACAGCTGACAAGACTTTAAACTTGCATGCACGAACAAGCGTCCTGTTCGTGCATTTAGTTAGCGTCATAAATGTGTAATTTTTTGTTTTTAAACGTACACAGGATAGTTATTCAGTTCTCTCTACAAAAATCCTTGTAAAATCTGAAGTTTTAGAACACTCGAATATAGCGGTAGACAACTTGGATGAGAGCAAAATTTAAAAACGCTTTGGCTGATTGAGACTGAGTGAGAAGGTGTTTTTTGACCTATAGCCCAGGTAGAGATGGCGGAATGAGCCGACATCTAACCTGCAGCCAAATCATCATCATCATTTCAGTCGATAGACGTCCACTTTTGGACATAGGCCTCCCCCAAGTATCTCCACGACGACCGGTCCTGCGCCTCCCGCATATTGACGGTCCACTGCCACTTTTGTGTTACAATTCTTCGGCTTATGTCGGTTACTCAGCCAAATACCAATACATATTTAAGACTGCCTGTCGGAACTCCGGGTAACACAATACCCTTTGGTAACATTGAATGTCAGATTTTCGGGCTTCTGACTGAACCTAGAGACAGCAAACAAATCTCAACGCTGTGATAGTGTGCCTATGTGCAAGACGGTGCTAAGAGAACTCAGCCAGCTGCAGAACAAGAGTTAAGCAAGTTTAAGTGCAGACCGCAAATTATGAATCAAAGTATGAAATTGCTGCTGTAAGAGACTTAAAACTTCGTTAAGCTCTATCTGCAACAGGTTTAAGAGGGAACTGTAGTGGTGCTTTCTCTATACAAACGTATTCCACTGTTTCCTTCGTAAATAATGGTTTTAGAGCATTTTTTTCTACAATTTTACACCGTGATTATACGTGCCCTTATCATTTGTTTTTTTTTCGAAACTTAATTAATAAATACGATATTTCAAAATCGCGAAAAATAACCCATATTTACGGCGGTGTTCTAGACGACTATTAGACAAACGTGATAAGTTTTTAACCAAAAAGAAAATTATAGAAGCATAGGTATACTTTTCCTCTAAATCTAATATATAAAATTCTCGTGTCACGGTGTTCGAACTTAAACTCCTCCGAAACGGCTCGACCGATTTTGATGAAATTTTTTGTGCTTATCCGGTATCTATGAGAATCGGCCAACATCTATTTTTCATCCCCCTAAATGTTAGGGGCAGTCACCCCTAATTTTATTTTTTAGACAAAATTTTTAATTTCTATTTTTTTTATGATACAACATACAAAAATACATACAATCCCCAATTTTCACCCTTCTACGATCAACCCTTATTTTTTAATAGCCATTTTAGTAATTTAATCTATTATTTATATGGCAAAACAACGTTTGCTGGGTCAGCTAGTTTTGATATAAAAATAATTGAGATCTGTCGTGTTTTGAAAAAGAAAACAGTGGAATACCAAACGACTTTTTGTCAATGTTTTTGTAGGTAAAATCAGCCTGAGCTGCAACTGTCCTTTTCGCACTTTACCGGGAGAGGTTGGAAGCAGCGCCATGACAATAGTTTCTTCAAATAGGTACCTACTTTCCAAATTCCTCGGCACTAGAGTGCCCTCTTAACGTAGCCGAGAGCAGATTCCCATGAGTATCGACGACTGAGCGAACTCGAGATGATGTGCGAGAGTCGAATATATCGCTTTCCTAGTAACATGTTTTTCATATATTACAGACAAGGACCAAAGATGAATTTAAAAGTTTGAGGTACCGAATACATACTTTTATTTTCAGATTATATATACTAGGTACTAGTAAGCAAACGCAGTGTTTGCGTTTTCAACGGGTTCGAGGTAAGAGTATAGACCTTAATATTAGGATGTGTAACGTTAGTTTCACATTTTTTACCTCTAGTCTCAGTAGTACGGTAGTTTTGTCCGGCCTCGAACTACTGATACCAAAAAATTCTCTAGTACGGTTATGACGTCAAATCGAACTTATGTGACTTAAAAAGTATCAGTAGTCCGGTTAAAGTAAAAGTTGTTCCGCACACCACTAACCGAACTACAGCTATAGGCTCAATAGTTCGGTTTCCTCCCTCTTCGTGGAGTGGCTAGAGAGGCGCCACGGCGCCCTCACCTTCCGCCTAACGCAGGTCTTCACCGGCGGCGGCTTCCCGGGCGGAAACGCCAGGGTGTCATTTTTGTGTGGATCGGCCTGAGGACACAGTGGAACATACGGTGGAGGTCTGCCCGGCTTGGGTAGAGCACCGCAGTGTCGTCATTGCAGCGATCGGCGGCGATCTCTCGCGTCTGACCCTGGTCCAGGCCATGGTCCGGAGCGAGAGTGCATGGCAGGCAGTCACCTTTTGCGAAACAGTGGTGCTGGCAAAGGAGGAGGTGGAGCACGTGAGACAGCAGGAATCCCAGTGCCCTCACGCCACTAGCCGCCACAGGAGACGCCCTGGTCGGGAGACGACATCGACCTCCCAGCGACTATAGGCGCGGGCCCCGAGGGCAGTGAGCAGCTCGCCGCCCGGTAAGGACAAGGCCCGAGTCGACGGCGCGTTGTAGTTCACGCGCGCCTCAGATATATCAGCATATCTTGACGGGATCGTCCACGAAGATCTATGCCTCCTGGGTCAGGGTTGCGGGTTGGTTTTAAACAAGAAAAGTGGCACTGGCGCATAGACAAGTGAAGAAACACGGGTAGGTTTTTGTCAGTAAATGTCTGACACGCCCTTCCGCTCTGCCCAAGAGTGCATATTTCCCATCCCAAACAAAAAAAGAAACTGTCAAACAGCCCCAGGCGAGCATTTCCTCAACTAGACAAAAATAATGTACTTTCTGATGACGATTTAAACGAAAACAATTTAAACGACAATATTTAAAGATTGACAAGACATTTTTATTTAAAAAAAAACTCATTTTTTCACAAATAATCACTGTTTACGTATATGGGACCGCACTGCCACAAACACTTAGGACAATCTAACGGGGTTCGACTACATACTTTTTGATTCTGTAGGTCTACCCATGCACCACACGACTCTGAATACGAGTCTTCAGATAATTTAGAATTATCATTAAAGTTTTTCCATTTTTTCAGGCGTTTTGAAGGTTCCTTTAGACCTTTCTCGTGTAGATATTTTGTCAGCTTTTCGATTTTTTCAGCTGCAGACACACAGTTAAAATTTTCCACGATTGCTGATTCGTCAATGGGGTCGCACGCTTCAGGTGGTATATCGGAGATGGAGACTTCGCCCTTGTTCTCCGACGATAAGTCCCAGACGCCCAAAGAGTCGTCTCCAGTTGAAGCGGCAAGTGTTGCAGCTGTGAGCAAATTTTTCATATTCAACTCTTACGCACCTAAAACGGAGATTTTTTTATTGGTCAATTATATAAAGCATCTAAACTGAAGTTATTGAACACCGTGGGTGTTGTTAAGTTAATGATTAATGTGTGATTTTCATTGGTGTACCTACTTTGCAATATATCTTCTCGTTCGTCTTCGCATCGAACTATGCTGTGATGCACAAGGCCTATAACAAATAAACTTCAATTGACTCAATCCTTGCAGCTTGGGAATAGTTTGAAGCCGTTATGAAAAGCTCGAGCGATAGAAGGCAATGATGCATACATAACTAATAGTTGTTGGCTTGGATATTTTTTATTTATTTTATTTTTAATGATTATAAACTAGTGCTTGACCACAATCCCGCCTGATGGTAAGCAGTGATGCGATCGTTGATGGTAAAGCGCGCTAGTTTATTAAGAGCCTATTCACTCAGAAAAACTGAGCGAATAGGAAGGAAGACGGCAGTTGAGCGAGGTGATGCAATGTTAAACCCAACAACACGACCAACGATGCTGCGCCAAAGGGAGATGGATCTGAAGACCCTCCACGACCAAACTCCCAACACAACAACATTTGGCGCATCGTACCCTGCACACATCGCAACACAACTGCTCAGACCCGTCCTCCGTACGGCTTCACCAGATATCATGCCGGAACACGACGAATCGCTTGACGGCAAGACTGTCTGGTGGGTGGTAACTTCTGCTGGCGGCCGGTGTTATGGCCTACCACCTGGGTATACAGCCAAAACATCGCTGCTGGAAATTAACCCTTCCTCAAGCCTCACCATGATGGTATTCAGTCATAGCATAGCCTGCATTTAACTCCCCACTGCTGAGACTGGCCTAGAGAGGGAAGTCCATAATTCACCATGAAGGCCTAATGCGACAAGCTAGTTGTTACATGGCTTCGGGATCATTGGTTCTAGGACATACAGGTTTCTTCAGGATGTTTTCCTTCACCAATTTGAATGCAGTGGTGATGAAATTAAATAGAGGTACGAACGACGCGCAGGTCAAGCTACCCGAAACTCCAATGTTCGCAATCAACTTGGAGCCCTTAATGCTTTAAAAATAAAGTTAATAATCTAAGGACTCTGATAGGATGTAGTAACTTTATATGCTCTCGACTGTACAACAAACTCATCACTCAAAGTCGGGGACATAACCTGAACTAAATACTTTATACATACAAAGTCCCAACTTACATTTCTTGGGTTCATTATTCTGAAACCACTCCTGCGGGCCAGCACCACATCGACCGAAAGGCGGCTGCTCTTGATTCATCATGAAAATAAACGGTGTCGTTTCCTTATTTCCTGCGAGGAATTCCCTCATGTGCTCGGCAAACTGAGCATTATTCTGCCACTGCTCAAAGCAAGCCTTGAAGAACTCTGAAGGATTGTCTTCGGTACGGTTCAGAACATATTTGTTGAAACAGTCTTCGCAGAAGACTTGTCCGTAATAGATCTTCAAGTTGTCCTTCGGAATCGTGTGGCAGAAATCTGAAATTTAGTTCACTGTTATTAAAAGTTATCTCTGTCTTGAAATAAAACCATATTTGGGAAAACCTTTTAAGCAAATTCAAAACATGGACCGTTTAAAACTATCTTTTTATTAGTGCTTTATTATTCCACTAGCTTTCCGCCCACGGCTTCGCTCGCGTGGAGATCGGTTAATCATTTTTACCAAACTTTACGTTTACAAATTTTCAAAGCAATCCGTTTAGTTGTTACGGCGTGAAAGCGGAACGAACGAACAAACTCACTTTCCGATTTTAGTAATATTAGTAAGGATCGAGAACAATTAAGTATGCATATTATTTATATGACAATTTGCATACACGAGCGAAACTCCCTTGATAGACTCAATTGCACCGGTCGCCACAATGAGTGCTCTGGAGAGTAATGGATATTTCAAGGAAAGTTGTGGAACTTCCAGATCTGATAAGTTCAAATGCTTTGGGAATCTCGAAGAAACGGAGCACAAACAGAATGAACGCTACGAGCATTCCGACAAGGCGACTCCACGAAATTCGTAAACACGAGTCATTTTACGCAGACCGAATGTGGGTAATCACTTTTGAATAGAAACATCGATTTGGATATTTCCTATAGTAGGTACTTACAGCACTTGGCACATTGGGGATGGAAGCATTGGCCACCGATCTCCACTTTGTTTTTATCGTCAACACTCTGAAGGCAACGCGCGCAGATACATCTCTTTGAAGGCTCCTCGGGTTTCTCTGGGGCATCGGGGGTCTCGGGTTTTGTCTCTAAATAAAAAGAATGAAAGTTGTTAAACTGGATCTAACTGGTTACGTCCTATAATTAATATTCAGATTGTAGATTAAAATGATCAACAGTTCAGTATGATTTGTGGTTTTATAATGACAATTAACAAGAGCATATGGAACCTTTGCTCTGGTTATTATTCGCTTCTTGTGGGTGACAGCCAGGTGCCCACTGCATCCACCAGCTATTCGAATGGATGCGAGGACTCTCGCCCCTAAACCTCGACAAAACGTGCGTCTTGAAGCATTCAGTGCAGAACACATGCCCGTAGAACATCTTCAGGGATTTAGGAATCGAGCGGCAGACACCTGGAAAATGGAAATACAGCTTTACGATTATAAGTTTTAACGACGGTTTACAAGAAGTTCAGTCGCGTTCATTACCAACAGTCAAATTGCTATGCAGTCTTCTCTAGCACCCAAAGTAATAGGTTCAACATCTATTGCTTGGTTTTGCCAAGAACATATGAAGAATGTTAGCAATATGAAGCATGTTGCTAAACATGGAACAATGGATATTCCGAACAAAATTCATGAATTAGCAATATGTTTCAAATTGCTTCATATTAAGAGTTATTGCTAGCGCTTGACCGCAATCCCGTCTGATGGCAAGCAGTTATGCGATCGTTGATGGTAAAGCGCACAGTTTATTAAGAGTATTCACTCAGAAAAACTGAGCGAATAGGAAGGAAGACTGCAGCTGAGCGAGGTGATGCAATGTTAAACCCAACAACACGACCAACGATGCTGCGCCAAAGGGCGATTGATCTGAAGACCCTCCACAACCAAACTCGCTAACACAACCAACATTAGGCGCATCGTACCCGGCACACATCGCAACAACTGCCCAGACCCATCCTCCGTACGGCTTCACCAGACATCATGCCGGAACACGACAAATCGCTTGGCGGCAAGGCTGTCTGGTGAGTGGTAACTTTTGCCGGCGGCCGATGTTATGGCCTACCACCGAGAGCCGTTCACCTGACTTATCAGACCCAAATTCTTTACCTCCACTCCTGGCAAGAGCCTAAACCTGTTTAGTAACTGCTGCTGTGGATTTGATGGTACAGTCAACCGGTCATTAGATCTAAAATATTGAAATTCAGTTTTTTCGGGCAGTCGTAAATAAGAGTCTGGTAATGCTAGTGTTAAACACATGCGCGGTTGAATGAATTTGTCTGGATGAATAAACTTGCTAAGATAGACAAAGAAAGGTAGATAATTATACTAGTCTAAATATATAAAATCATAATGGGTTTATCTAAAACGTTAATAGGTACTCACAGCACGTGCTACAACACCTGTGGAAGCTCTGCCCTTCAATGTCGACCCTATCTTCAGGATCAATTGGAAGGAAACATCTTGCACAAAAGCATTTCTTTGGTGGTTGTTCTTGGCTTTTATCCATATTGATGAGTTGAAACTAAAGTTATAATTTAGTTAAATAAAAAAAAATATTTAAAAAAATTCGTGAAAAGAATCAGCAATGGTTTATTCCATGGAAGATGGTTGTTGGTTCGTGGAAAATGAGAATCTAACAAATGAATACGGGTTCTAGCAGAACGGAATATTAAATTTGAATTATGCTGTTTTTTTTAGTAAGCAGTTATTTTCTTTGTAGCAAGTATCTTTTGATATGATAAAACCTTTTTGATTTAAACCCGCAAAAAGGTGCATCCACTAGGGAAAATACTCGGATGAAGCTTATGGTCCAGTTAATTACATTAAACGGCTGTAGCCCAAGGCCTTCACAGAAACCCCGAAAGCAATTTCTCTATGGAACCAACATTTTTTTAAATGTAATATTGTAAATAAAATACCTATTTTGCATGCATAGACGATAGACTACAATAGAGATTAGGTATTGCATTTTTCCATATTGGGTTTTTGGCGGGAAAGTCAAGCTTAGTGTCAGGCTCATTTTTCATTGGACTTTTAAAATTATTTATAATGTTGTTTTCTAAATAAAAGTGCGTGATTTATGTAGTAAAAACTGCATTCAGTAAATGATTCAGAAAAGAACAGTGAAATATCGCAGCATTGTGGCCAGATCATGACCAATCTGCCGCTCCTGAACCCGTGTTTCAGGAGCGGCAGATTGGATCACAATATTGCTTAGAACAGTAACTTTTTTCTGGTGGTTTAACCTGAAATAAAAAAAAAAAACGTAATTTTTTAGTTATAATATACAGTATGTTAAGAAAACCCTGTCCGACCCATAAGGATAATAAAGGTTAGGTAAACACATAACCAAATATAATATAAAATTTTACGTAATCATCATAGTACCAATACAAATGAATTTTGAAATAATCTGTTTTTCCCGCGAATTAATTCCAATTTCCCCGAAATTTGGTAATTTTTAAAAAGTGACAACACCGGTAATATTATGAGCGAATAGCGATGCGACCCCTGCCGCCTGCCCCCCGCGGGCGGCAGGTGAAGGGTGGTTAACGCACGTTGATTACCTAAGTTACCTCTTTTTGCGAAATAATATTTATTTTTTTAGGGGGATTTTTTTTTAAAGTTTAGCCCGGTTTTGTATGCATTAGTAGAATCAGTTATCGATACCTAACAACACCTTCACGGGTCGGACAGGGTTTTCTTAACATTCTGTATAGTAAAGAGCTAACTACTTAGACCTACAACGCACACATCATGACAAAGATGTAAATAAACTGACTGACTGACTAATAATAATATATCAACGCACAGCCTAAACTTGTAGCTCTAGAGGATTGAAATATGCAAAATTTGAATTTTAATTTTTGTGTGAACTCCTGCCTCTTGGATACAGGCCTCCTCTTGGTAAGAGAGAGTGAGCCATAATTTACCACGCGGGCTCACTACGGGTTGTTAGATGTGACATGTCTTCGAAGTTTTACTTCTAGAACACGCCGGATTCCTCACGATGTTTTCCTTCACTATTTTGAGAGCAGCAGTGATGAAATAATTTACCCAAAAGTAGAGCGCCTGCTCGGGTTCGAACCTACATTTTACCCACTGCTCCATACTTACAAACTCACTAAGAAATAATTTTTGGAAATTCATCCCCTAAAGGGTTAAACAGAGATTTAAAAGTTAGAATTTCAACGCGGACGAAGTCGCGGGAAAAGGCTAGTTAACTTATAAGTGTGACATTGCGGCCGTTGGTATTAAACATTAATATTAAATTACCACAGGGAATATTGACGGGATGGCACTTTTGAAGTAGAAACATGTTTAACGATATCTTTTGGACTGAAATGGAGACTGCAAACAACAGCATAGTTTGGTAGTTCTACTTGTATAACATCAAGCCACTCTTTCTTCCTCGTCTTATTACTAGGTAGTCTGCAAGAAAATATTACACGTCTTAGCTTGCCGTACAAAATCCATGCATGTACCTTTAAATTTTTTTTTGCAACATGTACCTTTAAATTTTTTTTTTTTTTTAATTAAAATATAAACCAGCGCTTGACCACAATCCCGCCTGGTGGTAAGCAGTGACACAATCGTTGATGGTAAAGCGCACTAGTTTATTAAGAGCCTAATTCACTCGAGCCTTGAAGACACTCAAATTGTAGTCCGACGGAAACACCGCCGCCGGCAGATTGTTCCAGTCCCTCGATGTACGCGGTATAAAGGAGGAGGCGAAACTCTTCGTCCGGATCGTAGAGGTGTTAACAACATAAGGGTGGAAACTCGCCGTACGACGGGTCGTCCGATGGTGGAACGGAGATGGGGGAATTAAATCGTGCAATTCCCTCGCACACTCCCCAAAATGTATCCTCTAGGCTTGTGCGCTCTAGGCTTTGGAGACCAACTCGAGTCAAATCAAGGTCACCAATCAGCCTCTTCGCACGCCTCTCCACTGAATCCAAAATGGCCAGGTGACCCTTAGCAGCACCAGCCCAAATGTGGCTGCAGTACTATAATATAAATTTATGGGCACCCTACAAACAAACACTATAACTTTTATATGATTACCGAAACAAAAATTACTTAAAGAATGATATTCCGCATCCAGAGTATGACTCACTATGGCAGCCATTAATTGAACACTTTTTCACCATCTTTTTATAACACAAATTGTTGGTTTCAAACAAAATGAAGAAAAAATGCAACCACTGGATGATTGTTCCAACGAATTAAATATTTGCCGCCCTTTTATCTTTTTTTTATAGGAGTTTTTGGCTTGGTTGCTAAGATCTTTGAGCCATTTCTTCGTTATTCTTGTTTTCTTTCGTAACTTATCCTAACTTCTAAAGTTATCCTTGTTGGAAGTAATCTCAACTCCTTTGTGAGAATACTGGCCGAATCATGGATTGCGTGTTTTTAAATAGTGAATGTCAAAATAACTAGAAGGTTTGTACTGCGTCAAATTGACGTAGTTCACTATAAACCATATTGTCGTAAAGATGTCTAAATTGTAATAATTATTTCTAGTTATATATATGAACAAAGGATGGCATGTAATAAAGGGGTTTGAGTCCTAAATTTTATCTTTCATTTGTGAGCCCTGCAAGAGACCTGTAAGGTTCAACAATCCTGACTTATCTTAACTTAACCTATCTCCTTTCGTTTCCCGCGTGAGCCGACTAGGAGTGGTTTGGGGTAAAGTCATGATGTGGCCACTATGCTACAATATTTCAATGTTCTTTATAAATTGTTCACTGAATGCACTTTTTACTAAGTACATAAATCACGCGCTTTATTTAGTAAACAACACTATAAAAAATTTTAAAAGTCCAATGAAAAATGAGCGTGACACTCAGCTTGAATTTCTCGCCTTTTATCCAGCTGAAGGTATTGCCATACTTCGGATGAGCTATTACTACTAATGGTTATTAATTTATCTGTGGAATAAATACGCAGTTATCAAGAACCTATGTTTACTTGATTATAATATTAGCTATAAAAAAAAAACAATATAAAAATACTGATATAAATGAATGAATATGACTTTTTATTTTTTTATGCTCACATCAACTAAATTTAATATTTTTCCGAACCCGAATTATATTTTATACGGGTATCACTTAGAAAGAGACAGAGGGCTACTAGGACGCTTACTCCCTCGTACCGCGTTTTCTTCAAATATGGTTTCTTTTAAACAAGAAACTTATGCAAGTATTCAGTTCACTTTATATATAAGTTCCTTGATAATATGTATATGATTATCCTTCAACTAGGTCAACTGGTCATGTCTAATTTTTAAGGTTCGGTCCAAGTTTGGTCCCATCCGAAACCAAAACTAAGGACGAGACCTATAATAGCTATGAGATCATTTCGAACCAAGTTCGGACAAACTTTGACTAACTTCTTATTCTACAGAAACCTATATAATGCTTGGTAAGGAATCCTTGAACTAGTAAAATACTTTATATGAGATGTTTAATTTCATATTTTTATTTTACAAATTTTGTTCCCTTTATTATTTAGTGTCAAAATAGTGTAAGAAAAAAGATAGCAGTCTGCCAGAGATGACTCGAACGACATATGCTAAAGATAAGGAAATTGGCTAACTGATCACAGATGGACCAAAAAAATAACTTTCTGGAAGGGCCCACTAGGCAAAAGATCAAGAGGTAGACCATTACAAGATGTGAAGACGACATTAAAACAGTAGCTGGGCAAAATTGGAGAAAAACTGCTGAAGATAGAGACAAATGGGCGTCACCGGAGGAGGCCTTCACCCATTCTGGGGTTCCGGCGGATTAATGAAAAATTATAAAATAGATTTTTAAGAGATGTAATATTTTTTTCTACTGGAAATAAACTGAAATACAAACAGTATACTGAAATACTGGCTTTATTATATTATTATTATTTAGTGTACATACGTACACATAGATGTCGCTATTATCAGCTGCTAAAAATATGATAAGCCACAACACTACACAAATGACGAATCTCGATTGTAAAATGTATGTAGCGCGTCACTAGTGTGTTGCTTATGTGTGGTGCGTAAAGTTGTTTGTGTTATCTATCATGTTTTTATCAAAAAAGTGATGTTTGTGAACTTCTATGGAAATAAATCTACGATTATTTAGTGGTAAAGTAGATCTTTTATCTTATCTATAACAGTTAGTTTGCTTAGAAGTTGCTAAAACAGAGTTAGCATAGGTTATGACGAACAGTGACCGTTGTGAACGTAACAACTCATGTTTTTACATTTTTATGATTGAAAAACGAACGTTCGAATGCGGATGGAGTTGTTAAACGATAAATCACCCGTACATTAATCGTATTAACAACTTATAATGTTGTTTGATGCCTGATTCTGGTAAATACAATAGTTTGAAAATCACTACTGAATGTCAGTTGAGAAATGGGTATAACTTTTTCTGTGTCGTGATGACCCCGATGTTTATTGTTTGGGGCCTTCGCCAAAGGCTGTGCTAACTGTAAAGCCAATAACATCAATACAAAAAAAAAAATAATCGTATGCATTCCATTTTGAACAATTTTGAGCAAGGTAACAGGTATTTTTTGGAAAATGGAATTAATATCGTTTTATCAAATATTTTAAATAGGGAAAAAACATATTTATCTACCTGGCAAAGACTAGAACTGACTCACTGATTGTTCCCTATCTTTTGCAATTATGTTTGTTTTCATTGAAGAAGTATGACAAAGTTAAATTCTTTTGGTTGTAAGTAATTTTATCTGCCTCAAAGAAAATAGGTACCCAACTTCATTATAATTTTAACTGTCAATAATGCCTATCACAATCAACAATCATAATTGAAAATGGTGCCTAATTATTTCTCAAAATTAAATCAAAATACACCACAGTTTGAGAAATATTTACAAAAATATATTTAAAAAAAATTCTAATAGTTTTTTTTTACCTTGTCATAATAATTTTGCATTTAACAGAAACAAACAGATATTTAATGATAGTTTTTCCCATGTTTTTACTTGATTTTAAAGAAACATGAATAGTATATTCTCACGCAACAATGTGCCTTTAACCGTTGTTTATGTCTAGTTTTTATGATAATCTAGTTTTAAACTGAGACCAATAAACCTAAAGAATGTTTTCTTTTATGTTTCATTAGTCTGGTTTAATTAGTATAGCGGACCCCGGGCTCCAACGCGAAAGCTGCGGATGCAACCGCTAAGGAATAAACTCTAAGAAGATGATGAGTCTGGTTTAATTATTTATTATTTTTTAAATGTGGGCAACGTTTAAAAAACAAACAGTAATTTCTCCTGTATCATAGCTGCGTTTATAAACATGTAACTCACATACACAAACATTCACACCCCCGGAACAACTACTTGTAGGTTGTACAAATATTTGTTCCGTGAGGGAATCAAACCCACGACTGGCAGCGCAGCTGTCTATAGCTTAACCACTGCTCAAAACATGTTAGGGCTAACACTACCACTTCTTCACAGTGAAAGCACTACGAAGTGGCAAAGGGTCATATTCTGTCATTTAGAGTCGTCGTCATCAACTTTTTTGTCGTCCCACTGCTGGGCACAGGTCTCCTCTCATACAGAGAAGGATTGAGCGTAATCACCAAGCTTGCTCAATGCGGGTTGGCGATTTCAGACTTATAAAGTCCAGGTTTCCTCAAGATGTTTTCCTTCACCTTCAGTCAATGGTGTCCAAGATATACTTAGAAAGTACATATAACTTCAGAAAAGTTACATTGGTACTTGCCTGACCTGGAATCGAACCCGCGCACTCATACTTGAGAGGCTGGTGTTTTAACCGCTAGGCCACCACGAGTAATGTATTTAGAGTAATGTGTATTTATTTATTAATAGGTATTTAGAGTTAGTTTATGAACTAAAGTCTGTTTAACTGTAACTGCATAATACCAAAAAAAGCACAACACTAGATGACCCCTGTACAATATTTGCATGTTTCCTTGATTTTTCAATCATAAATTTTTAAAAAACCACTGAAATGTGAGTGTTTTGTATATTTTTGTAGCAGTCAAGAAAAGCCTTTGAATGACGCTTCATTTATGTATATTGATATAGTATGAAGGAAGTTATGATGCACCAACAAAAAAAGTCCTTGAGGAATATACAATACAGGCTGTATCTGACATTGTAACGCAAACTTCGCGAGAAGGCTACACCGCATGCCAGTAATCAAATTATGATAGTCATTTATATCGTTAATGAGCGGTTACAGAAATAACAGTGAATAAAAAAATGTGTGGCTCGGACGTTGACCCCTGATGTGAACTCTATTAAACCAGCTGATAGGATAGTTTTTCGAGTTTTGTTCACATTGCGCTTTTTGTGTAATTAGCGAATTAATTATTTTTTACTTAAAATCTTATTGGGTTATAAAAGTATAGCAATTATGAACGGTTTAAAGTGAAAAAAGCTGCATATTATTTTTTTACATTATGAAATAACCGACGAAAAATTCCACCTGTTCAGAATCATGTACTGTAGGCCTAGTATGAGTTTTCAATACGAAACTCGATCGTTGGTATCGAGCGCGTTTGGCGCTCTCATTGGTTGAGAGTTCTTACGACCTTGAAGCGGGCCAATCGCTGAGTCAAACGCGCTCGATATCGTCGAACGAGTTTCGTAATGAAAACTCATACTAGGCCTACAGGATCCATGGTACTCGTTTGTGCGTCGATGTAAGAGACACCCTTTATAGCCTAATGTCCTTTCTCAGGCTCTAGACTATCTGTGTACCAAATTTCATTACAATCGGTTTAGTAGTTTTGGGATGAAAGCCAGAGATACTTTCACATTTATAATACTAGCCTTTTTCCTTGCATTACGATGTCAGATACATCCTGTATAAGATACCGCTATGACCAATAGGAGTACAGCAGTAACAAAAAATGTTGCGAAAACAAGAGTGAACGCGGGCGTACATATTGCTCCCATTATTTTAACAGGCGCTTATTTTGTATCAAATGAGCTCCTGTAAACTGAAACTGACCTGGATGTAGGTACAGGAATTAGTTTGACAGAGTCATCCATTGCCGACTTGATGACAAATAAACACTCCAGGCCGTATCTGGAGCGGTTTTGCCTCAAGGTTGCTAAATTAAGTATAGATAGGAATCGCACAAGGTATGACTATAAGCAGTAAAAGGAAATATAATGAAAGTAGGTATAATAAGTATATAAACTAATATAAGATAAGATGACAAAATGTAAATAAAGCTAATAACAATAATAATGTAAATAGAAAATAAGGACAAAAAATGTATATAAAAAAAAAGATGACAAGAACGCAACGGGAAAAGACCCGTAAAAGATGTAAAGCCGCAGAAAAAAAAACACGAGCAGAAAATAAAACTGCTGAGCAAAAAAAGACAAAAAGATTTCTTGCCATGCAAGAAGGGAAAGAACAGGAAAATTAAAAAAAAAAATAACCGAAGTCCAAGCGGACGGAGTCGCGGGCAACAGCTAGTTGGCAATAAAGTTGAAAACCTGTTTATGAAATTTGGTAGATGCTTAAGACTGGTTTACATGGTGCAATTTAATTGCCTATGGCATACAATAAGATTGATGCAGCAGATGACTTGCATTGCATATTCTTGCATTTTCCTTCAAAGATGATGCCAAATGCGGATCCTATCATGATTGGTGGCTTGTTTAATGTAACTGTTAAGCAAGTGTCAGGTATAATAAAAAAGATGTCAAGGGGCAAGTCACTGGATCATGATGGGCTCAGCATTGAACATCTAAAGTATGTTGGCGTCCATCTATCACGCGTCCTGGCAATGCAATAAATTGCACCATGTAAATCAGTCTAATAATCTTTAATGTATGTAAGATAATTTACATAAAGTTCATTTTGATTTGTATATTATTGCTAGAAAAAGAAGTTATTCTTTTTTTTTCTTGTTACAGAATGCATCTGGATGTTAAAAAAAGAAAAATGTCCCGCCATGAGAAAGCAAAGAGTGGCTTTGTAAGTAATATTATTTTTATATGGTCCATATGGAAAAGTGCTTATTTAACCATAGATTTAATGACCTTACAACTAAACTCTTGAGGGCAAAAAGATCTATAATTAATTGGTAACTTAAAAAAAATAAACAATATGTAAAGAAAATCCCGTTGAAATTATCTTATTTTCTGCAATTTAATTCCAACTTTAATTCGAACCCCAGTGAAATTATCTTATTTTTCTGCAAATTAATTCCAACTTCCCCAATATATGGTATTTTTTTAAAAAAGTGACAACACTATTTTCGACTGTATTATTATGAACGATGCGACCATGTGCCGCGTGCCCCCTTCACCTGCGCATGTATTGCCTACACTGTAGGCAATACAGGCCCTACAGCAAATGTATTAAGTTATAGTACAGTCAATCTGCAATTTGAGCTCCGAAAAATGACAAACCGGAATTTGACTTGATGAATCGTTAGAGGGGCGAGTAATAAACTTAATGTTAGATTTCCGAAGTCCCTCCTCCTGCTGTTTTTGAGAAAATCCAAAAATATTTTGAAATTGATTTATCTCAGCAACTATAAGGGCTAGCGACCTTTTTTTTTTTTAAACTGTTAAGGACACTTAGGACTACATTTTCTTTCATTGAAGTGACATCGTCCGACTTAAACTGCAAAAGCTAGATGGCGCTAAAGTTTGAAAAAATTGGTTTTTTGCCATTTTCATTATGAAATAACAATTTTTTTACAATAATGTAAATGAGAAAGTTGTTTGTCACAAAATTAGCTACAACTTTTGTTTAAAACATTTTTTCGTAAAACTTACCGTTTCCGAGCTATACAGTATGTTACAAAAACCCTGTCCGACCCGTGAAGGTGTTGTTAGGTATCGTTAGCTGATTCTACTAATGCGTACATAACCTGGCTAAACTAAAAAAAAAATACCCCCTTAAAAATAAATAACTTAAATAAAATAAATAGGTAATTTCATGGCAACACAGGCACAGGTCATGTTATGGTCAGGGCACCTCAGTTGACCTCATGCATGTAGGTATTGGTAGTCTAACCACGTTTATCGACTCTAGAAAGAAACAATGATACCTACTTAGGCAGCTCGTGAAAAGAACTTTTTTTTAAGTAGGAAGGTCGTCTGACCCTCCGAATGTATCTTCGAATTTCATTCGATGAGCACAATGGCTGTGGCGGAGATGTTGTTCCATATTTCGTTCACTAAGAACGATACCGGCTGGCACCGTCCCACGAGATTAGCACGGTGTTTCACAACGTTAGTCCACTCCTACCAATCCACTGCTCGCCGAACTGATAGTGGAGGTACTCACGTACAGGTCGGCAAAAATATGGTGGGGCACCGTCATGCTGGAACCACATTGACCAAGAAGTAGTCACATCCGAATCGTTCAACACCTGATCACAACACAACACAATTGCAGTTTCACTAGGTACCTTCCATCAGCAGGTTACATTACGTTAGAAAACTATATGATCACACAATAAACGATACGTCTACACGGACGCGATGTCTACGCGAAACTAATAAATTTAAAATAAAAATGATTTTTATTTCATAAAAATAGGTACTCTAACTGCACGGCGGTGCCCTTTGACTAAAGGTGTGAAAGTATTCAAAATATTTCTCGTATCGATTTTTGGTATCAATTTTGTATTTCAGAATTTCACGCATCGATTCAACATCGCATGGCATTCTTTAGATTTTAGAACTTTCACATAACTTAAATCAGGTGAACTTAAATGCTTTACATTCTTTATAATATTCTCCTAAAATCGTATTTCATAAGACCTTTCTAGTTCCTATTTACTAATAATAGGTACTTGTGTTACAATATTGTTATGAGTAATTAATCGATAATCAAAAAAAGTACTTTTACCATTAGGTAATCTGTGTTTTTACAACAAATCATTCGGCCAGGTACAGTTTCGAATAATAGCTACAAAAACAAAACGTTTTTACGCATAAACTAGCACAGCTCTAATTATTCCTTTGCCGCCGTCGGCGGCTAGACACACTGACGCCGCTAAAGAACCTAAAAAAATAATCAAAAGAAAGCCGACAATTATAAGGTCTAAAATGGTGTTTACACTTTTTTAAATTTCCCGAATTTTGGGGAAGTTACAGTAAATTCGCTGGTAAAAAAGATTATTTCAAAATTCATTAGTATTGTTACTATGATGATTATGCAAAATTTTATATTTTATTTGGTCATTTGTTTACCTAACCCTTATTATCCTTGTGGGTCGGACAGGGTTTTCGTAACATACTGTATAGGTGAAGAAGTGCAGTGAGCAGAACAACGGTTCTTTTGTCACTTTCACCGAATACGTGGGCATAGTTTGGACAATGGACCGGTTTCTAACATCTGCCAGATGCTCTAAGAAGCGTACAAAAAAAAAAAAAAAAAAAAAAAAAAAAAAAAAAAAAAAAAAAAAAAAAAAAAAAATTAAAAATTGAAAATTATGTAAACATTTCAATTCATTGATCTATCCATGAATTGTGTGACAAACACCCTACAGCAAGGCACATAATGTACGATTTGTACACTTCAACAAGCTTCAGCTCGGAAACGGTGAGTTTTACGAAAAAATGTTTTAAACAAAAGTTGTAGCTAATTTTGTGACAAACAACTTTCTCATTTACATTATTGTAAAAAAAATTGTTATTTCATAATGAAAATGGCAAAAAACCAATTTTTTCAAACTTTAGCGCCATCTAGCTTTTGCAGTTTAAGTCGGACGATGTCACTTCAATGAAAGAAAATGTAGTCCTAAGTGTCCTTAACAGTTTAAAAAAAAAAAAGGTCGCTAGCCCTTATAGTTGCTGAGATAAATCAATTTCAAAATATTTTTGGATTTTCTCAAAAACAGCAGGAGGAGGGACTTCGGAAATCTAACATTAAGTTTATTACTCGCCCCTCTAACGATTCATCAAGTCAAATTCCGGTTTGTCATTTTTCGGAGCTCACGGCTTTTTTTTCGACATATTGACTGTACTATTACCTCCTTTTGTGAAATAATATTTATTTTTTTAGGGATTTTTTTTTTAAGTTTAGCCCGGCTTTGTAGGCATTAGTAGAATCAATTATCGATACCTAACAATACCGTCGCGGATCGGACAGGCTTTTCTTTTCATATTGTATATATATATATATATACCTTTTCTTGTTTTTTTATTTGCACAATGAAGTATTCGTTGTGGAGAACGGCATGGCAACAGTCCTTTCAGTGGATCATTGTGCGTGGGTCATGGCAGCCGTTGGGGATTATTTCAATCAACCCTTGATTGTTGAGAACATCTGTTTTCTCGGTGATACGCCATAACATCGGCCGCCGGCACAAGTTACCACCACCCAGACAAAGCCTTGCCGCCAAGCGATTTGTCTGGTGAAGCCATACGGAGGACGGGTCTGAGTAGTTGTGTTGCGATGTGTGCCGGGTACGATGCGCCTAATGTTGTTGTGTTGGGAGTTTGGTCGCGGAGGGTCTTCAGAGCAATCTCCCTTTGGCGCAGCATTGTTGGTCGTGTTGTTGGGTTTAACATTGCATCACCTCGCTCAACTGCCGTCTTCCTTCCTATTCGCTTAGTTTTTCTGAGTGACCTATTCACTCTTAATAAACTAGCGCGCACGATCGCATCACTGCTTACCATCAGGCGTGATTGCGGTCAAGCGCTAGTTTATAATTATAAAAAAAAAATCTGTGTCTTACGCACTTCTTGGTGCCCCTATGGTTTTTGTAATTTGGGTGACGCCTGTACACTCGAAGAGTACATGCACAACTGTCTCATCAGCCTCCATGCAAGCTCTGCACAGAGGGCTGCCTGTTATGCCTATTGTGTGGAAGTGGGTATGACAACATTTTAGCAGCAGCATTAGTTTGCAGCATTAGTCACTCAAAGGGCAATGGAGAGGGCTATGCTTGGGGTTTCACTGCGCGATCGAATCAGGAATGAGGAGATCCGCTGAAGAACGAGAGTAACCGACATAGCCCGAAGAATTGCAACACTAAAGTGGCAGTGGGCTTGACACATTACGTAGGACCGATGGCCGATGGGGCCGACGGGTTCTCGAGTGGCGACGGTTATGAAAAAAGAGAAAAAAACCTGTCTAGTATTTTTTTGGAAATTTGACTGACGGAATAATTAGTTTTTTTAGTCAACTACCCTATTATACTCTACCCAGCAATGACACGCTAAGCCGACTGCGTGAACGAGGCATTAGCACGCATGAATGGCGCACGCATGTTTGTGTTCTAAGTCTTATTTAGAATTAGAAACATTGCCACTGACATGAAATAATTTTTAGGTTTTTACTAAAAAAGTTTAAAGTTTTCTACTTTAGCTAATTTGTAACACCAGCACACAAAGAAGAACATATTTTTTTAAATGAAAAGTTCTTTATCGTCATTGTGATTTCCAAGTTGATAAAACGAACAAGCTAAAGTAAAAAAAGCTATGTACATAAATTGTTGTTTGTAATAATTGTCTCCAGCACAAACTAATGATTATCATCATTTCAGCCGAAAGACGTCCACTGCTGGACATGGCCTCTCCCAAGGTTCTCCACGACAACCGGTCCTGCGCCTCCCGCATCAGGTCGTCGCAGGTCGTCGGTCCACTTTGTCGGGGGCCTACCCACGCTACGTCTTCCGGTGCGTGGTCGCCACTCGAGAACCCGTCGGCCCCATCGGCCATCGGTCCTACGGGCAATGTGTCCAGCCCACTGCCACTTTAGTGTTGCAATTCTTCGGGCTATGTCGGTTACTCTCGTTCTTCTGCGGATCTCCTCATTCCTGATTCGATCGCGCAGTGAAACCCCAAGCATAGCCCTCTCCATTGCCCTTTGAGTGACTTTGAGCCTTCTTATATGGCCCATTGTTAGCGACCACGTCTCAATTTCATAAGTCATCACTGGCAACACACACTGGTCGAAGACTTTTCTCTTGAGACACTGCGGTATTTCGGACGAGAAGATTCTACGTAGCTTCCCGAAAGCAGCCCAGCCGAGTTGGATTCGACGATTGACCTCTTTCTCGAAGTTGGACCTTCCTAACTGGATAGTTTGTTCCAGGTACACGTAACTGTCAACAACTTCGAGAACAGTCTCCCAATCTTTATATATATATATATATATTTTAATTATTTTTTTAATCTTTATAATTATTTAGAGAGCTTTGTGAGACATGACAATTTCGCCCTGTAAGACCTACAAGAACTACATACTAAATACATTTCATTATTATCATTATCAACCTTTTATCGTCCCACTGCTGGGCACGGGTCTCCTCTCAAACAGAGAAGGATTGAGCGTAACCACCACGCTTGCTCAACGCGGGTTGGCGATTTAAGACTTAAAGTCCAGATTTCTTCAAGATATACTTGGAAAGTACGTGTAACTTAGGAAAGTTACATTGGTACTTTCCTGACCTGGAAGCGAGCCGCACACTCGTGCTTGAGAGGCTGGTGTTTTAACCACTAGGCCACTACGACTTACACTTGACAGTCATGATGGCCTACTAAATACGAATACATCAAATACATTACTTTTTTAACTGAGCCCTTTACCCTATACCAATCATCATTGCAACATTCCATCCGTCGTTTCTTTTAGCGTCTTTAAAGCGCTCTACACACCAAATCCGGCCCGGCGGCATATGTCGGCAACGTTTTGTCGGCGGGCTAGGTTGGAGGCTTCAGTCATTGCAAATCGTAATACCGTGCCGGCGGCTCGACATCAGAAACTTATTTGGCAGTTAAAATACTAGCACGTCACTAAAGTTGAAATGTTGCCGGCCAACTGAGCGCTTCCGTACGCCAGCCGCCGGCAAGCCGCGGACGTGTCCGCGCGCAACACGCGTGGGCGCAAGTTGCCGACATACTTCTTTCAACATAAGCGTAGCCATCGACATTGACACTGAAAACTTCCTGTCTTCCTCACATTTTCCTCATTCCTCGGTAACACACCATAACAATCGACACAGATAAAACAAAAATAAATTAAATAAACTTATGCAATGGAAATATTATAACACTAGACGAAAACCGACTTACAGAAATGGTCCCATTTTTGAAGTGAAACTTCTTTAGGCACGCTTGACTTGGGGAGTAAACTGGCGAAAGCGTTACGAAAAATGAAGCAAAAAAAATCGGGCAAGGCGAACGGAAGCAGAGTATAGTCCTATTTCGTCTGTACTACAAACAAGGAGTTGGCTCATGTAAATATTGCATGACTTGTCGAGTATGAAGTTGTGAGTTCGCATCTCGCCGAAGGGAATATATATTTTTTTGGATCTTTTTAAGATTTGTTAACAATTGAGTCGAGTATGAAGTTGTGAGTTCGCATCTCGGCGAAGGCAATATATATTTTTTGGATCTTTTTAAGATTTGTTAACAATTGATTACCTAAGAGCACAAATAATTTATAAATTTCGTTCTGTTCTGGCCTTTATATTGTTTTATATATTTTTGCTGAACATTTCTGATATAATTGAAAGTATAGAAGCTTGAAGATATCGTCACAATACGATAATTGGACACAAAGTACAAATTGCTTTCGAGCCTCATAAGCTCAATTATTAAGCTAAGTACCTTGATTGATTAAGAACTATGAATTTCTTCGAGAACATGACGCTGCGACCACCCCCCGACCCCCTCATTGATTACCTCACCCCCCCGTGGATTATCTCGGGAACCAGAGGTCGTGGACTACCCGAGTTTGGGGTCCCCTGATTCACGAGGAAGAGCCCGACCTTTTGGCCCCGTGGGAATCCACTACCCCCCCCCCCCCCCCCCCCCCCCCGACACCCTTTAGTTACCTCACCTCCCCGTGGATTATCTCGGGAACCAGAGGTCGTGGACTACCCGAGTTTGGGGTCCCCTGAATCAGGAGGAGGAGCCCGACCTTTTGGCCCCGAGGGAATCCACTCCCCCTCTCCCCTTCACCCCTCTCCCCCTACCCCCTACCCCCCGCAACCCCACGAAATCTACCCCCCTGCCCCCTTTAGTTACCTCACCCCCCCGTGGATTATCTCGGGAACCAGAGGTCGTGGACTACCCGAGTTTGGGGTCCCCTGAATCAGGAGGAGGAGCCCGACCTTTTGGCCCTGAGGGGCTCCACTCCCCCCTCCCCCTCCCCCCCCAACCCCACGAAACCTATCCCCCCCCCCGACCCCCTTTAGTTACCTCACCCCCCCGTGGATTATCTCGGGAACCAGAGGTCGTGGACTACCCGAGTTTGGGGTCCCCTGATTCAGGAGGAAGAGCCCGACCTTTTGGCCCCGAGGGAATCCACTTTTTTTTTTTTTTTTTAAATTGGAGGTCTATGTAAAATAATATAGTATATAATCTACGTTCTGGCTTCGGAAGCGTTCTCCTTACACCCTGTATATACATACAGATGGTGCGAAAGAAGTTTCACTTCAGTCATGTGGTCATAAGCACACTCGTTTTTTTTTTTAAAGCACAAGCTCTTTATACAGGGTGTAAGGAGAACGCTTCCGAAGCCAGAACGTAGATTATATACAACCTAAATGCAAACGGATACCAATAACCTTTCGCTTTAAATTGATTATTTTCAAGACTTCATATTTCGTAAACAAGCATTGGATAGCGTATGAAACGTGAGGTCACTGACACGCAAGGCGACGTCGCACTACCGCGCCCGCGCTTAAAAGAGCCGCCGCCGAAAAGAGCCGATTTATACGCAATTTACAAACATCACTTTCAAAATCGCAATTGTAGTCCATTGTAAAAAGCTGACAGAGGCATTTTACGTACCTGTCTAAATCCTTTGCGACTTATGCTTTGACTTTGCGACCTTATGAGGTTTGGCTCGAACTGAGTTCCATTCATTTCAATACAAAGCCGGGCCCGTCGCTGTGTCGATCCGTGAACACATTCTTCACGTAGTTTATTAAAAACACTCACTATTCTGCCCCGCATTTCATCAGCACTGTCACATTCCTGATCAAACACTCTTTCTTTCACATACCCCCATAAAAAGAAGTCCAACGGCGTTAAGTCGGGTGAACGAGCCGGCCAGGCGTGCGACCCCAGCCTTCCGATCCAGCAGTCATTAAAAAGCTCAGTGAGACGCTCGCGGACGGGACGCGTAACATGCGGTGGAGTGCCATCGTGCTGGAACCATGCTCGAAGAAATTCAGCCACAGACACATTGTCTAGCATATCATTTAAATGTCCATTTATAAAATTAAGATATGCTGATCCATTGAGGCGCGGCGGTAGAAACACTGGTCCTATAATTCGTCCATTAAAAATACCAGCCCATACGTTGACGGACCATATTCACGAGCACTGTACACGTATGCCTCAGGCATTGTTTAAAACAACAAAAAGTTATAACTAAAAAGAATAAAACAGCACTAAAAACGTAACAATACCTAATAACTAAACACAAATTTAAAACTAACACAACAATAATTAAATAATCGATTAAAAACGTAACCGCTCACGAACCGAGTCGGGAAGGAACTGATTAATTATTTACTAAAGAAGTACTATGAAGGTCAAACAAGTCCGCGCGGACGTCGACAAACGCATTGGGGGCATCCCCGCGGGAACGTAGGCAAAAGCGGTGTGTTTACAGAGGCGAAAATGCTAAAAGAATAATTACGAGATCAGAAATCAATTCATTTTAATTGTTAGGAAATTGTACTTATGCTTTATTACAAACTGTTTTCATTTTCTAACTTTTAAATAAGATTTAACTGGTTTCTTAGATTCAATTAATTTAATTATTCACTTTAAATTGATTAGGTTTACTTACTAAATGAAGGATCCAGTTCTTGCAATAAACGAGCACGCATCGTGTGACTTTAATTACATTGTTATAAAGTTCAAATTCAAAAACTGTACATGCGATGAAAATTTTTTAGTCAATTACAGCTTATGTCAGCTATCTTTTACTTTATTTCATTTACTATCGATTATCGACATAATACAAAACTGTTATTAAATTCACGACAGTGCATCAATTTAAAACTATTGCCACGCCGCCGGCTGTAGGTATCTAAGTACCTTCGATATGGACCTCAAGGTTAAGCGCGTCAAGGTCAAGGTAAACCGTAGCGTGCGCGGTTTAACCGCGCAACTGTCGCGATGTCGGTGACCGCACGCGGTCTTTGAACCCGAGTTTATGCGCGCGCGTCAGCTGATAAGTATTTACGAATACATAGCTTGTTAGAGTTGTAAAGAAAAAAAAAATGTTTAATCGCAAATAATGGTTTCATTTAACTCATTTAACTGTTGCCACAGCATAGTGTACGAAAAATGCTTAAGTAAAATTGTTAAAAAAAATCCTCATTTTTTGATGGTATCGTATCGAGAATCACTAGCCTTATCACCTGTCTTCGTTTTCGGAAGCGTTTCCCTTACACCCTGTATACATAAATAAAAATACTTCGCTGTGCCTGACAGGGTCCATAATTGGGTTGTATCCTAAAAAATAAATTAATGTCCATCAGATAGATTCATAAAAAATATTGAACACGTATTTTTTATTTTTTCTTTCATTCAATTACTTAGGAAGATATATTGATTTGAAATCTCGCATGACGTCACGCCCTGGTACAAAGTATACCACGGCGTGACGTAATTAGCCGCCACTCCGTAACTTTAATACGATATATCTCAGTAGTTTTTGGTAATTTCGACAAAATAAAAAATATGGGTCTTCATTTTTTTATTATCTATAATACGAACTAATTAGTTTTTTGATTTACATACCTTGGATACATCCCTATTGATTATGAACTAGTGCTTGACCGCAATCCCGCCTGATGGTAAGCAGTGATGCAAAAAGCGCGCTAGTTTATTAAGAGCCTTGACTACAATTTAAGTGTCGTCAAGGCTGGAATGAACAAATAGGCTCTTAATAAACTAGCGCGCTTAACCATAAACGATTGCATCACTGCTTACCATTAGGCGGGATTGCGGTCAAGCACTAGTTTATATGTTATTGCTAATCCATTGCTATGTAGCAATGGATAAGCAATATGCTTCTAAGTTATTCAAATTGACAGTAATTTTTTGTTAGACAGTAATTTTTTGTTACACAACACACACATACAACAGGTGCTGGTTGTAAGTGAATATTGATAATGGCGCCGATTCTGTTGTTGTTGTTCTAATTTCAAGTCAAGTGCATCTTTTTCTGTCCATTTCGTTAAGAAAAGGACAGAAGATAAAATGTCAGTTTAGACCTGTCAAATTAGTGCGCTCCTGACGTAAAGTGGCGTATTTTTAGTCGCCATGTTTATAATCGCGTCTAAACTGTCTACGGAGTAGCTTAATTTGACAGGATTAAATTAAAATGTTATCTTCTATCCTTTTCTTAACGAAATGGAAAGAAAAAATGCACTTTAGATTGTAAACAACAGGATCGGCTCCAATATCGCTAACACTGATATCTCTTCGCAGTATCGACTCCACAAAACAATAAAGTGCATCACTATAAACAAAAGTGTCATAACTCATAGTAAAAATCTCTACGACCATCTATCCTACTAACACGTTAAATGCAAAAGATTCGATTTTTTTTTTAAATTATAAATTAGCGCTTGAACGCAATCCCGCCTGATAGTAAGCAGTGACGCAATCGTTGATGGTAAAGCGCACTAGTTTATTAAGAGTCTATTCACTCTAGCCTTGAAGACACTCAAATTGTAGTCCGACGGAAACACCGCCGCTGGCAAATTGTTCTAGTCCCTCGATGCACGCGGTATAAAGGAGGAGGCGAAACGCTTCGTCCGGACCGTAGTGGTGTTAACAACATAAGGGTGGAAACTCGCCGTACGACGGGTCGTCCGATGGTGGAACGGAGATGGGGGAATTAAATCATGCAATTCCCTCGCACACTCCCCAAAATGTATCCTATAGAACACCGAGAGGCTGGCTACTTTACACCTGTGCTCCAGGCTCTGGAGACCATCTCGAGTTAAATCAAGGTCACCGATCAGCCTCTTCGCACGCCTCTCCACTGATTCCAAAGTGGCCAGGTGACACTTAGCAGCACCAGTCCAAATGTGGCTGCAGTACTCCACACACGAACGGACTTATGTTTGTTACTCTTTCTCGCAGAAACTACGAAACGGATTTGAATGAAATTTGGCACACAAATGGTTAATAACCAGGGTTAATATACAGGATACTTTTTATCCCGAAATTCTCATGATATCGAAACTTATTCGGGTAAACCCGCGGGGCGTGGCTAGTAACGCATAATTCAGTTTAGCTGTTGGACAATAGCATCGTTTGTTTAAATCATTATGACTATAATAGCGTGTCGTAGGTGTGTTTCAGTAGTTTGCGTGCTCGAGACTCGTTGAAGGCGTGGTTGGTTATCTATGGCGCTAACGTGTAGAATCTGTGCTACTATAAAGCGTGTATCCGACATCGACGCACAAACGAGTACCATGGATCCAGTACATGATTCTGAACCCCCTAGTGGTGGAATTTATCGTCGGTTTTTTCCTGATTTAAAAAAAATAAAATGAATTTTTTTCACTTTAAACCGTTCATAATAGCTATACTTTTATAACCCAATAAGATTTTAAAGGAAACATTAATTAATTCGTTATCATACCCACATCATACCCACAAACACGCGCGGCGGCACGCATGCAACGTTCAAAAGCCGAGCCGACACATTTTTTTAAACACCGTGATTTCTGTAACCGCTCATTAACGACATAAATGACTATCATAATTTTATTAGTGGCATGCGGTGTAGCCTTTTCGCGAAGTTTGCGTTACGATGCCAGATACACCCTATATAAAGCTGAAGAGTTTGTTTGTTTGTTTGAACGCGCTAAGCTCAGGAACTACTGGTCCGATTTGAAAATTCTTTTTGCGTTGGATAGCCCATTAATCCAGGAAGGCTATATAGCATCACGCTGCGACCACTAGAAGCGGAACATAACTAACTCCACGCGAAGTCGCTGGCGGCCGCTAGTCATAGATAAAGGATACCGGTGTGGTTGCAAAAAAAAAAGAAACAAAATATTAAAATATGTTATCATCTCAGCGTTAATCCCAGTCGCAACAAAAGCTTTTTCAGCTTTATAGTTTGGGGTCCGCTTTACCAGTCTAACTGCTGGTTTTAGCTAAACTTCGATATTTTCCGTGAAGCAACGGCCGTCTGACCTCCTGAAGGAGGATACGAGGATATCGAAGCATTGCAGTTAGCCCTTTGGACTTTTGAGGGCTCCAACAACCCGTAACGACTGCCATTAGATGTTCGTATGGCAAGCGGGACCAACGGCTTAACGTGCTTTCCAAGGCACGACCGGAGCAGTCCATTCATATTCTTGCATACAAATATTTAATCATGCATTAAAATATGTATTCTTAACTTAATCAGCCCATAATTCTTTTTTTTTTTAATAATTATAAACTAGCGCTTGACCGCAATCCCGCCTGATGGTAAGCAGTGATGCGATCGTTGATGGTAAAGCGCACTAGTTTATTAAGAGCCTGTTCACTCAGAAAAACTGAGCGAATAGGAAGGAAGACGGCAGTTGAGCGAGGTGATGCAATGTTAAACCCAACAACACGACCAACGATGCTGCGCCAAAGGGATATTGATCTGAAGACCCTCCACGACCAAACTCCCAACACAACAACATTTGGCGCATCGTACCCGGCACACATCGCAACACAACTGCTCAGACCCGTCCTCCGTACGGCTACACCAGACATCATGCCGACATCATACTTAACTTAATCAGGCCATAATTTTTCCACTCAGGGCCACAGGCCTCCTTTCGGTGACAGGGAGTGGGTTGTGATGTACCACGCAGGTCCAGTGTGGTTTGGTAGATGTCACATGACTTCGAAGTTTAACTCCAGGACATGCCAGTTTCCTCAAGATGTTTCCTTCACCGATATAAAATTACTAGCTGCCGCCAGCGACTTCGTTCACGTGGAGTTAGCTCTTTCTTTCTTTCTTTTATGGCTTCCCACGGTTTGTGCATTTAGCCAATGTCACGTAATGAATTGTTCATGTCGAAAAAGACGGCGTGATCCGTCTTACGATGGAGGTTTGAGACAAAGTCATGATGTGGCCACTATGCTGCGATATTTCACTGTTCTTTATGAATTATTTACTGAATGCACTTTTTACTACATAAATCACGCACTTTTATTTAGTAAACAACACTATAAATAATTTTAAAAGTCCGATGAAAAATGAGCGTGACACTCAGCTTGACTTTCCCGCCAAAAAAGTGGAGTTAGTTATTTGAACATTTTATTTTAACCCCAAAATATACAGGGTGTATCTGACATCGTAAAGCAAACTTCGTGAGAAGGCTACACCGTATGCCACTAATAAAATTATGATAGTCATTTATATCGTTAATGAGCGGTTACAGAAATAACAGTGTTTAAAAAAATGTGTCAGCTCGGCTTTTGACCGTTGCAAGCGTGCCGCCGCGCGTTTGTGGGTATGATGTTGACACCTAATGTGAACTCTATTAAATCAGCTGATAGTTTTCCGCGTTTTGTTCACATTGCGCTTTTTTGTAATTAGCGAATTAATTATTTTTTACTTTAAAATCTTATTGGGTTATAAAAGTAAGGCAATTATGAAAGGTTTAAAGGGAGAAAACTGCATATTTTTTTTTTTAATCATGAAAAAGCCGACGTATAATTCCGCCACTGGGGGGTTCAGAATCATGTACTGGATCCATGGTACTCGTTTGTGCCTCCTTGTCAGATACAACCTTTATAGCATACATATTAAATTTTTGTTATGCTCGGCTCCTATTGGTCACCAAGTGATGTTATATAGCCTAAAGCCTTCCAGGATCAATGGGCTAACCAACTCAAAAAGAATTTTTCAAATCGGACCAGTAGCTCCTGAGATTAGCGTGTTCAAACAAACAAATATACTCTTCAGCTTTATATATTAGTATAGATTATATTCCCATGGTATTAAATTCAAAGCTAATAACAACAAACTATCGGATTTATACACTCCGAAAACGCATCGCAACTATCCAGTCGATCAGAAATAACAAACACGGGTTCTTTATTTTGTAAATCAGCTTATAATCTTGTTCATACATCAATTGAGCTGTTATTCAGTCTTAGAGATATACACTCTTGCGCTTGGAGTTGTGCCAATTCTGCCACGTTTCCACGTGTGATGTCATTATGACGACTAAGTTGAATATCTACGAATGCCAGCCTTGACCAACGGCTTAACGTGCTTTTCAAGACACGGTGATGTTTCGATATGTAATCGATAGTCATCCATCCAGGAACCTGGTCCCCTTCCACTTGAATCTTGTCAGCTGAATTTTCTTTTTATAAATTATAAACTTGTGCTTGACCGAAATCCCGCCTGATGGTAAGCAGTGGTGCAATCATTGATGGTTAAGCGCGCTAGTTTATTAAGAGCCTTGACGACACCAATTGTAGTCAGACGGAATCACCACAGCTGGCAAATTGTTCCGGTCCCTCGATGTACGCCGATGTGAATGTGAGGACGGAAACTCGCCGGACGACGGGTCGTCCAATGATGGAACGGAGCTGGGGGAATCAAATCATGCAATTCCCTCGCACACTCCAGAATGCATCCTATAGAACACCGACAGGCTAGCTACTCTTCGCCTATACTCCAGGCTTTAGAGACCGTTTTGAGCTAAATCTGGGTCGCCAATTAGCCTGTTCGCACGCCTCTCCATTGAATCCAAAGTAGCCAGGTGGCATTTTGCAGCACCAGCCCAAATGTGGCTTCAGTACTCCACACACGAATGGACCTGTGCTTTGTATGTATTTATGTACATTAGAAGCTGTTCTGGGCCTGTAGCCAATGTAACATCGCTTCGTAGCGAAGCGTAGTGGAATACCAAACCAACTAATGGCGGGAACGTGACGCGATATCGCGAATCACGTGGTCAATTATTTTCGTTATTGGTTGGTTTGGTATTCAATTTCGTTTCGTTATGAAGCGATGTTACATTGGCTAGGGCCCCTGGTGTGAAGTACAGCCGGACCTTTACGATAACGCTAAGTTTCCTGGCAGTCACCTTGTCCTTGGACCTAAATAACAGCCCAAAGTTAAGATTCGAGCAAAACTCAACTCCCTAAAAGCCCAAAATCAAAACAGAAACTCTAAAATCGGTCGCTTTTCTATAACTTGTTTAATAGAATACTCTGAAATATGAAAATTTTACAAAGGGTGACACAATGGGCGGTCTTATCGCCAAGAGCGATCTTTTGTATGTCATAAATATCCGTATTACTACGTAATAAATTTAACTGTTCAAATATTAACTTCAGCTACTATCTGTTTTGGTGATAATAGAATCGCTTGCACAACTTCAGTTAGTTTTCAGACGGCCTTCAGTGATATTGTTATTTTCCAGCGGTGTTAACTTGAACATTTTATATATAAGTTATGTTATTTTTGTGTAATTTTCCAGTGGTTTTAATGGTTGTGGGGGGCTGTAAAAGTATATAATGATGGTGACAAAAAAGGGTTTGAAGTTTTATTATATATATGTATAAATTTTTAGTGGTTTTGTTTTTTTGTTTTAAAAAAATAACTTTATTGACACGGAAAACCTTTGAAAATAATAATAATAGGTACATTTCATATAAGCTTATTATTATTATTAGCCTTTATTAATCAGTGTTTATTTGATTATATTACCTATGGTTTTCGCACAAAGAAATGTAGTGTTCTGCTGTACCTTAGTCAAGTATAAAAGAGATGCAGAGATAAATGTGTTTGTGCTAACAAAGCTTATAATAATTTGATTTTAGTTAATGAACTTGACCTAAAAAAAATGTTCTAGCGATTGTAATGTGTGGGACTTTTGGGTGTCGTTATTGGATTTTTGAGGTGGTTTTGGAATACTGTGTGCTTGTAAAAGTTTAAGGGTCGAAGCAGATTACATTTTGGAATTTTTGGTCGTGTCGTGTTCCGGTATGATGTCTGGTGAAGTGCGGAGGACGGGTCTGAGCAGTTGTGTTGCGATGTGTGTTGGATACGATGCGCCAAATGTTGTTGTGTCGGGAGCTTGGTCGTGGAGGGTCTCCAGAACAATCTCCCTCTGGGTTTAACATTGCATCACCTCGCTCAACTGCCGTCTTCCTTCCTATTCACTGAGTTTTTTTGAGTGAATAGTCTCTTTATAAACTAGCGCGTTTTACCATGAACTATTCCATCACTGTCGTGGTGGCCTAGTGGTTAAAACACCAGCCTCTCAAGTATGAGTGCGCGGGTTCGATTCCAGGTCAGGCAAGTACCAATGTAACTTTTCTAAAGTTATATGTACTTTCTAAGTATATCTTGGACACCAATGACTGAAGGTGAAGGAAAACATCTTGAGGAAACCTGGACTTTAAGTCTGAAATCGCCAACCCGCATTGAGCAAGCGTGGTGGTTACGCTCAATCCTTCTCTGTATGAGAGGAGACCTGTGCCCAGCAGTGGGACGATGAAAGGTTGATGATGATGATGATGATGATAATTCCATCACTGCTTACCATCAGACGGGATTGCGTTCAAGCACTAGTTTATAATTTATAATTATATTAATATATAATTTTTAGTGCGTAAAATTAAATAACAGGTGCATTCCTGTAAGGGAATAACCAGAATTTCTGGTTAGTTTTCGAAGTTATTAATTGTTTTGTAGTGATTGTTTTTGTGAAAACATTCCCCCTTATTCATAAAAACTGCTTAAACTTAACTAGTGATTAGCGATTCTATGAATAAGGGGGGTGGTTTTTAAAGGGTAGTTTTCCTTGTTGATTGCACGGTTAGCGCAATGACTTCTGCGCTTCGCGTCGATTCCCGCACAGAACAAATATTGGTATGACCTACAAGTGGTTGTTCCGGGGCTGACTGTTTGCGTATGTGAGTTTTATATGTTTGTAAACGCACCCACGATACAGGAGAAGTTCCTAGTGTGGGGAAACATTTAAAAAAATACAGGAGCATGGGGACTTATGAAATGTTAAAAGCTGGTGGTTTTGCTTTTATTGGAACCCAAATAAACCAATCAGTGGTTCTCTTAGCTCAACTGTCATTTGTCAGGCGTGAAACATATCCTGCCAAATGTCACATGATTTTATATGTACTACATAGGGGAGTCCAAAAAGAGATTTCGGGATTTACTAAAGCGCGGCAGATACCTTGTACCCTGCTATTTACTTCCACCAGATATGAGCTTCATTTATAAGGACGCCCGTCAAGGATAAAGGATCAGATTTTTATTGATTAGTTTTTATTACTTTGGCTTGTGGAAATAGTCAGATTTTATATTTCTCGTAAAACTTGGTCTATTCCCTTCACAATAAAAAAAAAATATTCACGCTCTAGAATGTCTAGATGACGTTTTATATTTTCAACTTTGTAGCCCTCCCCTTTCTTTAGGTCACCCTTAAATTGTCACATTAGAGGAATATTTGGGTTATAATATAATATTCGAGTTGGTCTCCAAAGCCTAGAGCACAGGCGTAGAGTAGCCAGCCTTTCGGTGTTCTATAGGATACATTTTGGGGAGTGTGCGAGGGAATTTGCACGATTTAATTCCCCCATCTCCGTTCCACCATCGGACGACCCGTCGTACGGCGAGTTTCCACCCTTATGTTGTTAACACCTCTACGATCCGGACGAAGCGTTTCGCCTCCTCCTTTATACCGCGTACATCGAGGGACTGGAACAATCTGCCGGCGGCGGTGTTTCCGTCGGACTACAATTTGAGTATCTTCAAGGCTAGAGTGAATAGGCTCTTAATAAACTGGCGCGCTTTACCATCAACGATCGCATCACTGCTTACCATCAGGCGGGATTGCGGTCAAGCGCTAGTTTATAAATATTAAAAAAAAAACCACGAGGGACAACAGTTTCTCGTAGTCCCATTTCTGTTTTCAGAGACGGATATATCCTCCTGTATTAGTGCTACAGAGTGCTTTCCTCTAGAGTCTTGATTGATTTCGACGTCTCCGTTCGATCGTGACGTAATCTTAACTAATAACATAAGAAAGACAACACTGCCTTGGCCGTCAAGGTCACCAACCGAAGTAATTATCGTACATGTGTTTAGCACATTGTGGACAAATATTTAATGATAAGCATCGCCTAATATGCTCCATGTTGAAGGTGCGTTTTAAGATCGTATAGATAGTAGATTATTATGGAATATGGATGGACAGCAACAGGATGAAAAGCCTGGCAGCCTCCGTGGCGTAGCGGAAGCGAACGCTGCCGCTGCGTAAGGAGGCGCGGTATGCATGAATATGAATATTTCCACTGGTCTGGTCGTGCCTCGGAAATCACGTTAAGCCGTTTGTCCCGGTTGCCATACGAACATCTAATGGCAGTCGTTACGGGTTGTTGGAGCCCTCAAAAGTCCTACAATTGGACTAACTGTAATGCTTCGATTTCGCCTTCGGGTTGTGGAGGTCAGACGGCAATCGTTTCATGGAAAATATAGAAGTTTCGCCAAAATGAGCAGTTTGACTGATAAAGCGGACCCTAGACTACAAAACTGAAAAGCTTCGGATACGATGAAGAAAAAGAAGGAACAGGAAGAAAAGATGGATGAATGTGAGGTAATTTTTACTCGGTGGTAGGCTATAACATCGGCCGCCGGCAGAAGGTACCACCCACCAGACAAAGCCTTGCCGCCAAGCGATTTGTCGTGTTCCGGCATGATGTCTGGTGAAGCCGTACGGAGGACGGGTCTGAGCAGTTTTGTTGCGATGTGTGCCGTGTACGATGCGCCTAGTGTTGTTGTGTTGGGAGTTTGGCCGTGGAGGGTCTTCAGAGCAATCTCTCTTTGGCGCAGCGTCGTTGGTCGTGTTGTTGGGTTTAACATTGCATCACCTCGCTCAACTGTCGTCTTCCTTCCTATTCGCTCAGTTTTTCTGAGTGAATAGGCTCTTAATAAACTAGCGCGCTTTACCATCAACGATCGCATCACTGCTTATCATCAGGCGGGATTGTGGTCATGGTCATGCGCTAGTTTATAATTATTAAAAAAAAATATGTGAGGTAATGAGAGATGGTAAGAGTGACGGTTGACAGGAGAGAGTGGTAGAAAAAACCACAAGAAGAAGAACACGTGTTTGTTTCTTTCATTCTCTCCAAGTAACATGGGATAGAGGCAGGAAGGAGGTACATAGGGGATATCATAAGATGTCCGCATATTCTGTTAGAACAATCAGAAGACCCGTTACAGGATGATTACATTCTAATTGAATACCGTAATGTATTAAGTTGGTAGAATTAGGGATGTTTCGTGGGTAAAAAAAAAATGATTCTATTTAGTCCGTCATTCAGATTATAGAAAAATATTGGATACGTATATTTTGTTTCAACAAATCAATTAAAAATGACAAATATAAAAGGCATCAAAGATCAGGAGGGATCACTCGTTGCCTAAAGTGTAGCAAGGAGTGAAGTGACGTCACACGAATTTTCAACTCACTGTATCGTCTTCATTTTTTGTTTATACGAAAAAAGAAAAAATCCAGTGTCCAGTTTGTTTTGGAAATCTGACTGACGCACTAATTAGTTTTCTTTAGTCAACTACTCTATTATGGATCTTGTCGGGCACAGCACTGTATGGACTCCTGGCACCTCGGAAGTTACGTTGAAGCGTTGTCAAAGATCTAACTGTTTCTTGACTTGATTTCCTGTTTTATTTATATATTTCTTCAGTCCCTACGGGTAGTTATGGCCCCAATTTGACAACCAATTTTACCAAGCGGTATTGTATTACCACTATTCTCTAAATGGCAAAGGAAAACATGGTAATGAAACCGGCATGTCCTAGAAGAAAAAATTCAAAAACATGTGACATTTACCAACCCCTGCTGGGCCCAAGTGATGGATTATGGACCACTCCTGGCGAAGAAGAAGCCTGTGCAGTGTCCCAGCAGTGGGCACGTAATAGACTGATTATACAACGGTATTTTTTCTTCATGCGAAACCTGAATATAGTTTGTTTAGAATAAGCAACTGAAGCGATTCCAATAATTTTTACACCGGATGTTACATTTTCCCCCAAATACATTAAGAAATTGTTGCAGTGTGGTTACCTAGCGCGCCACGCTGCTTACGGTAGATCATAGTACTTGCGCACGCCCGTGCTACAGCTGACGCCACAGGTCAACGCACCTTTGCGGTTTTCCATGATATCTTTTTCAAATTTTGTACATAGATTATTTACTTAAAAATACTAGACACGACGTATTTCGCATAAACGAACAAATAATGTTGTATACGTTTTAAGTTTCTCTCATTCTGACTATATCACGCGAAGGGGGTGTTGAAGTGGGCAGGCTGATTGCCCCTAAAATATTTTAGGCTGGGTCACTGCTTCGGTCTAAATGTATAATTCTAGACCGCACCCATGGCGTGTTCGTCTGGGTTGGGCAAAGGATTAGTAATAGACTAATAAAATAGTGTTTTAAAAACTCATTGCGTGATCATTAGCATTAAGAGGGGACTCTAGAGGTGTTTTTTCTATAGAAACGTATTCCGCTGGTTTCTTCGTGGATAACGCTTTTGCAGCAATTTTTTTTCCTACAATTTTACTCCTTGATTAACCCCTATCATTTTATTTTTTCGAAAACTTAATTAATAAAATAAATTTTATATTTCAAAATCCCGAAAAATAACCCATTTTTACCGCAATGTTCAGACGAATATTAGATAAATTTTATAAGTTTTTCACAAAAAAGAAAATAATAAAAGCATAGCACCTATACTTTTCTTCTAAATATTGATATAAAATAATTGAGGTCTGTCGTGTTTTGAAAAAGAAAACAGCGGAATACGAAACTTCATTTGGTCAACGTTTTTTTAGGTAAAATCAGTCTGAGCTGCAACTGTCCTTTTCGCACTCTGCGGGAGAGGTTGCAAGCGGTGCGAGGGCAATAGTTTCTTTAAATACATATTTTTCAAAATTCCTCGGCACTAGAGTCCCCTCTTAATGAATAGTTTGAGTTGTTTTTCTAGTAGATGTATGTAGGAACTCTAGTTTCTAAGTCGTGTGTTTACTAACCTAAGGAACTTCGAATGAATATATGTATTATCAAAAACTTTTATTTCGAACATGGGCGTACCCATGTGGGGGCAGGGGGAGGCAGCCCCCCCCCCGGAAATCTCGCAGAACATGTATGAACTCCCCTAATTTATAAAACAAAGTATAAACGGGGACTTATCTATAACTTTTAAATAAACCATTCAGTAAACACTAACAAAATGTACGGTGTAATTGCCAAAAAACCGCGTGCGACTATAGCGCACAAAGATTACCCACTCTAAAAATTCGACTTGCCTTCCCCTAGGCCTGACTTGCCTTCCCCAAGGCCTGACTTGCCTTCCCCTAGGCCTGACTTGCCTTCCCCTAGGCCTGACTTGCCTTCCCCTAGGTCTGACTTGCCTTCCCCTAGGCTTGACTTGCCTTCACCTAGGCCTGACTTCCCTTCCCCTTGGCCTGACTTGCCCTCCCCCCAGGCTAGAAGCTGGGGACGCCCATGATTGCGAACACATACGCCGCAATAAAAGTTGTATCATGCCATAAAACTGCAATTTATGTCATGTATATCAGTCAAACTGCATATAATACATATTTAGCAGATTTCCTGTAATTAACAACTGTGTTAGCAATGTTAGTGCACAGTGGTTGTTAATTACGAAAGTACATGCTCTCATAATTAACGGCTATGATGTTTGCGGTGACGTTATTGTATTGTATCATGATCTGCTCGCGTGCATGTAGTAATGTGTATAGGGTTTTGTAAAGGCGAGTACATAATATTGCAAATTGTGGCTGAAGTTGCCTTAGATATGACCATTGAAGTGAAACTTATTTACGCACGCTTGACTTGTAGGGTAAGCTGGCGAACGCGTGACGTAAGCGTTACGTAAAGTGTGATCGGAATGGGAGTCCCATTTTTACTATCGTTTCTTCTTCTATGTGCTGCTGAATAACCAGCATAGAATGTTCCCGCTCTTGAAATGCAGGCCAGCTCTTTCGAAATGACAATTACTTAATCATAAATGCAGATTTAAAATTTTCTGCTGATGACTTCGTTTCCGTGAAGTTTTTTGTTTCCTCAACCCAGCACATAGCTTCGCCAGTCAGCGCTAATCCCTTTCTCTTAGCGTTCTTGCCGACTTTTTTTCGTTTTACTCGGCTCCTTACAAGTCATAGCGTATTGCTAAAAAGCCTATAGTTTTCTTCAAGAATTGGGCTATGAAATGCAAAAACTATTTTTCATATTCGACTTGTAGTTAAGGAGATTAGCTTGTTCAAACAATTATATTATCAGTCGAACTTTAGAGTATTAATAAACTATGTGCCTGAATCGACTCTATAAAAGCCATTATGAAGCCCTCCTCATGCAAACAACAGATATTTACAAAACATGAATCCTAAATAATGCGTTTCATCTAAACCTTAGGCAATGGATGGTCATGCAGTATGTAATGTTAGTAAACAATCTGGAACAACCGGAAATCTAGTATAGAACTGCTTGATCAGAAAACGGTGGTGTTGACAGTGAGAAAAATAGTCCTGGAATCTTTGGAAAAGTAGTATTGTGCGTGTGTGACGTTGATTTTATTCGTCATCTTTTCGAGGAAATACGTCTGTTCTCATTAGCCAGTCCATGGCATGGGGCATTTGGAAGACATTAAGTTAGATGTTGATTGTATTGGCGAAAATGGAAAGAGAACTCAAATTCAAAGAGTGTTCAATTAAACCGTTTACGGACACTTTTGAATTGTCAAACTTAAAATTGAAGAGTCAGTCAGTGAGGAAGTTGAAGCTGGTTGTCTATTTCAAAATCTAGATCTCTATGGAGAAAACGAGCAAGATAGTCCAGGCACACCCTTTTAAATCAAGATATTATTACAAAATACTGAGTACATTATTCTTGTTGCTTCTATTTGTGATTCATATATTTCACTCTTAAAAGATGATAAGGTATCCAATAGAATAGCAGATATTTCATAGTGTGGGCTTATCACAATCTTGGAGAAAAAGCAGTCTGGGCTGCGAGGTTTTTTAAAAGAATAAAACGAATTTCTTTGATCCATTATCTTGGTGTATACATTAATCAATTTAATAAAAACCATTTCTTATAATATCTTTAAACAAAAATCTCGAACGATAACAAACCCGTGAAATCTAAATTCATAACAACACATTCCTATACAATTTACTTTATCATTTATCAATAGATATCTACTATCAATAAGTGCTGTATTTAGTTCGGTATTTGTGTTCAAACCAGACGTGTTTGTTGTGTTATAAGTTTTATTACTAGTAATAGTCTTGAAACAAAATTCTTCTTGACAACACCTTTCGAAACCTTGTGTGTGAGTGATCATTCGAGTCGGATTTCGTTTAGCCTTTTTGTGGATAATGAGAAACTACAAGTTGTGATAGTGAACTTTGTTCTATGTTTTAATGCACGATAATGTTATTAATCATATCAAACCAATGTCATTGCCATTTGTTTAAAGTGTGGCAATATAAAGAGAAAAAGAAACGCATTTGGCATCACTAGAAGTCGATCAAATCATATTAAAGTGTCTTTGCCGTCAGCACCAGGCGTCCTACGGTCTACAAATCAAGATTTATCTTTGGACCCAGGTTAAAAGTTTTTGGATAACTTTTAGTTTTTCTTTATGCCATGTTTAAGCAATGTTAAAGTTCTAAATTCAGACTGTTGTTTTCAACCTGAGTTTTGTTGTCAAAATTGTATGAACTTTATCTTAATCGGCATAAGGTTAGAACTGCAAAAATAGGCTGAAACCAAATTGTCTTCTTCCAACTACCCTTTGATTTGAGAGTCGGAGTCACTCGCGTTCATCTTCCTTTCACGGCAAAAGCCTTTGCCCAGTATTGGATGGCCGTTCGCCAAGCAAGTGTGTTTGTGAGGATTAATAGAAAAGTGACTCAGAATTATTGTTTTATCTGTGTACACGGTTGTTAATTCAGTTTTAGTGTCGTATGATCTTAGTAAAAGCACGTTTGCAAGTCGATGATTGGTAATAATCCCCAAACATCGACATTTGCAGGAGCGTAACTGCGATATTTTAATGCACTGAATTTTCAACACACCGCTTAGCGCTGAAAGTTGAAAATCCAACATGGTGGCATTTGACGTGCTGCGATGAGCTCTGTTGGATTCCCAATAATTGTGAGCATCGAGAGAAAATTCAGTGTGTGATAAAATACCACCTCCATATTTTTCTTGATTAGTTTTTTTTTATTTCTCCCATATGTTTCGATTCCGTGGGGATATTAGAATGAAAATATCGTATATGTAAATCCAGACTGTCAGGTAGGTCCACACCAAATTTCATCAAATTTGGCCCGTTTGTGCGTGAAGATGTGACAAACATATAAAAACACACACCCTCAATCACAAACATCGGCTGCCGGCAGAAATTACCACCCACCAGACAATGCCTTGCCGCCAAGCGATTTGTCGTGTTCCGGCATGATGTCTGGTGAAGCCGTACGGAGGACGGGTCTGAGCAGTTGTGTTGCGATGTGTGCCGGGTACGATGCGCCTAATGTTGTTGTGTTGGAAGTTTGATCGTGGAGGGTCTTCAGATCAATCTCCCTTTGGCGCAGCATCGTTGGTCGTGTTGTTGGGTTTAACATTGCATCACCTCGCTCAACTGCCGTCTTCCTTCCTATTCGCTCAGTTTTTCTGAGTGAATAGGCTCTTAATAAACTAGCGCGCTTTACCATCAACGATCGCATCACTGCTTACCATCAGGCGGGATTGCGGTCAAGCACTAGTTTATAATAATAAAAAAAAAACTTTCACCAATCTTGCAACACCAATTTCCTTCAGTTAACCATTTTAATTTTTATTGAAAGCTTCGTTCTACCCACTGCTAGATCCTCCCCTCTTTTATGCTATGCTGCCCTGGTACTTGCGAATTGTATCCAGGGCTCACCTGCTTTCTTTGGTCATCCGGCCTTCTGGCTGTTGATGTGCCACTACTTATGCTACCTGCTCTTGGCGATAATCGAGTTATAAGGAATATTTTTGATGAATAAATGACCCATGAGATTGGAATAAAAAAAGCTATTGCCACGATTACAACAAATGTGTATGTAATATTATAAAGTTGAATATTTCTTTCTGGGTCTTGCTTCTACTGCCGTCTGAAAGCCTCAACCGTCCACAAGGGCCCATGCCTACGTCGAAAATCTATGAGTTAAGATTTTGACCCACGTCCTTCGAATTCAATGTCGTCATTGTACAGACGACAGACACCAAGCTACTATAATGTGTCAGATTTATTTATTAGTTTTTCTATTATATTTGAAATATTTGTCAGTTTCGGGTAGCCTAACCTGCTTTCGTCAGTACATGCGAAGAATTTGACCAAAAGACTGTTTAGGGAGTTGTCTTCTTGTCCTTTTTGATTTGTGATTTGTGTCCGTGAAGTCAAGTATGGCGATTGTCAGAGTCAAGTTTTATAGTGGCTATGAAGTGCATTTCTGGCTGGGCAGTACCCCACCACTCAATCCCCGCTAACCCATGAATTTATTACTAAGCAACCTCTTTCCTAATGTTTCGAGCTGCCATGAAATTTCTCGTCTCCTCTCTATGTCATTTCGTATGTTAGCATTCTTCTGCGAAATTACTAAACCAATTACGATGCGTTTTGTGCTAATTACTTGTGTTATCTCAAACAGGTCTTAATATAGGCTAGTTAACATTTTAAAACTTCAGTTCCATCATTGTGATTGACTGGCAATAACCTAAACCACGATGTGTTTAAAGAATAGTGACGAAACTGCTCACAAACTCACAGTCAGTGTTGAAAAGTGACAAAGTGCCATAAATAAGTGATGAAACAGTGAAATGAAAAAAGACAGTGAGTTACAATGAGTGAGAAGAACTACAATAGCCTGCCGAGGCTTAAAAGGAAGGAGACTTGGCGGAAAAAGGGGGTAAGCAGTACTGCTAGTGTGTGTTGGTGTTGTCCGTAGCTTTATGTACACTGAAACCTAAACCAATAAGGAAAACATTGATTAACCTTGAGGACATTAATGGAAGAAAGATGTAATGGTGCTGATTGTCTTGTTTACAAACTAAACTAATTTTATATAGATAACATATTAGTTTAGTCTTGCCTAATTAAGAAACGCCATAGACAGTTTGTTTCTTCTGCGGATCTCCTCATCTTCGAGCCGCTAAAATGAAGTGGCAGTGGGCGGGGTACATTGCTTGTAGAACCGATAGCCGATGGGGCAGGAAGGTTCTGGAGTGACGGCCACGTACTGGAAGACGCAGCGTAGGGAGGCCCCCAACAAGGTGGACCGATGACCTGGTGAAGGTCGCGGGAAGCCGATGGATGCTGAAGAAGAATAGTTTAGATGCGTTAAAACGTGGCGACTAAAATTACGTCAATTTACGTCAGGCGCGGACTAATTTGACAGGAGTAAACTAGTATTAATTTTCTGTAATTTTCTTAATGAAACTGAAAGAAAAAGATGAAGTGAACTTAAATTTAATTTGGTTTGTGAACAAGGGACCATTGTCAAGTTTAAGATCTCTATAAACAGTGAGGCTTACTTTTCCTTAAAAGTGTTCTTTAGGAGAATAGGAATGTATCCAGGGTATGAAAATCAAACAAATAATTAGTCCGTCTTATACATAATAAAAAAAATTAAGACCCGTATTTTTTATTTTGTCGAAATTACCAAAAACTACTGAGATATAGCGTTTTAAAGTTACGGAGTGGGGGCTAATTACGTCACGCCGTGGCATATTTTGTGTCATGCGACATTTCAAATCAATATAACTTCCTAAGTATTTGAATGAAAGAAAAATGAAAAAATACGTGTTCAATATTATTTTTAAATCTATCTGATGGACATTAAATTATTTTTAAGGATACAACCTAATTCGTGTGCGCAGAATGGGCTGTTGGGGTTACCGAGTACGCGCAGAAAATGACTGTTTCATTACGCGCTTAACTTTGTGTAAATTATTCCATCACCACGGCTCTCAAAACGGTGAAGGAAAACATCATGAGGAATCCGGCATGTTATAGAGCCAACACTTCGAATACTTATCGTCGGGGATAGTGCAAATCCGCGTAACTAGCATTGGATAATCCCGCGTATCTGACAAAGGTAGCCAATTACAGTTTTCGCGGCCAAATCTCGCAAAATCTTAATTGGCTGCCACCGCCTTGACACGAGTTCATTTCGACCAATCGGAAGCCAGAAATCGTCCGGTAACAACACTGCGTATCTTTCGCGAGCAATCAACACTGCGTAAATGAATGAAAATTTGTACAAAGGTGTATTATTTGAAATTAAATGACCAAAAATATAGAGTATGTTTAAAGACATTCTTAAGGACATTAGACATTAAGGAGTACACAGTAAGGTACAGGGGGGCAATCGCGCTAAAATAATTCAACCAAAACAGAATTGGATAATAACTAATGCGTTGCCTATGTTAAAAGAATTTGCGCAATTTTTTTTAAGGGATATGCCCAAAATCTTTTTTAACTGCAGAAAAGAAAGTACGAAATTATATTTAGAATCAATAATACAGTCTAAACGTGAACTATACAGTATCTATGTTGAAAAGACAACAAAAAAGGCACATAGGGTAGTTTCCAGAAAACTATTTGAAGATGTTCTGAAAGATGAAAACAGTATTGTTTCAACCAAAAAAAAAAAAGATGCATAATATGACACCTACCAACCCACACTGGGTCCGCGTGTTAGTTTAGACCACTCCTCAACGAGATTAGGCCTGTGTCCCAGGAATGGGAACATTTTGGGCTCATTGTGTAAGTCTGGGACTTTCATCTGCCGGTGTGGCCAATAGAAGAAAGTCTAGTAAAGTTATGCTAAGACTTACATACTTGCAAAATAAATCTTTTGATCCGTACCTAAACTAAAGATTTAATCATTACATTCTTGTATGTTATTTGATCAATTATAATTATAAGTTTATTTAATAGTATTTTTTTAGAAATCACTGTCCCTCAATCCTTCTGTCTTCAAGCTGAATTTTTGGACCATGATAGTTAGGCTGTTGAAACTCTTACAGGCGATATATTGCTTTTATCATCTTCTTTTTTTATTATAAATTATAAACTAGAGCTTGACCGCAATCCCGCCTGATGGTAAGCAGTGATGCGATCGTTGATGGTAAACCGCGCTAGTTTATTAAGAGCCTATTCATTCAGAAAAACTGAGCGAATAGGAAGGAAGCAGGAGGCAATTGGCTTGTATCCTAAAAAATAATTTAATGTCCATCAGATAGATTTCTAATAATAATTGAACACGTATTTTTTATTTTTTCCTTTATTCAAATACTTAGGAAGATATATTGATTTGAAATATCGCATGACGTCACGCCGTCGTACAAAATATACCATGGCGTGACGTAATTAGCCCCCACTCCGTAACTTTAATACGCTATATCTCAGTAATTTTTGGTAATTTCGACAAAATAAAAAATACGGGTCTTAATTTTTTTTTATTATCTATAAGGCGGACTAATTATTTTTTTGATTTTCATACCTTGGATAAATCCCTATTGAGCGAGGTGATGCGATGTTAAACCCGAAACACCGCCGCTGCCCCTCGATGTACGCGGTATAAAAGAGGAAGCGAAACGCTTCGTCCGGATCGTAGTGGTGTTAACAACGTAAGGGTGAAAACGGGTTGTCCGATGGGGGAATTAAATCATGCAATTCCCTTGCATACTCGCCAGAATGCATTCTATAGAAGACCGAAAGGCTGACTACTCTACGCCTGTGCTCCAGGCTTTGGAGACCGTTTCGAGTTAAATCTGGGTCGCCAATCAGCCTCTTCGCACGCCTCTCCACTGAATCCAAAGTAGCCAGGTGACATTTTGCAGCACCAGCCCAAATGTGGCTTTCATTGCATTGGGGGTGTTTGCCATAACCCCCACGCTTGGTAAGCGAGTTGAGGATCGCAGTATTTTAATATTCCACAGGAGAAGCACTGCTGCTCGCTTCCCTGGTGAGAGTTCCCTTAATCGCCTCTTAAGACACCCACGGGAAGACAAGGGTTACCGGCATAACAACAAAAACCACATTGTTTTTTTTTAATTCTTAATGGCACGTACTATATGGTCCTAGTCCGACGCGCACTTTGCCGATTTTATTAAGACGCAGAATATAATGTAAAAACGAGATAAAGCTATTTCTCATATAGGTCCAATATTAATTCGATGAGATCACGTTATGAAATCACGGGTAGGTCATTGTCAACTAGTTGGCGTTGGATTTTATTTGTTTTTGTAAAGACAACAACACATCCAAGCTAACTTACTACAATCTATCAATTTAATTTTTATAAAGGGTGTATCTGACATCGACGCACAAACGAGTACAATGGATCCAGTACATGATTCTGAACCCCCCAGTGGTGGAATTTTTCGTCGGTTTTTCATGATTAAAAAAAATACATGTAGTTTTTTTCACTTTGGACCTTTCATAATTGCTATACTTTTATAACCCAATTACATTTTAAAGTAAAAATGAACTAATTCGCTAATTACACAAAAAAGCGCAATGAGCGTCTGTCACGCAAACTGTTCGGTTTAGAAACCTCGATATCATTTTTGAAGACCTATCCATAAGTACCCCACACGTATGTGTTTGATGAAAAAAAAAAAAAGATAGATTTTCAGTTGTTAGTATGGGGAGCCCCAATATTTATTATTATTTTATTATTTTTGCATCAAAATCTTAATGCGGTTCACAGAATACATCTACCTACCAAGTTTCAACAGTATAGCTCTTATAGTTTCGGAAAAAAATGGCTGTGACATACGGACGGACAGACAGACATGTAACCCTACGCTACGGCTACGGAACCCTAAAAAGTGACACAGGCTTGCAAATTGCAAGAAATGTAAGAAAGCTATTTATAATGGCTTTTTCTCGCAAAAACAAATACACGTGTTTACAAAGCCACTGGCGCTAATAAAAACACATCTTGGCCTACTTAAATAAATCCTAGATGCCCCTGCGCAGTGCGACTTGAATTCTAGATGATCAGTATTCTGCTCACAGCTGGTGAGAACGTTGGCAGCTCTAGGGCGGACGGCATTCTTTATTCTATACTAGCGATCCGCCTTGGCTTCGCTTGGGTGCAATTCTGATACTAATTACAATACAGAAAAACTGTGAACGTTGTATGTAAAAACCCCACTCCGCCGGACGGTATCGCCGCAAACGCTACGTCCCGCAAGTTTGAAATCTGTAATATCTTCGAAAATATTCATTTAAATCATGTGCTGTAAAGGGCCATATAGATTCATATTAAATTAAATCAACAATGTATTTAAGGTATTTAATTGGATAAGGATTAATGCTGCAGTGATCACTTCGAAAATTAGACATTATTTGTCGTAAAAAGTACTGAAATGACAAAAAAAATATATATGGGATATCCATAAGAGTTAGACATATACCATCGCGGAGTTTTATGTAGATCTTTTGCATTAATAATATTAAGAACAAGGTGCGCCCCGCTGTTTCACACGTATAAATATTGTATGCTCTTATGAATTTAAAAAAATGATAAAAGCCTATTCTTAGGCCTAACGAAATTTCATTAAAATCGGGTTTTAGGGCAGGAGTTCGAGGACAAACACTGACAGGAGAATTTTATACAGGGTGTATCTGACATCGTAACGCAAACTTCGCGAAAAGGTTAGACCGCATACCACTAATAAAATTATGATAGTCATTTATGTCGTTAATGAACGGTTGCAGAATTCAGTGTTTAAAAAAAGTGTCGGCTCGGCCTTTGAATGTTGCAAGCGTGCCGCCGTGTGGGTTTGTAGGTATGACGTCCCTGATGTGAACTCTATTAAATCAGCTGATAAAATAGTTTTTAGTTTTTTTTTTTTTTGTTAAAATCTTATTGGGTTATAAAAGTATAGCAATTATGAACGGTCTAAAGTGAAAAAAACTACATATATATTTTTTTAAATCATGAAAAAGCCGACGAAAAATTCCACCACTGAGGGGTTCAGAATCATGTACTGGATCCATGGTACTCGTTTGTGCGTTGATGTCAGATACACCCTTTATAATAGAAGATATATAACTATGTATGCAACAACAAAAAGCTAAATTCCACAATATTTCAGCAATAACATCCAAGATCCACTTAATCATGTCAAGTAATTACAACGGAAGTGTATAGGAATGCAGTCAGCCGACAGAACCAGAAGACTTTTTATAACAAATCAAGTATAATATATTAAATATCGAAACCAGTTAGTTGCTTGTACTAAACGTTATAGGGCCCCGTTATTAGTCGACCTTAGTTGGCTCGGTCACGAGTTTTTATGGTTCTAGTTCGAGCGGATTTATTATGTGAAGACTTCGTGTGTTTGATGGGATTTCTCTTGGGCATAGTAGCCAGCCTTTCGGTGTTCTATAGGATAAATTTTGGGGAGTGTGCGAGGGAATTGCATGATTTAATTCCCCCATCTCCGTTTCACCATCGGACGACCCGTCGTACGGCGAGTTTTCACCCTTATGTTGTTAACACCACTACGATCCGGACGAAGCGTTTCGCCTCCTCCTTTATACCGCGTATATCGAGGGACTGGAACAATCTGCCAGCGGCGGTGTTTCCGTCGGACTACAATTTGAGTGTCTTCAAGGCTAGAGTGAATAGGCTCTTAACCCTTAACCACCTGACATACGTCTCACAGACGCCAGTAAATAAAAATTGCTTATATTTTGGGGCGCAAAGCACGTATCAACTTGCACGTTCCTGTACCTTCTCGCCGCGTCCCTCAGTACCGCGCAAGCGTTCGTCATGGTCGTAGGTGCGCGCGTTTATCATAGGTAAATAAAAAACTGGCGTTGTCCGTCTATGAGACGGGTTGTAGGTGGTTGCGTGATTTTTTTGAAATTTTGTTTTTTTGGTGTTTCAGTTTAAAATGGCTTCTAATGATAGTGTTATTGAGCGTTGGTTAGAGCAAGATTTATCTGACGACGAAAACCTACCAAATGATGAATGCAGCGACGTCGATGTGGACATTGGCATACAGCACGCATTGGAGGATAGTTGCGAATCGAATCCTGAAGGTGAAGAATCTAATTCTGAGGAGAACCATGGCGTTATTGTATCTCAACCTCAAGTATTTCCTGCAGAACAAGAATTTTTGTCTGAAGATGAAGTTCCTTTGTCAGAAATGAGACGTTGAAAAAAAACTATTTCGGTAAGAATCGTTTTCGGTGGTCTTCTGCTCCTCCATCATTACGCTCGAGAACATTACAGAATAATATAGTTGAAGAAAGAGAAGGTATAAAGCCAGCGTACCGGAATGAACTAAATGCTTCTTCTTCACCACTGGACATTTGGGCGAAATTTTTCACTGACGAAATGCTTGAAAAAATAGTTCGTAACACAAATGTGAAGATTCAAGAAATTAGACCCAATTACCAAAAGCCAACCTGTGTTCACGATATGGATCTTATGGAATTGAAAGCGTTTATAGGGCTTCTCTTTTATACAGCTATATTCAAAGAAAATCATGAGCATTATACATCATGGTATAGTAGTGACGGGACTGGACGGGAAATATATAGCTATACTTACTTATATACTTTTCTCATTCGTACCAAGATCGGAGTGGACCTGCTCGACCAAAGATGTTCAAATTATACCACAGCCCGCCGAACGCGTAGGTGGCCATTAGCAGTATTTTACAGGCTGCTCGACATTTCGGCTTCAAATTGCTACGTAGTCAGTTTATCTACTCAAGCCCAAGGACAAAAAGTTGAGAACAGGTTCAAATTCATGAAGAGACTAGCTGAACAGCTCACCAGACCGCATATGGAGCGTCGCGAAAACAACGTGAAGATTCAACGTGACATTCGAATCGCACTTCGTCGCATCCTTCACTGCGGTAATGACTCTACCCCACCAACTCTATCAGGTGGAAGCAGTTCCGAAGAAAGATTGGCTTCTAGAAAAAACTGCTCAACCTGCGACTCTAAAAAGAAACGCAGGACACAATACATGTGTTTTGAGTGTAAAAAGCCAATTTGTATAGAATGCTCCAACAAAATGTGCATTCACTGTCGGGAAAATCTATAAGATTGATGCCCTGCAATTTTTCAAAAGATGTGATTATAATGAGAAATTGTTTATTTTATATGTCTTGTTGATTATTCTATTTTTATAAACAGAAAGAAAAAAGTTCCTATCTCATGTGATTATTTTTATAGATCTCGTTTTTTGAATAACAAATTGTTTAAGCTAGAATTTAGTGTTGTTTCAAACAAATTAAGATTTTAAGAAAATATATTGAGTTTTCTGTGCCTTATTTGATTTAATAAATACTTTGATATGTATTTTGATAGATTTCAATTAAAAAACCAAACCTTTTACCCTTACATTTTACATACGAAGTTCTTTTCACTCGCCCGTCTGTGAGACGTATGATAGGTGGTTGTGTGACAAGATTATGTGGTAGGTGGTAGAGGGTTAATAAACTATTATAAATTAAGAAAAAAAAAATAGATAACAGTCCACTGCTGGACTTAGGCCTGACCTATTGCATGCCATTCGACTTGATTTACGGAAGTCATTCTGCGAAATTCTTCGCTCCATGTAGCCTGAGGGCGTCCCACCTTTAGGTTTATCAATTCGCGGTCTCTACTTTAGAACACGTCTACCTCAATGGTCATTGGTTCTACGGCTCAGTTACTCATAACATGCAAGATGTTTGCTTCAGACTCTGAGCATTGTTGTCAATTATGCATATAACATTCTCTCATACCGTATTCAAGGCCGCATAACTAATTTGTGATGCCAGCAGCGTGGTATTGACCGATAACTTATCTCGATGTTAAAGCTATAGCTTCTTGAACTAGATGTAGATATTTTGAATATCTAAATAAATCAATCTGCCTAACTGTCCTGGTTTAGGGTCTGACTCCAGTCTAACCATATCGTACTTTAGTTATTTTCTTCTCTTAGATATTTTCTGTTGGACTTATTTTGTCACTAAAACAGCTAAATTGGGAGTGGACTGGACACGTTTCATGGATGCGCCCGGGCGACGGGTTAAGTTTTTTTAAACGGTCGTCGTAAAGATTGTCACTTGCTCTACGTCTGAGGGATTACGTCGCCGTAGAGGTGTACCACGCTGACGTTGTGTTGACGATGTGGTTACATTTGCAGGCCAGATATCGCAATAGACAAGGAGATTTGGAAGAATCAAGGCGAGGCTTTGCGCAGCCCTAATGTAGGCTAAAACAAGATTACTGGCTTCTGCCCGCGGCTTAGTTCGCGAAGTCATAAGGTACACAATATACAAAAACAACAGCCACATTAAGGTGGTAGGCCATAACATCGGCCGCCGGCAGAAGTTACCACCCACCAGACAAAGCCTTGCGCTAAGCGATTTGTCGTGTTCCGGCATGATGCCTAATGTTGTTGTGTTGGGAGTTTGGTCGTGGAGGGTCTTCAGATCAATCTCCCTTTGGCGCAGCATCGTTGGTCGTGTTGTTGGGTTTAACATTGCATCACCTCGCTCAACTGCCGTCTTCCATCCTATTCTTATTCTACTCTTAATAAACTAGCGCGCTTTACCATCAACGATCGCATCACTGCTTACCATCAGGCGGGATTGTGGTCAAACGCTAGTTTATAATTATTAAAAAAAAAACCTCCGCCTGGTATATCATTTTGTTTTCGATTTTTTGCTTGTTGGTCCCCCAACAACACAAGATAAAAATCACAAGTACTTAATATATTAAGTCCTACTAATCAATTCATACGAAGAACATACATAAGTCTCTTATCTCGATCACTAAGACTAAACCTCATTTCGCTATATGATAACAGTTTCCGCCTTATTTTGACCGGATAATCCAACAATGCGTATTCAAGCACTTAGAGATTAGGGTTGCCCTAAATTGTAATAACAACAACATATTCGCTATGTGAAAGTGGCTTAACTTAGTGTCGATGTGCAGAATGATTTTTTTTTTTTTTTTTCTCTTCTTTGGCAACTGAGCCGGTTTCGACTATTCTGCCAGTGTCATGTGGTGACGGCAGCAAGTAGTCAGGCCGTCGAACTTTTCCCTTCGTGGTAGGTGTTAGTATGCTGCATGGACAAACACATGGGTTAGTAAGACAAAAAATCTAATATACAAGAACACATGAGACAACAGTTAAACTAGTTTATAATATATACAGACTATTTACACACAAACTACGCACCAATTAAAATTTTAACTCGTTCTCTTTTAGGAATTTGGACAAAAGGTTAATTAATTTAGGGGAGAAGTGGGAAAGTAGGGTATGAAAATTAGTTGGGAGAGGGATGTTGATTTGGGGGATTTTTGAATAGAGATCAAAAGATTTATTATTACGGGAGCAGGAAAAGAAAATATGGTCTAAAGTACCATCCTCAAGACCGCACTCGCACAGGGAATTATCCCGGACGTGGATCTTTTTTAGGAACACTGGGCTACAACAATGTCCGAGTCTAAGTCTACACAGTGAGGAAACAGTTCTTTTCGACAATTTAGGACATTTAGAAAACCAAGGCCTACGCTGAACCTCAGGCTGTATGGCAGCGTAGTAGATGCCCTTGGTTTTAGAAGTCGCCTTCCATGTTTCAGTCCACGAGTTAAATAACTTGGGTCTGGCACCATTCCGCAAATCATAGTTATGCGCTACGTAGTGCTTTTGATCAACCGGATTCGATGTGGCATACTTTGCTAACGAATCAGCGCACTCATTGCCAGCAATACCCGAGTGACCGGGGATCCAGGTTATCTCAACGTCCAAGCCGTTTTGGTAGCATTCAAATAACAAGTTCTTTATATCCATAATGATTTTACTATTAGTTTTGCTATGAAATTGATTTTGTTTAAGGGCCTGAAGACTACTAAGGGAATCTGAAAAAATTACTGACCTTGTTATTTGATGGGATTTAATATAGTTTAAGGCTTCTAAAATAGCAACACACTCTCCTGTAAAGACTGATGCTTCTGGTGGACATTGGAACAGTAAGGCTATTCTAGAGTTTTGAAAATAAACTGCCACCCCAGTACATTCAGTTTCAGAAAATTTTGAAGCATCAGTGAAAAAAAAACTCCATCCTTCCCAATAACGCTTGACAGCTGACTCGAAGTCCTCTCTAGCGTTTTGAGAATTCTTTGGTATACCTAAACCTAAAACGACTTTTGGTTCACAATAAATCGCCTCGTATGCAGAGGAGAAGACCGGAAGAGATGGGTATTGGCAGATAGGCACGGAGAGTTGTTTAAGCTCTCTATACCTACCTATCAGTGGCGAAGAGTCCATATAAGCCGATTCCCACCGGGTTACCTTTCAAAAATCAGTTCCATATTCATACATAAGTATTTACATTCTATTTCATTAACAAAGTATTATTAATCAAATGCCTGCGCGATTTACAATAGCAATAGTAATTCTTAGCAATACCCTAAGTATCACATTTCATTTTATAGTCGTAAATTAATCAGCGCTTCAATTTTTCGTACATGAAGGCAACTCGACGAATGTCGGCTTACCTCGGTCAACGTTTTACTATGAGGCGAAAAGAGACAGAGCGTGTCAGACCATCTCTTTCTAATGTTCGCTAACTGTCGGTAAAACTTGATAAATATAGGCTAATGTCAAACGGCTTGCAGTTCTCTCCTCTCCTCTATTAGAAAGAGACAAAGAAACCACGCCACTACTTTTGCTTAATATTTTTGTTGGTTTTGGATCGGTGGTTGTGTGGTTCGGTTTTTAACACTTTATTATTTTTGTAATTTTTTATTTTATTTTTTCTTGACTCTTATTCCCTAACAAAATATCCTGCAGTAGGTAAGTGTTTAAGTTTTTTTTTTTTTTTTGGGTCCGGCTTCCCTTTGTCAAAATTTCACCCTTCGCCACTGCTACCTATCAATAGGGGAACTGTTTTATGGTTCCAATAGGAAGAATTATGAAAAGAGAGGTCAATTTGTTCTAAAATTGGGAGCAAGGGATGGGATGAGAGGAAAAACACTTTAGTTAGGAATCGATCTGCCAAGTATTGTCTCCTAAGATGTAAGGGAGGGTCAGCACTTTCCACTTGAAGTGCGTTTATGGGAGATGATTTCATAGCCCCAATCACTATCCTTAGGCATTTGGACTGGATGCTATCTAGTTGCTTTAGCGCTTCTTTATTGCAAGGCTCAAGTAAGTAGCTGCAGTAATCCATAGCGCTTCTGGTCAGAGCATTATAGACCAGTTTAAGGGTGTAGGGGTGAGCTTCCCACCACACCCCAGCCAAAGCCTTGAGGACCGACACGGAACGTTCGCACTTTTTGACCGTGTTGCTGATGTGATCAACCCCAGACAACTTTGAGTCCAAGGTTACTCCCAGAAACCTAGCCTTATTTGCGACTGGAATACCTTGACCATTGACGTTTAGGTCTATGGGAGGAACAGAACGCTTGCGTGTAAAAATGACAGCTTTACTCTTTGGCGCACTTAAGGACAAACCATTGTCAAGTAGCCATTGGTTTAATGAGGCCAGAGAGACATTCATTGAAAGGGCGGCATCCTGAATGGAACTGCCGCACACCATTAGTGCGATATCGTCAGCATACTGAAGGATCTTACAGTCGAAATTAAGGGAAGAAGGCAAGCTAGCTGTGTAGATATTGTATAATGGGGGACTAAGAACAGATCCTTGAGGTAGACCTCTCCAGACCGATCTTTGTTCAGAGTCACCCCCTGGTATTCTGAGTTGAATGGTGCGACTGGTAAAAATGCTACCAATGATGCGACAAATCCTAGCCGGGATTCTCAGCTCGTGCAACTTTTGCCTGAGATTAGGGAGGAGGACGGAATCATAGGCAGCTGATATATCCAGAAAGACAGCAACCACAGACTCATTTCTGCTAAGGGCCAGCCGGACCTCTGACGTGAGGATACCCACACTATCAGCTGTGCCCAGACCTTTCCTAAAGCCAAATTGAGTCGTTGGAAGCAGTCTCCTGTTTTCCACCAACCACACTAATCGGTTTTTTACTAAATGTTCCAATAGTTTGATAAGTATGGACGATAGGGCAATGGGTCTGTATGAGCAATGATCATTCGGATCTTTGCCTGGTTTTAAAATCGGGATGACAACTTGAACCTTCCACTCTGTGGGAATGAAGCCAGAAGTAAAACAGAAATTAGCCAGGTCCAGGTAATATTTTTGAGCTTTTGGTCCAGCTTTAGAAATAAAGGAGTACGGGAATCCATCCACTCCCGGAGCGGAGTCCTTGACGTGGGATAGCACGGCTTTCAACTCGTCCAAGCTAAATGGCATGTTCATTGGTTCCTCAATGTTGTCTGCATCATAGATGTCAACATTGGTTTCCTCAAGACTTGGAACATAAGCCGGAGCGATTTTTGAAAAAAACTGGTATCCCAGTTCTTCCGTGAGGTTGTTGGAAGAGGAGGCAGGTGCTAAACTGCTCCTAAAACGTTTCACCTTTCGCCAAACCACCGAAACCGGGGTGGACGGATCCAGCGAACTACAATATTTTGACCAACCTTCGCGTTTTTTCCTTTTTAGGAATTTTCTGGACTTGGCCAATATTTGTTTGAAGGCAATGAAGTTATCCAGGTTCATATTGCCATTTACTGTCTTTTCAGCCTCATTCCTGGCCCTGACCATGTCAGTGCATTCCCTATCCCACCATGGCGGGGGGGGGGGAGTTTACCAGAAAAGGGTTTTTTGGATGGAAAACAATCATCAGCAGTGGAAGCAATGGTGGAGGAGAAGGACAAGAAACATTCCTGGGCGTTAGCATAGTTAACTTCTGGGAGGGAGGATATTCTGAGATCTAGGATTTTAGAATATAAATCCCAGTCTGCTGAGTTAATTTGGTGTTTTAAAAGAGGGGGAGAAACTTTAACAGGAGTGCTTTTGGAAGGAAATTCAATTATGATGGGGTAGTGATCACTTCCATAGGTCATATCCAAGCGACGCCAAATGAGAAGGCTAGCTATATTGGATGAGCAGAACGCCAAGTCAACACAGCTACTATTCTGACCAGGCAGAGACCTACGAGTAGCATTACCATCGTTGATTAGGCATAGATTGTGTTCATCCAATATATCCAGCAGGCCGATGCCAAAGTTATCACAAGTATCTGATCCCCAGCGGTAATGGTGACAATTGAAATCACCCATGACAAGTATCGGACCACTAACATTGCATAATAAATTCCTAATTACTGAAAGATATTCAAGTTGTGGGTGCGCAATATAAAAAGAAAAAATATTTATACCCTCAGCCTTCACAGCAACAACATTTATGTTATCACCAACAAAGGTTAGAGGAATCTGAGAGAATGATACCTTGCTATTGATGAGCAAGGCACATCCTCCGTATCCATCAGATCTATCATCACGAACACTGGCGAAACATGGCAGCCTGAAATTGCTTCCAGGCAAAAGCCATGTCTCAGCAATGCCGCAGATTGATGGTTTAAACCTATTAATTAAAAAAGAAAGATCAGGCTTTCTGGGAGTAATACTCCTCACGTTCCATTGGAGAAATGTTAGGGGATGGAATTTTATGGATATAGTTTAATATGGTGGCCAATTTTGATGCAACGTGGTCAGGTATGGAGTGAGATGGGCTAGCAAGAGCAGACATGAGCATGTCTGTGATTAAGTTTAGGATATCAGTATATTTATCCTGCTGCTGGTGGAGGATTGGCTCTGGAGCTTCCAATGGAAGAGCACAGCCATTTTTGGATGGGGAAAAGGAATAATTTTGGGTGAGGTTCAGGTGGGACCGTTTATCATAGCCAGGTGAAAGTGGGGTATGGGATTTTGGTTTCAAAAGAACCGTTTTCCGGTATGAATTTTGGGTTACTGGGATGGGTCTTGAGGACAGGGGTTGGGGTCTATTTGTAGAAGATTTGTTACGTGAGTGGGATTTAGAGACATCAGCATATGATCTGGAAACAGGTGGGAAGACCCGACTTGCCTCCGCATACGAGATCGATTTTTCCGCCATAAGAGCCTTGATGCTCTTCTGTCGGCCCAATTCAGGACAAGCACTATCATTTGCGAAATGGTTACCAGTACACGAAACACATAGACTCAATTCACGGGTGACTTCACATCCATCACCTGGATGATCTTCACCGCACTTAAAGCATCTAGGTTTCGATCTGCAGATGGTGCGGGTATGGCCAAAGCGGCAACAATTATAGCACTGGACCGTTGGGTAGGTGTACCTTTCCACTGGGAGAGCCGAGTAGAAGCAATAGACACGCTTAGGTAGTACTTGTCCATCAAATGTAATAACTACAGTCTGTGTGGGCTTCCACTCGGTCACACCGGCAGAAGACACCTTCCTGCTCATTCGTCTCGCCTTGATGACAGAGCCACACCCCTCAGGAACCTGGATATTTTTAATAATTTCATCTTCCGACCATTCGACTGGAATATCCCTCACAATACCCATTCTTGTGATGTTGTATTGTGGAATGGCAGCCATGTAATTGTGTTGGGATAAAATCTTATTATTAAGGAAACTGTTTGCATCCTGGCAAGACTTGAACTCCACTGACACACGATTTCTGCCTACACGTTTGATCCCATCGAGACGTATGTTATTCACGTTATTCATCGTCAAAAACATACCAAACTTGATAGGTTGTAGCACAGTGCCTGAAGTTTGTTCGTCTTTAAGTGATACATTTACTATATAGGGTGGATTGTCTTGTGGTTTGTACGAAAGCCTGCCTAGTGTATTTTTGGGAATCTTAGTTTTAATATTTGAGGAGACCGGGGGCGAACTAGCGGCCCTCTTACGACTATGGGAGTCCGTATCCATAACATTGTCGTTTGAGGTTATTTGTATGTCCTGTGGAAGGGTGATTGTAAGTCCAGGAGAAAGATCAAATAAGTCGGGGGGGGGATCAGGATCAGGGGGCTTTTTTGAAGCCATTTTGAATTATGCTAAGAAAAATAAAATAAAATAACAATACAAACGGACGATTACAACAAACAAACCTTACACCAAGTACACAAACACAATGAACACTTTCGATCGAGTTTCACAACAACAAAAAAAAGACACTATAATCGAAAATATTCGTAGCACTGACAAAAGCACGTGTTAAGCCTTTCACCACTACCGACGAAAAAAAAACGTGCAGAATGATTGATTATTTGACTAATATTTGTGTGTGGCAACATTTTTATACATTTTATGTCTCTGACTACTGGCAACCTAGATATGACTAAAAAGAGCGGGAAAAGCGTTTTGCGGTCTCTTCGCTAAAGAAGATGAAAGGGTTTTGGAATAACAATGACTGTTTTACTGTATTAAGTTCCAATAAAGTCAGTTATACACACATTGCTATAGGTACATCAAGTTATTTACAAAGTTATTTTTTGTTTATACGAAACCTGAATATAGTTTGTTCAGAATAAACAACTGAATGGATTTCAATCATTTTTACACCATGTTATATTTTTTCACAAATACCTACATTTAGAAAATATTGCAGTCTGGTTACTGAGCGCGCTACGCAGCTTACGCGTGCACGTGACCGCGCTCAGCTGACGCCACAAGTCAATGCACCCGGCTCGTGGTTTTTCATGATATCTTTATGAAATTTTGTACATAGATTCTTTACTTAAAAATACTGGGCACGTGTTTAGGGTTTCGCATAAACAAAAAATATTGTTTTATAGACAGTATAAGATGAATTCTGATTGCAAGAAAAAACTATTCAATTCGAGGTCAGCTTATGGTGGTAATGTATAGCCGTATGTACAAGTATACGAGTGTAATTATAGCAATTTAAAAAGATCCGAGACAGAGGATGCAGAAGACGGAATATTAGTAGACCAATTCCCTTAACTGAAATTGTTCAAAATTGAGTCATAATTTCATCTTAGCAACGATGAATGTGAATAATGTAGAGAAATGACAAACATTTTTTACAGTTTGAGACGCAATGAAAACCCTGTCAGTTGCAATGGCTTTTCATTTTGATTTTTTTTTTAAATTAATTTATAAACCAGCGCTTGACCGCAGTCTCGCCTGATGGTAAGCAGTGACGCAATCGTTGATGGTAAAGCGCACTAGTTTATTAAGAGCCTATTAACACTAGCCTTGAAGACACTCAAATTGTAGTCCGACGGAAACACTTTTCCACAAAATTGTTACAGTCCCTCGATGTACGCGGTATAAAGAAGGAGGCGAAACGCTTCGTCCGGATCGTAGTGGTGTTAACAACATAAGGGTAGAAACTCCCCGTACGACGGGTCGTCCGATGGTGGAACGGAGATGGGTGAATTCAATCATGCAATTCCCACGCATACTCCCCAAAATGTACCCTATAGAACACCGAAAGTCTGGCTACTCTACACCTGTGCTTTGGGACCAACTCGAGTTAAATCAGGGTCACCAATCAGCCTCTTCGCACGCGTCTCCACTGAATCCAAAGTGGCCAGGTGACACTTAGCAGCACCAGCCCAAATGTGGCTGCAATACTTTACACACGAACGGACCTGTGCTTTGTACAACATTAAAAGCTGCCCTATTGTGAAGTACTGCCGGACCTTTGCGATAACGCCAAGTTTCCTGGCAGCCAACTTGGCCTTGGACTTAATGAACCGCCCAAAGTTTAGGTTGATAGTTTAAAAACTTTCATTGCCTTATTTATTTGTGGATCAGACAATTTCAATTAGACATTTGAAGGAATGGATTAGCAATATCTATCAAAATAGTTCTGATTGTGATTGTCTTACGCAATGTGGGTGAAGATGCTAAATGTTGGAGCGGGGAATGAAGAAGTCGTGTTTTTGATAAGATTTCTCCTCGGCATAAATCATCATCGTCCTATAACAGTCCAGTCGATATAGGCCGCTCCTATTTCACGCCATTTAACTCGATTTTCAACAACTCTCATCCAGGTGTTACCAGTCATCTTGCGAAGATCGTCCCTCCATCTAGAGTTATTGTTATTATTGAAGCGGTGCCTACAACGCAACATGCGAACAACGCGTCATACTGACGTCACGCGAATCCTGCATCTCGCAATCAGAATTTTCTGTGCAATTAGCACGCATACAAGTTCGCGACATGAACCGGCGCGCGGCGGCCAAAGTGGCGCACCAGACAATCCCAGTCTGGTTCCTCCCTTTTCTATGGAGGATGAGTGAGCTTTACACGTTGCTCCAAATTATTATTAAAAGTACTCTATTCTCCTTCCACTTCTCTCAGTACAAAGTCTGAGCACCATTTCTTGTTGAAGTAGTTCAGTTCAATTCCTCTATCTCGGTCTGGGGGTGCTGCGATATCGTTTACCATTGAGAAAGACCCATTGGGTCGTAAGTTTGGCCCATTAATGGCCCTACAGGCAACTATGTTATTTGTGTACGTCCACCCCAATTACACTTTAGCGTGGCAGCTTTCCGAGTGACTTCGTTAATCTTTAATAGGCTGAGTTCTAAATATTGTTTTGGCCAACATGTCTAGTTAGGAAACTCGTCAACCCTATGCGCAGGAGTCCATGACGTAATCGCTACAGCGTCCTGCTTGCTCACGATTTTTACATGAATAATAATGGAAGGTTATTTTTTGTTGTGTCGTATGATTGTTCATATCGGCGGAGGTATTCTTCTAGAACATTCTGGGCCGGCGGCGTGGTGTGTTATGGCCCATCTACGCTCGAAGATACAGCTTCATAGAGTGAGAGATGAGATTTAAATTGTTCGTGTAATAAAATCAGAATGAGAAGTGTACCGTACCTAAAATAATGTCAGTTTTAGTATATTCACACTAATGTTTTTCAAGTTAAACTAATTTTAACTCTATTTTAAGGGAAATAAAGTAAATTTCATAATGTAGTTAGCACTATTGAAGGAATTTAAGAAATGTTTGAAGTTGCAGCGTGACTGAAATTTATTTTGTAGGAATTAAAAGTTGTTTTTCCATAAACACGTACTTACTTGTTTACTTTTTGTTGCAAATAACCTCTGACTTTGACTACCCTTCGGAAAACACCAGCATCAAGTTATTTAAGGTGGATTCTTAGACACCTCGTACAAATTTTGCTCTTCTTTAAAATTGTGATGATATTCTCCATCTTTTGACCCCTACGTCCCAATCAATGTCTAATAAAGAAAAAAAGTCTGAATTCAGATATAGATTCAAGTTGCTTAACCCAAAACCATCGATCAATGTAGGAACAAGGTTTTTCACCCAGAAGGATTGGAGATGACGCGAGTTGTTCGTAAGAGTGACCTGTTGCGCACTGGCAAGTGAAGGAACACGGGTGGGTTTTAGACAATAAAGGTCTGGCACGCCTTTCCACTGCGCCCAGACCGGGAGAAATCCTTTAATAATGTCCCATTCAGAAAAAAGGCGGTTTGGAGATCCAAAAAACATGTGTAATCTCTCGGTGGTAGGCCACATCGGCTGCCGGCAGAAGTTACCACCCACCAGACAAAGTCTTGGCGCCAAGCGATTCATCGTGTTCCGGCATGATGTCTGGTGAAGCCGTACGGAGGACGGGTCTGAGCAGTTGTGTTGCGATGTGTGCCGGGTACGATGCGCCAAGTGTTGTTGTGTCGGGAGTTTGGTCGTGGAGGGTCTCCACACCATTCTCCCTCTGGCGCAGAATCGTTGGTCGTGTTGATGGGTTTAACATTGCACCACCTCACTCAACTGCCGTCTTCCTTCCTATTCACTAAGTTTTTTAAGTGAATGTATTTAATAAACTAGCGCGCTTTACCATCACCGATTGCATCACTGCTTACCATCAGGCCAGATTGCAGTCAAGCGCTAGTTTATAATTATTAAAAAAAAAAAAATATCAAGACAAATTTATATGACTCACAATGTCATTCACAATAAATGTTATCATATCCCAAAATAGAACATTCTTTACTTCTAATATATTTCTTCTTCCGACCTTCACGTAATTGTTACCAGAACCGGTTTCTGTATGAACAGATTGTTTAAAGTAGGTGTGGTCGAATGACCTATGAGTAGCATAATTAGTCAGTGACGTGTTTAAGTTGGTGAACGTCGCGGGAAACCGCTGGATGCAGGAGGCGCTGACCGGTCGCCGTGGAGATCCTTGAGGGAGGCCTATGTCCTGCAGTGGACGTCTTCCGGCTGAAATGATGTTGATAATGTGTTTCAGTTAGAGAGCAGCGATAGCCTAGTGGTATCTACCGGCTACTTACAAGTAGTAGGTCGTAGGTTTTAGCCTCATCAGGCGCTTTTGGTTTGTTTAAAATGTTTCATCACCACTGGTCTCAAAACGGTGAAGGAAGTACATCTTGAGAAACTCTACACCTCCTAGAGTCAAAACTTCGAAGCAATGTTACATCTACCAACCCAGACTGGGCCCGCGTGGTGTTGCTATGTCCCAAAAGTGGGAACATTACCTATGGGCAGATTATTTTATATTACTTAGGGGGCAATGGGCTGGTCACATATGCCGCAGGACCGACAACCGTTGGGGTAAACGAGTCGAGTGGAGACCGCGTCTCGGCAAACGTAGCGTAGGACGCCCTTGGGCGAGATGGAGCGAGACATCAAAAAGGTGGCTGGTAGTGGTTGGCGGAGAACTGCTCAGGATCGAGCTTGTTGGCGTGCCATGAAGGAGGCCTATGTCCAGCAGTGGACGAATAGAGCCTGATGATGATGATGACTTAGGGCGCAGACTCAAAATCCGCCATGCCGAGCAATCTCCGGGGATAGCAGCCTTCGGCGCGGTAGTTATTAGCCCACATTCATATAGACGTAGAAATCGCGGAGAGATTTTATTGCGCGCTGGTTTGTCAACACAATGCTAAACACCAAAGTTAATAATCTAACAGTTTGTTTGTCTATTTAATACGATTGTTAATATAGTTTTAGTGCTATATGGTATTACTAAATTATTAATGCAAACGTCGGGGCTGTGGGGTGATAATAATCACCCCATAATGTATCGACATTGGGGCGCGGTTTTTCTACCGTAGGTACTGAAGACACGCTTTGCTTAGCGCCGAGAGTTTAAAATCCAAAGTGGTGGTCTTTTGAGGTGCAGAGATGCGCTCTCTTGATTTCTTAATATTTGGCTCGTTACCGAAAGTGAACCAATTTAGCGCGCTATAAAATCCCGGCGCGATGTTTTCACGTCCATGCGAACGTGGGCTTACCGGTCGGTTTAACAGTTCATTGTTACTACTTTTGAGAGTAATTTAACGCCATTGGCATCACGATTACTAATTATTTCGTGAAACTTTTTGATTACGGTATTGATTCATTTTGCGTAGTTAATACTGAGTTACGAAAATTATTCGTTCAAACTCGATTAGTTTCGGATTCAAGTGTAGTTTCTTTTAAACGATTTTTTAAGATTTCTGGATAAGTAATAACAGTCGTACGACTTGATAGATCAGGTTAAACTACGCTTACTGCGGTTGTTCAGCGGATGCGAGACCATCTTCAAATGACCTCTTCCTCTGCCCTGAGCAGGGCGGAAGGGCGTGTCAGACTTTTACTGACTAAAACCCACCCGTGTTCCCGCACTTGCCTGTTCGCCAGGTCCACGATTTTTCTTTTGATCAACCCGCAATCCTGATCCAGACATCGGTCTTCGTAGACCCTGTCACGATTCAGAAAATTCGGGTGATTATGTCATAATAAATATATCATATTCAATTAAGTAAAATGAATAATTAGGTCGACCGTCTATCTTCATTAGGGATGTCGAATTTATAGTAGCATTTTCGTAAAGTTGTTCTTTGAGTAGGTACTAACTCAAGGCGCTTGAATGACCAAATGTAGGAACTTGTAGGATAATTGCTAACAATAACTAATAAATTTAAGTTCTGTGCATCTTATTCTTACTATCCACTTGAACGTCCCGGTTTGACAGCTGGAAATGCGTTGTACGTCCGAGCGCGCGATCGGTTTCAAGCCGCGCCGAGCGCTCGTAAAATCATCGTTATTTTCTTCTTATTTTTAGCAGTAATCTATTTAATTACTAAATATGAACTATTTATCCTTCAGGGAATATTTTGTCATATTTTAAGATATTGGTGGAATTTTTCGTCGGTTTTTTCCTGATTTAAAAAAAAATTAAATGCAATTTTTTTCACATTAAACCATTCATAATAGCTATACTTTTATAATCCAATAAGATTTTTAAGGAAAACTTAATTAATTCGTTAATTACACAAAAAGCACAATGTAACAAAACTCGAAATACTATCCTATCAGCTGATTTAATAGAGTTCACATCAGGGGTCAACATCATACCCACAAACACGCGCGGCGGCACGCTTGCAACGTTCAAAAGCAGAGCCGACACATTTTTTTAAACACTGTAATTTCTGTAACCGCTCATTAACGACATAAATGACTATCATAATTTTATTAGTGGCATGCGGTGTAACCTTCTCGCGAAGTTTGCTTTACGATGTCAGATACATCCTGTATACGATCGAATCGAAACCCATGCGGGTGAAGCCGCAGAGCCTAGCTAGTAAAACATGAACAACTTATAATTTCTGACATAGACTCCTCTTCTACATGACGTAATTTCTAAACTAATCTGTTCTGCTTATTTAATCGAAAACATTGCTTACAAAAAAGCACACATATCGGAAATAAACATTAATTTGCCAGCTAGCAAAGCCATAAGTTACTCGGTGGTAGGCCATAAGATCGGCTGCCGGCAGAAGTTACCACCCATCAGACAAAGTCTCCAAGCGATTCGTCGTGTTCCGGCATCATGTCTGGTGAAGCCGTACGGAGGACGGGTCTGAGCGGTTGTGTTGTGAAGCTTGCCGGGTACGATGCGCCAAATGATGTTGTGTCGGGAGTTTGATCATGGTCCATCCAGACCAATTTCCCTCTGGCGCATCATTGGCCGTGTTGTTGGGTTTATAAATTTGCATCACCTCGCTCAACTGCCGTCTTTCTTCCTATTCATTAAGTTTTTTAAGTGAATGGGTTTAATAAACTAGCGCGCTTTACCATCAAAGATCGCATCACTGCTTACCATCAGGCGGGATTGCGGTCAAGCGCTAGTTTATAATTATAATTAAAAAAAAAAGTTTATTTCTAAACTAATCTGTTGTGCTTAATTAATCGAAAACATTATTTACAAACAAGCACACATATCGGAAATAAACATTAATTTGCCAGCTAGCACTAATTTCGACCAATTAACTATAAATAAATAAATAAATAAATAAATTGTTTATTTCTCAATTTTGTACATAATTTGTATAATGATTTTCTTAATTCTAAATAGCACTGATGTATAATTTGCCTGAACTAGGTAGAACCTGTGCTTCAGGCGTAAAAGTGCTTATTATATTTTTTTTTTATTTTGCAATAAATTAACAATAAAACAATAAAAGTAGGACGTTAAAATCTAGAACACAACGGAAGTATACAGTGTTATTATTAGTATCCTATTGCTTACATAGTGTTATTAGTCTGTTAAAGTAATGGTTACTGCTAAATTTATTTACATACTGTATGTAGGTCTTCAGTCTGCTCATATGACAAACCTTGTAGATAATTAGAAACAACATTCTTACAGCTAAAATAATTCAAATTATAAATATTTAATACTCTATTTAATCTATTGTATAAAAAGGACCCTAAGAACGTATAGAATTTGTGTGTAAATGCATATTTAGAGATAGAGGTTGAGCTGCACACTATATCATTCCGCCTTTTGTTAATTATATTAGCGTTGTAAGTAAGCGTAGCATGCTGTTTTAGTATTATGTGTAGTATATAAATTTGCCGAACTGACAAAACTTTGCAGGATTTAAATAACTGGAATGTAGGGAAAAGGAAAGGCAGAGAATTTGCTACTTTTAGAACAGCTCTTTGTGCACGTTCCAGGGAGAGAAGGATAGATTTTGATGTTCCACCCCATGAAGTTATGCAATACTGGAGTATAGATTGACATAGAGCAAAATAAACTTGTTTTACTAAGTTGGTGTCTGCAATGGAGCGCAGTTTTTTGAATACAAACATAAGTTTACGTACTCTTGTAACCAAACTTTCAATATGTTGTCTATAGGATAGTGTGTTGTCAACAAAGACTCCAAGATATTTTAGGCACTTTGTTTCAAGGATCCTAGGACAGGTACAAGAAGTGATAGACGGTTTGTTACAGTGGTGAGCGTATAAATGGGAATCAATTGTTTTGTTATCAACATTACGCATAGTGAAATGAATATACTTTGTTTTCTCAGCATTCAGTGTTAATAGATTACAACGAAGCCAGTTAATAACGGAGTTAAAACCTGCCTGTGCTGTGCTATACAACTCGGAAATCGTTTTGGCGGTGAAAATAATCGCAGTGTCATCGGCGTACGATATTATTTTGCCATTTACTAAATTTAAGTTACATAAATCATTAATGTATATAAGGAACAACGATGGACCAAGGATGCTGCCTTGTGGGACTCCAAAACCTAGAGTTTTTTCATCGTCACTAGTCATGTACTCGATTCGAACACATTGCGATCTATCGCTTAAATAATCTTTGAAGAGTTTCAGCTGTGTACCTCTTATTCCTAAAGCCTCCAGTTTATTCAAAAGTAAAGGAACAGATACGGTGTCAAAAGCCTTTGCTAAGTCTAGGAAGATAGTTAAGACCTGGTTTCCATCACCGAGTTCTTGTGCAACGTGGTCTGTTAGCGTTTGTACAGCATTCGCTGTAGACAATTTGCTTCTAAACCCGAATTGTGAAGGAGACAATAAGTTGTTCGTTTCTAAGTAATTGACTAGTCTCTTGTTTATAATTTTTTCTAATATTTTGGACAGTGCAGGCAGTATAGATATTGGTCTATAATTACTCACTACATCTCTACAACCATTTTTAAAAATAGGGATGACCGTCGCTTTTTTCAGACTTTTAGGAAAAATTCCCTCTCTGAGGCACATCTGAAATATATACGTTAATGGGCGTACCAAAATGTGTTTATAACGCTTTAATATTCTATTGTTAATATTGTCCCAGCCTACCGCACAATCATCCTTCAGCTCTGAGATAATTTGTTCTATTTCAATTTCGTCCGTGTCCAACAGCGCAAAGGATTTTACACAGCTCTTTAGAGATGTCTGATAATGTGCGGACTGGTCGCCAGATTGGTTCAGAAGTGGTTCAGCGAGGGATTTCCCTACGTTCACAAAGAAGTTATTTACAAAATTAGCTGATGATAGCGGTGATGAGTTAGTGAGCAGTAAACATGAAACTGATTCCCGTGGCTTATTTCTGTAAGTCAAGTTTTTAATATGTTTCCATATCTGTTTACTATTATTACCTGCTTTCTGTAATTCGTTTTTATCGTAATCAATTTTAAGTTTTTTCAAGAGATTGTTACAATAGTTCCTGTATCTCTTGTATGTAACAAGATGCATTTTATTGTCAGGAAAAAGTTTGGTCTTCTGATGTAGTTTATCTCTGTGCCTTATACATCGGACAAGGCCCGGAGTAATCCACGGTTTAATATTATAATACTTACGAGTTAATGTTGTGACGGTCGTATTATGTAATATTGCTTGCTGGACATTTTTAATTAAATACGATAAAGACAAATCAGCGTCATCAGAATTGTACACAGAGCTAAAATCAATGTTATGCAGGTCATGTTCCAATTTATTTATATTTAATTTGGACTTTGACATGGGACGATTTTGCTTAGGTAGCGTTAAGTTCATTGTTAATAGGACGGCGTTATGATCTGTTATTGTTGAATTAGTAACTAGGGTAATATATGGTAAGGTAGTTTTTATCATCATGTGATCGAGACACGAGCCACTTTGATGTGTCGATAGCGTATGACCGGTGTGAAGCCCATGGTATGAACATAAATTTAGGTAATTTTGAGTACCTGTATCACCGTTTTCTGCTCTGATGTTTATGTTAATGTCACCCGTTAATATGATGTGCTTAAAAGTGGAAAGACTACGACAAGCCTGGTTTAGGAAATGGTGAAAGGAATCTAGATTTCTAAATGATGGGGATCTATAGATAGCTATAATTGCTATAGTTGAACCTATTTTAATTATAAGGCAGTTACAGTCTACTTGATTCTGTTCTTCGACTGAGACAATAATCGATTGTTTAGCGTAAACTACGATCCCATCATTTTGATTCTGGTTATTCGTGCTATGGAAAAAGTTGTATCCCGTCATAGTAGGGATGATTTCTTGTCGTTTTGATAACCAACATTCGGTTAGTATTATGATATCGCATGCTATGTCCAGTCTATGAAGAAAAACGTTAAAGCTGTCAAAGTTTTTACAAATACTACGTATATTCTGTGTTAGTACTATAAATGGCTTTTGATATCCGGAAAGATATTGTTTGCAATTTTCAACCTCACATGTTTTAGATTCTGACTGAAAAGAATTGTCTATTTCTGTAATTAAATTATCCATAACTAAAATATACCTATACAAAGTATGCAATCAGAGCTAAATATAATCTAGTGTTTGGCGCTCTTAGGCGCCTTCATAATCTACGGAGTTGATATACCTGAATTCAGCGGCTTTTCTTGCTGGGCAATCGGAATCTCCCGTCTTGTGGTTGCTGGGTTTTTTATAGCGCTTGCAGGTTGCGCATTTTGGTGAGTCTTCTTTCAAAGAGCACTCTTGAGCCGCGTGACCATCTTCTCCACAGTGGCCGCAAGTTGAAGTGGTGGATTTGCAGGTCTTGGCTGCATGACCGTACTGCTGGCACTTGAAGCACCGAGTCACAAGGGTGAAGTCTCGTACAGGGCATGATGTCCAGTTAATGTAAAGTCTGTTCTGAGATAAAAGGGCTTTCCGTACGCCGGCTGGTACTTCAACAACGTAGTTGCAACTGTCAGCATCCCTTTTCCCTGACTTATGGCTTAATTTTATTGAGGTCAAAAAGGCATCTTTAGTCAATGTAGGTAATTTGTCCACAATATTTTGCTCAAAAATGTATTTAAAGACCTCTTTTTCTTCCATATTAGTCGGGACCCCAATAATGACAATACGAGGCTTCCGCTTGCGAGGCTCATCGACAGTAAGTATAGAGGTGGAACGCTCGACAGTCTGCTTTAATTTCTGGATGTCGTCCTTGGTCTCCGTGCTTATGATAACACCGCCGTTTTTTGTTTTTCGAAGTCCACGCACCTTCAACTTCATTTCTTCCGGGCATACAATTTTTTGGACTAAGTTTATGGTCTCTTCGCTGGTCTTCGTACTGTCACTAGGATAAATAGCGACTGAGCTAATTGGATGAGGGCGAATAAGGCTTTTGGTTCCCTTTACCATGTCTGCAAAAGAAGTGCTTTCCTTGTTTTGTCTATAAAGAGTCTCTTGTAATTGCTGCTTGATCTCAGCCAAACCAGCAGACAGATCTTCATTTTCCTTGAAGTTTTGCAGGGTCGCGTAGTTTTGGAGGGCTTTATGTTTTAATGACTGGTATTGCACAGCCATTTGAGAGACTCCATGTCCGACTTTACGGCAGAGGCTGCTGATCCTAAGTTTCTGTTCTGAATTCATCTTGCCCTCCGAAGCTATGGTGCAAACTTCATGCAAGCACTGCTCAATGCTGGACATCCAGGACTGGATTTCAGGAGTAGAAAAAATTGTTTCATCCTGAACTTGACTTCTGGATGTTGCTGCTGATGGTGAAGAGCGCGGCGGCAGACCACCCCGAACGGAGGGGCTGCTATCCATGTTTGCGAAAAAATATCACTTAGTTTTTGTCCATACTTTCCACAAAAATCGTTCAAGTACACAACGAAATGCTATGATTATAAAACTAGGTCACAATTAAAAACTGTTAATTTATGCAATTATTAAATTGCTTTGATGAGCACGTCCGTATGTACGAATCAAAGTCACTGATGAAAAAAAAAAAAAAAAAAAAAAAAAAAAAAAAAATTGGTCGAAATTAGTGCTAGCTGGCAAATTAATGTTTATTTCCGATATGTGTGCTTGTTTGTAAATAATGTTTTCGATTAATTAAGCACAACAGATTAGTTTAGAAATAAACTTTTTTTTTTAATTATAATTATAAACTAGCGCTTGACCGCAATCCCGCCTGATGGTAAGCAGTGATGCGATCTTTGATGGTAAAGCGCGCTAGTTTATTAAACCCATTCACTTAAAAAACTTAATGAATAGGAAGAAAGACGGCAGTTGAGCGAGGTGATGCAAATTTATAAACCCAACAACACGGCCAATGATGCGCCAGAGGGAAATTGGTCTGGATGGACCATGATCAAACTCCCGACACAACATCATTTGGCGCATCGTACCCGGCAAGCTTCACAACACAACTGCTCAGACCCGTCCTCCGTACGGCTTCACCAGACATGATGCCGGAACACGACGAATCGCTTGGAGACTTTGTCTGATGGGTGGTAACTTCTGCCGGCAGCCGATCTTATGGCCTACCACCGAGTAACTTATGGCTTTGCTAGCTGGCAAATTAATGTTTATTTCCGATATGTGTGCTTTTTTGTAAGCAATGTTTTCGATTAAATAAGCAGAACAGATTAGTTTAGAAATTACGTCATGTAGAAGAGGAGTCTATGTCAGAAATTATAAGTTGTTCATGTTTTACTAGCTAGGCTCTGCGGCTTCACCCGCATGGGTTTCGATTCGATCGTATACAGGATGTATCTGACATCGTAAAGCAAACTTCGCGAGAAGGTTACACCGCATGCCACTAATAAAATTATGATAGTCATTTATGTCGTTAATGAGCGGTTACAGAAATTACAGTGTTTAAAAAAATGTGTCGGCTCTGCTTTTGAACGTTGCAAGCGTGCCGCCGCGCGTGTTTGTGGGTATGATGTTGACCCCTGATGTGAACTCTATTAAATCAGCTGATAGGATAGTATTTCGAGTTTTGTTACATTGTGCTTTTTGTGTAATTAACGAATTAATTAAGTTTTCCTTAAAAATCTTATTGGATTATAAAAGTATAGCTATTATGAATGGTTTAATGTGAAAAAAATTGCATTTAATTTTTTTTTAAATCAGGAAAAAACCGACGAAAAATTCCACCACTGGGGGGTTCAGAATCATGTACTGGATCCATGCCCATGGTACTCGTTTGTGCATCGATGTCAGAGACACTCTTTATATTAATCCGGGTTATAAACCACATGTGCGTCGAATTTCATTCAAATTCGTTGAACTGTAGTTTTTGCAATGCATGTAATCATCATCGTTACTATCAACCATAGCCCGACAACTACTAGGCATATGATAGGACTCTCTTCTTTTTCCAAACCTTGGCCGCCACTTTGTCGCATTACTTAACCTTTAATTACTCTTTAAAATACACTATAATTAAACTCACTGTACAGTGTTACATTTATGTATTACTAGCTTTCCGGCAGCGGCTTCGCCCGCGTGGAATTCGGTTATATCGCGCTTTTTAGATTTCCCTCGGGAACATCATTTTATTCCGGGGTACAAAGTACCCTATTATTTAATGCAGACTTCTAACTTTACGTCTGCAAAATTTCAAAGCAATCGGTTCAATAGTTACGACGTGAAAGCGGAACAAACAAACTCACTTTCCGGTTTATAATATTAATAAGGATATGCAGAAAGATTCTGAAAAAAAAAATCCACATGTAAATTTAAACAGCCACGAAAATGGACTCCTTACTATGAATACTGCTCTATCGGCGCCAGCGACTCGATCGCGATTGTTAGCATCGCGTATGCAGTGTCCGTTCTTAATTCAAAAATATCGGTCGCGGACGAACCCGAGTCTCATTGTGGGATTCGGGAGTTAACGGTTATTGATGACGTCAGGATCGAGACTAGTGATGTTTTTGTTAGGTTAGGTTCATTCTATAATTATAGTATACTTAGCTTTTGCCCGCGGCTTCATGACATAATATACAGTATGTTAAGAAAACCCTGTCCGACCCGTGAAGGTGTTGTTAGGTATCGATAACTGATTCTACTAATGCATACAATGCCGGGCTAAATAAAAAAAAAATCCACCTAAAAAAATAAATATTATTTCGCAAAAAGAGGTAACTTAATAAATCTGCGTTATCCACACTTCCGCGCGCGGCGGCGCAGGCGGCGGGCGGCAGGGCACGCGGCACGTGGTCGTATCGCTATTCGCTCATAATAATACCGGTGTTGTCACTTTTTAAAAATTACCAAATTTCGGGAAGTTGGAATTAATTCGCGGGAAAAAAGATTATTTCAAAATTCATTTGTATTGATACTATGATGATTACGTAAAATTTTATATTATATTTGGTCATGTGTTTACCTAACCTATATTATCCTTATGGGTCGGACAGGGTTTTCTTAACATACTGTATAATAAGCATAATTCTATTGTTCCCACTTTTGGGACACAGGCCTCCTCTCGATGAGAGGGAGTGTGCCGTAATCTACCAGATGGGCCCATTTCCTCACGATGTTTTCCTTCAACGCCTGACGGGGTTTCTAACCTACGACCTAGAATTTGTAAGTCGCGGCCGATACTACAAGGCCACAGCTGCTATGGAGGTGACATGGACTGGGAAGTGATATGGAGGACGTGGTCAACGCTCTGTACCCCTCGCGAGGGAATCAGAGCGTTCACCACGTCCTCCATATCACCTTATCCTTCCATCATCATCAGCCTCTACTCGTTCGACATAGGCCTCTTCCATGGCACGCCAACAAGCTCGATCCTGAGCAGTTCTCCACCAGCCACCTTTTTGATGTCGTCGCTCCATCTCGCCCAAGGGCTTCCTACGCTAAGTTTGCCGAGACGCGGTCTCCACTCGAGGACTCGTTTACCCCAACGGTTGTCGGTCCTGCGGCATATGTGACCAGCCCATCCATACTAAAATATCCTTCCATAATAAAACTTAATACAGCAGCATTATTGCGTAACATGTCAATCGATCTCAGACTCATTTTGAAGGATATTGCCAACCCATTGTTTCATTATTTCGAAACATTTGCCTGCACTACGACGTAAGTAACGCAATGAATGCTGATGAACTGTCAAAATGAAATATCCTCCAGATAGTGTGTAACGCAATAACCCCTAAGGTCTATGAAGGTCCGTAGCAAAGCTGTCCGCCGCCATTTTTATTTTGATCAAAATGACAGAAAAGGAGGTGTGTTAGGATCCATGCAACAAAGTTATTTTTACTTTATACGAAACCTGAATATAGTTTGTTCAGAACAAGCAACTGAATCTATTCCATTAATTTTTACACCATGCTATATTTTTTCCCAAATACATTTAGAAATGGTTGCAGTGTGGTTACCGAGCGCGCACAGCTGACGGTAGATCATAGTACTAGGAGCACAGTGAGACAGGGAAACCCCGCGCCGCGCTGATTCAAGCGTGGGCGGGCGAGCGGTACATTAACCATAGTTTTGTTGGGACAATCAAGTAAGATAACAAGCTCATAACTTTGTGGTTTTTCATGATATCTTTTTTAAATTTTGTACATAGATTCTTTACTTAAAAATACACGTGTTTCGGGATTCGCAAAAACAAAAAATAATGTAGTATAATTCTTCAATCTAAACTCGCGACCTGTATTATTGCCATATTGCCAGCCTGTACTATATCTGCCAATGCCACGGGTTATTTGAGAGAGATACCGTGGTCCATGGCGCACTGGCAAGTGAAGGAACACGGCTGGGTTTTAGTCAGTAAAAGTCTGACACGCCCTTCCGCTCCGCCCAGAGCAGGAGGGGTCATTTGATGATTTTTCATAAAAAAGCCTGTACTTATAAAAGGTCGATTTCAGCAAACAATTTCTACAGTACCAAATTAGTGTGCTGGACCAAGCTGAACACCCGACCCACGAGGCAGACGAAATTAGATCATCAGCCTAGAGTTCTCCCAACTGTATTGGGTTTGGCTTCCAGTCTTACCGGACCCTTACGTTGTTGACACCACTGCGATCCGGACGAAGCGTTTTGCTTCCTCTTTTATACCGCGTACATCGAGGGACTGGAACAATTTGCCGGCGTCGGTGTTTCCGTCACAATACAATTTGAGTGTCTTCAAGGCTAGAGTGAATATGCTCTTAATAAACTAGCGTGCTTTACCATCAACGATCGCATCACTGCTTACCATCAGGCGGGATTGCGGTCAAGCGCTGGTTTATAATTTATAAAAAAAAAAAAACAGCTGAATACCAACATTATGCATACAGTGACTGCCTGCCTGACCTCCACAACCCAGTTATGAGGTTATATGATAGCCCTAGGTAAGTTGTGACCCCAAAATGCCGGTTAAGCTTAAGGGACGGGTTTATAATACCATTAGACCTGTTCTTCTGTATGGCAGTAAGGCGTGGCTTGTGCTTGAGCGACACAAGCAGGAGCTGCATGTCACGGAGACAAATATGGTGCTGTGGATGTGTTAACATCACATCAGGAACTCCCGCATCCGTGGCAGTTTTCGTGTCCGTGACATAGCAGAAAAACTGCAGGAGGATCGCCTACGGCCACGTCTTAAGAAAATCGTGAAAAATGTTACGTGGGTAACAAGTCTTGCCATGGCTCCTCCGTAGCCGGAACAAGCGGGGTAGACCAAAGAAATGCTGGCTTGACGTTGTAAGAGATGACATGCGTGCCAACAACCTCACATCTCGGGATGGAGGATTTCTGATTTCAGACAGCCTCGAGTCCCTCCGAAACGAGTCGAGTCGATTTTTTTTTTATATATATTATAAACTAGCGCTTGACCGCAATCCCGCCTGATGGTAAGCAATGATGCGATCGTTGATGGTAAAGCGCGCTAGTTTATTAAGAGCCTATTCACTCTAGCCTTGAAGAAACTCAAATTGTAGTGTGACGGAAACACCGCCGCTGGCAAATTAATAATAATAATTATTTATTTATTTCACCTCACAATGTTTTGTTTATACTTAGCTAAAACGGTACAATTACTCAGTCCAGTATGTGTTACATATGTGAAATTGTTCCAGTTATAGCAATAGATATTGCATTTTGGAGAGTGTGCGAGGGAATTGCATGATTTAGTTCCCCATCTCCGTTCCAGCATCGGACGACCCGTCGTACGGCGAGTTTCCACCCTTATGTTGTTGACACCACTACGATCCGAACGAAGCGTTTCGCCTCGTCTCTTATACCGCATACATCGAGGGGCTGGAATAATTTGCCAGCGGCGGTGTTTCCGTCGGACTACAATTTGAGTGTCTCCAAGGCTAGAGTGAATAGGCTCTTAATAAACTAGCGCCTTTTTTTACAATGTTCTCCTTATGCTATTATATTATTTCTACACTTTCATTCCATTTCTCGCTCGTATGCCTCTCGTACAGCGTATTTTTATTCTTCATACTTATTATATCTTTCTTTTTATTCATCATATCTTTCTTGCTCGAGGTCGGGACAGACCGTCTAGTTTCTAGTCAATCCTGATGTTTATATTATTTAATTGGGGAAATAATTTATTTAACACACTAGCGCGCTTTACCATCAACGATTGCATCACTGCTTACCATCAGGCGGGATTGCGGTCAGGCACTTGTTTGTCTATACTAATATATAAAGCTGAAGAGTTTGTTTGTTTGTTTGAACGCACTAATCTCAGAAACTACTTACGGGTCCAATTTGAAAAATTCTTTTTGCCTTGGATAGCCCATTAATCCAGGAAGGCTTTAGGCTATAGAACATCACGCTGTGACCAATAGGGGCGGAGCATAACTAACTTTACCCGAACGAAGTCACTGGCGGCCGCTAGTCATCATCATCATCTCAGCGTTAATCCCAGTCGCATCCGTAGCTTTTCAGCTTTGGAGTCTGAGGTTCGCTTTACCAGTCTAACTGCTGATTTTGGCTAAACTTCGATATTTTCTATGAAGCGACTGCCGTCTGACCTCCACAACCCGAAGGCGATATCTAAGCATTGCAGTTAGACCAATTGTTAGATTTTTGAGGGTTCCAACAACCCGTAACGACTGCCACTAGATGTTCGTATGGCAACCGGGACCAACGGCTTAACGTGCTTTCCGAGGTACGACCGGACCAGTGCAAATATTCATGTATACAAATATTTGCACTGTGTGGGGATCGAACCCGCGCCTCCTTTCGCAACGGCCGCGCTACCGCTACGCCACGGAGGCTGGCGGCCGCTAGTAATTTATAAAAAAAGATAAGTTTTTGAACATGACCCTGTGAATCACAATCATTTGGTCAGTGTTATAAAACGTGAGAGATTTGGCAGAACTCCAAAAATACGAGTGTAAATATCTCCCAAGAGTGAGTAAGAGGTTAATAAAATGTATGAACATGATTATAAGCTGATTTGATAAATAAATAGCCCGTGTTTGTTATTTCTGCTCAACTTTATTGAGTTCGGATGCGTTTTTGGAGTATATAAATGTGTGTGTTAGTCATTATTAGTGTTCCCGTATCTGCACGCCACATGTGAACAACGCGTCATACTTTGCAAAAAGGGGTATTATAAAATCTCAGATTATTTAGAGGATAGAGAGGCTTGGGCAGTCCCAAGCCTCTCTATCCTCTAAATAATCTCAGTAGCTGCTCGCTCTGTTAAGCATTGTTATTAAGCAATATGCGTAATTATAACGTAAATTATTGTAAACATTTTCATTTTTAATGTCTGGACTTTAAAAAAGACGATGATCCCTGAGTTTGTTTCGGCTATTTCTTCTCAGAGGTAGTCAGTTAGGAAATGCCGGCTTCATCTAGTTTAAAAAAAAGAAAAAAAAAAACATGACGTGTAAAAGTGATCGGTGATCCTACTTGCTTAATAAACGATTTCATTTCATTTCATTTCACTGACATCACTCAAATTCTGCATCTCGCAAGCAGAGCTTACTGCGCAATCAGCATACATGCCGGTGATAGGCGATAACATCGGCTGCCGGTAGAAGTTACCACCCACCAGACAAAGTCTTGCCGATGTTTGGTACTCATTGACGCCAAAAGTTCGCGCTATTGAAATTTTGGTGTACATAATCAGTCTATATTGATCCCACTCCTGGGCCACAGTAAAGCGCCTGATGGGCTTTGAACCTTCGGCCTCCAACTTGTAAGCCGCGGCTGATACCATTAGGCCACCACTGCTCAATACCACTAGGCCACTGCTGGTAATTTTTTTTTTTTAATAATTATAAACTAGCGCTTGACCGCGATCCCGCCTGATGGTAAGCAGTGATGCGATCGTTGATGGTAAAGCGCGCTAGTTTATTAAGAGCCTATTCACTCAGAAAAACTGAGCGAATAGGAAGGAAGACGGCAGTTGAGCAAGGTGATGCAATGATAAACCCAAAAACACGACCAACGATGCTGCGCCAAAGGGAGATTGATCTGAAGACCCTCCACGACCACAACAATATTAGGCGCATCGTCCCCGGCACACATAGCAACACCACTGCTCAGGCCCGTCCTCCGTACGGCTTCACCAGACAGCATGCCGGAACACGACAAATCGCTTGGCGGCAAGGCTATTGGTCAACATTGCCAAATATTGGTATATGGAAATTGATAAACACAGTACCTTCATTTAATAAGTCCCTTCTCCTCCAGACCTTTACTTATACCAATATTGGATATTTAATGTATTGTAATGGTGCATTTAACTCATATAGAATCCATTAGGCAACCATTATCCTCCATTAAAGCCGTGCCGATGACCTCTGTGTGCCAAGAATCTCCATACAAATGAAGGTGACAAAAAATAACTTTGTCATTTGCATACTTTAGTGTTTTGATGCTTTTCATTATGCTTAGAGGGCCGTGTGGCTATGAAATAACAGCCTCACGGGCCGAGCAACACTTGAAACGGTTAATCCGAGGATGGGTGACTATCTTCACATACTAAGACCCCTCCGTTCTCCAGAAAGCACGTTGAACCGGCTCCAGCCAAAATGACAGCAGAAAATACGAATCCAAGCTGACTGAATCAATAAAAATAGATTTTTACCTCTATATTTTTTGTCAACAGCAAAAATAATGTCTAAAGATGTTGGAAAGGTGACAAGTACTTGTTTGTGTTGTTACAATGATTTTATGGCAATGACCACATTGTCTAAAGTACCGAGTATTATGGCATCATCAGTGTTAATAACTTCATTATGTTTTGGAATCGTTTGCCAAGGGTTTTAGTGTTAAAAGACAGATTAGAAATCTTCGTCACTGGTCGGCAACGGTCGTATTCCCCGAGCGTTCGGAAGAAGATATGTATATAGAGTGGTTAAGTGCACAAAAAGTGGTTAAGTGCACCACTCTATACACATATCTTCTTCTTCTTCTTCACTCTATATACATATCGTTCGTTGCCGAACAGTGACGAAGATTTCTATGCGCATTATCACTTTGGGAGACCTGTAAGTCAGGGCTAAGGGGGGCAAGTCAGATTATTAGGGTCGCATCCTTCGGAAATTCCCGGCTTTTTGTCTTATAAACTACAGTAAGCACATCTTCATGAAACATTAGGTATTTGTAGTGTAGTATATAGGGCAAATATACGCAAATGATCCCGTATAGGTAAGTCCCCGTTAGTACTTTGATTAGGAATTGTTTTGCGAAATTTCCTGGGGAGCTTAGTTGTTTAATAATTATAAACAAGCGCTAGACCGCAATCCCGCCTGATGGTAAGCAATGATGCGATCTTTGATGGTAAAGCGCGCTAGTTTATTAAAAGCCTATTCACTCAGAAAAACTGAGCGAATAGGAAGGAAGACGGCTGTTGAGCGAGGTGATGCAATGTTAAACCCAAAGATGCAGCGCCAAAGGGAGATTGATCTGAAGACCCGCCACGACCAAACTCCCAACACAACAGCATTAGGCGCATCGTACCCGGCACACATCGCAACACAACTGCTCAGACCCGTCCTTCGTACGGCTTCACCAGACATCATGCCGGAACACGACAAATCGCTTGGCGGCAAGGCTTTGTCTGGTGGGTGGTAACTTCTGCCGGCGGCCGATGTTATGGCCTACCACCGAGTTTCTACTATATCCACATAGGTTCTAAAATACAAAGAAAAGTATTAATTAGTATTCAAATTCTGTAATTTATATGGTTTACATAATAGTGTTTTTTACTTTACATAAATTAAGACCGTAGTATGTGTAATGCTGTTATCCTAACAGCTGATTGTACAATGACGCCATTCATTTAAATAAGTTCATAATACTTCATTTTCTCGTCGTCAACTATTACAGTGAAATACTTTCAGTATAAATGCAGACTTTGTGTCGGTCGGAAGTGTGCAAGGGCCAAAGAATGTTACTGTAGACTTGCCTTGTAATTTTAAATTGTATTTCTGTGATAATAAGGTGAAATTTTCAGTGCAGTGTTTTAGATTTTTGTTAAGAAAAGTCGCCGTAGATTTTTATTTGGATTTGAAAGAAATTGTGAAAGTTTTTCGTGAGCGATTTTAGGCATTGTTATTTTCGGGATAAGGTTTAGTTTTCAGTGTAGAGTTTTGAAGTTCAAGGGTTACAAAACAGCCGATTTATTATTCCGTGCATGTTTCTTGTTTTACTTCACTGTTTGTTTATATGATGCATATACTTACATATACAGTATGTTACGAAAACCCTGTCCGACCCATAAGGATAATAAAGGTTAAGTAAACACATGACCAAATATAATATAAAATTTTACGTATTCATCATAGTACCAATTACCAATACAAATGAATTTTGAAATAATCTTTTTTTCCCGCGAATTAATTCCAATTTCCCCGAAATTTGGTAATTTTTAAAAAGTGACAACACCGGTATTATTATGAGCGAATAGCGATGCGACCACGTGCCGCATGCCCTGCCGCCCGCCCCCCGCGGACGGCAGGCGAAGGGTGGTTATCGCGCATTTATTAAGTTACCTCTTTTTGCGAAATAATATTAATTTTTTTAGGGGGATTTTTTTTTAAGTTTAGCCCGGTTTTGTATGCATTAGTAGAATCAGTTATCGATACCTAACAACGCCTTCACGGGTCGGACAGGGTTTTCTTAACATACTGTATGTAAGACGTTATTTCTCTGGCAACCTTATAACCGCCTAGGAAACGATTAGAATTGCAAAACTTGATTTCATGTACATTCGGTAGGTGCCTACATCATCATATCCCTAGGCTTTTCACAAATATGTTGGGGTCAGCTTCCAATCTAACCGGCTGCAGCTGCGTACCTGTATTTTATATCAAGCTAGTGCCTGTCTGTGGGCCGGGCGCATTGACCATAGGACCGATGCCCGACGCACTAGAAGAGTCAGCGTGGGTAGGCCCTCGACAAGGTGAACCGACGACCTGGTGAAGGTCGCAGGAAACCGCTGGATGCGGGAGGCGCAAGACCGGTCGTCGTGGAGATCCCTGGGCCAGGCCTATGTCCAGCAGTGGACGTCTTTGGGTTGGAATGATGGTGATGATTATGAGTGCCTATCTAACCTCCAAGTACGAAACCCTTGGCTGGGCTTGGTATTGACTTTCGGGCTTTTCAAAAATCAAAAATCAAAATCAAAGCATTTATTTCAAATAAACCAGTTACAGGCACTTTTGAATTGTCAGAAGGTCGGTCAGTCAGTAAGGTGAAGCTAGTCGCCCATTCCAAAGAGTAGGTACCTATGGAGAAGAACGGGCAAGAAACTCCATGGACACTCTTTTAAATAAATAAATATTTGATTACATCATTCATTTTGAAATCAATCGTGTGAGAACGATGCAGAAATATATTGTACGCTGAGAGCGTCCATTATGAAAATAAAACAACAATTCAGAAATTAAAATACGCCGTAGCAGTTTTGATAAACCGTAACTAGGGAATGCAATCCTAAGTTCGAGATAACGAAATTTTTTGAAAAAAAAAAAAAAACAAAACAGAAATAAGGTACAGAGATGCTGCTTATGCCATAAGATATTTATTATTATGCATAAAACTACGAAGGTCAACTGCTAAGGAAAACCAGAGTATTTATTTTTATCATATTCAGCACGTGTACCTAATAAGTACCTTGAAAACTTTGATACTTATTGCCTAGTGGCTAAAACACCAGCCGCTCAAGTATGAATGTCCGGGTTTGATTCCAGGTCAGGCAAGTAAAAATGTAACTTTTCAAAGTTATATGTACTTTCTATGTATACTTGGACAGCAATGATGACTGATTACAAGGTAAAGGAAAACATCTTTAGGGAACCTGGACTTTAAGTCTGAAAACGTCAACCCGCATTGAGCAAGCGCTGTGATTATGCTCAATCCTTCTCTGTATGAGAGGAGATTTATGGCCAGCAGTGGGACGATAAAAAGGTTGATGATGATGATTGGGATATCTTTAATTATTTTATTTTCGAAATAAAAGTGTCCTATATGTTGTTCCTGGTTATGAACTATCTGTATGCCAAATTTTATCCAAATCCGTTCAGTAGGTTAGGCGTGAAATATTAACAAACAAACTCACATTTATAATGTTAGTAAGCATTCATTAACTACCTTTTTATCGTCCCACTGCTGGGCACAGGTCTCCTCTCATACAGAGAAGGATTGAGCGTAATCACCACGCTTGCTTAATGCGAGTTGGCGATTTTAGACTTAAAGTCCAGGTTTCCTCAAGATGTTTTCCTTCACCTTCAGTCATTGGTGTCCAAGATATACTTAGAAAGTACATATAACTCTGACTTGGAATCGAACCCGCCCACTCATACTTGAGAGGCTGGTGTTTTAACCACTAGGCCACCACGACTTGTTAGTAAGTTAGTAACTATTATATATTATACTAGCTTTCCGCCCGCGGCTTCGCCCGCGTGGAGTTAGGTTATATCGCGCTTTTTTGATTTCTCTCGGGAATATCAATTTTTTCCGGGACAAAAAGTACGCTATTATTTAAACCGGACTTCTAACTTTACGTCTGCAAAATTTCAAAGCAATCGGTTCAGTAGTTACGGCGTGAAGGAAGGACAAACAAACAAACACACTTTCACATTTATAATATTAGTATGGATAACGCGGTCGATATCGGCGATCGAGTTTCGTAATGTAAACTCATACTAGGCATACAGGTATCTGAAATACCACGTGTTTGTGTCTTTTAAATGCATTTTAAATACTTACATTTATTCCTTGCACGGTATAATAAACAGCTGATTAGTCTTTTCACTTCTAGATCTTTAAAACAATAGCTAAAATATTGTATATAAAGTGACTATCATACAGTGATGTTGTAAAAACTACGGAAGAAATGTTTACTATCAAAAGTATGAGTGAATATGTCATGTCACCATTTTCGGTAAGTATATTGCGAAAAATTATTCTGTTTGTTAAAGTATTTAAGTTATTGCATAGCTTTGTAGCTTATCGGCGACCGAACCAAGAAGTTCCGTAACGAAAATATAACCTAACATCCCCCCACTCCGACCGGCACAGCACAGCGGCGCGGCGTGTAAAGCCGTGCATCGTCTAACATCGTTTTAGTTCGGCAGACTTCGGCGCGGTGTTTGTGTGCGTGCGATTAGACGTATGCGTGTAAACTAGCTCATAACTGATTCTATATCCCTTTTAGACACTATGCTAGGCGCGATAGTGTCCAAAAAGTCCAACAATATTGGTCTAACCGCAATGCTTCGATATCGCCTTCGGGTTGTGGAGGTCAGACGGCAGTCGCTTCACGGAAAATATCAAAGTTTAGCCAAAATCAGCAGTTAGACTGTAAAGCGGAGGCTCCAAAGCTGAAAAAGCTTCGGATACGACTGGGATTAACGCTGAGATAATGTTGATAATGCTAGGTGAGATAGCGTGCTTTTTCGCCGCGTCCACAATTAATTATTATTTGTTAATTGCAAGTTGTTCCAAAAATACAGTCCACGAGTACCACATGTTTTTTATTTATTAAACAACTGTGTTAGCTGTGAACTATTATACAGAAAACTGTTCTCACTGCTAAGATACAGGCTTCTGTGATATATCACTCGGGACTTGTGCAGGTTACGTTACGGTTACTTCCCTATGCCTTTTTTTTTGAGCAGTGTAATCCAAATTATTCACACATTCTGCATTATACGAATACACACAACTTGTAAATCACGAGCCATCACTGCAAGAACAAGTGTGCTACCTACTTGATATTCAAAACTGTGCGATGACACAACAATGACGCCACACTTGCAGGCAAATCGTTATAAACCGACCTTGAACAACGACCTACACATTGCATAAATACTTTATTTTATTTATAAACTTATATTGCTGATTCACTCTTGAAATAAGTCAGGGATATAAGTGTCTCGATTTAATTCAGCGCGAACAACCGAAAGTCGCTCTGTCACACCCAAAATACAATATGTAACAAAAACCCTGTTGTCCCTTCAACCTACGTTTTAAGAATCGGCATACGGACGTAATAAAGCAAGTAATTTATAAAAAATATTCAACAAAAATAATTAAAATAAATGTTTAATTATTAATATTTATAATCTGTAACTGATTTCATAGCTCTGCAATTGTGCATGAAGAAACTATACATAAGTAGAACGTTCCCGCCAATTTATTTAACTTAAAAAATCAGATATTCTAAAAAAAAAAAAACGAATTTGTCGGTTTATATAGGTATTTGATTGTGACCCCTCGACTAGACAATGATTACTGTTTTCTAATTATGACTTCATTAATGATGTGCTTGTAGGTAAAACTATATGTCCCTGAAAGGAACAACAGGGTTTTTGTTCCATAGTGTATATGTTACCGGAAATGTATGAAACCTAGGAATTATATACAATTACTAGGAAATGTATACAATTCCGAAGCTATATAGGAAATGTGTAAAATATTGTTCCAAACATTATTTAATACACACATATCCTGGGAAATGTATATGTTACCGGAAATGTATGAAACCTAGGAATTATATACAATTACTAGGAAATGTATACAATTCCGAAGCTATATAGGAAATGTGTAAAATATTGTTCCAAACATTATTTAATACACACATATCCTGGGAAATGTATACATTTCCTAGAAATTGTATAAAATTCCTATATCGTATTAGGAAATGTATAAAACCATGCTTTCTATGAATAAAATTAATAAAACACGTTGTTAAACTTAGAAACAGATTTATTATTAAGACTCCGGTTGAAACAATTAGGTTAGGTTAGTTTTATTATAATCCCCGCATACTAATGGACATCTTTAAAGTAATACATTTCCGTTAGCTATTTAGGAAAAGTATAGATTTACTAGGAAATGTGTGTTATAAAATTTATTTCACACATTTCCGAGCAAATTTAGGAATTATATAAATTTCCTAGGAATTGTATACAATGACGCATTACATACATTTCCGTTAACATATACATTTGTTATTGTCAAACGATCAGTAGGCCTAGTATGAGTTTTCAATACGAAACTCGTTCGATCGTATCGAGCGCGTTTGGCGATCTCATTGGTTGAGAGTTCTTACGACCTTGAAGCGGGCCAATCACGGAGTCAAACGCGCTCGATACGATCGAACGAGTTTCGTAATGAAAACTCATACTAGGCCTACTGGTTAATATGCGGTTGTCGGCTGTTGGGTCGTCAGAAATCCGAAAGTCTGACCACCAATCTTAGCAAGGGGTATCGTATTACCCAGTAACTGGGTTGTGGAGGTCAGATAGGCAGTCGCTCCATGTAGAAAACTGGTAATCAGTTGAATCCGGTTAGACTGGAAGGCGACCCTGACATAGTTGGGAATAGTCTAGTCTGATGATGGCAGAGACTTGGAGATCAGACGGCAGTCGCTTCACGCAAAATATCGAAGTTTAGCCAAATCAGCACTTAGACTGGTAAAGCGGACCCTAGATTCAAAGGTGAAAAAACTTTGAATGCGACTAGGATTAACGCTGAGATGCTGATGATGAGATGATGGCACAGGCTAACAAGAACCCAAAATCTTCTTCATTTTCTCCCTAGTCTTTTATCAAATATGATGGGGCTAGATTCCAGTCTAGCTTGCTGCAGTACCACACTCGGTGGTAGGCCATAACATCGGCCGCCGGCAGAAGTTACCACCCACCAGACAAAGCCTTGCCGCCAAGCGATTTGTCGTGTTCCGGCATGATGTCTGGTGAAGCCGTTCGGAGGACGGGTCTGAGCAGTTGTGTTGCGATGTGTGCCGGGTACGATGCGCCTAATGTTGTTGTGTTGGGAATTTGGTCGTGGAGGGTCTTCAGATCAATCTCCCTTTGGCGCAGCATCGTTGGTCGAGTTGTTGGGTTTAACATTGCATCACCTCGCTCAACTGCCGTCTTCCTTCCTATTCGCTCAGTTTTTCTGAGTGAATAGGCTCTTAATAAACTAGCGCGCTTTACCATCAACGATCGCATCACTGCTTACCATCAGGCGGGAATGCGGTCAAGTGCTAGTTTATAATTATTATTAAAAAAAAAAAAAAACATAAAAAGGAAAATGAGTCTTAAAACGCCAAAAGTAACGAAATTGTCTTTGAAAGAGTATCCAATAGCCAGGCGAATAGATATTTGAAAGGCCTGGTGCACCCTTCACAGTCAGCCTTGCTAAGTTACTTCTAGCCTTGACAGGCTTTTTTTCACGCCACGACAAGAGCTTTCCATATCGTTCACGCTCAAACTAGAATGGACTAAGAAAATATAAAGCGAAAAAAGGTGTCGAACCTTTTTTCGCTTTCAATGAATCACAACTTTATTCCTAAATGATTAAGGCTCAAGGTTGATTGGAGATATTTGACGGTTTTGGATAGCTTAACCTGCTGTTAAAGCTGAAGGCCGATTCTCGTGTTTAAAAAAGGTTCAACATCTAGGCGCAGTCTCATCTCAGCGACAATTCATTTTAGAAGTTTGTCTTTGAAGAAATGTAGGCCAATTTGAGATCTTTAAGATAGAATGTGTTTTTTTTACGCTTAGTACTTACCCCTTACGCCACATTAGTAATTACTCCTGTGTCGTGGGTGCGATTCCAAACATATAAACTCACATACACAACCAACCAGACCCGGAACAACTACTTCCGGGTCATACAAATATTTGTTACGTACGGGAATCCGCGATACGTAGTGCAAAAGTCAATCACTAACCATTAGGCCAACCGTGCGGTCAAAACTTTACCAAAGATTATAATGCGAATATTTCTAAAGATGTGGGAATCGCCTCTCATATAAAAAAGGCCTGCCTCCACTTCCAATCAATAAATATATTAAGAGTTTTAATTGTATTTGACATTTCTCCCTTGCCCGACGAAGGCCAGCCCGCGCCACAGCTGAGCGAGTTAAATCGTACCCATCCCGTCAATGACCTCCGAGTTTGTTTCTGCGTTTCTTCTCAGAGATAGTTCTAGGAAATTTCGCGGTCATCAAACCACCCAAATTTTTTGGTCTAGCCGTCCTTTGCTGCCCTCTCCAGCGACGTCCTAAGCCGAGGTTCGTACCCCACAGGGGTGCCCTTAGCGCGTAGTCACTCAGTAGTTTCAAGTGCCCCAGACTGGAGGCTTTAATTTTATTTAAAGCAACCATAGGATAGTCAGGTTAAGTAGTCACGGCTTCTCAAGGTCAATTACGAGATGCCATATAAAAAAAAAAATTGTCACTACATTAAGTCTCTTTAATCATGAAAGGATGGTCAGAACTCAGAAATAAAATCAACATGATTTTATTTGTTTGTTTAGCGTTAAATGTGTTCAATGTTTTGTGGTGCAAACGCGCATAAAACAACATGGTTTGTATCGCATACCTGTTATTTTGACAATTCGACAACATTCATTGAGTTTTTTACGATGTCGAGCAGACGAATTCTTCAAACGTATGAAGCAATGGATTGGGAATTTGTGCGAAAACTGAGGTGCTGAATCAATAGTTTTTTACCTGATACATCAGAGTGATGACATCAGAATCTTGCACGAAATGGGTAGCATTGAAAAAACTTGACTTACCATGAATGAAACTTGAATAGTAGTGATTCATTTTTATCTTGAACTGCATTGACACGTGTATTGGTAGCGTTCAAGGGAATTTGGTTCCTACGAACAATATTATATTAGGTCCTTACATATGAAATTGGCGTTTTGTATAGGAGGAATAAAAGTCTTAAATTTTTTTTAATACAGTTTTCGAGACACAAATTGATGAGTAAATAGCTGTATAAATTGTGAGTCACACAAAGGGCAATGGAAAGAACTATGCTCGGAGTTTCTTTGCGTGATCGAATCAGAAATGAGGAGATCCGCAGAAGAACTAAAGTCACCGACATAGCTCTGCGAGTCGCTAAACTTAAGTGGCAGTGGGCAGGGCACATTGCTCGTAGAACCGATGGCCGGTGGGGCAGTAAGGTTCTGGAGTGGCGGCCACGTACTGGAAGATGCAGCGTAGGGAGGCCCCCAACAAGGAGGACCGATAACCTGGTGAAGGTCGCGGGAAGCCGATGGATGCGGGCAGCACAAGACCGGTCAGCGTAGAAAGCCTTTGGGGAAGCCTTTGTCCAGCAGTGGACATCTATAGGCTGAAGAAAGAAAGAAAGCTGTATAAATTTAAATTTGGAATTCGAAACCAAAGAGGAGATATTTGAGATCAAAGTGGCCTGTACGACAAAACGCCAATTTCATATGTAAGGACCTAATAGTACCCGGATGTAAATATTATGACTTATCAAGTGTTAGAAACCTTTTGGCTTTGTAGCTTTGAGAGCAACGGTGGCCTACTGCTAACGGCCGCGACTTACAACTTCGAACCCCATCAGGCTTTACTTTGTGTAACTATTTTATGGCCACTGCTCTCAAAACTGTGAAGGAAAACATCGTGAGGAAACCGGCATGTCCTAGAGCCAACACTTCGAAGACATGTGACATTTAACAACCCGCACTTGGCCCGCGTGGTAGATTACGGCCCACTCTCTATCACCGAGAGGAGGCCTGTGTCCCAGGAGTGGGAAATTTAATGATTTTTTTATATGCTCCGCTCCTATTGATCACAGCGTGATGTTATATAGCCTAAAGCCTTCCTGGATTAATGGGCTATCCAATGCAAAAATAATTTTTGAAATCGGACCAGTAGTTCCTGAGATTAGCGCGTTCAAACAAACAAACTCTTCAGCTTTATATATTAGTAGGTATTAGTATAGATTATGTTGTATAGAGCTGTCTCTGTATGTCATACCGCTGTGACCCTCTTTTTCTAACGCAAGACTATCGTTTACAGAGTGACAATTAAGAGGGGACTCTAGTGCCAAGGAATTTGAAAAGTAGGTATTTGAAGAAACTATTGCCGTCGCGCCGCTTCCAACCTCTCCCCGCTCCCGCTCTCAATTATCTATACTCTAGTCTATACTAATATATAAAGCTGAAGAGTTTGTTTGTTTGTTTGTTTGAACGCGCTAATCTCAGGAACTACTGGTCCAATTTGAAAAAATCTTTTTGCGTTGGATAGCCCATTAATCTAGGAAGGCTTTAGGCTATATAACATCACGCTGCAACCAATAGGAGCGGAGCATAACTAACTCCACGCGAACGAAGTCGCTGGCGGCCGCTAGTTTTTATATAAAAAGTTAGAGGAAAAGTATACCTATGCTTCCGTTATTTTCTTTTTTATTAAAAACTTATCACATTGCTCTAATAGTCGCTTGAACACCGCGGTAAAAATGGGTTATTTTTTAAAATTTTAAAATATCGTATTTTTCTTTATTTAGTTTCGAAAAAAATGAAATGATAGGAGCATATAATCAAAATGTAAAATTGTAGAAAAAAAATAATTGCTCTAAAAGCGTTATTCACAAAGGAAACCGCGGAATACGTTTATATAGAGAAAGCGCCACGCGGTTATTAGAAGCTTTGTGTGGCTTATGTCTTGCAGTCTGCTTAGATGATGACTACATAGGCCATGACTGGCAAATATTAAAGTGCCTTGGCTTTGAGTGGCAGAGCCAAAAGTGAATAACTAATATGTTCTTCTTTCTTTTCTTTAGAGTGAATACTACTTCAACTCTTCAATGGCCCCTGTGGTTAGATACCACAATTTTGCCAATAACACGTCTAAAAAAATTATTTCATAGTAATGGCGGATATCGCCAATAACAGTTGAAAAAACGGCCGCTTGAGCCGCTACTAGGAGATTTGACGCAAAGCCATGATGTGGCCACTATGCTGCGATATTTCAATGTCCTTTATGAATTATTCACTGAATGCACTTTTTACTGCATAAATAAAGCGTTTTTAATTAGTAAACGACACTATAAATAATTTTAAAAGTCCAATGAAAAATGCGCGTGACACTCATCTTGGCTTTCCTGTCAAAAAAACAAGTAATATGTAATTCAATTCAATTATTGATTAATGGCCTTTGTGGGAGAGACGCCACATTTTTGCCAATATCACGTGCGAACGATTAATAAACCATCAAACGCTGGAGAGTATTTAGCGCGAATAAGTAATATGTAAACAATGGACAAGGAACTACAATGACACAGATGACATTTGCCATAGACATTTTTTTTTTTTGTAATGCCATGTCATAGTTTACCTTGAGTGGCCGTGACTAGTTAACCGGACTATCTAGTGGTTGCCTTAAATGAACTAAAAACCTCCAGCCAAGGTTTGCCATAGACCACTACCGCCTTCTATTAATATCTTGGTGTTTCAAGGTGCAGAAGTTTTGTTGCACTAGCGCGCACTTTGACCGTGTGGTGGATTACGCCCCCTCATTAAGAGTGGTTTGTGTCTCAGCTTTAGGAACATATTTACGAAGACTAGATTTTAAACATTTATAATTAGGGGAATGCCTTTTAAGTTTAATCTGTCATTATTGGCTGAGTATCAAGCTGAGTATAATTAATTACTGTGGTCAAATTAGTCCGCTCCTGACATAGATTTAGGATTGCGTAGCAATTAAAGCCTAAATCTATGACCTCTGACGTAAATTGGCGTATTTTTGGTCGCCATGTTTATAATGGCGTCTAAACTGTCTATGGAGTATCGTAATTTGACAGGATTAAACTAAAATTTTATGTTTTATCCTTTTCTTAACGGGCTTCGGGTATCGGTCGGAATGTGCTCGACCCATTGCCACTTAGTGTTACTCTCGTTCTTCTGCGGATCTCCTCATATCTGAAATGATCACGCAGTGAAACCTCAAGCATTGTCCTTTGAGTGACCTTGAGCTTTCTTATAAGGCCCATTGTTAGCGACCACTTAAAGCCATAACATCGGCTGCCGGCAGATGTTACCACCCACCAGACGAAGTCTTGCCGTCAAGCGATTCGTCGTATTCCGGCATGATATCTGATGAAGCCGTACTGAGGACAGGTCTGAGCAGTTGTGATGCGAGGGGTACAATGAGCCAATGTTGTTGTGTCGGGAGTTTGGTCGTGGAGAGTCTCCAGATTGATCTCCGTCTGGCGCAGCATCGTTGGTCGTGTTGTTCAACTGCCATCTTCCTTCCTATTCACTCAGTTTTCTTGAGTGAATAGGCTTAATAAACTAGCGCGCTTTACCAATATTTGCATCACTGCTTACCATTTGGCGGGATCGCAGTCAAGCAAGCACTAGTCTATAGTTCATAAAAAACTCTTGCAACGTTCTCTATACCTTAAAGAGAAGTACAAACTGATACGAGTTCCACTTTTAAATTAAGTAATAGACCATAAACAAGCGCATTTAGGACACAGCCATTGCGCATTGTGCCATTGTATTACTTTTAGGGACGTCATTCGATTCAGTATTGTATACAAACAAAATCGGCCTGTTGTCATCGATGTTAATCGATTATATTATATTAGTAATCGATTTGGTGTCAGTGCGTTCATTTGTCGACATGCGGATTGTGTTGCGCAAATTTTTTCCGAAGGTTTCCTTTTTTTTTCTTTTTTGCAAGGGTATGTGGCCGGTTGGAAAGCTTAGTTGTGTAAATGTTCATGTTCGTGTGTGCATTTGGTTTTGTGTGTCGTATGGTTGTCGTCTAATTTGTATTAAAAACTTTTAGTGCATGCATGCATGTTGATACATGCATGTACTACAAGTTTTCCGAGCTACCCTGTGCAATTTTGTTTTATAATAAGAAAAATTGTTCATAACCTGATGCTGGCACTAATTTCGCTGAGTTAAAGTTGGCGTAGTCTTTAGAAAAATATGTACCACCGCGTACTGAACAAGCAGGTGCTCATTGCACCAACCCGCATTGGCCCCCTTCTGCTTTCGACGAGAAAAGACCTGTATTCCAACAGTGGCTTAGAGGCTATAATAATTATGATTCTGAGCAAGTAAGCCAAATGGTCAAATAATCTTTTTGCCTTTTTTCCACTACTTACACACAATTATTTCTTTGTCAACAGCTGGACACATGGTTCGGGAGGCCGAAGAAAGGTGGGGGGCAGATCGAGCGCGGTTACGACACCGTACCGCGAGGGGCGGAGCCCCGGGCTGAGGATGAAGAACCCTCGGCCACCGCGGAGTATACCAGCAGGATAGATGCCCTAGATGATACCCAGCTGCAACGACGATTTGAGGAGATGCTGGTATGTACAATATTGGTTAAAAGATCAGTAAACACAGGGTTAAAGCCAAGATGTTCGGCTGTCGGCAGAAGTTACGACCCTCTAGACAAAGTCTTGCCGCCAAGCGATTCGTCGTGTACCGGCTGATGATTGATGTCTGGTGAAGCCGTACGGAAGACGGGTCTGAGCAGTTGTGTTGCGATGTGTGCCGGGTACGATACACCAAATGTTGCTGTGTCGGGAGTTGGGTCGTGGAGGGTCTCCAGATCAATTTCCTTGTTGGGTTTAACATTGTATCACCTCGCTCAACTGCCGTCTTCCTTCCTATTCACTCAGTTTTTTTAGTGAATAGGCTCTTAATAAACTAGCGCGCTTTACCATCAACGATGGCATCACTGCTTACCATCAAGCGGGATTGCGACCAAGCACAAGTTAATATGTAATTATATAAAAATAAGAAATCAACGACAAAGACGGCGCGGACGCAGCTTCTTATAAATCTCTTCGGCAGATGGTGTGTTACACGTTGCGGTACCAGCAGATACGGATAGTCTTTAATTAAAGAAAGTGACTCCAGGTGTCATTAAGAAGATAAAACCATCATTGGACGACCCGTCGCGCGTCGTAGGTCGAGTACCCCCCCCCCCCCCCCCCCCCCCCTTGCGTTGTTGACACCACTACGATCCGGACGAAGCGTTGCCCCTCGTTAATTAAACCGTGTACATCGAGAATCTGCAACAATTTACCCGCGGCAGTCTTCCCTTCTAATCACAATTTAAGTGTCTTCAAGGTTAGAGTGAATAGGCTCTTAATAAACTATTGTGATGTACCATCTACGATTGCATCACTGCTTACCATCAGGCGGGATCACGATCCAGCACTAGTTCATAAGGTTTTAAAAAAGGAGCAACAAATGACTCGCAAGAAAGTTATTGAATTGCTATGAGGCTCTATTAATAGTGCTTAGCTATCTTTATAAGCTTGACGTGTTCTGGCGAAGGTTGAGGGAATCCACTGGATGTGGGAAGCGATCATCGCTATGGTGATGCTATTTTTTGAACTTTATAAAGGGTGTATCTGACATCGACGCACAAACTAGTATCATGGATCCAGTACATGATTCTGAACCCTGGTGGAATTTTGCGTCGGCTTTTTCCCCAATAAAAAAAAATAATATGCAGTTTTTTTCACTTTACACCGTTCATAATTGCTATACATTTATAACTCAATAAGATTTTAAACTAAAAATTAATAACCCAAAAAAGCACAATGTGAACAATACTATAAAAACTATCCTATCAGCTGATTTAATAGAGTTTACATCAGGGGTTAACGTCATACCTACAAATACGCACGCACGCTTGCAACGTTCAGAGGCGGAGCCGACACTTTTTTTTAAACACTGTTATTTCTGTAACCGCTCATTAACGACAAAAATGACGAATATCATTTTGTTATTGACATGCGGTCTAGCCTTTTCGCGAAGTTTGCGTTACGATGTCAGATACACCCTGTATACTAGTGCTTAACCTCGATCCCATTTGATGGTAACGCACTATGGTAGCGCACTAGTTTATTAAGAGCCGATACACTCTAATCTGGTAGACACTTAAATTGTAATCAGATGGGAAGACGGCTGCAGGCTAATTTTTCCAGTACTTCGTTATGAGCGGTATAAAAGACAAGGCGAAACGCTTCGTCCGGATCATAGTGGTGTCAACAACGTAAGAAACAAACAACGAACTTAAATAGCCATACACACATTCGCACGCACAAACACACACGCACACGCACCCTCACACACACACACACACACACCCCCCCACACACACACACCCCCACACACGCACCCGTTAGCAAGCAACGTAGTAGAGTTTAAAAAGGTGCTTCCTCTCTCCTAACTTCACTTATTTTGTTGTGCCCGACAGGGTCCACATGAACTAATTTTAAGTATTACCATCTAAGAATACATGTGGAAAACAATAAAAGTATTGAGTATTAAGAGTGGATCCTCGCCGTACTTATGGGTCGTCCGATGATGGAAAATGGAATACTTACTTAGGAAAGGATTACGTTCAGCAACATACGTCTTCCGTTAGTAATTATGTTTGCCTTCATGATGAACATAGAAACCATTTAAAATTATCATTAGGCTTCTTTTATAAGAAAAAGAATAATGTTTTTTTTTGTTTTTTTTTTTTTTTATTAGGTTCACCAACATTTGATTACACAACAACAATCAAATAATACATTCCCAAAGGTAAAATAACAGTGCATCAATTACTTATAGGTAAACACGACAGCATTAAAAAAAATAATTATGGAGATAAGCTAACTTAATTAACAATAAGCGATAATATTGACAAATTTATAACATTGGTATAAAATTCCGAAGAAAAATTAAAAAAGCAAAAAATTGTGGTTTTTTTTTCGAACAAGGAAGAAAAGAGTGTTCTAATCTATTCTTTTCTGCAAATTACAGGCGGACATGAATCTCAATGAAGAGAAGAAGGAGCCTCTTAGAAAGTACCCCCGTGATCAGAAGAAGAAGATGCTGGTCGCGTATAAGTTTGTGAACACACAGGTTAGTAGGATATCTGAACCTATACAATATGTAAAGAAAACCCTGCCCGACCCGTGAAGGTGTTGTTAGGTATCGATAACTGATTCTACTAATGCATACAAAACCGGGATAAACTTAAAAAAAAATCCCCCTAAAAAAAATAAATATTATTTCGCAAAAAGAGGTAACTTAATAAATGTGCGTTAACCACCCTTCCGCGGGCGGCGGGCGGCAGGGCACGCGGCACGTGGTCGCGTCGCTATTCGCTCATAATAATACCGGTGTTGTCACTTTTTTTTAAATTACCAAATTTCGGGGATGTTGGAATTAATTCGCGGGAAAAAAAGATTATTTCAAAATTCATTAGTATTGTTTCTATGATGATTACGTAAAATTTTATATTATATTTGGTCATGTGTTTACCTAACCTTTATTATCCTTATGGATCGGACAGGGTTTTCTTAACATACTGTATAAGTGTCATAACCATTCTAAGCATTCAGTACATGAAGCTGATAATGAATTTCATTTTATAACATCGAAATCGCTTTTAACTTATGCTATTGCTTATTATACCTCAAAATATGTCTGTTACAGAGCAGTATTGATGATCAGTTGATGACACATTTTTTTCTATTGTTTTCTATTGTTGTTATATCCTAATCGAAGACACTAAAACTGTAAACTAAATTGTTTTTATAAAATTCTTACACAATCGCTTACAAAAATCTTACATATAAATAATAAATATTTATTACACATGAGTATTTGTTTTATACACAAGCTGTCTTCTGCATATTCAAATATTTTATTAGATTAGCGGCCGCCCGCGACACGTTCGCGATTTTTTATGTGCTCCGCTCCTATTAATTGCAGCGATGTTATATTATAGCCCAAAGCCTTTCTGGATTAATTAGCTATCCATCGGAAAAAGAATTTTTCAAATCGGACCGAAGTAGTTCCTAAGATTAGCGCGTTCAAACAGACAAATAAACTCTTCAGCTTCATACATAATTATATTAGTATAGATTAGTATCAACTACTCACAAGACAATGGCGTCGAACAATGAACAAGGGGTTCAAAAACTTAACTTACGTTATATTCAGTATATTTTAGTTTTCTATTTCATTAAGAATAAAAAAAGATACTTTATAGACAGATTAGACGCGATAAAGAACATGGCGACTATAATATGTCAGTTTACGTCAGGTGCGGACTAATTTGACAGGACTAATATTTATTTATCTTCTGTCCTTTTCTCAATGTAATAGAAAGAGAAGGATGCATTGAACTTAAGTTTTGTTAAGTTTGGGAAAAATGGAATAGGGCCATTATAACCTCAAAATCTTTTTGAGTTCGTTCGAAATAGTTTTAAAAATGGTTGCGCTAGATGGGCGCGTTGCGCGTAGTGATTGAAACAACACTTCTTCGCACGGGAATGGTTTTCCATGCAGCACAGAAAACATGACTTATTGTTTTCATACACAACTAACATACTTCGGGTTGTGGAGGTCAGACGACAGTCGCTTCATGGAAAATATCGAAGTTTAGCTAAAATCAGCGGTTAGACTGGTAAAGCGGACCCCAGACTCCAAAGCTGAAAAAGCAATAGGCCTTTCCCAGCTGGTAAAGCAAGCGACTAGGGTGCCTGATGTAGTTGGTCATACTGCCAATTGTCTGGACCTTCTGCTGACCACTGATCCGGACAGGTGTGTTGTAACAGTTTCTTCACCGTTGGGAACTTCAGACCACTGTCTGGTGAAGTCTGTGTCGACCTTCTCCCCGCCAGATCACGACTCTCGTGGTGAACGGCGAATGTGGCGATACAGGTCAGCAGACTGGGATGAGATGCGCCATTTCTTTGCGTCCATATCCTTGGCAGCAGGTCTGCTTCTCTTTTAGCAATCCGTCGAGCTGTACGGATGCTATAACCGATGTGGTGCGTCAAGCTATGGGATATTTTATTCCCTATAATGACGTGCCCGTCGGTGGCTCGGCTCGCCCATGGTTCAATGCCGATTGTGCCCAAGCCGAACAGCGTAAGCACACGGCATTTCTCACCTGGGTTGACGCTCGTGACCGCGGAGCTCCGGATCTAAGCTCAATGAAGAGAGCCTTTAACCGTGCTGCCAAGTCCTACAAAAAGGCGCTAAAGAAGGCTCGCTTCGACCGTATTACCCATATTGGCAACAAATTATCTGCGCAGCCTTCCGGTAGCAGATCTTTTTGGTCCCTTGCCAAATCGGTCGAGGCGAACTTCTGCCGGCCCTCACTGCCTCCACTGGTTAGGCCTGATGGAACACTGGCTCATACGGCGAGAGAGAAAGCAGGTCTCTTTGCATCTCTCTTTGCCCATAATTCGTGTCTTGATACTGGCAGTGCTACTCCTCCTATTTTACCCCACTGCGGTACTTCAATGCCTGAGGTTCGCATTCGGAACAAACAGGTTCTGAGAGCACTGTGTCGTCTGGACGTGAATAAGGCTAGTGGTCCGGATGGTATACCAGCAATTGTTCTAAAAGCATGTGCGCCCGAGTTGTCTCCTGTATTGACACGCTTGTATCGCCTCTCATTAGGGACTGGTATAGTGCCCAAGTCCTGGAAGCTTGCCAACGTGCAGCCCGTGCCCAAAAAGGGTAGTCGTGCCGATCCTACCAACTATCGGCCGATTTCGATCACCTCCATACTTTGCAAAATTATGGAGCGTGTATTGAACTCGCGCCTCTTGGCATACCTGGAAGGTAACGATCTCCTCAGTGACCGACAGTACGGGTTTCGCCGCAATCGGTCAACTGGGCACCTACTAGTGTATGCCACTCACTTGTGGGGCGAGGCCCTCGAGAGAAATGGGGAAGCGATTGCTGTCTCCCTTGATGTCTCGAAGGCCTTCGACCGGGTATGGCACGCTGGCCTTTTGAGTAAGCTTCCAGCGTACGGCATTTCCCCTAGCCTGACTGGCTGTGTAAAAGACTTCCTGACTGAACGGTCCCTCCGAGTTGTTGTCGACGGATGCTCATCTGAGCCCATGTCGACTAATGCCGGTGTTCCTCAGGGGTCTGTTCTCTCTGCAACTCTGTTTCTGCTGCATATTAACGATCTGCTGATGCCCGGTATCTATGGGTATGCAGATGACAGCACAGTTGTGGTGAGATACCTGCCGGATGCTCGGGCTAGTAGGGAATCAATCCGAAAGAGAGGCCATGGTAGAGCGAACGAGTGTTGCACTTCAGGCAGTCTCCGAATGGGGCAATGCCAATCTTGTAGCATTCAATGCCGCCAAAACGCAGGCGTGTCTTTTCACCGCCAAAAGGAGCCCGTTCACCTTGGCTCCTTCTTTTCGGAATGTATCCTTGGAGTGTACCGACCGCCTTCAGCTTTTGAGATTTCCTCGAACCTAAACTTTGGGCGGTTCATTGAGTCCAAGGCCAAGGTGGCTGCCAGAAAACTTGGCGTTATCGCAAAGGTCCGGCAGTACTTCACACCTGGGCAGCTTCTAATGTTGTACAAAGCACAGGTCCGTTCGTGTGTGGAGTTGCAGCCACATTTGGGCTGGTGCTGCTAAGTGTCACCTGGCCACTTTGGATTCAGTGGAGAGGCGTGCGAAGAGGCTGATTGGTGACCTTGATTTAACTCGAGTTGGTCTCCAAAGCCTAGAGCACAGGCGTAGAGTAGCCAGCCTTTCGGTGTTCTATAGGATACATTTTGGGGAGTGTGCGAGGGAATTGCACGATTTAATTCCCCCATCTCCGTTCCACCATCGGACGACCCGTCGTACGGCGAGTTTCCACCCTTATGTTGTTAACACCTCTACGATCCGGACGAAGCGTTTCGCCTCCTCCTTTATACCGCGTACATCGAGGGACTGGAACAATCTGTCGGCGGCGGTGTTTCCGTCGGACTACAATTTGAGTGTCTTCAAGGCTAGAGTGAATAGGCTCTTAATAAACTAGTGCGCTTTACCATCAGCGCTGGTTTATATTTTAATAAAAAAAAATATATATATATACCTATATTATTCCATCCACACTGCTTTCAAAACGGTGAAGGAAAACATCGTGAGGGAACCGACATGTCCTAGAGGCAAAACTTCGAAGACATGTGATTTCTACCAACCGCAACTGGGCCTGCGTGGTAGATTACGGCCCACTCCCTCTTACCAAGAGGAGGCTTGTGTCTCAGGAGTGGAAACATTATAGGCTAATTACGTTACGTAAATACCCTGATCTTATTTGTCATTTGAATAAAACTATACAGTATGTTAAGAAAACCCTGTCCGACCCATAAGGATAATAAAGGTTAGGTAAACACATGACCAAATATAATATAAAATTTTACGTAATCATCATAGTAACAATACAAATGAATTTTGAAATAATCTTTTTTTCCCGCGAATTAATTCCAATTTCCCCGAAATTTGGTAATTTTTAAAAAGTGACAACACCGGTATTATTATGAGCGAATAGCGACGCGACCACGTGCCGCGAAGGGTGGTCAACGCACATTTTTTAAATTACCTCCTTTTGCGAAATAATATTTATTTTTAGGGGTTTTTTTTTTTTAAGTTTAGCCCGGTTTTGTATCCATTAGTAGAATCAGTTATCGATACCTAACAACACCTTCACTGGTCGGACAGGGTTTTCTTAACATACTGTAGAATACTTACTTTTAACTTTCAAATATTTCAGGAAGGCCGGTCAAAATTCGAGAAACCTTCAGACTACGTCGCTTACTTGAACCAACCAGAACTGTCAGTGGGCAAGCTACATGGCTGTCTGGAGAACCTCAGGATATCGCTCACCAACAACCCTCTGTCCTGGATCGAGGATTTCGGCACTAAGGGCATAGAAAGTCTGCTCACCACGCTGAATCAATGCTATACAAAGTGAGTTTCAGCTCATTAAATACCGACACGGTTCGCGAAGTAGCTGATCGACTACTGGGCTGCGTGTGGCGGGTTCGATTCCCGCACGGAACAAGTATTTGTATGGCCTACAGGTAGATGTACCAGTCTGATACTGGAAAAAAAAATACGTCTTTATTTTTTGTTAATGCGAAACCCGAAATACATATCAAGTATTTTTAAGTAAACAATCTATGCACATAATTTCAACAAGATGTCATGAAAAACCACAAAGTTAAGAGCTTCTTATCTTACTTGGTTGTCCCAATAAAATTGTTTAAGCGAAATTCGAAACACGGGTTATGTTTTTTAAATAAACAACCTTGAACCTATGCACAAAATGTCAAAAAGATATCATGAAAAACCACAAAGTTAAGAGCTTCTTATCTTATTTGGTCGTCCCAATAAAAATGGGGGGGGGGGGGGGGGGCGTGCGAAATTCGAAACACGTGTTATGTTTTTTTAAGTAAAGAATTTATGTACAAGATATCATGAAAAACCACGGAGTTATGAGCTTGTTATCCTAGTTGGTTGTTCCAACAAAAATGGTCCACGCTCCGTTGAGGCGGGCGAGCCGGGTGCACTGACCTGTGGCATCAGCTGAACGCGGACATGTGCCCGCGTAAGCTGCGTAGCGCGCTCAGTAACCACACTGCAACAATATCTAAATGTATTTGTGAAAAAATATAACATGGTGTAAAAATGATTGGAATCGATTCAGTTGCTTATTATGAACAAACTAGGTATATTCAGGTTTCGCATAAACAAGAAATAACGTTGTATAATAGTTCACCTCATTTGGTCATGACTATTTTTGTGGGTTTAAAACATAAGTCATGTATAAGAAATGTACGAAAACATCATACCAAGCTACTACAATCTGTTACATTTCTTTATTACATTTTCAACTTAACGCTAAAGCATTAAGACTCAAGATTGTTTGGAAATTTTTGATGGATGATTGGATGACAGCCTCCGTGGCGTAGCGGTAGCGAACGCGGCCGTTGCGTAAGGAGGCGCGGGTTCGATCCCCGCACAGTGCAAATATTTGTATGCATGAATATGAATATTTGTACTGGTCTGGTCGTGCCTCGGAAAAGCCGTTGGTCCCGGTTGCCATACGAACATCTAGTGGCAGTCGTTACGGGTTGTTGGAGCCCTCAAAAATTGGTCTAACTGCAATGCTTAGATATCGCCTTCGGGTTGTGGAGGTGAGACGGCAGTCGCTTCACGGAAAATATCGAAATTTAGTCAAAAATCAGCAGTTAGACTGGTAAAGCGGACCCCAGACTCCAAAGCTGAAAAGCTACGGATGCGACTGGGATTAACGCTGAGATGATGATGATGATTGTTTGGAAATTTTTGGCAGTTTTGGGTAGCTTGACCTACTGCCGTCCTTACCAGTTTCTTAATTTTGTTATATATTATTTCATGCTACTAGCGGGAGTGGATTTTATCGGTAAGTTGCATGTGTTAACCCAGTAAAAGCTAGATAACGAATGAGAAAAAAACTACCTTAAATTTCTTGCGCTGTGGCGATTTTAACCCTCATACACGTGGGAATATTGTTGGCTTGTTATTAACAAGCCTCCACATCTTGTGGGAGTGTGTTCTTTGGCAGAATGAACGCAATATTATGTTGGATAGTGTACAAGTTACATCCGGAGTCGTTTATTATACGGACCTTGTAGAAACTAGAACCAATTTCCGTGCGTTCAGGCGCTTTTGCCATACTTATTATTGGAATCAATTGTAACAGCTAATACCTAGTTAGGACCCATTAACGTAATCAAATTTTATTCCGTGGTGTTTGGCAATCTGGGCTTTTCCCAGCTGCAATAATGTCCCTTTGTGCCGATTGGCCTAGTTCTGTTCTGTCTCCTGCTTGTTATGGAGGGAAGTGGAAACAAATATCTTTTTTCTTACTCCTCCGCTATTCTTTTCTGATTAATTTCGTCGAGCTTCATTGCTCGGCGTTTTTCTGGCGGTCTCCACTGTTGATTCTGGCTTCAGGAGTTGCAGTGGTTGGGAAAAGTGTGGCGGGTTTTGTCACAAAAAAAAAAGCCTCCACATACAGGTAATAAAAAATAAGATAAAAATTAGTCATGGGAGTGACCGACAGAAGTGAAAACTGAAATCATTAATAAACACTGAATACACAAAAAGTAATAACAAAAAACCGGCCAAGTGCGAGTTGGACTCGCGTACGAAGGGTTCCGTGCCAATATCTTTAAAAACCGCAAAAAAAAAAAACATGTTTGTTGTATAGTAGCTCCCTTTCAATATTTATTTTCAATGTATAACCAAATATTCTGTGAACATTTCAAGCGTCTATTTCCGTTATTAAATGGATCAAAAACGGCACAAAAATCAGGTTTGTTGTATGGAAGCCCCCCTTAAATATTTTAGTTTTAGTATCTGTTGTTATAGCGGCAACAGAAATACATAATCTCTGAAAATTTCAACTGTCTAGCTATTACGGTTCATGAGATACAGCCTGGTGACAGACGGGCAGCGAAGTCTCATGAATAGGGTTCCGTTTTACCTTAAAAAATGATCACGGTGTCGCGTCTGTCACGCTTACATGAATATACTACTTTTTCCCCATCCAATAGAAGAATGATGTCTGGTGAAGCCGTACGGAGGACGGGTATGAGCAGTTGTGTTGCGATGTGTGCCGGGTACGATGCGCCTAATGTTGTGTTGGGAGTTTGGTCGTGGAGGGTCTTCAGATCAATCTCCCTTTGGCGCAGCATCGTTGGTTGTGTTTTTGGGTTTAACATTGCATCGCCTCGCTTAACTGCCGTCTTCCTTCCTATTCGCTCAGTTTTTCTGAGTGAATAGGCTCTTAATAAACTAGCGCGCTTTACCATCAACGATCGCATCACTGCTTACCATCAGGCGGGATTGCGGTCAAGCGTTAGTTTATAATATTAAAAAAGAAAAAAAAAGTTTTCACTTCAAAAAATTACTCCTTTCCAGCGATTCCCGCTACGACAGGGTTCAGTACGAATGCATAAGATGTCTCTCTGCGATCCTGAACAATACTGTGGGCATTCGTACGATGTTTGAGTGTCGGGAGGCGCTGCCGGTGTTAGCGCGGAGTCTGGACGCCAGGAAACCGCATTGCGCTTTAGAAGCTGCCAAGGTTAGTCCTTAACATCACGCTCTATTGTAACAAGAGGTAGGCAGACGAGTATGGTGATAGTTTCATCTACCCACGTCATTGCTGTGTGATAGAAAAGCACTTACTCTCTCTTTAAACATTCTTCATATTTTGTTTGTTCTTCTGTGGCGTTCATTAATTAGATGCATATTGTCGGCGCCATCACATATGCGCGCGATTGGCCGAGGGACAGCGCGGGGTGCGGGGCAGCGAGCTCGATACGCGCCGCCGGCGCCGTCGCCGCGCCTCACCACTAAGCTCACAGACGCGCTCCGCCACGGGCATTTCATTGTTCTTATTGTTAATTACGCTAATACACCTATTTTATACAGTTCGCTTCTTTTATTGCACCACTGAGCCCATCCAATGATCCGGCTCGAAGGACCACGCATATGTGATGGCGCCGACACATATATTTGTTAATAGTCATGGTAGCCTAATGGTTAAAACACCAGCCTCTCAAGTATGATTGTGCGGGTCAGGCAAGTACCAATGTAACTTTTCTAAGTTATATGTACTTTCTAAGTATATCTTGGACACCAATGACTGATTACAAGGTGAAGGAAAACATCTTGAGGAAACCTGGATTTTAAGTCTGAAATCGCCAACCCGCATTGAGCAAGCGTGGTGATTACGCTCAATCCCTCTCTATATGAGAGGAGATCTGTGCCCAGCAGTGGGACGATAAAAAGCTTGTTGATGATGATGATATACAGTATGTTAAGTAAACCCTGTCCGACCCATAAGGATAATAAAGGTTAGGTAAACACATGACCAAATATAATATAAGATTTTACGTAATCATCATAGTACCAATAGAAATGAATTTTGAAATAATCTTTTTTTCCCGCGAATTAATTCCAACTTCCCCGAAATTTGGTAATTTTTAAAAAGTGACAACACCTGTATTATTATGAGCGAATAGCGATGCGACCACGTGCCGCGTGCCCTGCCGCCCGCTCTCCGCGGAAGGGTGCTTAAGCACATTTATTAAGTTACCTCTTTTTGCGAAAGAATATTTACTTTTTAGGGGGATTTTTTTTTAAGTTTATCCCGGTTTTGTATCCATTACTAGAATCAGTTATCGATACCTAACAACACCTTCACGGGTCGGACAGGGTTTTCTTAACATACTTACTGTATTTATTTGAACCAGTATCATACACTTTGACCTCTGGGGACTGAGGTCTGGGAGTGTGGCATTTTTATCTGACTGAACCCACCACTGTCATCACCATCAGCACATAGACCTCGCTTTGTACGGCAGCACGTGACCTCTGTGCCACCGTCTTGTGGTCGTGTGTGACAGAGTTCCCACTATGCGCCCACGACCCCAAAGGTCCACTTAACTTTTGTCTGGAATGTTCCTGGCGAGTCTGGAACGTTATTGCCATACATTCATCGGCCGCCGGCAGAATTTACCACCCACCAGACAAAGCCTTGCCGCTAAGCGATTTGTCGTGTTCCGGCATGATGTCTGGTGAAGCCGTACGGAGGACGGGTCTGAGCAGTTGTGTTGCGATGTGTGCCGGGTACGATGCGCCTAATGTTGTTGTGTTGGGAGTTTGGTCGTGGAGGATCTTCAGATCAATCTCCCTTAGGCGCAGCATCGTTGGTCGTGTTGTTGGGTTTAACATTGCATCACCTCGCTCAACTGCCGTCTTCCTTCCTATTTGCTCAGTTTTTCTGAGTGACTCTTAATAAACTAGCGCGCTTTACCATCAACGATCGCATCACTGCTTACCATCAGGCGGGATTGCGGTCAAGCGTTAGTTTATAATTATTTAAAAAAAAGCCCCTGATTTCCTAAATTAGGAAGATCCTGTATCTTAGGAGCCGGTGTCTTCGTATTAATATTGGACGAAAGGATTTTGAGCGTACTAACAGATGATCGTAGTCACAGTTTTATTAGATAAATATAAATATATAAATATATATACGGACAAATCACACAGATTGAGCTAGCCCCAAAGTAAGTTCGAGACTTGTGTTATGGGATACTAACTCAACGATACTATATTTATAATAGATACATATATAGATAAACATCCAAGACCCAGGCCAATCAAGAAAAGATCGTTTTCCATCATGACCTGACCGGGGATCGAACCCGGGGCCTCCACGTCGCAGGCAGGCGTGTTGACCGCTACGCCACGGAGACCGACTTATTAGATGTAACATTAATCAAGTAAATTGTGGTTTTCCAGGTGCTAGCCGCAATATGTCTCATTCCCAACGGCCACGAGAAGGTTCTGGAAGCCATCACGATGGCTGGCGAGTCCAGCAGGAAGCCTCGACTACTGCCTATCATCGAGGGTCTGGAGACCAAGACGCCAGAGAGTTTGAAGGTAACTTATTTATTAGTCTTTTAAATTTTGAAGCTAAGCGAAACTAAAATTATCCCCACCAACCTTGAACTTTAATGCTTCAGGGATAAAGTTTAAAATCTATTCAAAGAAATTGACAATGCATTATACTACTATTTGCAGGGTAATTGCGTAGCACACTATCAGTAGCAATAGGTTTCATTTTGATAATTCTTCAGCATTCATTGCGTTATTTACCTCGCTGAGCAGACACATTTATCGAACATATGGATCAATGGATTTGCAATATGCTTTAAAATTATTCTAAGTAATAGTGTGTTAACCCATTTAGCGCCGAGCCCGCCTATGGGCGGTTTGTTTTTAAACTACAATAACTTTACGAAATAACGTCAGAAAGTAATGAGATCTCTCTGGTGTGTGTCTAGAGAGGTGATGAAGGGTACTCTCACCAGGGAAGCGGGCAGCAGCGCTTCTCCTGTGGAATATCACATTACTGCGATCCCCAACCCACAGTACAAGTGTGGGGATTATGGCAAACACCCTCTACACTCTACAGTATGTAAAGAAAACCCTGTCCGACCCATAAGGATAATAAAGGTTAGGTAAACACATGACCAAATATAATATAAAATTTTACGTAATCATCATAGTACCAATACAAATGAATTTTGAAATAATCTTTTTTTCCCGCGAATTAATTCCAACTTCCCCGAAATTTGGTAATTTTTAAAAAGTGACAACACCGGTATTATTATGAGCGAATAGCGATGCGACCACGTGCCGCGTGCCCTGCCGCCTGCCGCCCGCGGAAGGGTGGTAACGCACATTTATTAAGTTACCTCTTTTTGCGAAATAATATTTATTTTTTTAGAGGGATTTTTTTTTTAAGTTTAGCCCGGTTTTGTATGCATTAGTAGAATCAGTTATCGATACCTAAAAACACCTTCACGGGTCGGACAGGGTTTTCTTAACATACTGTATAAAAGCCTTGAAGGAGGCCTTTCTCCAGCAGTGGACTTCTATAGGCTGAAGGAGAAGTTCTTTCATTGTAATTTCTTTGGTAACTCAAATGGCCTGCTGATTGATATTTGAAGTTTTGAAAAAAGCCAATTCTAATCTTTCATGCCGAGCTCGCCTTTGGGCGGGCAAGATTTGATTTCAGAAGTCGCAAACCAATAAAATTGTCACATATTTGCCATAAACCAAAATCAAATCAAAATATTGCAGAAAACTGCACATACACGCTTAATGCCCGGTACTTTACGTGTAAATTGAACAGATCAAACGATTCATGTCGGAAACTGCAGTTTTATGCCGAAAACGCCAATGGGCGGACATGAATACTTACTCTATATGCCAGGACCGCTGATGGGCGGGCTGCATTGTACAGTACTGCACTATGCATCTGGGTAATCATCATCATCATCTCAACGTACAATCCCGGTCGCATCCGCGGCTTTCGCGTTGGAGCCCGGGGTCCGCTTTCCTACTATTACGCCTCCATTTCGCACGATCTCTGGCATCCTGTGGTGTGAGATTGTTGGCACGCATGTCATCTCTTACGACGTCAAGCCAGCACTTCTTTGGCCTGCCTCGCTTGTTCCGGCCCGGCGGAGGCGCCATGGCAAGACATTTGTTACCCACGTAACATGCCGGTTTACGTAAGACGTGGCCGTACAAGCGCAGGCGACCCTCCTGCAGTTTGTCTGCTATGTCACGGACATGAAGACTGCCACGGATGCGGGAGTTCCTGATGCGGTCTTTCCGCGTTACTCCACACTTCCAGCGCAGCATATTCATCTCCGTGACACGCAACTCCTGCTTGTGTCGCTCAAGCACAGGCCACGCCTCACTGCCATACCGACTATGCATCTGGGTAATAACGTTCCTTTTCAGAAAGGCTGTGAATGGGTTAAATAATTAGGGTGCTGAATTGGTAACCTCAGACCTCTACGCAATTTTCCGCCCTTTGTTAATCAAAATAAGATTCAAAATTTCTTATTACCATTCCAGACGGGCTGCATGCAACTGATGAACGCTATCATAACGGAACCTGAAGAACTGGAGTTCAGATTGCATCTTCGTAGCGAGTTTATGAGAACTGGACTTTATGATTTGATTGGTAAGGTTCATTTTACTTTGCACGAATATTATATACATATTACATTTTAAAAATACGATATAGAATTTTACTGTTTTATTAATAGAATACTGTGGTGATCTTCGGGGGATAACGCGTAGCTTGGGTAGGCCCCCAACAAGTTGGACCGACCACCCATGGTGAAGGTCGCGGGAAACCGCTGGATGGACGGGCACGACCGGCCGTCGTGGAGATCCTTGGGGTAGGCCTATGTCCAGTAGTGGACGTCTTTCGGTTGAAATGATAATATAGAGTTTTAGTTTTAATTTTAAACTAATACTTGACCGCAATCCCGCCTGATGGTAAACAGTGAAGCAATCTATGATGGTAAAGCGCACTAGTTTATGAGCCTATTCACTCAATAAAAAACTGAGTGAACACGAACGAAGACCTCCACGACCAAACTCCCGACACAAAAACATTTAGCACATCGTACCCGGCACACATCGCAACACAACTGCTCAGACCCGTCCTCCGTACGGCATCACCAGACATCATGCCGGAACACGACGAATCGCTTGGCGGGAACACTTTATCTAGAGGGTGGTAACTTCTGCCGGCAGCCGATGTTATGGCCTACCACCGAGAGATGATAATGATTAATATAATATATTGTTGTACATTACAGATGAGCTCCGCTGTGGCGCGGAAGGCGCGCGACAGATACAAATGAATGTATTCGACACGCATGCCGCCGCCGACCAGGACGAGTTCCTGGCCAAGTTTGATGATGTCAGGTCAGTTACATCTTAATATAGTAGAACCCCGATTATCCAGAAAGTCCGGATAATCCAATTTGTGAAGAATATCAGGTTTTTCCATATATCACAATACTTTTTGTTTATGCAAAACTCGAAACACCTGTCCAGTATTTTTATGTAAAGAATCTATGTACAAAATTTCAAAACGATATCACGAAAAACCACAAAGATGAGCTTTGTTATCGCTCCGCTCGGGCGGGCAAGCGGTGCATTGACCTGTGTCGTCAGCTGTTGCGCGGGCGATGATCGACCTAAGCTGCATACCGCGCTCGGTAACCATTTTACAACAGTTTCTAAATGTATTCGTGAAAAAAATATAACATGGTGTAAATGATTGAAATCGATTCAGTTGCTTTCTGAACACACTGTATTTGGTTTTTACATGCATAAGTTGCGTGGTCGCTCATAATGGGCCTCATACGAAAGCTCAGAGTCACACAAATGGCAATGGAAAGAGCTATGCTCGGAGTTTCTCTGCGTGATCGAATCAGAAATGAGGAGATCCGCATAAGAACCAAAGTGGTGGGACATAGCTCTTCAAGTCGCTAAACTTAAGTGGCAATGGGCAGGGCACATCGCTCGTAGAACCGATGGCCGATGGGGCAGTAAGGTTCTGGAGTGGCGGCCACGTACTGGAAGACGTAGCGTAGGGAGTCCCCCAACAAGGACCGATGACCTAGTGAAAGTCGCGGGAAGCCGATGGATACGGGCAGCACGGGACCGGTCAGCGTGGAAAGCCTTGGGGGAGGCCTTTGTCCAGCAGTGGACATCTGTGGGCTGAAGAAGTATAATGCATAAGTTTCGATCTTGTGGGTAGATCACGATAAGACTGTCCTATGTTTTAATCCAGCCCCCTAATCGGCGAACACGTTTTTGTCAAATGATTGCATTCACTAACTCCATATGACCCACACAAGCTGGCCGACAAGCGACGCAAACACAATGTCTGTTCCACCAGTTCCTTTACCACACTCCTCGCACGAACTAGTTTCTGCTATCTTGGAGGTCTTGTTTATAACAAAATAAACAAAATACTAAATATTTACCCTAAACCTAAAAAGGAATGTAAAATTATCGTTACCAATCGGCTCCTTCAACAAGATTATGAAAATACTGAAACTCTAATAAAACCTTAATTATAACTCAAATTAACGTACACCACATGCACACAAACACACACACACACACACACACACACACACACACACACACACACACACACACACACACACACACACGCGCGCACGCACCAACACACACACACATGCACCAACACACATACACACTACACAACATAGTTTAAGTTTTATAAATATTGTCTTCACTTCAATGTAGTTACTTAACAATTATACTTAAGACGTGATATGTACGTACAATACGCTAGCTCACTACGAGGCGGCGAGAGCCTGGTGATCTGTACTACAGGTTTTCCTGAAACCTACTTCAGACACCAGCTCTCACAAAGGACTTGTAAATATTTAAACTGTTATCTTAGTAGAATTGTAACTACCTTTGTGGAGAAATAAATAAATTTATTATTATTATTTATTATTATTATTGCGACTAGTTGGGATCAGTTGGGATCGTTCAGACCGCCTATTAGTCCGTTCGGTCCAAACGATCCCATTTAGTCGCAATCATTTGACAAAAATGTGTTCGCCGATTAGGGTGCTGGTTATAAACCAACTGTGTGCCAAATTTTATCCAAATCCATTCAGTAGTTTCTGCATAAAAGAGTCACAAACATACAGACTTTCACGTTCATAAAAATATTACGGGATCTAGTCGTGTGTTTATCTAAAATCGCCACTGTAGCGGTAGTTTGTAGACATTGTAAATAATATATTATATTCTTTAAATTTCCAGGGTGGACTTCCACGATGTGAACGAATGTTTCGAGCTGGTTAAGAACCTGGTGATGGACACTCCAGCAGAACCTTACTTACTCTCGATATTACAACATTTGCTGTTCATCAGAGATGATGAGTTAATTAGGTGAGGTGTGATTTCAATTCAAGACTATAGGGTAGTTGACTAAAAAAACTAATTAGTCCGTCAGTCAGATTTCCAAAAACTACTAGACACGTTTTTTTTTTCTTTTTTCATATATGCAAAAAATTAATTCGAAACAGTGCGTTGAAAACTCGTATGACGTCACTGCACGCTACACTTTTTAGCGAGCAGTGACGTCACCAGCCATCACTCCTGTTCTTTGATGCCTTTTATATTCGTAATTTTTTATCGATATGATAAAACAAAATATACGTATCCAATATTTTTTTTATAATCTGAATGACGGATTAAATAGAATATTTTTTTTTCCCAGGAATCATCCCTATTGTTGAGAGTTTAAAAATTTCTTTTCACTAAAAAAGTTTCTCAATTGTTTTTATGCATTATTTTGATTTGACTGACATGACAAGATCAGTAGCTCTAGTATGAGTTTTCATTACGAAACTTGATCGTCGATATCGAGCGCGTTTGACTCAGCGATTGGCCCGCTTCAAGGTCGTAAGAACTCTCAACCAATGAGAGCGCCTAACGCGGTCGACATCGACGATCGAGTTTCGTATTGAAAAGTCATACTAGGCCTACAGGAAGTATCGTAAATCCGTTATATCAAGTTCTTTTCTTGCAATTACTTCTTCGTACACATTCCCTTCAAATACCTTAGCGCAAAATCGCCAATGAAAAACAAGATTACCAATAAAAATTGTCGCAGACACCTTAAACGCCTAGGGGAAAGTTCATAGCAATGTTATTTTTTTAAGTTTTTGTTCCTTTGTCCTAGGAGTTCCACGATATTAATTTCAGTATTCTGCATATATGAAAAGTTCCTAAACCTTTTTAATCACAAAATACAATTTTTCAGCTATTCAGCATTATACAATATGTAAAGAAAACTCTGTCCGATCTGTGAAGGTATTGTTAGGTATCGGTAACTGATTCTACTTATGGATACAAAGCCGGGTTAAACTTAAAAAAAAAATCTCCCAAAAAAAAAATATTATTTCGCAAAAAGGAGGTAACTTAATACATGTGCGGTAAGCAACCCTTCCGCGGGTAGCGGGCGGCAGGGCACGCGGCACGTGGTCGCATCGCTATTCGCACATAATAATACCGGTGTTGTCATCTTTTTAAAAATGACCAAATTTCGGGGAAGTTGGAATTAATTCGCGGGAAAAAAAGATTATTTCAAAATTCATTTGTACTATGATGATTACGTAAAATTTTATATTATATTTGGTCAAGTGTTTGCCTAACCTTTATTATACTTATGGGTCGGACAGGATTTTCTTAACATACTGTATATTGCTAGGAATCATGTCTATACATGCGTTTTCATTCCGGGGTCTCTTCCGTACATCAGTTTAGCCTTGGATTTTTTTGCTGTTTCAATAAATGATTTTTGTTTCAGGCCCGCATATTACAAGCTAGTTGAAGAATGTATAACACAGATAGTTCTACACAAGAACGGTTACGACCCGGACTTTAGAGCGACGCAGCGGTTCAATATCGACGTCCAGCCGCTTATTGACGGCCTTATAGGTATGTGTTTGTCATACAGAACACCATCATCATCAACCTTTTTATCGTCCCACTGCTGGGCACAGGTCTCCTCTCAAACAGAGAAGGATTGAGCGTAATCACCACGCTTGCTCAATGCGGGTTAGCGATTCCAGACTTTAAAGTCCAGGTTACCTCAAGATGTTTTCCTTCACCTTGTAATCAGTCATTGGTGTTCAAGATATACTTAGAAAATACATTTATGACTTAGAAAAGTTGCATTAGTACTTGCCTGACCTTTAACAGCCTCCGTGGCGTAGTGGTAGCGAACGCGGCCCCTGCGCCAGGAGACGCGAGTTCGATTCCCGCGCAGTGCGAATATTTATATTAATATGAATATTTGCATTGGTCTGGTCGTGCCTCGGAAAGCACGTTAAGCCGTTGGTCCCGGTTGCCATACGAACATCTAATGGCAGTCCTTACGGGTTGTTGGAGCCCTCAAAAGTCCAATTGGTCTAACTGCAATGTTTCGATATCGCCTTCGGGTTGTGCAGGTCAGACGGCAGTTGCTTCATGGAAAATATCTAAGTTTAGCCAAAATCAGCAGTTAGACTGGTAAAGCGGACCCCAGACTCCAAAGCTGAAAAAGCTTCTTATGCGACTGGGATTACTGTTGAGATGATGATGATGAGTACTTGCCTGACCTGGAATTCACTCATACTTGAGAGGCTGATGTTTTAACCACTAGGCCACCATACATAACATAATTAGCCTTTAAAGTTCCCACTCCTGGGAAACGGGCCTCCTTTCAGTCATAGGGAGCGGGCCATAATCTACAACGCGGGTCCAGTGCCGGTAAATATCACATGTTTTCGAAGTTTTTGCCGGTAGGACATGCTGGTTGAGGAAATAATTTTACACAAGCGTCCGATGGGGTTCGAATCTGCGATTTATAAACTTTCAGCTGATTGAATAATCGTCCTGGGTTACCGCTGATCTTTCATCATCATCATCATCATTATCAACCTTTTTATCGTCCTATTGTTGGGCACAGGTGGAGACCTGTAGGCCTAGTATGAGTTTTCAATACGAAACTCGATCGTCGATATCGAGCGCGTTTGCCTCAGCGATTGGCCCGCTTCAAGATCGTAAGAACTCTCAACCAATGAGAGCGCCAAACGCGCTCGATATCGACGATCCAGTTTCGTATTGAAAACTCATACTAGGCCTACTGTGCCCAGTAGAAAAGCGAAAAATCCTTCTCATTTTTCGCTTTTCTTTATTTGCTAAGTCTTAAGTAGTACTTCTAAATGTTTTGATGTTTTTATGTGAAAGTTGCCCTTATTTATTGAAGAACGATGCTGTTACTATTATTGATTTTATAAATGATTATCTTTATAGTAAAGCAATAAAGATAATTAAACAGGATTTTAAAATTAAAATACAAACCAAAATATCCACATACTCTTAGCCTATTTATCAAACTTCTTCTTTAAAATCTACAGAAAAATCTCGTGCCGAAGAAGAAAAGAAAATCGATGAATTAAAAACGAAACTAGAAGCGGCCATCGCAGCGCGACAGGAAGCAGAGGCCAGGGCTGATCATCTAGAGGAAAGGCTCAAGAGTTCTGGCGGTAACACAGGACCTAGCGGCGTCACACACGGGAATATCGCTGCTATTGCCAAGGTGAGAAGGTCTATATTACTCCTCATCTCAGCGTTAATCCCAGTCGTATCCGAAGACTTTTCAGCTTTTGGAGTCTGGAGTCCGCTTTACCAGTCTAACTGCTGATTTTCGCTAAACTTTGATATTTTCCGTGAAGTTACTGCCGTCTGACCTCGTTTGACGCCTCAATCCGAAGGTGATATCGAAGCATTGCAGTTAGACCAGTTGTTGGACTTTTGAGGGCTTCAACAACCCGTAACGACTGCCATTACATGTTCGTGTGGCCACCGAGACCAACGGCTTAACGTGTCTTCCGAGGCACGACCAGACCACTGCAAATATTCATATTCATGCATACAAATATTTGCACTGCGCGGGGATCAAACCCGCGTCTCCTTTCGCAGCGGCCGCATTCACTACTGCTACGCCACGTAGGCTGTCTGTCGGCAAGCTTTCGGTACCTTTAGCATAATTAGAAGGTATGGTAATTCATACAGGCAAACTGTATGACCGTTTATTCGTTCTATAACAAATAAACAGTATTTGAGTAGCCTATGGCTTAATGGCTTATCAATAACAGCCACTGAGGCCGATCGATGCAATTAAGCTGCGCTTACCGCGGTTATTCTTTGGATGGGTGACTATCTTTACGTACCGAGATTTCTCCATGCCTCGGAAAGCACGTTAAGCCGTTGGTCCAGACTCTCTGATGTGGATTTGGGTCGTCAGATGCGTGAAAGTCTGACCACCAGTCGCACGAGGAATCGTATTACCCAGGAACTGGGTTATGAAGGTCTAATGTCGCTCCATGTAATCCGGTAAGACTGGAATCTGCTCTTGACATAATATTTTCAGTTTCCGTAGGCGATAGTTTTAGGTTGTATGCTTATTACAAGGGGGGATGAGGCAGACAAGCAACCTTCGAGTTTCGTATAATAATAATAGTTACCTTGTTTCCAGGCGATAGGAAGTCCAAGTGGTCCCGCGCCGCCTCCACCGCCCCCCATGCCTGGAGGTCAGTATTGCATTATGATAATATTATTATTATTAGACCACAATACATTTCGTCGCTTAAGTTCTAACATCGCGTAACTCAAAATAATGAACTTTTCAGGAGACTAAAAAAAGACAGTTTTTTTAGTTAAAAAGTTCATTATTTTGAATTACGCGGTGGAGACTAAAAAAACTGTCTAGGTCTAGACAGTTTTTTTAGTCTAAAAAAACTTCTAGGTTTGTATACCTAGACAGTTTTTTTGGTCTCTTGAAAAGTTCATTATTTTGAGTTACGCGGTGTTAGAACTTAAGCGACGATTTACTATTACCTAATTCATAATGTGAGTTTCAATGTTTGTAAACGCACCCACATGACAGGAATAATCCCTAGTGTGGGACAACCTTAAGCGATGGAGTAATGAGTATACTACAACGGTATTTTCTGTTTATGCGAAACCCGAAACAGGACAGGTCCAGTATTTTTATGTAAAGAATCTATGTAGAAAATTTCAGAAAGATATCATGAAAAACCACAAAGTTATGAGCTTGTTATGTTATCTAGTTGTCCCAACAAAAATATGGTCAACGAGCCGCTCACCCACTCACGCAATTTTTTTTTTTGCCGGGGTGGAAATCCTCATAGGATGCCCGTCGCCCTGGGGTGGGCGACGGGGTATGTCAGACTTTTACTGATTAAAACCACCCCGGTGTGTCTTCTATCACGAGTGCGCGTGGGGCCGCGGGAGTCTAAATTCTTCCACGGCCCCACACCCTCGTGCTGGCCCGGTCTGTCCGGGCCTCGTCTCCTGCACGGGGTAGTGGGGTGTTAAACTACCCCGTGCATCGCCTCAAAGGCGCGCGCCGACACTCGCGCGCGGCTCCGCCTCGGGGTCCATCAATGGGGGGGGGGGAGGGGGGGGGGGGGGGGGGGGGGGGGGGCTATCAACAAACAATTTCTTTCAAATTCAACAATTTCTAAATGTATTTGGGAAAAAATATAACATGGTGTAAAAATGATTGGAATCGATTCAATTGCTTATTCTGAACAAACTATATTCAGGTTTCGTATAAACAAAAATAACGTTTTATAGAAATCTATCAAATTCAATTTAACCAAATTAATATTATCAATTCATTTTAAATTCACAAGTTAAACCAGCACGAATGCTCTCTCTCTCTTGCACACACGCATGTCACTATATCTCTCTTTTTCTGGTGTGGTTCATAGGGGCTGGCCCGCCGCCGCCTCCACCAATGCCGATGCAAGGTTTGTAACCAATGTTTTATAACTAAACATTTTAGGCCAACAGTTGGGCCAATATTTGTATAGTAATTAGCTTTTGGAATGCTGGAGTTTTCCTTATCTGAATTATTAATATATTTTGGGTTGATCTACATCTAGTATAGTTGTAATTAACTGATAAGGGCGATGAATTATTAGTAAAGATCGGAAATTACGGCGTTTATATAACTAAACTTGAACAAAATGCCGACGAAAGAATAATGTGGATACCCCTTTTAACTAACAGTTGTGAAAAATATTTCAGTTTTTGTATATTTATACAGGTTTTATCTGACATCGTAACGCAAACTTCGGAAAAAGGCTAGACCGCATGCCACTAACAAAATTATGATAGTCATTTATGTTGTTAATTAACGGTTACAGAAATAACAATGTTTAAAAAAAAGTGTCGGCTCGGCTTTTGAACGTTGCAAGCGTGCCGCCGTGCGGGTTTGTAGGTATGACGTTGATCCCTGATTTGAATTCTATTAAATCAGCTGATAAGATAGTTTTTCGAGTTTTGTTTTCATTGCGCTTTTTTGTGTAATTAGCGTATTAATTAATGTTTGCTTTAAAATCTTATTGAGTTATATAAGTATAGCAATTATGAACGGTCTAAAGTGACAAAAACTACATATATATTTTTTGTAAATCATGAAAAATTTCACCACTGGGGGGTTCAGAATCATGTACTCGGGACCATGGTACTCGTTTGTGTGTCGATGTCAGATACACTCTTTATACTAGTACATAAATTATTCCTTCATAAATGACGAATTACCTTATTATACGCCATCTGGTGGTATTTTTAGAAATATTTATGAACAAAACCTATACTGGCGTACATATTAACTACGTGTACCGAAAGACATATCCATATTTTTCTTTCGTCAAATCAAGTTTAGGTATTTTAGCGCCGGAATATCCGATTTTTTTTTAATAGTTATAAACTAGCGCTTGACCGCAATCCCGCCTGATGCGATCGTTGATGGTTAAGCGCGCTAGTTTATTAAGAGCCTACTCAGAAAAACTGAGCGAATAGGAAGGAAGACGGCAGTTGAGCGAGGTGATGCAATGTTAAACCCAACAACACGACCAACGATGGTGCGCCAAAGGGAGATTGATCTGAAGACCCTTCACGACCAAACTCCCGACACAACAACATTTGGCGTGTCGTACCCGCCACACATTGCAACACAACAGCTCAGACCCGTCCTCCGTACGGTCCGATCTCTAAATATTAGACATTTTCGAACAAATAAAGTATTTTTTATTATTAATTTGGGACAAAAAGAATACAATAATACAGTACATCATTTACAAAAAGTAGCTAAATTACAGTCTAGAACGGCATAACTTGAAAGTGTTCCTAAGTTTCTACCTGACTGCAATTTAAGTTTCTTCAAGGCTAGAGTGAATAGGCTCTTAATAAACTAGTGCGCTTTACCATCAACGATTGCATCACTGTTTACCATCAGGCGGGGTCGCAGTCAAGCACTTGTTTATAATTATTGAAAAAAAAAGTAAAAAATGCATACTTGTATTTATACACCTTTTTGCATGTAGCTTTATTAATAATTTTTAACATTCGGACAAAACCCTGTTAAGCACGTATACAGGGTGTTTGGTCATCAATAAATAATCTCTTTGGGGATCATTGTACTCATCATTATGAACAACAATGAGATCGCAAAAATGAAATCAGCTGTTTCCCACTTCAGCCTATTATTGGGACTGAGCTGCTCGCTCTGTTAAGCATTGTTATTAAGCAATATGCGTAATTATAACGTAAATAAATTGTAAACATTTTGTTAATGTCTGGACTTGAAAAAAGACGATGATCCCTGAGTTTGTTTCGGCTATTTCTTCTCAGAGGTAGTCAGGAAATGCCGACTTCATCTAGTTTAAAAAAAAAAAAAAGAACATATGACGTGTGAAAGTGATCGGTGATCCTACTTGCTTAATAAACGATTTCATTTCATTTCATTATAGAGGTCCAGTGCTGGACAAAGGCCTCCCCCAACTCTTTTGTTGCTTTTTGGGGGCACATAACTCAGGAGTCATTATTATAAAAAAGTTGGAAACAGCTGATTCTTCTTTTGCGAGCTCACTTTAATCTCACTTCAGTGAGAATTTCACAGAATCTTATCGACTGTATATTTCGGTTTTCTAAGCATGTTACTATCTGTCACGCATGTCACGCAATAACCTGGGGTGGTGTGTTTCTAGGTGTATCGAACGCACCGCCACCGCCGCCCTTGCCTACAGGTATGACGTCATCACGTTAACACGTAGTTTAGAGGTTACTTATCTCTCTGTGTGTGTTTAAATGGTTTTTGTAGGTTTCAGGATACTACAGACGACAGCACATGCAGCTACTACAATCTGTCAGATTTCTTTATCCTATTTTCAACTTTATCTCTACAGCATTAAGGCTCAAGGTTGATTGGGAATATCTGACAGTTTCGGATAGCTTGACCTGCTGTCCAAAATAAAATCCAACAGGGTAATTGCGTAACCCACTATAAGTAGCAATGGGTTTAATTTTGACAGTTCAACAATATACGTTTCGTTGCTTTCGTTCTAGAGCAGACACATTTACCGAACATATGGATAATGGATTAGCAATAAACTTCTAAATGATTGTGTGTTACATAATTAGGTGCTGGTACCGTAATCTCGAAAAATTTAACAACAGTCTGCGTTCAGTTTTTATTCAAGTTTACAATGCTGGTCTCATGGAGAAAATTGTTCAGTCTGATGACCTAAAGCACACACTGACATTTGATTGGTCTTTGAAAAATTACCCTGTATTTTTTGAAAAATTACCATTATTTTTTGTTTATGGGAAATACGAAACACGTGTCCAGTATTTTTAAGTAAAGAATCTATGTACATAATTTCAAAAAGATTAATTAAAAACCACCAAGTTATGAGGGTGCTATTCTACTTGGTTGTCCCAACAAAAATATGGTCAACGGTCCGTACGGGCGGGCGAGCGCGGGCGTTGACCTCTGTCATCAGCTGTGGCACGGGGCGCGAGTACTATGATCTAACGCAGGGGTTCCCTAAGTGTGCGCCGCGGCGCCGTGGTGCGCCGTAGAAAGTAAAGAGGGGCGCCGTGAGTCGATCCTCTTATTATTGGACACCAAAAATATTGGCGGGTACCATTTTGAGTGTTCGCATAGGAAACGAACATAGCGTCGTAGAATTTTTTTTCGTCGTCGCGTTGCGTTCGTTCGCTCGCTAAAGTGCCTACTCGCTTGAAAGCTTGAAACCGTTGATGCCATACCCCTCCCACGTCTTCACCCGCCCGCGCTCGCTCGCTCGCATCGCAACGCAATGCCCGTTTATTTACCTACAAGTGTGCCGCGCGACGGACGTTTTGTTTGTTGTTGTTTTGTTTTCCTTTCTTTTTCTTCAAATATCTCACGCAAAATGAACAGATTTTTGTTAAGTAAACAAGTTGGTAGTTCTAATGGTAGTGATAAAGCATCTACTAGTGGCGGTGGGGAAGCAAAGAAGCGGAAATATCGTAAATACGATGATAGTTATTTGGACTTTGGTTTTACTTCAATAGAAGTAAACAATGAAGAAAAACCCCAGTGTGTGCTTTGTTTGAAAATACTATCATCCGAATGTATGCTTCCAAGTAAGTTAAAGCGACATCTCGAGACAATTCATCCGACTATGGCTGATAAATCGCGCGATTTTTTTCACCGGAAATTACAAAATTTAAATAAGACAAAAAACGTATTCACTCAGCAGGCCTCAGTACCCAAAAACGCACTGTTAGCATCATTCAAGGTGGCATACAGGGTGGCAAAATGCAAAAAACCTCATACTATTGCAGAAGAGCTTATTTTACCGGCTGCTCGCGACATGGTGAATATTATGATGGGAGAATCAGCTGAAAAATTAATTTCCAAGATACCCTTATCTAACAATACCATCAGTCGAAGAATCCATGACATTGCCGAGGATCTCAATCACCAATTAATAGAAAAAATTAAAAGCAGGGATTTTGGTTTGCAACTTGACGAGGCCACTGACAGTAATGATGATGCACATCTTATTTGCTACGTACGCTTTCTGGCTGACAATATCATCGTCGAAGACCTTTTATTCTGCAAAAGCATTACGGGAAGTGCGAAAGCCCAAGACTTGTATGAAATTTTAGACAAGTTTTTTACAGAAAATTGTTTGGATTGGAAAAAGTGTATCGGTGTATGTACTGATGGTGCTCGATCGATGTCTGGCAAGTATGGGGGATTACAAGCGCTTATTCGTAAAAAAGCACCGAATGCTATGTGGACCCATTGCATCATCCATAGGGAAGCTCTTGCATCAAAAGCCATGAGCTCTGAACTGAACCAAGTACTGGAATGTGTAATTAGTTCGGTAAACTACATAAAAACTAGGCCTCTAAAAGCCAGACTTTTTAAAAAACTATGCATAAATATGGGAGCTGAACATACAGCTCTGCTGTACTACTGTAATTCACGATGGCTTTCACGTGGAAATGTTTTATTTCGTGTGTTTGAATTACGCGAAGAAATTTGCACTTTTTTACAGCAAGAACGTCAAGAAAATGCCAAATATTTTACTGAACCTGATTTTTTGCTAAAGCTAGCATATTTATGCGATGTGTTTGAGAAATTAAACAATTTAAATCTGTCTTTGCAAGGCAACAACACACACATTCTGAAGCTTTCGGAGAAGATTGCGGCGTTTAGAAAGAAATTGCAGTTGTGGATAACAAAGTTGAAGGAAGGCGGCGGTCAAGATTGCTTCCCGCAATTGTATAATTATGCGGCATCCAATGAACTGGTTTGTTTCACAAGACCTGATTACCCTTTTCACGGAACACCTAGCGAAGCTCACCGAATACTTTTCGAAGTACTTTGCAGATGATGATGTTGAAAAATTTGCGTGGATCCAAGACCCTTTCCATGCACAAAGTCCACAAGGATTTACATCACAAGATGAAGAGAGTCTCATTGAACTCTCTTGCGACAGCAGCCTAAAAACTAGATTCGCGAGTGTCGATTTGGTGGAGTTTTGGTTATCAATTCAAAATGAGTATCCAAATTTGACTTGCAAAACACTAAACATTTTCATTCCATTTGCAACATCTTACCTATGTGAAGCTGGATTTTCAGCTGTAGCTGCGATAAAGAATAAATATCGCTCAAAGATCAATGTGGAGCAAGAAATGAGAGTAGCAGTGTCAAGTCTTATTCCCCGCTTTGAAAAACTGTGCGGAGATCACCAAGCTCACCCTTCACATTGATTTGACTGAGTAAATGTCGTACTTAATTTTTGTTTTTTCTTAAGTCTTTCTTGTTGTTTTCCGTTTAAATTCCTTTATAATAAAAAAGTCTATTTTATATTGTGGTGTTTTGATTTTCGCTACGATCAACCTAACCTAACTACTATTATTGTAGGTACCTATTTCTTTCAACATTTTTCTTCAAATAGATAACTAGGACAGGGCGCCGTGAAAAAATATTAAACTTGTAACTGCGCCGCGGGATACAAAAGATTGGGAACCCCTGATCTAACGTGAAACTGCGTACGCGCGCTCGGTGTCCAAACAGCAACAATTTCTAAATGTATTTGTGAAAAAATATAACATGGTGTAAAAATGATTGGAATCGATTCAGTTGCTTATCCTGAACAAACTATATTCAGGTTTCGTATAAACATAAAATAACGCTGTAGATGCTATAGAAAGGTATCCATATCGTCCAAGTCATGAAGAAAAAACAAGTGTTAAGGTGTAAATACATAAGGGTGTGGGTTGTTCAAAAGATATGCCGTAGTCCTTAGTCCCTAGCGCACAGGTAAATGACGCAACACTGGTGGAAATAGGGTATTTGACTAAAAAAAACCAATTAGTCCGTCAGTCAGATTTACAAAAAATACTAGACACGTATTTTTTCTTTTTTCATATAAACAAAAAATGAAGACGACACAGTGCGCTGAAAACTTGTGTGACGTCACTGGACGCTACACTTTTTAGCGAGCAGCGATGACACCAGCCACCAATCCTGATCTTTGATGCCTTTTATTTTTGTCAATCTTTATTGATTTGATAAAACAAAATATACGTATCCAATATTTTTCTATAATCTTAATGACGGACTAATTAGTTTTTTTTAATCAAATACCCTATTAGTCAGTAAAAGTCTGACACGTCACTTCCCATCCATGAAACAGAATCTGATCCGTGGCGTGGGGCCATAAACTATCCCTTTGGTCTAGTCGTCGATCGCAAGCGACTGTTGAGTTATGTCCAGCACGGTATTTACGTAACACACTATACCAAGCACCAATGGCTTTCATTTTGACTATAGTTAGAGATTAATAGTTTGTTACGCTGTTAGGGTGCTGGGTATTTTTTGGGGCGATTCCTATAACTCGCGCAAGTTAACTGCACCTCGCTGGAATGCAGTCCATATCTTTTCTTCTTCGGCCTATAGATGTCCACTGCTGGACAAAGGCTTCCCCCAAGGCTTTCCATGATGACCGGTCTTGTGTTGCCCGTATTCATCGGCTTCCCGCTACTTTCACCAGGTCATCGGTCCACCTTGATAAGGGCCTCCCTACGCTGTTTCTTCCAGTACGTGGCCGCCACTCCAGAACCTTCCCGCTCCATCGGCCATCGATTCCACTTAAGTTTAGCGACTCGAAGAGCTATGTCGGTGACTTTGGTTCTTGTGCGGATGTCCTCATTTCTGATTCGATCACGCAGAGTAACTCCGAGCATAGCTCTTTCCATTACCCTTTGTGTGACTCTGAGCCTTCGTATGAGGCTCATTGTGAGCGACCACGTTTCAGTTCCGTAAGTCATTACTGGCAACATACGCTGGTAAAAGACTTTAGTCTTGAGACAAAGTGCTATCTTGGACGACAAGAAGATGTATCGTAGCTTCCCGAACGCTGCCCAGCCGAGCTGGATTCGACGAGACACCTCTTTCTCGAAGTTGGACCTACCTAGTTGGACTGTTTGTCCCAGGTATATGTACTCGTCAACAACTTCGAGTGCAGAGCAACCAACTAGAATTGGAGTGGGTGCGACATGAGAGTTCGACATGATCTTCGTCTTATCCATGTTCATCCTTCGACCCACTTTTTGGGAAGCTCTGCTGAGGTCATTGAGCATTTTGCTCAAATCTTCCAGGGTCTCCGCCATGACCACGATATCATCTGCAAAACGGAGATAAGTGATGTACTCGCCGCTGATGTTAATGCCAAGTCCTTTCCAGTCCAGGAGCTTGAAGACGTCTTCCAACGCAGCAGTGAACAATTTAGGAGATATGACATCTCCTTGTCTCACTCCACGCTGGAGTTAGATCGGTTTCGATTCCCGATCCTGGAGACGTACTGACATGGTGGCGTTTTTGTACACACTTTATTATCACCTCAATGTATCGATGGTCAATTTGGCATCGCTGGAGAGACTGTAGCACCGCCCAAGTCATGCCCAGTCCATATGTATCAATTTTATTGCAAAACGTCATGAGTAAAATGATGATGAAGGTAGCTTTATAATCAAAGCTACCTTTTATTAACATAAATAAAAATATAATATATATTTTTTTAACATGATTCTCATGTTTTATACACAGAGCGAGGTCCACAGTTAACTTGCGCGAGTTATAAGTGCGGGTGTTTATACTCCCCGGACTCCAAAATAGAGCCAAACTACATTTTTGTATACATGTCTGTGTACAGTAGGCCTAGTATGAGTTTTCAATACGAAACTCGATCGTCGATAACGAGCGCGTTTGGCGCTCTCATTGGTTGAGAGTTCTTACGACATTGAAGCGGGCCAATCGCTGAGTCAAACGCGCACGATATCGACGAACGTGTTTCGTAATGAAAACTTATACTAGGCCTACTGTTTTAATGAATTCGAATAGTTTGGACTTTTCGACTAATCGATCCTAATATTTCGGACACCGTGTCACAATGGTAACGCGGCCAGCTATGTCGACTTCAAAACAGTATAAGAACTTTTTCTTTAAATCAAGGCAATTTAGATGTTTTAGTCATATAAAAATGACATGAAAATGAACAATGGTACTATTTTTTAACGAGTGGAAATGACATTACGCACCATACCCGCCGCTAGCTAGGCGACGGACGTGTGTGGGACTCGCCCGGCCGGAGCCGGGAATACCCACTAAAACCACTCGGTTACCGTTGGGTCCTGTGTTGAGCCTTAAGAGGGGACTCCAGTACCGAGGAATTTGGAAAATAGGTATTTGAAGAAACTATTGCCGTCGCGCTGCTTCCAACCTCTCCCGGTAAAGTGCGAAAAGGACAGTTGCAGCTCAGGCTGATTTTACATACAAAAGAAGTTTCGTATTACGCTGTTTTCTTTTTCTAAACACGACAGATCTCAATTATTTTTATATCAAAGTTTAGAGGAAAAGTATACCTGTGCCTATATTATTTTCTTTTTTGACAAAAACTTATCACATTTTTGTAATAGTCGTCTGACCATCGCGATAAAATGGATTATATTTCGGGATTTTGAAGTATCATATTTCGTTTATTAATTAAGTTTCGGAAAAAATCAAATGATAGGTACGTATAATAACGGTGTAAAACTGTAGAAAAAATCTGCTCTAAAAGCATTATCCACGAAGAAAACGGCGGAATACGTTTGTATAGAGAAAAAACACCACTAGAGTTCCATCTTAATGCTTTAGTGATAAAGTTGAAAATCTAATAAAGAAATCTGACAGCTTGATGTGCTGTCGTCTGAACATACTCGACTTTATTCAAAAGCGATATGCTCCTTTATTTTTTTTTTTTATAAAATTTTTATGTTGTTCCGAACACAAAGGTTTATTTATGTAATGTGTCATATTTCAAATTCGTATTCGTTCAAATCACACATGAAGATAGCCAAGTGCATGCACTTCAGTATGTTTCGGGAGTACCTAGTATAAAGTTTTTCTAAACCTTCAGGTTATGTGAACAAGTACAGGAAACTTGCCAATCCTACGGCGAATCCTAGAAGAAAGGCTTTTAGTATGTTCACTTTATTCAAATCGTTGAATAGTTGTGTAGTTTTAGGCCCAGCGCACATAAAAAAAAATATGACGTGTAAAAGTGATCAGTGATCCTACTTGCTTAATAAACGATTTCATTTCATCGCTGGAGGCGCGGCTGAACGCAATTGAAGACAACAATTTAATATGTATAAACCTTGACTACGTTGACATACGGTCTACAAAGGCCAAGCGCACTCCGCTGGATTTCCTTGATTTTCCTTTTGTCTACCGTATGTCAAAGTAGTTAAGGTTAATATTATATTGTCCTAAATTGCGGTGGAGCTGGGCCTTAGTGGTTCGGAAGACAGCAGGTCAAGCTACCCGAAACTGTCAAATATTACCGATCAATCTCGAGCCTTAATGCTTTAGGGATAAAGCTGAAAATATATTAAAGAAATTTGACGGATTGTAGGAGCTTGATGTGCTGTGTGTACATAGCGTAAGGCCTCTTTCAATATTTAGATAATTTTTATCTGATATATTATAAATATTTCATTTTGAAAGGTTTGTGTATGTGAAATTGATTAGTGACTAATTTATTCATTAGAAGTAAGTTATCTTATTTTAGGAAAAGCAGTCCCAAGTTATATGTAGTAGCTATTTTGATATGTACGGACGACAGCAGGTCTTCGGATCAATCTCCCTTTGGCGCAGCATCGTTGCTCGTATTGTTGGGTTTAACATTGCATCACCTCGCTCAACTGCCGTCTTCCTTCCTATTCGCTAAGTTTTTCTGAGTGAATAGGCTCTTAATAAACTGGCGCGCTTTACCATCAACGATCGCATCACTGCTTACCATCAGGCGGGATTGCGGTTAAGAGCTAGTTTATAATGATAAAAAAAAAAAAAACTTCCCTGCTGCTAAATATTCCGAATCAATTTTGAGCCCTACAGCTTAAGCAATAAAGTTGAAAATCTAATAAAGAAATCTGACAGATTGTAGTAGTCTTGCCACCAAGCGATCCGTCGTGTTCCGGCATGATGTCTGGTGAAGCGGTAGGGAGGACGGGTCTGAGCAGTTGTGTTGCGATGTGTGCCGGGTACGATGCGCCAAGTGTTGTTGTGTCGGGAATTTGGTCGTGGAGGGTCTCCAGATCAATCTCCCTCTGGTTTAAACATTGCATCACCTCGCTCAACTGCCGTCTTCCTTCCTATTCACTCAGTTTTTTGAGTGAATGGGCTTATTAAACTAGCGCGCTTTACCATCAACGTTTGCATCACTGCTTACCATCAGGCGGGATTGCGATCAAGCACTTGTTTAAATTATTTTAACAAAAAGTACCTTGATGTGCTGTCGTCTGTACTAACTTAAAATTATGTATCTTACATGTTCAATCAACAACAAAAGTCGATAAACACTTATTATCGAAATCTTAATTACTGAGCGAAATATTTTAAAAGAACAACACTATAATAGGGTATTTGACTAAAAAAACTAATTAGTCCGTCAGTCAGATTTCCAAAAAATACTAGACACGTATTTTTTGTTTTATCAAAACGATAAAAATTGACAAATATAAAAGGCATCAAAGATCAGGAGTGACGTCACTGGTCGCAAAAAAGTGTAGCGTGCAGTGACGTCACACGAGTTTTCAACGCACTGTGTCGTCTTCATTTTTTGTTTATATGAAAAAAGAAAAAATACGTGTCTAGTATTTTTTGGAAATCTGACTGACGGACTAATTAGTTTTTTTTAGTCAAGTACCCTATTCTTTAACTCTTAGTTTCTATTATAAAATGCCAAAAATTACTTTGACGAATAATTTCGTGTTAATCGAATTCCGTTGCTGATGGTAGATTACTATTAATATTACGATTAGGTATTATTCGACCCTCAAGTTCATATGATATGATTCCCTTCAGCAGGCGGAGGTCCCCCGCCCCCGCCACCTCCTCCCATGCCGGGTGGACCCCGTGGTCCCCCGCCGCCTCCCATGCCTGGCATGGCAGGGGGCCCGCCTCCCCCGCCACCGATGATGGGAGGTCCACGCCCTCCACCACCACCTGGAGGGCTCATGCCGAGAATGGTAAGTTCCTCATAATGTTGAAAAGAGAAAAAATATTATTTTTTGTATGTCAGTTTGTTACGCTTAAACGTCTGAGCGGATTTAGAAATTTATGTACCCACGAGATCGATGAAATGCCGACTGCATACCCTGCATACCAAGTACTGTTAAAAAAAAAACTATGTTACTAGTTTTTCACAAACTCACTTCAGTGTGAGAATTTTATCCAGAAAAATGTCATTTATTTCACCCTAACGGGGGTGTTGTCTCTTTTTCCAATTGGGTTGTATCTTAAAAATAATTAGATAATAGATAATAATAGATAGATTTATAAAAAATATTGAACACGTATTTTTTATTTTTCTTTCATTCAAATTCGTAGGAAGATATATTGATTTGAAATGTCACATGACGTGACGCCGTGATACAAAATATACCACGGCGTGACGTAATTAGCCCCCACTCCGTAACTTTAATACGCTATATCTCAGTAGTTTTTGGTAATTACGATAAAATAAAAAATACGGGTCTTAATTTTTTTTTTATTATCTATAAGACAGACTAATTATTTTTTTGATTTTCATACCTTTGATACATCCCTATTGAAAAGCTGTTCTGTTACTGCTTCAAAGAAGAACAAACTTGTTATAGTATTTTTAATAATATTTACATAATACCAAATATTCGAATACATGTGACATATCGGTGGCAGGCCATAACATCGGCTGCCGGCAGAAGTTACCACCCACCAGACAAAGTCTTACCGCCAAGCGATCCGTCGTGTTCCGGCATGATGTCTGGTGAAGCCGTACGTAGGACGGGTCTGACCAGTTGTGTTGCGATGTGTGCCGGGTACGATGCGCCTAATGTTGTTGTGTTGGGAGTTTGGTCGTGGAGAGTCTCCAGATCAATCTCCCTCTGGCGTAGCATCGTTGGTCGTGTTGTTGGGTTTAACATCGCATCACCTCGCTCATCTGCCGTCTTCCTTCCTATTCGCTCAGTTTTTCTGAGTGAATGGGCTCTTAATAAACTAGAGCGCTTTACCATCAACGATTGCATCGCTGCTTACCATCAGGTGGGATTGCAGTCAAGCACTAGTTTATAAAAATTAAACAAACATCTACCTACCCGCACTGGGTCCTCGTGGTAGATTACGGCCCACTGGCTCTTACCGAGAGGAGGCCTGAGTTCCAGGAGTGGGAACTTAAGTGTTGTAACTCCTCATAAGCCGCTAATCACCCACATGAGTGTGGATCCCATGGGAATATCCGGATAATAATAATATCCTAAATGCTTGTCGAAGCTCCTGGTGCCATCATCGCAGCAACAACGTCTATCGTTGTTAGAATAGAATAGAATACTCTTTATTATGTACACCATATAGATTACAGAACATAAATAAAAATATTTTACAAAGAGTGACACAATGGGCGGTCTTATCGCTAAGACCGACCTTTTACGGACAACCTATGGATGGAATTCTAAGGGGAAGGATATAGAAATAATCCCCCTTATTCATAAAAACTGTTTAAAGTTAACTAGTGATTAGCGATTCTTTAACCATACACTTTTGACCTTTTAACGTCGCTTAACTTAAATCATTCTTTATGAATAAACACCACCGTGTTTAAGGGGTTTATTCATAATCGATTATCAAAGTTAAGTGACGTGCAAGCGTCTAAAATGTATGTTTAAAAAATCGCTAATCACTAGTTAACTTTAAGCAGCGTTTATGAATAAGGGGGATAGTAGGTAGTCTACAGTGTATTATTTACATAGATTATACAATAAATATATACGTTAAGTGTATCATACTAGTTTAAATAAATTTAGATTAGTTAGATTGCATATTAATTAACTTTAGTTATTAAGTTTTATTCAAATGTCATATTTTTCTTGATCATTCTCTGTTTTACATAGTTTGTGATACGAATCGACCACGACTCTCGACCTCGACTGTTTTTAATTATTTTATACACCTAGGAGCTTTCTTCATGGTCCTTCGAGCCGAATTTGAACCAGCGATCTATGGATATAGGTCGCTGGTTCATATCCTAGGGGCCTTCTTCAATGCTAATCCTAGTTATAAACTAGGGATGTAACGACGATAGTTATATCGGAACCGGAACCAGAGTCGGAGTTTTTAAATTTGATTTATCGTAGTCTGAACCGGAGGCGGAGGCAGGGTCAGAAGTGGTGGTAGAAGAGAGATTTTTTATTTAATCACAAAACATTATTCAGACAGTCCTTTCATTTAAATTTTTATTCTAAAATTAAACACAAACAGTGAAATGAAAATTGGCATATTTCTAAATTAACAAAAAAACATACCCAAAGTAGCATATTATATTACATTAAATGAACAAAAGCTTTGAAACAAATCAAACGTTTCGAGTCCAAAACTAGCGTAAATTCAAAACAAATAAAAAGTGAAAAAATAATTAACGATAGAGTGCACGTAGCAGGAGTCAGGGAATTCCCCGCGTGATATGTATGAATCAGTAGGCCTAGTATGAGATTTCATTATGAAACTCGATCGTAGATATCGAGCGCGTTTGACTCGATGATTGGCCCGCTTCAAGGTCGTAAGAACTCTCAACCAATGAGAGCGCCAAACGCGCTCGATATCGACAATCGAGTTTCGTATTAAAAACTCATACTAGGCCTACAGTAGGGTAATTACGTAACATACTATCAGTAGCAATGGATTTCATTTTGTCAGTTGAAAGTCATTCATTGCGTTATTTACGTTATTGAGTACACACATTTATCGAACATATGGAGCAATGGACTAGCAATATTCTTCAAAATTGTGCATACGCAATTACCCTAATGTCCATAACAGTCGACAGACCGCCACCGCTATGTTATGCTTTAATAACCTCCGTTTTAAAAGTATCGGAACCGAAGGTATGATAATAATCGGAAGTTCCGACTTAACGGGAGTCGGAGTCGAAGCTCCGTAACATCCCTGTTATAAACTATCTGTGTGCCAAATTTCCTGCAAATCCGTTCAGTAGTTTTTGCGTTAAAGAGTAACAAACATCCACCCATAGTCGCAAACTTTCGCATTTTTAATATTAATAAGATAAATGCTTATTCTGTCAACATGAATATTGTGGTTTATGCGTTAAATAGGTCTATTAAAATTCTACAAAAAGAATCGCTTTTTTATCATCTCTTTGCATTTTTTTTAGCCTGTACCCGACGTACTGCCCCACGGTCTGAAGCCTAAAAAGAAGTGGGAGTTGGAAGGACCTTTGAAACGAGCAAATTGGAAGACTATCATACCGCAGAAAATGTCCGAAAAGGCCTTTTGGGTTCACGTAAGTTAATGCCACTTTTTTGTGTCTTGTGGTGGCCTAGTGGTTAAAAGACCAGGCAAGTACCAATGTAACTTTTCTAAACTTATATGTACTTTCTAAGTATATCTTGGACACCAATGACTGAAGGTGAAGGAAAACATCTTGAGGAAACCTGGACTTTAAGTCTGAAATCGCCAACCCGCATTGAGCAAGCGTGGTGATTACGCTCAATCCTTCTCTGTATGAGAGGAGACCTGTGCTCAACAGTGGGACGATTAAAAGGTTGATGATGAATGCCACATTTTTAAAACTTCATATTTTATTTGGTCATGTGTTTACCAAACTTTTTTTTATCCTCATGGATCGGAAGGGGTTTTCTTTACATATTGTAGAAGACCACTGATGGACAAAGGCCTCCCTCAAGGCTTTCATTCCATTGGGAGGTATTCCCATAATCCTCACGCCTGTCGTCGGGTTGGTGATCGCAGTAATTTGATATTCCACAGGAGAAGCGCTGCTGCCCGCTTCCCTGATGAGCACTAGGCCCTCAGAAATAAATAAATAATTTTTATAACAGGTCCAAGAAGACAAGTTGGCATCACCGGACATTTTAAGCGGTTTGGCACAAAAATTCTCAAGTAAACCAGTCGCCAAGAAAAATGAAGATGCTGTCGATAAGTAAGTTAGACACAAGTACGGAAGATAGTAAGTTAAGCTACCCTAAACAGTCAGATATTCCCAATCAACCTTGAGCCTTAATGCTTTAGAAATAAAGTTGAAAATCTAATAAGGAATTCTGACAGATTGTAGTAGCTTGATATGCAGTCATCTGTACTTTCATGTTTAAAAAGAAGTGTCTTGTCACTTTTTGATTAATTTTTTGGGTCCCTTTTACTAAGTAAGCCTTTACGAAGTCATTAGTAACAGGGCCCCGTTTTTACCCCGTCTGGCTGTCTTTCACCAGACTGTATCTCATTAGGCGTGATATCTAGATTCTAGACGGTTGTGATTTGCCAAATACCACCACTAAAAACAAAATAAAATAAATATTCTTTATTTTGTACTAGCGGTCGCTAGCGACTTCGTTCGCGTGGTGTTAGTAATTTGAACATGTTATGCTCCGCTCCTATTGGTCACAGCGTGATGTTATATAGCCTAAAACCTTCCTGGATTAATGGGCTATCCAACGTAAAAATAATTTTTCAAATCGGATCAGTAGTTTCTGAGATTAGCGCGTTCAAACAAACAAACAAACTCTTCAGCTTTGTATATTGGTATAGAGTATAGATAAATCACACTTTTCCGGTTTTCCAATCGTACAAAAAACTGTCAAACGTCATTTTCATTTACTGTTATTGAAGTCTTGCCGCCAAGCGATACGTCGTATTCCGGCATGATGTCTGTTGAAGCCGTACGGAGGACGGGTCTGAGCAGTTGTGGTGCGTTGTGTGCCGGGTACAATGCACCAAATGTTGTTGTGTCGGGGGTTTGTTCTCCGTGGAGAGTTTCCAGATCAATCTCCCTCAGGCGCAGCATCGTTGGTCGTGTTGGTCTTGGATTTAACATGGCATCACCTCGCTCAACTGCCGTCATCCTTCCTATTCCTAAGTTTTTTAAGTGAATAGGCTTAATAAACTAGTGCGCTTTACCATCAACGATTGCATCACTGCTTACCATCAGGCGGGATTGCAGTCAAGTACTAGTTTATAAATAATGAAAAAAAAAACTATAAATCTCTTTTGTAGACGCCAAATAGGAGAAAAATACAACATTATTTTATGTTTATACGAAACCCGAAACACGTGTCCAGTATTTTTAAGTAATGAATCTATGAACTAAATTTCAAAAAGATATCATGAAAAACCACAAAGTTATGAGCTTGGTATTCTACTTGGTTGTCCCAACAAAAATATAGTCAAAGCTCCGCTCGGTCGGGCGAGCGCGGTACGTTGACCACTGGCGTCAGCTATTGCAAGCGCAAGTAATATGATCTATTGTAAGCTGCGTGCGCGCGCTCGTTAACCACACTGCAACAATTCCTAAAAGTATTTGGAAAAAATATAACACGGTATAAAAATGATTGGAGTCGATTCAGTTGCTTGTTTTTTTTCAACATTCTATTTATTTGTTTTATTATTTATGTACATATAATAAAATACATAAAGATACGACAAAATTAAGATCCGAGTACAAAGGTGCTGCTTATTTCTTAAGAAATTTCTTCCAGCTCCTGCGAAAGGAGAATTACAAACAGAAATGTAGACAATAGTGTGTAAGAACAAGGAGGAAATAAAACATGAATATGATAACTATTAAAGTAATAATATTAAATATACCTATACATATAAACCAAAAATAATTATATAAGCTAAACCAATAAAAAGTAATTCATCTTATAACTCCATCATCGAACCAAAACTAACAATTGTACAACTGTCTAATTTCCAGGGTTCACACGTTGAAGAAAGTGAAAGACTTAAAGGTGCTAGATAGTAAGGCGGCGCAGAATCTGTCCATCCTACTCGGAGGCTCCCTCAAACACATGTCGTATGAACACATCAGGACATGTGTGCTGCGATGTGACACCACTGTGCTGACTGCCAATGTACTGGATCTGTTGATACAGGTGAGTCGGGGACCCTACGGGCCGTATTCGAGTCGATGTTCGGTAGCGAAAAGTCTTGCTACTGTTTCACAGAAGGGGGCTGCGGAATGGGAGAGGGAGATTTCGTACACTTACCTGGCCCGTCGGTCGTGCTAACGATGTGAAGATGAAAAACGTCTGAATATATCCCTTTCTTAATCCTATCATCTTGTTCCAGTACCTACCACCAGCGGACCAGCTGAAAAAGCTAGCAGACCTCAAAGTGAACAGCGAGGAACTAACGGAAGCTGAACAGTTCGCAGCCACTGTCGCTGATATCAAGCGGCTGGTGCCGAGACTGAGGAGTTTAGCCTTCAGAGAGCATTATGCTGAAATTATATCTGAAGTTAAACCTGTGAGTAAACTGAACAGTTAACCGACTTATTGTTGCCCATTATAGCCTCTGTACTCTTACACCATGGTGCATCGTGGGCCATATTTTATTTATTTAAAATAACATACAGAATTAAATTCTAAGAGCATTGTATAGCAAACCGTGGCCCTGGCCTACAGGCAAGTGAAGGAACATGGGTGGGTTTTAGTTAGTAAAAGTCTGACACGCCCTTCCCAAACAAAAATAAAAAGGGCATTGTACTATCATTTGTTAAAATAAAAAAATAAAAAACATATGCGATAGAAACTTGAAAAGCATATAAAATTTGCACAATGGCCCATCATGGTCGATGCGACCATATCACTCTAACACAGTGGCCCATCATGACCTATCAACTATATCACTCTAACATAGTGGCCCATCATGACCGATCAACCATATCACTCTAACACAGTGGCCCATCATGGCTTATCAACCATATCACTCTAACACAGTGGCCCCTATATATTTTTAAAATTTGTTGTTAATGTTTTTGTTCCCAGGACATAGTATCCGGTACAGCGGCTTGTGAAGAAGTGAAGTCGAGTCGTAAATTCGCCAAAATACTTGAGCTCCTACTTCTATTAGGAAACTATATGAATTCAGGCTCAAATAATGCCGGCGCTTATGGATTTGAAATTAGCTTCCTTACGAAGGTATGATATTTTGTATAAAGTTGTTTTGTTGTTGTTGCTAGTGCGACTGTTGAGCTTGGTCCTGGGTTTGATTCCAAGACTGGATATGGAAAGAAAGAAATATAATACATTTATTTACCACATAATACAGGTCTCCCAAAGTGATAATGCGCATAGAAATTTTCGTCACTGTTCGGCAACGGTCGTATTCCCCGAGCGTTTGGAAGAAGATATGTATATAGAGTGGTTAAGTGTATAAAAAGTGGTTAAGTGCACCACTCTATACAGTATGTTACGAAAACCCTGTCCGACCCGTGAAGGTGTTGTTAGGTATCGATAACTGATTCTACTAATGCATACAAAACCGGGCTTTACTTAAAAAAAAAATCCCCCTAAAAAAAATAAATATTATTTCGCAAAAGGAGGTAACTTATTAAATGTGCGTTGACCACCCTTCGCCTGCCGACCGCGGGGGGCGGGCGGCAGGACACGCGGCACGTGGCCGCATCGCTATTCGCTCATAATAATACCGGTGTTGTCACTTTTTAAAAATTACCAAATTTCGGGGAAATTGGAATTAATTCGTTGGAAAAAAAGATTATTTCAAAATTCATTTGTATTGGTACTATGATGAATACGTAAAATTTTATATTATATTTGGTCATGTGTTTACCTAACCTCTATTATCCTTATGGGTCGGACAGGGTTTTCGTAACATACTGTATACATATCATCTTCCGAACGCTTGGGGAATACGACCGTTGCCGAACAGTGACGAAGATTTCTATGCGCATTATCACTTGGGAGACCTGTACATACATTAGATAGCAACAAAGATCTAGAAATCAAATACTAAGGGGAAATACAAGGGGTTACTGGGAATGTCTAAAAAACAGCTCGAAGTTAATATAATGGCGGTGCACGGACGCCTGCAGGTCAAGAAACTGTCAAATATTCACAATCAACCTTGAGCCTTAATGCTTAAGAGATAAAGTTGAAAATTGAATAATGAAATCTTACAGTTTGTAGTAACTTGTTGCGCAGTCGTCTGTACCTCGTTGAACCTTTGGTAAAAATCTCGGGATGGGGTAGTTGACTAAAAAAACTAATTAGTCCGTCAGTCAGATTTCCAAAAAATACTAGACACGTATTTTTTCATTTTCCATATAAACAAAAAATGAAGACGACACAGTGCGTTGAAAACTCGTGTGACGTCACTGCACGCTATACTTTTTAGCGAGCAGTGACGTCACTGGCCACCACTCCCGATCTTTGATGCCTTTTTTTTTAATAATTATAAACTAGCGCTTGACCGCAATCCCGCCTGATGGTAAGCAGTGATGCGATCGTTGATGGTAAAGCGCGCTAGTTTATTAAGAGTCTATTTCACTCAGAAAAACTGAGCGAATAGGAAGGAAGACGGCAGTTGAGCGAGGTGATGCAATGTTAAATCCAACAACACGACCAACGATGCTGCGCCAAAGGGAGATTGATCTGAAGACCCACCACGACCAAACTCCCAACACAACAACATTAGGCGCATCGTACCTCGTACATCGCAACACAACTGCTCAGACCCGTCCTCCGTACGGCTTCACCAGACATCATGCCGGAACACGACAAATCGCTTGGCGGCAAGACTTTGTCTGGTGGGTGGTAACTTCTGCCGGCGGCCGATATTATGGCGTACCACCGAGAAAAATATTTATATTTGTCAATTTTTATTGATTTGATAAAACAAAATATACGTATCCAATATTTTTCTATAATCTGAATGACGGACTAAATAGAATCATTTTTTTTTTTACTCAGGAAACATCTCTATTGCAGTAAAACACCAGTTTATGATTTAAAAAAAAAGACAGGGTCGTAGTGGGGTCAACAACGATTAACTACGATAAACAACTGTACAATGAATTTTCTGTTTTCCACAGTTAACAGCGACGAAGGATCTAGAAAATAAACAGACATTATTACATTATTTAGTAGAAACTATAGAGAATAAGTTCCCCGACGTACTGACTTTTGCTGAAGAAATGCCTCATATAGACAGGTAAATATTTATTTGTTTATTTGACGATACAGTTGCCGCAGTGGCTGTGTGATTGACTGTTGCGCTGCGTGACGCGGTTTCTATTCCTGGACGGAACAAATATTTGTATGGCTGTCTGTTTTAAAAGAAAAACAAAACTCATTTATTCAAATTAGGCTGAGAATCAGCAGTTTTTGAACGTCAATATTACATAAGACAGTCCCCCAAAACGCCCACCCATCGACACTTCCTAGTGCTTTCGCTGGGAAGAAGAAGTGGCGGAACAAACTCGCCAGTAGCACAGCTGTCTGTTCATTTAAAAAAAAAAAAAACACATTATACAATACTGTGTAGATACAGTAATGAACACAAGATTGTGTATGTGTGTTTATATGTTTTTAATTAATTTATTTATTTACTTAAAAAAGTACTGCCACATCACAAACATTGATAATAATCGTCGTCCTCCGTGGCGCAGCGGTCAACACCCCTACCTGCGACGTGGAGGCCCCGGGTTCGATCCCCGGCCAGGTCATGATGGAAAACGATCTTTTACTGATTGCCCTGGGTCTTGGATCTTCATCTATACAGTATGTTAAGAAAACCCTGTCCGACCCGTGAAGGTGTTGTTAGGTATCGATAACTGATTCTACTAATGGATTCAAAACCGGGCTAAACTTTTAAAAAAAAAATTCCCTACAATAATAAATATTATTTCGTTAAAAGTGGTAACTTAATAAATATACGTTAAGCACCCTTCCGCGGGCGGGGGGGCGGCAGGGCACGCGGCACGTGGTCGCATCGCTATTCGCTCATAATAATACCGGTGTTGTCACTTTTTTAAAAATTACCAAATTTCGGGGAAGTTTGAATTAATTCGCGGGAAAAAAAGATTATTTCAAAATACATTTGTATTGGTACTATGATGATTACGTCAAATTTTATATTATATTTGGTCATGTGTTTACCTAACCTCTATGTTGGGGTTATTTCGCCGTTGACGATACCCCAGAGTTGTTGTAGGTAATTAATGAGTAACACTAAAACCACCAGTTTTGAGCCGCACTTGTTTTATTTACACCTGACCGCGTGACGGAGGTATATTTACGACTGAATTACATTGTGTTCAAGTTCATTATATAATAGCATTTCGCTGTACGAGCATTATTGGCTCGTACATGCTCCCGAGGGAAAGGTATACATAGATCAGTTAACAACATATGTTACAAAGTAAATAAAGTATAAAATGGAACAAAATATGTTACAAGGTAAATAATGATAAAGCACTAAAACAATAAGAGAAACACAATTATTTAAAAGAATTATTATAGTTCAAATCTACATCCTATTGGATTCTTAGAATGCCGATCTATTGCAGCGTAGGTAGTAATTTCCTCCAATTCTATATCTTCTGACTTCTTTCGAGGCTTTGTAGAAAGTGCTTGCGCTATATCGCTTTTCTTACGTGTGGCAAGACATCTTCTTATTTGCCATACTCCAATAGCGACGACGATTCCTCCCACCAGCAGAGAGCTTATCGTATAGTTGCCGATGTCGTGGATACTTAACTCGTTTGGTAGGCTTTCTCGTTGTTTTTGTGTGATTATTTGGTTGTCCAGTAATCTATGTTCTTCTGATAATTCTAGTTTAGGTAGCACTATCTTTGTGTACTTTAACGTTTTCCACATGTCGTTTGGTGGATCTATAGTTGGTACCTCCAAAGTCATTCCAATGTTTGTATAGCTACTAAAAACATTATGTGAGTACATTGTATCGTCTTTGTGTTGTAGTAAACAATCCTGACCTAGGGCCATGAGTCCTGACTTGACAATTGTCAGCGTTGTAATTTGATTCTCACATACCATTCGCGGCATACACTCATTGATGCAGTTATACAGCCATATGTTTGGTCTCTGTAGTTTTATCCATTGGTCAGAGCATTGCTGTGGTACCCAATCACATGTGATATTGTTTACATTCTGACTAAGCATTTTTGCCTCGCAAGATGCCGTAGTTCGATGCAAGTTGCTAATAGTTATGTAGGCGTGGCAGATGTAGTTGTCCGCCTCCATTCTTGTGCATTGTTGGAGATCAGCCTCTTCCATCTGTATGTAAGTATTTTTCACGAAGTTCACTCCGATGTACTTTGTTGTTATTGCTATCACCTGACAATTATTATTTGTGTGCAGTCTAGGTATAGGTATATTGCGATATAATGTATATTCGTCATCACTTAGTAACGGGATATGTAGTTCGAATAGTAGGTATCGTTCCGTTAGCCGTGCTTTGACATATATGATATTATAAATATCTTTCGTGTTTGCTCCTTTTCTGTTTATAGGTAGCGTTAATTTTTTTGATATAACTCCGGCAATGAAATTGAGTTGTTCTGATAGTTGCGCCGGTGTGAATAGCTTCATATCCAGATGTCCTCTGTAGATATCTGTCAATGCACCTAGTAGCATTTGTTGGTTTCTGCTCAATGCAGTGAGTAATAAGCTGGCAGTTAGCGCTCCGGCGTTGACGTCATTCATTGTTTGCATGACTCGAAATTTGTTGTCTAATACTGCAATATTATATTTTGTTTCGTTCATGAACTGCTGAATTACTTCTAGTTGCCTTTTTACAAAGTCTTCACTTTTCTTGATGATATTGTTTTCAGCTTCGATAATCGATGTTTGATTTTTTATCAAATCTAGTAAATATTGCTCGTTCGTTTTGATATTTTGAATGTCTTGGGAGTATTTTTCGGCGAAATCGCTGTCCAGGACAACAAACAGGGTTCGAGCAATGTTTCCTACGCCATTAATGTACCCACGGCGCCTTCGTTGTTGATATTGAGACCGTAACAATACGTTATATTCGTTCAACTGGTTCAGTTCGAATTTAAGTTGTTGTATCGTAGAGTGACATGGTTCGTTAGGCATCATCGTGTCGCATAGTTCATCTAAACGATTCACGTATTTCTCCACCTCCGTTGTGCTTTGCCAGAAAGTTGTTAGGTTGTAGTATACTAGAAGCTTCCATTCATCGTGAATAATTTGAATATTTCCAATAGGATCAAAGTAAATTGGTTGGTTTTCTGTTAAAGGCGTTATTTTAAAAGTCTGTAAGGGTGTTGCTTGACCACATGATAGCGTGGTAAACACTACTAGTAACACCATGAGCAAGCTGTTAGCATGTCTCTGGGTTCTAATGGCTCCTTTCGTGTCCTTGCAGTGCTTAGTTGGACTCTCTTTTTGTTTATCTGTACTCTCGCATGCCTTGTTTATAGGCAGAGGAGCTAGTTTTATTATAGGTCTTTTTAGGGTTCCATTCTGTGTCTTCAGCGTTACTACACGAACTAAGTTGTCGCTTCCTGGGTGCAGTTCCACGACTCGGCCCATAGCCCATTTACACGGAGGTAAATTGTTTTCCTTGACGAGAACTAGCTGCCCTTTCTGTATATTTTCTTTGGTTCTTTGCCATTTATTTCGGTTTTGTAGGAGATGTAGGTATTCTTTTGACCAGCGACCCCAATAATGTCGGCGCATAAGCTCTATGAGTTTCCAGTTGTTTCTGATGTCTATAGATTTTATTTCTTCAGGTTCGTTAAGTGGTAATGCGAGCGTCGGACTTCCCGTAAGAAAGTGACCAGGAGTGAGATAGTTCAGATCTTCTACGTCTTCAGATAACGGACTCAGCGGCCTGCTGTTCATGCATGCTTCGATTTGTGTAAGAAGAGTTGAAAATTGTTCATAGGTTAGCTTCTGCTGTCCGATTACCCGTTTCAGGTGTGTTTTCATTGACCGTACAGCAGCTTCTCATAGTCCTCCTGCCGATGGCCAGGATGGAGCGTTGAAATGCCACTCGATTTGAAGGTCGTTGATTTCTTTAAAGAACTCTGAAGATAACATTGTTCTGTAATGTTGGAACTCCTCATTTAATACCTTTGCTGCTCCTACAAAGTTGGTTCCATTATCGGTATAGATATGTTTTGGCGTGCCTCTTCTGGCACACATCCTTTTTAATGCCGCAATGAAAGTTTGTGTTGATAGGTCGGAAACAAGTTCAATATGTACTGCTTTCGTGCACATACATATGAATATGGCTATATAGCCTTTGCAGGTTTTTATTCCGCGGCCTTTGTTTATCTTCACATCTACATGACCTGTAAAGTCCACGCCAGTATGTGAAAAGGGCCTCGACGGCGTGATCCTTTCTTTAGGAAGGTTGCCCATTAGTTGTCCTGTTTGAGTTGTTGCGTACCGACGGCATAGGATACATTGCCGTAGTATCTTCTTGACAGTCCGATTGCCGCTGATAATCCAGTATTTGTTTCTAGTGTAAGCCAGCGTTAATCTTGCTCCACCATGTAGGGTTCGTTGATGTGCCTTTTCTATTAATAATTGGGTCAGTCTTCCCTCTCCCGGGACGAGGATGGGATGTTTAGTGTTTACGGGCAAGTTAGAGTGATATAGACGTCCACCAACGCGTAGAACACCATCCGAGTCCAAAAATGGGTTGAGTTTCAAAATCTTGCTTTTGTTAGGAAGTTTTCCGTTAACTTTGAGAGTTTTTATTTCGTTCTCAAAATAATTTCGTTGTACTGCTTTGATAATTACTTCCAAGGCGTTATTTATTTCATTTAATTTCAGATCATTACACTTCGACCTCCTTTTGTTTCGTAATGCATTAGCGAAACGTATTACCCATGCGAGTATTCTTGTAATACGATCCATGTTGCTATGCCGCTCGAGTAATGAATCAATTAGTTCATTTTTGATCGACACGGGTTCCGTACTATTAATCGTGTAATAGTTTGTTAGAAGACCCTCACTTGTAGAATAAGTTTTTTTTAAGTTATCATCTCGTTTCTTTTGTTCCTTAAGCCATGTAGGGCCCTCCCACCACAGGGTAAAATTGACCAGTTTTGATGGCAGAAGTCCTCTTGTTGCACAGTCGGCCGGGTTTTCGTTAGTCTTTACGTAACCCCAGTTTATCGCTGGTACGATGTTTATTATTTGTGTAGTTCTGTTTGATATGTATTTTTCGTATTTCTTTGGGTTTCCTTGAAGCCATGCTAAGACAACTTTAGAGTCGGTCCAGCATTGTATTCTTAGCTCGTAATCTCCAAGGATCTTAATTATCTTTTGTATGAGTATTGCTAATAGAACTGCGGCGCATAATTCCAACTTCGGTATGGTAGTTTTCTTTTTAAGTGGTGCCACCTTAGTCTTTGCTGCGAGAAGCGTAGTTACGTAGTGGCCTGTTGGTGACGTAGTTCGGCTGTAGATAACGCAAGCGTAGGCTTTCTCGCTCGCGTCACAGAAGGCTTGCAATTCGATCGTTTTGTTTTCGTTTTTTAACCATCTTGGTAACTTGATGTTGTTTATGTTTGGTAGCTCGGAAGTAATTTTTAGCCATTCCTTTTCTATGGTATCTGGTACTTTTTCTTCCCAGCCAATGTTTTGATAGTTGTCACTCCATAATTTTTGGAAAAGAAGTTTTGCTTGAATGGTCATTGGAGCTAACCACCCAAGCGGATCATATATCTTGCTTATCTCTGACAATAGCTTGCGTTTTGTGTATGACGTATATTTGTTACCGACAGGTGCTTCGCTAATAAAGTGAAATGTGTCGCTTGCGTCATTCCATGTGAGTCCGAGTGTTTTGCTGAACTCTGGCTGCTCGAAGTTAAAGTCGTTGTTATGATTTTTCTCTTCCTTCCTTAGTTCTTTAAGAATAGATGGTTCATTCGTGGACCATTTCCTCAAAATAAAGCCACCTTTCTTGAGTAGTTCGCTAAGCTCCTTTTGTAATAACTTTGTCGTTTCTATGGTATGGTGTCCCGTGATGGCGTCATCCATATAAAATTCATTTTGCAGCGCCTTTTGGGCTAAGGGGAAATTGTTGCCTTCATCTTTAGCCAGTTGTTGAAGAGTACGCATTGCAATGAATGGTGCGGCTTTGGTGCCGTACGTAAGAGTACATAGTTGCATCTCTCTAAGAGGCTCTCTTGAGGAGTCTCTCCAGATTATTCTTTGCAAATTTTGCTGATCATGATGAATAAGGATTTGACGGTACATTTTTTCAATGTCCGCCGTTAGAACATATTGATAGGTTCGCCATTTAATGATCAGGGATAAAATGTCCTTTTGAAGGTTAGGCCCTTTTTCCATCAAATCGTTCAAACTATATCCGGAGTCCGTTTTTATGGATGCATTGAAAACAGCCCGCAGTTTAGTAGTGGTTGAGCACGCTCTTACCACGCCGTGGTGTGGGAGGTAGGCTTGTACGCGACTGTCAGTTCCTGTCACTGGTTTCATATGACCTAATTCGATGTAGTCTCGGATGAATTGTTGATATAGTTTAGCAAAATGCTCTTGTTTCGCCATTTTCTTTTCTAAATGAAGAAATTGTGCTATTGCTTGAGGCTTCGAATTGCCAAGGTTCTGTTCATAATTGGCGTTCATCGGCATCTTCACTACATATCTCCCGTTGCTTAATCGCTCTGTAGTTTCCGTGTAATATTTTTCACATAATTCATCTTTCGGTGCTGTTTCCGGTTCCGACGGAATGTCTTCTATCTCCCAGAATTTCGTTATCTTATCGAGCTCCGTTAGAGTGACTAGACAGTTAAATTGCTTTGTAGCACCGCATAGTATCCAGCCTAACTTGGTCTGTTGCGCTACTGGCGAATTATTGTCGTGTTTGAGTACTCCTTCTATGATCACACTGGAGTAAATATCGGCTCCTAGAAGTAAATCGATGGGCCCTGAAATATTGAAGTCTGGATCGGCCAACTTAATATTGTGCAGATGTGGCCAATTCTTTGTATTGATTGTGGAGTTCGGCAGGTTGTTTATAAGTTTACTCATCACTAATGCTTCCGTTTGGAATGTATAATCAGAGTGGATAGATTTACATTCTAATTTAATCATCCCTTTACTCGTTCCCATTATAGTGCCTACGCCAGTGATAGCAGCTTGCATTTTGTTTCGGGGTAAGTTTAATCGTTGAGCAGCGTTTTCTGTAATCAAAGTTACTTGTGAGCCTTGATCCAGTAACGCCCGAAGGATGACGTAATCTCCTTCTCTGTTCTTGACTTTGAGTTGAAGAGTCGTTAAGAGTATTTCTTGTTCACCGTTGATGTGATTAGATGTTCGCTCAGCCGCCGTTGAGGTGGTTGACTTTGATTGTTCTCCTTTCAGATAATTATCATCATGAAGAAGTGAATGATGTTTATTATTACACGTACGGCATCTTTTTGTTGAGTTGCATTTGTTTGCGCCATGACTAAATAAACAATTTTTGCATAAGTTCAATTTACTTGTTGTTTGGTTTCGCGTTGCGACATCCATGCCCAGGAATGTCGAGCATTGCCTAAGCGCATGATCGTTTTTGCAGAGTGGACATTTCCGTAGCGATGCATGGTAGGTTTTTGACCACTTTTCTGAATCTTTATAGTTCGTCGACTTGTTATAATTTTTATGTTGGTGATTTGTGGAATGATTTTGTTTCAGACCGCACTTTTTGGTTCTTGATGTTTCCTGAGTTATAAATTGCAATTCCAGGAACTCCATAAACTCATTTAGGTCTGGAAGATCTCTTGCATGTTTCATGTTTTTTATGTAGTCACCGTAAGTGACGTCATCCAGTTTGGAAGACAATAAGTACACGATAAGTGGACCCCATACCGGAACATCAATGCCCATGTTCTCGAGGCCATTTAAACACTCTTTCGTTGTATCGTACAACCTTTTCAAGTTAGTTGAGTTCGGTTTGTCGATTGTTGATTGATTGAGAAGTGTGTCTATGTATGAGATGAAAAGTAGTCTCTTATTGTCGTAGCGATGCTGAATTATGTTCAGGCATGAGTCATAGTTTTCAGCACTCACCGGTAGGTGTTTAATTAACTTCTCCGCTTCACCTTTCAATTTTGATTTTAGGAACTTCATTTTCTGCGTTTTATTTAGCGTTGGATTATTATGGATCATCTCAATGAATAAATCTCTGAAAGAAATCCAATTGCTGTGAGCTCCATTAAACTCCGGTAATTCCATCTGCGGTGTTGTTTTTTCGTAATGAGATGTTTCAAAGATTTTTCTATTCAAATCTGCTTTTAGGTTGTCGTAGACTTGTTCCCAATAGTCATATTTTGATTCATAATCCTTGTCGTTCCCTTGTAGCAAATAGCTTAACTCCCAGTGTATCTTGTCGATGGATTGCCACTTGGCGCTTAATATGTTTAGTTGATCTTGTAGTTGCCATTTCTCTTTCGTATCACCCAGATTAGTTTTGGAAACTGCTCGCTTCAAGGCGTTGAAGTTGCACATTTGATTACGAAATAGCATCGATAGATGCTGGTTCGCCTCATCTCCGATTTGTTGGAGTGCTCCAGCTGTATCAAATTGCCGTGTTTCTTGAGGTTGTGGCGTTTTTGTTTTGGAGATACCCGTGAATCCCGGTTCATCTCTTAGTTGTTCCAATTTGTCACGTAGTTGACTCATTGATTGCATTGTTTCATTGAACATGCTCCTTGTTATTTCGAAAACTTTGTTCTCAAAGTAGTCATGGTCGCTGTTAACAGCCTCGTACTTCTTTAAGACCTCCTGGTTTGTCCGAAATTCATCCCAGTGAGATTGTAAAGCTTCGATGCGTTTGTTAAGGTAATCTACGGTTTTTCTACTCGCAGAATCCTTTTTGTAATTTGTTTGCAGAGCCTTGATTTTCTCGTAGCTGCTTTGTTGCTTGGTTAAAAGCTCCTCAAATTCGAGGTAATCTTCTTTCGACATGGTTAATAGATAGTTAGTATAAGGTGTTGTGTACTCACGCAGATTCGAAGTTGAAGTAGCAGTTCACTAATTTATGTCTGCTGCGTCTTTAGTTAAGTGTAGTTGTAATCGCAGTGGATGTTATCCCCGCCGATTATGTTTTGTAGCAGTAGACGTAATCTCCGCTGATTTGAAGCAGTAGACGTAATCCCCGCTTGTTTGTAGCAGTAAACGTAATCCCTGCTGGTTTGAAGCAGTAGACGTAATCTCCGCTTGTTTGTAGCTCGAAGGACCAAAAGATGTTGGGGTTATTTCGCCGTTGACGATACCCCAGAGTTGTTGTAGGTAATTAATGAGTAACACTAAAACCACCAGTTTTGAGCCGCACTTGTTTTATTTACACCTGACCGCGTGACGGAGGTATATTTACGACTGAATTACATTGTGTTCAAGTTCATTATATAATAGCATTTCGCTGTACGAGCATTATTGGCTCGTACACTCTATTATCCTTATGGGTCGGACAGGGTTTTCTTAAAATACTGTATATGTATCTATTATAAATATAGTATCGTTGAGTTAGTATCCCATAACACAAGTCTCGAACTTACTGTGGGGCTAGCTCAATCTGTGTGATTTGTGCGTAAAAAAAAAAAAAACTATTCAATTTATGGCCTGATGCATGCGATAATAATGGCGTACATAGCATTGGCAGTTCATCGGCTCGAAAATATACGATACAGGAGAAATTCCTAGACTGGGGCAACGGTTATTTACATTGGAAAAGACTCCACGAACAAAAATGACTCCCAGCTGCCGCGTCGCTCATCTGTAAACGCGACTGATTTGCCAAATATATAAGTTTATAGGTAAAAATTACTTTAATAGGGAACATTACACAAAAATGGGTGCAGATGGCGCCACATGCACATATAGTAAACAAACCGCCATATTGTAGAATCTCGTATCCTTATCGTACTGAGTTATTTAAATATCATCATAATCAATCTTTTTAATCGTCCCACTGCTGGACACAGGTCTCCTTTCATACAGAGAAGGATTGAGCGTAATCATCACGCTTGCTCAATGCGGGTTGGCGATTTCAGACTTTAAGTCTAGGTTTCCTCAAGATGTTTTCAGTCATTGGTGTCCAAGATATACTTAGAAAGTACATATAACTTTAGAAAAGTTACATTGGTACTTGCCTGACCTGGAATCGAACCCGTGTAGTCATACTTGAGAGGCTGGTGTTTTAACCACTAGGCCACCACGACATTATTTAAGTATAACAACTTGGTATTCACTATTCTGTGAAGATATATCAAGGTTTTCATTATTTTTGTATTTTGACTATATGACATCCTGTGGCCATTTAAATGTGGATGATCCAAAGCAACTGCTTCGCAAACGTGTTGCCAAGTCGGGAAAATAAGGATCAAGTGGAATAGTACAATAGTTAAAATAATTAATTGAATTACTAACATTTTTCAATTTTATTCAGCTCAATAAAACCATTGAAAAAATAAAATCGGGTTGTCTGTAAAGCCGGTTCACTGACGATGTTGAACGTGACACCGTCATATGAAAATACTGATGGAATGGTTAACTTATTGTTGAAATTGAAATCGCTGCACTAGCCGACCGATGCTATTTATTTTAATGATGAAAGCACGAATATTCGACAGTATATCAGTGAAAATATATTTTATATCGAAAGAATCATTATCTTTATTCGCCGCAATTATTGTTGCTATAAACAACTGACACTACATTCACTTTTCACTGCACTTTATACTTGACGAAAACATGTACATAATTGTATTATTGTATATCAGCTGTCCACGCGGACGCATCGTTTACTCAAGTAGGAGAGAGACAGATGTCGAACGCTGCCGAACGCAGAGGCCGATTCTGTCTCTTTGTCGCTCATTCCGCGCTCTCGCTGGCACTTCAAGCCTTAAATGGAACGGGGTAACGCCGCAGGAGTCACGTTTTGTCGTGCGTGCAACCGGCTCCATCGAATTATAAGACGTTGTCACGTTAGAATTGCCTTTAGACAAATCTTTACTGTATGCGATCGTGCTGCACTCTGGTGGCAGAATATTGCAGTAATACCTCCTATGAATGTTGCGTGTAGTGTTGTGGAGGCATGAGAAACAGGGAGTAAAGTTCACTCAACCTCCATAGAAAAGGGAGGATCCTCCGACCAGACGGGTGTTATGTCTGGCGGGCACTTCGCCCAACTGTTGAAATTGGGAAGTTGTATATATGCTAGTTGCACGGTAAACTCTGATTGCGAGATGTAGAATTAGTGTGACGTCAGTATGACGTTGTTCCATGTGGTTTTTGTAGGTACCGCTACAGTGTATTTGTCAAAGTAATAATTTACCTTTAATTATAAGCTCTAACCACAATTCTTCCTCACAGAGCGGCCCGCGTATCAATGGAGAACCTACAGAAATCTCTGAAGAAGATGGAGAATGATATCAAAGCGTTGGAGATGGATCTGAACAACTCGCGAGTACAGCAATGTCCGGACGATCTGTTCCATGAAACTATGAGTGTATCCTTTTATAAAACAACCACGCTGGATTAGTGTGGGTTGGTAAATGACAACAATCATCATCACCCACTGCTGGCACAGGTCTCCTCTCATACAGAAAAGGATTAAGTCTAATCACCACGCTTGTTCAATTCGACAGCCTCCGTGGCGTAGCGGTAGCGAACGCGGCCGTTGCGCAGGGAGGCGCGGGTTCGATCCCCGCACAGTGCAAATATTTGTATGCATGAATATGAATATTTGCACTGGTCTGGTCGTGCCTCGGAATTCACGTTAAGCCGTTGGTCCCGGTTGCCATACGAACATTTAGTGGCAGTCGTTACGGGTTGTTGGAGCCCTCAAAAGTCCAAACAATTGTTCTAACTGCAATACTTAGATATCGCCTTCGGGTTGTGCTTATATCGCGTTCGGCTTCACGGAAAATATCGAAGTTTAGCCAAAATCAGCAGTTAGACTGGTAAAGCGGACCCCAGACTCCAAAACTGAAAAGCTACGGATGCGACTGGGATTAACGCTGAGATGATGATGACCACGCTTGCTCAATGCGGGTTGGCGATTTCAGACTTAAAGTCCAGGTTTCCTCAAGATGTTTCACTTTGTAATCAGTCATTGAAATGAAATCGTTTATTAAGCAAGTAGGATCACTGATCACTTTTACACGTCATATTTTTTTTAAACTAGATGAAGCCGGCATTTCCTAACTGACTACCTCTGAGAAGAAATAGCCGAAACAAACTCAAGGATCATCGTATTTTTTCAAGTCCAGACATTAAAAATGAGAATGTTTACAATAATTTACCTTATAATTACGCTTATTGCTTAATAACAATGCTTAACAGAGCAAGCAGAAAAGCAAGCAAGCTTTTTTTCAAGCATCACCTAGTTAAAAAAAAAAAAAAAAACATGACGTGTAAAAGTGATCGGTGATCCTACTTGCTTAATAAACGATTTCATGTCATTTTGATTTCATTTCATTTCATTATAGTAACAAAGATTAATCTCTTTTTTAAATCTGATTTTATTTTGGGGTTTTTATAGGGATATGTCAGCCCCATCGTACCCTGATCTTACTTATTAAATACAGTATAAAATCTAATAATATAGGTATAAATAATAAAATAAAATCAAGACCTATTCATATAGAACCATAATTAAGCGACACAATTTTTATGTAGCGCGGCGTATAGTGGGTTATTTAGAGTGTAGGGAATCTGGTCAGTCCATCCTTTTTTTTATTAATTATATACTATTGCTTGACCGCAATCCCGCCTGATAGGAAGCAGTGTTGCAATTTTTGATGGTAAAGCACGCTAGTCAATAACAACTGGATCGTAATGGTGTCAACAACGTAAGGGTGGAAACTCGCCGTACAACAGGTCGTCCGGTGGTGGAATGGATATGGGGGAATTAAATCATGCAATTCCTTCGCATAGTCACCAAAATACATCCTATAGAACACCGACAGGCCTGTTACTCTATGCCTGTGCTCCAGGCTTTGGAGACCGTTTTGAGTTAAATCTGGGTCGCCAATCAGCCTCTTCGCACGCCTCTCCACTGAATCCAAAGTAGGTAGGTGACATTTGGCAGCACCAATCCTAATGTAGCTGCAGTACTCCATACACGAATAGACCTGTGCTTTGTATAACATTAGCAGATTTTATTATGCTGCGTCCTCGAGATCGTTTGCCATCAGCTTTGCCAGTAACGATTAGTTGATCGAGGTTATGTCCCTCTTTCATGACCGTAACCCAAAAAATCAAGTATTCTGTGCAGATAAATAGTTGACTGCCCTTGATATTAACACTGCACCCTAAAACCAACCTTCTATTCTTAGTTTTAAGTTTCAAAATCAACAATTTCTACCCTTAACTCGACCACAGTCCTTTGCAACAGAAGCTCGTGAACAATGCAATCTCCTCCATTCGATGTTCCGCAAAATGGAGGCTTTGTACAATGAACTAGCTGAGTACTTTGTGTTCGACCCGCAGAAGTATACGCTTGAAGAATTCTTCTCCGATATCAAGACCTTTAAAGACTCGTTCATAGTAAGTTGTATTTAAAAGTAACTAATATTATAAAGGCGACAGTGTGTGGGTAATGTGTGTGTGTTTTTGAAAGGAAGAAAGAAAATGGCGTTACAGCAAAATGCATACAGCTTAAAACTGTAAAAATATGAAATAAACATTATAATGCAAGGGGCCCTTTTGCATTATAATGTTTATTTCATATTTTTACAGCTCAGCATTACGTTAGATGACAACACAAAGTATATAAGTATACCACGTGACCTCTTTCTGCAAAGCAATGATGCTAGCTAAGGAGGAGGCGGAGCGCGTATCTCACGCCACTAGCCGCCGCAGGAGATACCCTGGTCGGGAGACAACATCTAACTCCCGGACACTGAAGGCGCAGACTTGTGGGCAGTGAGAAATGGGTAGTTCGCCGCCCGGTCGCGGACCAGGCCCGACGTGTTTTCACACGCGCCTCAAAGAGATGTCAGCACTAAGTGACGGAGTCCACGAAGAGCGACGCCTCCTGGGTCAGGGTTGCGGGTTGGTTTAAAAAAAAAAAACCGCGGCCCTGACGCACAGGCAAATGAAGGAACACGGGTGGGTTCTAGTCAGTAATAGTCTGACAAGCCCTTCCGTTCCGTTCAGAGCGGGAGAGGTCATTTGATAATTTCTCATCCAAAACAAAAAAGAAAGATAGCCGTACGGAGGACGGGTCTGAGCAGTTGTGTTGCGATGTGTGCCGGGTACGATGCGCCTAATGTTGTTGTGTTGGGAGTTTGGTCGTGGAGGGTCTTCAGATCAATCTCCCTTTGGCGCAGTATCGTTGGCCGTGTTGTTGGGTTTAACATTGCATCACCTCGCTCAACTGCCGTCTTCCTTCCTATTCGCTGAGTTTTTCTGAGTAAATAGGCTCTTAATAAACTAGCGCGCTTTATCATCAACGATCGCATCACTGCTTACCATCAGGCGGGATTGCGGTCAAGCGCTAGTTTATAATTATTAAAAAAAAGAAAATCTATAAGGTTTCTGTTTTACATTGTCTATTCATTCATAACCTTATTAATAACAACCTGTCCTCCTTCCCCAAGGCCGCCCACCAAGAAGTAGCGGCAGTACGCGAGGCCGCCGCGCGAGCCGCTCGTGCCCGCTCGGCTCGAGCCGCCGCCGAGCGCGAGCGTCGAGATCGCACACACCGATACAAGCAGCTGCTCGACATACATGAAGCACAAGATGGTGTTATGGACAGGTAAGGACTTACTACTGAGCAGCAGTAGCCTAGTGAGCAGCGGTGGCCTAATGAGGAATGGTGGCCTAGTGAATAGTAGTGGCCTAATGAGGAGTGGTGACATAGTAAGCATCGGTGGCCTAGTAAGCAAAGGTGGCCCAGTGAGCAGCGGTAGCCTAATAAGCAAAGGTGGCCTAGTGAGCAGCGGTGGCCTAGTAAGCAAAGGTGGCCTAGTGAGCAGCGGTGGCCTAGTAAGCAAAGGTGGCCTAGTGAGCATCGGTGGCCTTGTAAGCAAAGGTGGCCTAGTAAGCAAAGGTGGCCTAGTAAGCAAAGGTGGCCTAGTGAGCAGCGGTGGCCTAGTAAGCAGCGGTGGCCTAGTAAGCAAAGGTGGCCTAGTGAGTATCGGTGGCCTAGCAAGCAAAGGTGGCCTAGTGAGCAGCGGTGGCCTAGTGAGTAATGGTGGCCTATTGGTATCCGCCACGATCTACAAGTTGTAAGATCTAATCCCGACAGGCACTTTGTAAAATATTTCATCACCACTGCCCTCGAAACGGTGGAGGAAAATAACGAGAGGAGAACATACGGCATGTTCTAGAGGCAAAACTTTAAAGACAGACTATCTTCCTCAATGATGCTACCAATTCCGTGTCTTCATACGATTTTAGTCTTCCACTACGTCCTTTGTCTTCTACATCTAAGTCACAATTAAAGCAGCTTTACCATAAGCTTCTACAAGCAATCTATGTGCCTCAGCTGCAGATTTCTTCAAATTAAAGAAGTATTAGATAGGCGTGTTGGCCGAGTGGTTAAAACACCAGCCTCTCAAGTATGAGTGCGCGGGTTCGATACCAGGTCAGGCAAGTACCAATGTAACTTTTCTAAAGTTATATGTACTTTCTAAGTATATCTTGGACACCAATGACTGAAGGTGAAGGAAAACATCTTGAGAAAACCTGGACTTTAAGTCTGAAATCGCCAACCCGCATTGAGCAAGCGTGGTGATTACGCTCACTCCTTCTCTGTATGAGAGGAGAGCTGTGCCCAGCAGTGGGACGATAAAAGGTTGATAGTGATGATGATAATGATGAAAGAAGTAAATCAAAAGTTCCCGAAAATGACGCTTAATCGGCACAAAACTTGACTTTTATGTAGAAAAAGAAATATGTGATACTAATACTCTAAGTGTACGTTTTTACCAGATGTCCTAACTTACGATATCACATTTTACATCTGACAATTTCAACGAAACCTCTTAGTGAGGTCATGTTTTGTTAAACGGCGGAAACTTATTTGTACACCTGTTATTTTATAATAGGCTATTTGACAGATTTATAATTTCTATCTTGAATTTCTTGGTTGCGTTTAAGAAGTTCACCGTATTTTTTTTTATATTTTAAATACGTATTTCGTAAGAAACATGCAAATAAAAATTCAAAATTCAAATAAGCCGCCGAAACGCTTTATTCAGCAATATGGCGTCGCGCCTTGTAAGTGACGTCATAAGTATATAAACGATTTTCGGTTCAGCAGTGGTGTTTGAATTTATCTGTTAGTTGTTTATCTCCGTAAGACGTCATCGTGACATTAGCCAATCCGGATCGTTTTACAATATGTGGCGCGAGATACAAAAAGTCAAATATATTTTTGTGTTTTTGGATATATTCAGTGTTATTATTTTTATTAAAACTCATGTAAATGACATAAATAACCCTCATTTTATGCATTTAAAGCAAATAATCACAGAAAAAATCATACTGTCAAATAGCCTATTAAGTGTAGGAAAACAAAGCGTGGTCTGTTTTGCTAGGAACATCGTAGATAAGATTCAACTACGAACAACTTGTTCATCTTAGAACTTTATTATGTAAACTGTATCTTTTCGTTTCAGTTTGATGGAAGCACTACAAAGCGGGTCTGCGTTCAGTAGAGAGCGACCTAGAAAGAAAGCGAATCCGAGGGTAGCAGGAGGTAAGATTTCAGCCTTACTTTTCCTGGGTAAAAAAAAAATATTCTATTTAGTCCGTCATGGAGATTATAGAAAAATATTGGATACGTATATTTCGTCGTCGTGGTGGCCTAGTGGTTAAAACACCAGCCTCTCAAGTGTGAGTGCACGGGTTCGATTCCAGGTCAGGCAAGTACCAATGTAACTTTTCTAAAGTTATATGTATTTTCTAAGTATATCTTGGACACCATTGACTGAGTCTGAAATCGCCAACCCGCATTGAGCAAGCGTGGTGATTACGCTCAATCCTTCTCTGTATGAGAGGAGACCTGTGCCCAACAGTGGGACGATAAAAAGTTTGATGATGATGATGATGACGACGACGAACGTATATTTTGTTTTATAAAATCAATAAAAATTGATAAATATAAAACGCATCAAACATCAGGAGCGGGGGCTGGAGACGTCACTCGTTTCTAAAAAGTGTAGCAAGGAGTGACGTCACACGAGTGTATAACTCACTGGTACCGTCTTAATTTTTTGTTTAAGTGTATGAGAAAAGGAAAAATAAGTGTCTAGTTTTTTTTGGAAATCTGATTGACGGACTAATTAGTTTTTTCAGTCAACTACCCTATTATGCCTGCATTTCTCATTTCATTCCTGTTTTTATGCAGTTATTGTTGAGGGCATTCCAAATTGCGTTGTAAAAGATAAACACCCGTTCCGAATCACCGTTTCTTAAATTTGTAGGCCACCCACCAGACCAAACAACTGTTTTTTTTTTTCATAACATAATTTGGAATGTACCCTCAAATGACACACGTTTTGTCACCTCTATATAATTACCACACAATCTTATCATTATAAAAAATCATTCGTTTTATTTTCAACTCTAAAACTTGGTTCATAAGGATGATATTTTATGTTGGTTTTCTCTTAATTACTTTTGTCTTAATACTAACACTTTTGGGTAATTTTTAAAGTTAGCGTAACCACTCGTATGTAGGTAATTCACTCTATTTTTGTTCAATGACAGTCTCCAAAGGAGATAATAACCAGGGTTCTCAGATATAGTTGCAAGTTTAGTTAGAAATCCATGTTTCCGCTTAAAACTTTATTTAGGAAATTCTCAACACTTCTCTCCCAAGTTTTAGTTTTGTATATATTGTATATATATAATTAAATACAGGATGTATCGTCAGATACACCCTGTATCGTAACGCAAACTTCGCGAAAAGGCTAGACCGCATACCACTAATAGAATTATGATAGTCATTTATGTCGTTAATGAACGGTTACAGAATTAACAATGTTTAAAAAAAAGTGTCCTTTATAGCTTATTTAAATATTTGTTTAACTAGTGTTAAGAGTATTTTTCCATCATTGGTTTCTTTTCAACTAAACCACCATTTAATCTTTTCACCACCCATGGCTGAGAGAGAATGGCAAGGCATTAAGTCTGCCTCTGTACATTTCTTTGTGCGAAAGTATATATACTTAAATCAAACCTTGGTTACCTTTCTCCTTTGGTGACCTTCCATACAATTCTGCACCGATTACAAGGTCTCACTATAAAGCAGAAATTCTAAGGTACAGACGACACCAGGTCAAACTACCCGTAAGTGTCAGTCCTTAATGATATAGAGATAAAGTTGAAAATTTAATAAGGATTTTAACAGCTTGATGTGCTGTCGTTTGTACGTCATTATGTGTATTGACTGGGCACATAACAATTAGTATTACCAGCCACCACACAAAATGAAAACTCAAAATTCTTCGGGTAAAAAACCGCTAAACTAAACGCTTGAGTAGTACAAAGCATGGCCGTCACCTCCTTCTGCGAAGCAGTGTTGCTGGCAAAGGAGGAGGCGGAGTGCGTGAGGGAGAGGGTATGTCAGCGCCCTCACGCCCTTTTTTTATCTCTTTTCTCGAGGGGAAAGAGGGGCGGGGGGTCCTTCAAAAGGCATCCGACCTCTTCTGGGGGGCGAGGTTGGGTTGTGTCTGAATTTTACCTCCCTAAAAACATTCCGGGGGTCAGCCCTTACGCTCTTAGCCGTTGTAGGAGACGCCCTGGTCGGGAGACAACATCAAACTCCCGGCCACCGTAGCCGCAGGCTTGCTGGCGGCGAGCAGCGGGTAGCTCGCCGTCCGGTAAGGACCAAGCCCGGGTGGACGGCACATTGTTATCCTCAGGCGCCTCCACAGAGATGTCAGAACATAGTAACGGAATCCATAAAGATCGATGGCTTCCAGGACCGTGGATTGTTCGAAAGTGATACCGTGGCTCCTGGTGCATAGGCAAGTGAAGCAACACGGATGGGTTTTAGGAAGTAAAAGTCTGACACCCCCTTCCGCTCCGCCCAGAGCGAGAGAGCTCAGGCCATTTGATGATTTCCTAACCAAAAAAAGGGTTTAGGTACACTCACTATCTTAGGGTAACCACTCGTTTTATTTTTAAACCACAATTATGTTGACACACGCTATCACAGAGGACGTAAGTGATGGTGAGGGACTTGTACACGCAATACTTCACCGAATTCAAGGTATGTCAGGTTTAAAGTCGCGTTTCCACTGACGCGGAGTGGGGTGGAGAGGAGTTTAGCGGTGCACGAATTGACCAGTCACTAAATCTCCGCTCCGCTACAATGGAAACAGCAAGCGCACGAGCGGGGTGGAGCAGAGCTGAGCAGATATTCATAATAAAAATACAGTCAGGCGATGCGGTGCGGAGGACAACAAGCATTGCGAGTGCAAAGCGGAGGACAGCGGTGCGTGACTCGCGCGCAGTGCCTCAGTTATTTTCAATACGTCATTAGGTGCATACGTATCAAAACGGATGAGAAGTTCAAAAGTATGCTGCGTTCCGCTTCAGTGAAAACACTGACCACTTTTCACCGCTCGTCATCGTTCCTCTCCGCCCAGCTCCGCATCCGTGGAAACGCAGCCTAACAGTCCACCCAGCAGAGAGCAAAGCGCCAGTTTGTTTTACGTTAACGCGGTCCACGCGTTTATGACCGTCGACGTTCTAATTGGTTTGCTCCAGCGGCAATATTGGAGCTGACCAATCACAAACGATTCGTCGTGTTCCGGCATGATGTCTGGTGAAGCCGTACGGAGGAGGGGTCTGCAGTTGTGTTGCGATGTGTGCCGGGTACGATGCGCCAGATGTTGTTATGTCGGGAGTTTGGTCGTGGAGGGTCTCCAAATCAATCTCCCTCTGACGCAGCATCGATGATCGTGTTGTTGCGTTTAACATTGCATCACCTCGCTTCAACTGCCATCTTCCTTCCTATTCACTTAGTTTTTTTAGTGAATAGGCTCTTAATAAACTAGCGTACTTTACCATCAACGATTGCATCAGTGCTTACCATCAGCCTACTTGTCGATCGCGTTAACTTAAAACAAATTCGCATTAAGCATACATTAATGTTGAGAGAAAATAGTTTTTTTTTGTATTTGCTTACACTGTTTAGCACATTATCTGAGCACTGTATTGTTTCAAAAAACGTTCATTTTATCTACATATTCTAGTGTGGCTACCATGAGTTTTCATTACGAAGACTGGGTCATCGGTTGACCAGCTTCAAGTTTGGAAGAATTCTCAACCAATGAGAGCTCCAAACGCGGTTGATGCTTAAAATCGAGCCTCGTAATGAGAACTCATAGTAGCTACACAGCAGTTCTATCGAACGTAATCCAGTCACACATTTAGATATACCATCATAGTGCATGGCACCCAATTTCGCTTCCCACAACCCATCACATCGCATCGCATCGACCTGCCCGAGCGTTTCAATCTATTTCGCTTCCCTTACTTTCTTTATTACTTCTTTTAAGCTCGCCTCCTAAGAGTTCTATCTAGCACGTTCAAACTTATTTCAATGACCCAAAACCCTTTTTTAAATGCGGTGAATATGTACTCGTCTCTCGGAGCCGGTCTATATGAACGGACACTTTTATATAAACCAGAATTAACCATCTCATTGTGTAAACTTAGGAGAAGTGAGAGAGTGGAGTTATCACTCCAACTAAAGACACTAGGTCTTGCAGTATCCCAAGACAAAAGTCTTCGACCAGTGTGTACTGCCAGGGATGACCTGTGGAATTGAGACGTGGTCGCTAACAACGGGCCTTATAAGAAGGCTCAAGGTCACTCCAAGGGGCAATAGAGAGGGCTATGCTTAGGGTTTCACTGCGTGATCGAATCAGGAATGAGGAGATCCGACATAGCCCTAAGAATTGCAACACTAAAGTGGCAGTGGGTCGGGCACATTGCCCGTAGGACCGATGCCCGTTTTGGCCGACGGGTTTTGGTAGACGCAGCGGGGTTAGGCCCCCGACCAGGTGGACCGGATGGATGCGGGTGGCGCAGGACCGTTCGTCGTGGAGATCCTTGGGGGGGGCCTATGTCCAGCATTGGACGTCTCTCGGCTGAAATGATGACGATGAAAGCTAAAGGGATTTTCACTTTTCATAACTCACTCTAAACTCACTTCACATGTTTTTACACGATGAGATTTAGACAGAATCGGTTCGGTGTATATTAATATTTGCCATTATTTTCAGCTGAACGAAGGGCACAGTTAAGTCGGTCAAGATCTCGTTCAGGATTAACAGGCGCCATGACTACGCGGGAACTAACAAAGTAAGTTCAAACATGTCGTGTTAATATAGGTAAGAGTAAGCGATGACAAAAAATATACAACTTTATTTTTTATTAATACGAAACCCGAAATACGTGTCCAAAATTTGTAATATGTACAAAATTTCAAAAAGATATCATGCAAAATTACAAAGTTATGAGCTTGGTATCCTACTTAACTGTCCCAACAAAAATATGGTGCACGCTCCGCTCGGACGGGCGAGCAGTTCGTTGACCTCTGGCGTCAGCTGTTGCGCGGGCGTGCGCAGTACTATGATCTATCGTAAAATACGTGGCGCGCTCGGTAACAATTTTTAAATGTATTTGGGATAAAATATAACATGGTGTAAAAATGATTGGAATCGATTCAGTTGCCTATTCTGAACAAACTATATTCAGGTTTCGCATAAATAAAAAATAACATTGTGTATGACATAACAATGACAGGTTCAGCCATATTTTACCATTTAGGGCTGCAAAATTTCTTAAAGCATTCAACTTATAACTAGAAAATACACTTAAAATTTATTTTCAAAATAATATTGTTCTAACTTAATGTTAGATCTAATCTGATTACTTTGTTCACAAACTAATCTTAAGTACAGTGCATGTTTTTTCTTTCTATTAGAAAAGTACAGACGATACATATTAATTTAGTCCTGTCAAATTAGTCCGCGCCTAACGTAAATATTAATTTAGTCCTGTCAAATTAGTCCGCGCCTGACGTAAATCGACATATTTTTAGTCGCCAGTCTGTTTAATCGCGTCTAAACTGTCTATTGAGTATCTTCTGAAACGTGGTCGCTCACAATGGGCCCCATACGAAGGCTCAGAGTCACACAAAGGGCAATGGAAAGAGCTATTCTCGGAGTTTCTCTGCGTGATCGTATCAGAAATGAGGAGATCCGCAGAAGAACCAAAGTCATAGCTCTGCGAGTCGCTAAACTTTAGTGGCAGTGGGCAGGGCACATTGTTTGTAGAATCGATGGCCGATGGGGCAGTAAGGTTCTGGAGTGGCGGCCACGTACTGGAAGACGCAGCATAGGAAGGCCCCCAACAAGGTGGACCTATGACCTGTTGAAGGTCGCGGGAAGCCGATGGGTGCGGGCAGCACAAGACCGATCAGCGTGGAAAGCCTTGGGGGAGGCCTTTGTCCAGCAGTGGACATCTATAGGCGGAAGAATCATAAATCATCAGTCATCTTATATCCTTTTCTTAATGAAATAGAAAGAATAAGGTGGAAGATTACATTAGTTATATTTATTAGTTAGATTAGATTAGATATTAGTTGACATATTTTTAGTCGCCATGTTGTATAATCGCGTCTAAACTGTCTATGGAATATAAATTAATTTGACAGGACTAAACTAATATGTTATCTTCCATCCTTTTCTTAATGAATTAGAAAGAAAACGATGCATTGAACTTAAAATTAGTTTAGTTTGTGAACAAGAGAATCGGGAAGAAGGGGGAGAATAGGGTATTTGACTAAAAAAAACTAATTAGTCCGTCAGTCAGATTTCCAAAAAAAATACTAGACACGTATTTTTTCTTTTTTCATAGAAACAAAAAATTAAGACGACACAGTGCATTGAAAACTCGTGTGACATCACTGCACTGTATACTTTTTAGCGACCAGTGACGTCACCAGCCATCACTCCTGATCTTTGATGCCTTTTATATTTGCCAATTTATATTGTTTTGATAAATCAAAAAATAGGTGTCTGGTATTTTTTGGAAATCTGACTGACGGACTAATTAGTATTTTTTAGTCAAATACCCTATTAGTCCGTGGGTAGTTTGAAATTATTATCATGTATTTTCTTTTTTTTTCAGTGAATTGTTGAGCAACGCGTGATGAAACACACACCAAGTGATATTAGGAATATTAGAATCTTAATATGACATTTTCCTTGACATATTCACAGCACAATGTATTATTTTGAACATAAAGCTCTTATTTAAAAACGCTGCATCAAGCTAACTAGTGACCTTTCTACATCACCTAACTTTAATGATCGTTTATAAATAAATTTCATTTATTATTCTGTATTTTTAGTCTGAAAACAGGTTCTTAGGAGTCTTTTTTATTCTTGAAGTAGGCGAATAGGGATGTATTCAAGGTATGAAATCAAAAAAACAATTAGTCCGTCTTATAGATAATAAAAAAAATTAAGACCCGTATTTTTTATATTATCGTAATTACCAAAAACTACTGAGATATAGCGTATTTAAGTTACGGAGTGGGGGCTAATTACGTCAGGCCGTGGTATATTTTGTAGCACGGCGTGACGTCATGCGACGTTTCCAATCAGTATATCTTCCTAAGTGTTTGAAAAAATCGTTCAATATTTTTTATAAATCTATCTGCAGGACATTAAATTATTTTTTAGGTTACAAGCCAATTCTTATATAGCTTTTTTTATCTAAATAACAACAATTTAGATAATTTTGGATCTACTACAGTCAGGTAAAATCACAAAAAAAAAAAACTTTTTTGATGTTAGAAAATTCGCCTGTGCTAAAAAAATTATATCTATATAATTGTTAATTTTTAGATAAATTTTATTATTGTATAACTACAATATGCTGTGAAATTGTCGAGCTCGTAAATTGAATTTATATTGCATAATTAGTATTAATAATGCATAAATGTGTATGTATATATGCAACATCTTTTCGCGGGACCATGGTATCGTCAGATCTGTCCAGTCCTCTAAATACATTTTCCATTAATAAACCATTATTTGTCGTGTTCCGGCATCATGTTTGGTGAAGCCGTACAGAGGACGGGTCTGTGCAGTTGTGTTGCGACGTGTGCCGGGTATGATGCGCCTAATGTTGTTGTGTTGGGAGTTTGGTCGTGGAGGATCTTCAGACCAATCTCCCTTTGGCACAGCATCGTTGGTCGTGTTGTTGGGTTTAACATTGCATCACCTCGCTCAACTGCCGTCTTCCTTCCTATTCGCTCAGTTTTTTCAGAGTGAATAGGCTCTTAATAAACTAGCGCGCTTTACCATCAACGATCGCATCACTGCTTACCATCAGGCGGGATTGCGGTCAAGCGCTAGTTTATAATTATAAAAAAAAATAAATAAACTGTACTATTGATTGAAGTGAAGTTGTAGTCTCACTGTGCGCACACACCTAGTACTGTGATCTACCGTGAACTGTGCTGTGAATTCGGTAACGACACTGCAACAATTTCTAAGCGTATTTGGGAAAAAACATAACACGCTGTAAAAATGAATCAGTTGCTTATTCTGGTTTCGTATAACCAAAAAATAACGTTTTATATAGAGCATCAGCAATTTATAGCATCAGGCGGGGTTCGAACTCCTGACCTATTTCTCTCCAAACTAAGTAATCCTTCATAAAAATTGGTTGTCTGTAGAACTCCGTCTACTGCCGATATTTGAACGTGACAACGTCTATGCCTATGTTTCCGAGTATACCTTCGGGCGCTCTAGGGGTGAGGGTAAAGTAGGCATGGACTCCGTGTGGCGTCAGATTCGGCCGTTACGGTGTTTTCGAGAATGACTCCACGCCGTACCAATTTAATAGACGTTGTCACGTCAAAAGGCACTATACATAATACGTATAATAGAATGGGTATTTCGCTTACCTAGTAATACTTCTTTGTTCCTCATTCTGAAGTCTGCGAAGGTTTTTGCATGAAGGCTGCGCTGAGGTTCATGTGCGGGGTCACCAGTTTAGAGGTATGGAAGAACAGGGTGTAAAGTTCACTCATCCTCCATAGAAAAGTGAGGATCCTTTGTCCAGACGGGTGTTACATCTGGCGGGCACTTTTTTTTTTAATAATAATAAGCTAGCGCTTGACCGCAATCCCGCCTGATGGTAAGCAGTGATGCGATCGTTGATGGTAAAGCGCGCTAGTTTATTAAGAGTATATTCACTCAGAAAAACTGAGCGAATAGGACGGAAGATGGCAGTTGAGCGAGGTGATGCAATGTTAAACCCAACAACACGACCAACGATGCTGCGCCAAAGGGAGATTGATCCGAAGATCCTCCACGACGAAACTCCCAACACAACAACATTTGGCGCATCGTACCCGGCACACATCGCAACACAACTGCTCAGACCCGTCCTCCGTACGGTTTCACCAGACATCATGCCGGAACACGACGAATCGCTTGGCGGCAAGGCTTTGTCTGGTGGGTGGTAACTTCTGCCGGCGGCCGATGTTATGGCCTACCACCGAGAAAAACTTGCCTAACTGTTGTTGTTGGGAAGTTTATTCAACATTATTTTTTGTTTACCCGAAATACGTGTCCAGTATTTTAATGTAAAGAATCTATGTATAAAATTTTAAAAAGATGTCATGAAAAACCACAAAGTTATGAGCTTGTTATCCTACTTGGCTGTCCCAACAAAAATATGGCGAGCGCGGTGCGTTGACCTTTGGCGTCAGCTGTGGCGCGCGCGCACGTTCTATGATCCATCGTAACCGCTCGGTAACCACACCGCAACAATTTCTAAATTTGGGAAAAAATATAACATGGTGTAAAAATGATTGCAATCGATTCAGTTGCTTATTCTGAACAAACTATATTCAGGTTTTGCATAAACAAAAAATAACATTATATACAGGCTGTATCTGACATCGTAACGCAAACTTCGCGAAAAGGCTAGACCGCATGCCACTAATAAAATTATGATAGTCATTTATGTCGTTAATGAACGGTTACAGAAATAACAGTTTTTAAAAAAAAGTGTCGGCTCGGTCTTTGAACGTTGCAAGCGTGCCGCCGTGCGTGTTTTGTAAGTATGACGTTGACCTCTGATGCGAACTCTATTAAATCAGCTGATAGGATACTTTTTCTAGTATTGTTCACATTGCGCTTTTTTGTGTTATTAATTTTTACTTTAAAATCTTATTGGGTTATAAAAGCATAGCAATTATGAACGGTCTAAAGTGAAAAAAACTGCATATAATTTTTTTTTTATTCGGGATAAAGCCGACGCAAAATTCCACCATTGGGGATGGGGGGTTCAGAATCATGTACTGGATCCAAGGTACTAGTGTGTGCGTCGATGTCAGATACACCCTTTATGCTAGTTGCACGGTAAAGTCTGCTTAGACGAGTTGTTCGCATATGACGTTTTTAGGTGCCTCTACATACCCATTTCGTTAAACCTTATATAACTTGGTTATAAATATCACCACATTGTTTTAAAGAATTGGTGATGATAATTTGTGCAATATAAATTCGATAATACCAGTAAATATGTATAAAATAATAATAATAATATAAACGGAAATGACGTAAGAAGCTTGCGTTTTAATTAAATATGTAAAAAGATTTTTTGATTAAACTTTATCAACTTGGTATTGTATGATAGACTTCATTAGGAGTTTCTCAATAACAGAGCTTGGAATTGTGCCCAGTTGAGTGCAGTAGGTTCGTCTTCTATTGCATGGAGTTTAAGCCTGGAGCACAGGTGTAGAGTAGCCATGCCATCATCGGACGACTAGTTTCCACCCTTACGCTCTTGACACCACTTCGATCCGGACGAAGCGTTTCGCCGGATCTGGCAATCTTGTCCTCTCATCACAATTTAAGTGCCTTCAGCTAAATTGAATAGTCTCTTAATAAACTAGCGCGCTTTACCATCAACGATTGCATTACTGCTTACCATCAGGCGGGACCGCGGTCAAGCGCTACTGTATTATGTTTTTTTTAAAGGTCATCTGTCGAGAATATTAAATGTAGGTATAGTTAACTTCAGAATCATAATGGTTTCGACTCAGTGGTTCAGAATCTAAACTAAATTTATCTTTATATTTAATTATGAAAAGGACAGAAGATATTTGTGAAATAATCATTCAGGGGCTTGTTTCTTCTGTAGCCTGTAGAGTTCCACTACTGGATAAAGGCCTTTTTTTTCCGGGGTGGAAATCCTCATTGGATGCCCGCCGCCCTGGGGTGGGCGACGGGGTAAGTCAGACTTTTACTGACTAAAACCACCCCGGTGTGTCTTCTATCACGAGCGTGCGTGGGGCCGCGGGAGTCTAAATTCTTCCACGGCCCCACCCTCGTGCTGGCCCGGTCTGTCCGGGCCTCGTCTCCTGCACGGGGTAGTGGGGTGTTAAACTACCCCGTGCATCGCCTCAAAGGCGCGAGCCGATACTTGCGAGCGCCTCCGCCTCGGGGTCCACACAGGGGCGAGGGACATGGGGACTTCCCCATGTCCCTCGCCCCTGGACCCATTCATGGGGGGGCGGAAGAGGGCGTTATCCGCCCTTCCTCGGCGACTGGATAAAGGCCTGCCTCTAGGTTTGCCGTAATCCCCACGCTTGTCAGGCGGGTTTCGGATTTGATAGGGGTTTGATATTCCACATGAGATTCGCTGCTGCCCGCTTCCCTGGTGAGAGTTTGCTTAGTCGCCTCTCTAGACACACACCAGACGATATGGGAACGTACTATTTTAAACCCGGTAGCACCCTGGATGGGGCTTGTTTGTGGCTAAGTAAAAATTATCGTACGGTCTGATCCAATTATACGATGCCAAGTTAATAAAACATTAAATACGCATATATTTGTTCACTGTTATGTCTGTATATATCTGTAATACTTAAATAATGAGTATTCTATAAGTAGATGCTAAACAATTTGGTGTCAACGGCCTTATTAGCTTAAAGCCTTCAAGTCCGCATTGGCCTTAGGCCTTAACGTTTAAGGAATAAGATCTACATTCGAAAAGCTAAAAATGCCAAACCAGGAACAACTACTTGTAGGTCATACAAATATTTGTTCCGTGACCATCGAACCCACGACACTCAACGGCAATCACTTTAACATTACGCCGTCAAAGACATGTGACATCTATCAACAAACACTGTCCCATGGAGAGGAGTCCAGACTGTTATAAATGGGAACATTATAAGGCTGATTTTGTTGCGTGAAAAGGAGGGGGGTTGGTCCCCCATCCCTTTTGTATTATAATGAAAGGAACGAAAAATACATTTGTCTAGCACAGACTAGAAGACACGCAATACATCAGATGATCGTCATCTGACAGCAATAGTCTTTTCCCAACTATATTGAGATCAGCTTCCAATCTAACCAGATTCAGTTGAATACAAATATTATACATAGAGCGGTATCTCCACAGACAAATATATAAATAGTTATTGGGCAAAAATAGTTTTTCAATTGCATTAAAATAGGTACAATTGGTTTAACCCTGTCCTCTAAACAAGGCTAGGCCTGTATCTTAAAGGAAATAATAATAATAATATTTTTTTGAGAAAAACATTGTATACAATGGTAAAAAATAAAATAAAAAGAGGTTACAGTTTGTGGTCCAAAAATTCCTTAACAGTATAAAAACATTTTCATTTAGCCAGTTACATAATTTAATTTTAGTCTGCCATTTAGTTCTTTAAGTGTTTAGGGGGAACGATGATGCCACTATAATCCTTGGCCCATTTTTTTCACATGGTAAAAAAAAATAGCAATCGTGGGAATAACGACCGTTAGAAATGAAAACTGAAATCAAAAATACAGAATACACAAAAAGTTAAACAACAAAAAACGGTCACGATGTCGGGTCGGTCACGATCACGAGAATAGGGTAGTTGACTAAAAAAAGAACTAATTAGTCCGTCAGTCAGATTTTCAAAAAATATTAGACACGTATTTTTTCTTTTTTCATATAAACAAAAAATGAAGACGACACAGTGCGTTGTAAACTCGTGTGACGTCACTGCACCCACACTTTTTAGCGAGCAGTGACCAGTCATTTTTATTGATTTGATAAAACAAAATATACGTATCCAATATTTTTCTATAATCTGAACGACGGACTAAATAGAATCAATTTTTTTTTACCCACGAACCTCCCTATTCAATGCTTTTCCCCCATCCAACAGTGATCAACGTTGCTAAAAAGGTTTCACTTTAAAAGACAACCACAGGATTCCAGAAGGTTTTAGCTAAGAATGTAGTTCTTTATTCCTTCAAAATTTTGATTTTTAATTATAATTACCGGCCTGGTTAAATTTGCTGCAATTTTACCATAGTGAGATCTATTTATTTGCCATAATATTTGATATAGAAATTTCCTTGAGCTGAGCAGTTGTTTTGCGATGTGTGCCGGGTACGATGCGCCAAATGTTGTTGTGTCGAGATCGTGGAGGTCGTGGAGGGTCTCCAGATCAATCTCCATGTGGCGTAACATCGTTAGTCGTGTTGTTGGGTTTAACATTGCATAACCCCGCTCAATCAACTGCTGTCTTCCTTCCTATTCACTAAGTTTTTTTAAGTGAATAGGCTTTACCGTCAACCATTGCATCACTACATATCATCAGGCGGAATTGCGGTCAAGCACTAGTTTAAAATTACTAAACAAAAAAAAAGAATAACTATCCGTCATGGACCGCTGTATACATGACTTACTGCCGAAATCTTAAACGCAACTCAATTGTAATACAAATCTTGTTCTCGTGCTGTTTCTTTTACTTGAAGGTGTCTTGTGGCATAGACATTCACTAATGGACATGCCGTACGCGTATAATCTGCAGTTATTTTTTGGTTTGAAAACAGTGAGAGAGATGGCCTATGTTTTCCGTCTAGCACTATTTCTTTTCTCATAGATGATTGATGATTTTGAGAGAATTAAAGATAGACTGAAACTTCGTTTCCTCTCTTTCTTTCGGAGTGCCACAATTCTCATGTCTAAGGTATGTCCATTAGTATTATGTCTTGTACCGACAGAATGACTTTTAAGACCGCCATTTCGTTTGAGAATTCGGTGGTAACTAGTTGTGTAACTACATAAAAAGGTATTTTATTCAAATACTGTTTTTTTTTTTAAAAAAAAAGGACACCAAACTTGAGAAACTCATAAGTAATCCCTTTTTAACAGTCTTAATTTATTTACAAGAACTTTTTTATACATATGCTGTTTTGTTTTTTCCTTTTAATAAATTGATTTTATAATTACCGATTTTGGTCTGAACAGGCCTGAATAATTTAATTTTAGTGTTAGGAAAAGAAATTATAATGAATGTACAGAAGACAGCAGGTCAAGCTATCCGAAACTGTCGGATATTCCCAATCAATCTTGAGCCTTAATGCTTTAAAGATAAAGTTGAAAATCTAATAAAGGAATTTTACTGATTGTATTTGTTTGATGTGCTGTCCTCTATCCTTATGGATATACAAGAGATACGCTTCGAAGCTGAGAAAACTATAATTTCTTCCCATTTATTAAGCGCTGGAAAGTATTCTGAGCTAACTCACATTGTATAGAATATATTAATTTTTATTTAGTTTTAACCATGCATTTGTTCTATTTCACACGAAAACGATGTAAATGTAATGATTTTTTTTTTTAATTTTAAATAAATGTGAAACATAAGAATTTTTTAATGTTTTTAGGCGATAGAATTTGCAATCAGCGTCATAATATTATTATTATTATCACTTATCTTGTTACTATGTCACAACATACTTAATTAATGTCATATTGGATTCACACAATTTCTATCTTCAACGTGGTCAAGATATGGCTCAATATGTTTTTAACTAATTACCCTAAAATCGCAGCCAACGGGATAAAAATCATCGTCCCTTGCTGTTCTCTCCAGCGACGCCCTAAGCCGAGGTTCGTACCCCACAGTGGTTGCCCTTAGCGTGTTGTCGCTTAGTTTTTAGTTGCCCCTGGCTGGAGTCTTTAAATTAATTTAAGGCAATCACAGGTTAGGGTGCTTACATAAAGAAACAGGTTTCCGGGACAGACAAATCTGTGCGGGTCAGTACCGACCGGTGCAGGGTCAACTTGCATAAAGAAACGTACAGGTAACCTGTTTCTTTATAAGTGAGCGCATAAGTAAACAAGTAAATATTATAGCTGCACCGGTCGGTACTGACACTCAAAGATTTGTCTGTCCCGGAAACCTGTTTATTTATGTAAGCACCTATAGTCCTGTTAAGTAGTCACGGCCTCAAAGTCTCTCTACAGATGCCAATATTAAAAAAAAAATTACGACCCTGCCATTTTTCGACTTTGTTATTTTCTAAGAAACTTGAGAGAAAAAAAAAGAATCTGCTATAGCCCCAATGGAATATTACTTAAAAGACATTTCTTGCACAAAATATTAAACTTCTACTTAAGACAATGTTATAATTGAATTGAAAATTCCTTGTCTGTATACCTAGTTAACATGCCGCTGACTGTACCTAGTTCATGTATACATGTAAATATATTTTTGTAAAATGTTACATTTTTACTTAATAATAATGTTTTTAAAACTATTTTGGTATTTTATTTATGAAACCAAATATGAAAAAACTTCCTTCAACGACGGGATTAGGTAATTTAAGCCAGGCGCTCACTATCAGCATCGGCACTGAGGATTTTTGGTGGTAAAAAGCATTTTGCATTAATTTCATGGCAATAAAGTAGAAATTTCGATGATCCATCTACAATGCCTAGGGATATTTCATTTTTACCCTATTATACAAAATTCTGAAAATATTTTTTTAAAGCAATTATAAATGAAATTAAGGGTTATTTTATGGTTTATGCTTCCAATATATAAAAAAAGATGCTTCAAAAATTTTTATATATATATTTTTGTATTTTTTATTTGGGTGTAATTTTTACTTTGTACATACTTATTCAATTTTGTACGGTATTATGAAAATTCAAGTCAAGTTGGTTTAACATGGGTCCCTTTTTTTTCCGGGGTGGAAATCCTAATAGGATTTCCGCCGCCCTGGGGTGGGCGACGGGGTCTGTCAGACTTTTACTGACTAAAACCACCCCGGTGTCTCTTCTATCACGAACGCGCGTGGGGCCGCGGGAGTCTAAATTCTTCCACGGTCCCACACCCTCGTGCTGGCCCGGTCTGTCTGGGCCTCGTCTCCTGCACGGGGTAGTGCGGTGTTAAACTACCCCGTGCATCGCCTCAGACCCTCTTCCCCATGTCCCTCGCCCCTGGACCCATTCATGGGGGATGGAAGAGGGCGTTATCCGCCCTTCCTCGGCGCCCGGTACGTCTTCTGCGGCCCGGGAAGGGAGTTGAGATCTTCCTCTCCCGTTCCGCAGTTTCCTTCTGCGATATTACGTCCTCGCAGAAGGACACCACCGCGTCCCACGACTCTGCGCTACCGAAAATCCTCCGCACTACTGCCGGCAGCGTCAGGTCGCCTCCTACTTCATTGTGAGGACACAGCGCTGCTCCTCCCAAGCTTCACACTTGGAGAGCGTGTGCTGCGCCGTGTTCTCCCCGCATTGGACGCAGTGGTGGCACCGAGCGTCCGGCTCCCTCCCTAAGCGACGCAGGTACTTGCCGAAGCAGCCGTGCCCCGACAGTACCTGCGTCAGCCTGAACGACAGGGAGTAGTGCCTCCTCCCGAGCCAGTAGTCGAGTACTGGCCGGATCGCCTCGACGGTAGCGAGGCCGGCAGTAGGGCGCATAAGCCTCTGCCGCCAGTCCGCCACCAGGACCTGACGGAGCTCTTTTCGGCGCAGTTCGATCTGACACTGCACCGGTCTATCATGGGTACCTAAGTGGTAAGAATCTAAACTCCCCTTATTACAAAACATGGATTTTATTTAGAACAGGACGCTGATTGTTTAACACACTATTACTAATCCCCTTTATTCATAAACGTTGCTTAAAGTTAACTAGTGATTAGCGATTCTTTAACCATTCAATTTTGACCTTTTAACGTCACTTAACTTAAATCATCCTTTATGAATATACACCACAGTGTTTAAGGGGTTTATTCATAAACGAAGATTAAAGTTAAGTGACGTGCAAACGTCAAAAATGTATGGTTAAAGAATCGATAATCACTAGTTAACTTTAAACAGCTTTTATGAATAAAGGGGATTATTTTGATCATTTTGAAGCATATTGCTGATCCATTGTTGCATGTGTTCGAAAAAACTATTCAAAAATTTAAATAAAGGGTGTATCTGACATCGACGCACAAACGAGTACCATGGATCCAGTAAGTACATGATTCTGAATCCCCCAGTGGTCGAATTTTTCATGATTTAAAAAAATATATATGTACTTTTTTTCACTTTAGACCGTCCCCAATTGCTATACTTTTATAACCCACTATCTTATCAGCTGATTTATGTAATAGAGTTCACATCAGGGATCTACGTCATACCTTTGTAGGTATGACGTAGATCCCTGGTTACGGGTTTGTACCCGTATGGCGGCACGCTTGCAACGTTCAAAGGCCGAACCGACACTTTTTTTTAAACATTGTTATTTCTGTAACCGTTCATTAACGACATAAATGACTATCATAATTTTATTAGTGGCATGCGGTCTAGCCTTTTTCGCGAAGTTTGCGTTACGATGTCAGATACACTCTGAATAACGCAATGAGGTTTATCGAATTGTCAAAATTGAACCTATTGCTACGAATAGTGTGTTACGCAATTACCCCACAGGTTTAAACCACCTAAATGGTTATTGAATTTTGCACGTAACCGTTATAGAAATACAGTTCTTTATATAAAAACGACAGATTAGTTCGTTACTAAGTTATCACTTTTGTATTAAGAACTTTGACTTAACCTCAATACAGTTCGAAATACTGACTCAAAGGTTAAGTCTGGAATTAAAGTTAGATAGCGTTTTATAATAAGACTGTGTGATCTCTCCATACTTCTGTTTAGTATGATTCAACATGGCCGCACAGCAAAACCAAGTTACTACAACTTCAAAACGACGCGATTGACGCAGTGGCTGAGCAATCGACTGCTGCGCTGCGTGTCGCGGGTTTGATTCCCGTGCGGAACAATTATTTGTATGTAGTTGTTCCGGGTCTGGCTGTTTGTGACTTTATATGTTTGTCAATGTTCCTTCGATACCGGAGAAATTCATAGTATGGGGCAACGTTTAAAAAAGGAAAAAGTAAAAAAAAACGACCACTAAAGCTTATTGCTTTAGTGGTAGTTTTTTTTAGGTAGGCCTAAGATTTATTAGGAAAATTTGTGAGTTTTGGGTAGCTTGACCTGTTGGCGTCTGCAGACAAGATTGGTGCAGTGGCTGAGCGAGCGACTGCTGCGCTGCACATATCAGTTTCGATTCCCGCGTTGAACAAATATTTGTATGGGCTACAGGTATTTTTCCGGGTCTGGCTGTTAGTGTATAACTGTATATGTTTGCATATGATACAAGAGTAATTCCTAGTGTGGACAACGTTTTAAAAAACAAAATACAGTGGCTACAGAGCGGCACGGCGGGTACAATCCATAATAAGTATGACTTTGTTATTTGTAGATTTAGTTTTAGAAGACATTTTATTTTTAGATTATAATATGAAAAAATTTGTGCCTTATTGTAGGCACAAATTTATTGTACCTACAACAAGGCTCAAGAAAATACGTGGCTCTTTCAGATGTCTTTTATACATTTTTACAATAAATTTCCAGAGGTGGTTCAATATCTGAGCCTGAATAAATTCAAATCATTCATTAAACGTAAGTTGTGTCAGAAAGCATTCTATAGTGTTAAGGATTAGGTATATTGAGGACAAAAAGGCTTGGGCTTGAGCTGCGTCCGATTTCTAAAAGCTCTTTGATTTTTCCTCTTGTAATTGTTTGTTTTTTACTCAGAGCCAGTATTACACACTATGTAGCCAAGCATATTGTACATTACGGAATTGCATCGCTAACAGGTGTGTTCGGCACTGGTACCTACAGCTACACAGAAGTTAAACTTAGTATTCGGGAACACTTTTGGAGCTGCTGAACCTTGGACAAAACTATCTTTGCATTGTTAGATTCAATTTCTTAGTATTGTATAATTGCATGGCACACGTGTGAGCGCAATGTACTTGCTGTAAAGCATCTATTTGTTGGGTTATTTTAATTTCTGAATTGTTGTTTTTTTGGTTTTCCATAATGGACGCTCTTAGCGTGCAATATATTTCTGCATCGTTCTCACATGGTTGATTTCAACATGGATGATGTAATCAAATATTTGTATCAATAGCTTGATAATTTAAAAGAGTGTCCATGGAGTTTATTTCCCGTTCTTCTCCATAGGTACCTACCTACTCTTTGGAATGGGCGACTAGCTTCATTTTACTGACTGACCGACCTGACAATTCAAAAGTGCCTGTACTGTCCTACCAACTTATCTGTGAAATGGAGAAAATGGGAACTACGGCCGCCATGTTGAAATGTCATTCGATTTAGTTCGAGGTTAGTGTTGACTACTTTCTTTTTGTAAATTACCCGACATTTTTTTTTATTGATTACTTTTTAACGTAACTGTAACTTAAAAAATATAAAAGCTGAGTGATTCAACTACCTATAGTTCTCGTCACGTAAAAAGAACGCTGGAATAATATGAGGGGCTCTCCCGCATAGGTACCTACGTTTGGCTTAGCCTAAATTCTCTCCACTCCACGCCTTCCAGTGTTCTTCTTACGTGACGCGATTTGTACGCAAGCTGCAAAAAAAATAATTACTCATACTTACATTTAATATTTTAACTACAGTATGTAAATACTTAATTAATTTTGTCTATATTTCAGGTGTGAGTCAAGGGCTAATTTCAAAAATAGTTAAAGATGGGCATGCTGCAGAAGAAGCTGGTACAAAAATTCGGACCCCAGGCAAGGAGTGGAATCGTCAAAGTGGGTTTATTCATGTTGATGATTTTGACATGGGAGTTATCCGGAGGAAAGTACAAGTAACATTTGAAGCATGATGTGTACTTGGATAAACCGTTCATTATAGAAGTGGTAAGTGATTCGGAAACTGAAAGTGACAGTGATAATGATGACATGGACATAAGCGGCGTACGGCCTCACAGCCAGGATGAAGTTGGGCGTGCAAGTTCATCAAAAGATCATAATTATTGTAAACCGGGATTCTAATAAATTATTGTTAAGCAAACTTTTGTTTTTTTTTTAACCCCTCACATCGTTAAGGGAGGCCCGTGCCCCAGCAGTAGAGACGTAGGTATATGGGTTGATGATGATGATGAAACTTTTGTTTTATTCTATCTATTAACTAGGTCATGTAATACAGGACACATCTTGAGTGTCTAGATATTTGAGTTTTGTTTAAATAGAGATGCTAGTAGCTAGTACTAAACTATGGGTTTTTTGTATCAACTTATCAAGCTTGTAACTGCTGAATCCATCTAAGTAGGTACTTATGCAAAAGTTTGTAAGTGGGGTACCTACATTATATCAATTGAATGCCAGAGAAAAAGCTAATGTATGTATCTACCTACATTAATTTTCTTATTTTTGAAGACTATTTAGTACTTATATTAGTATTTTATTATTATAAAACAATGTTAGGTATTGTTTAAAATAATAAAATTATGTTTATATGTTTACCTAGTTTCTTATCTGACATACCCAATCATGGGTAAATTTTATTAATTTGCAACACTAAAGCGACGGTGTCGCTACCACTCAGTTTACAGATAAGTTGGTAGGACTGTAACTGGTTTATTTTAAATAAATGCTTTGATTTTATTTTTTTTAAACCATAGATCATATTTTCTCGATTCAAATGTGAATAAATTTAAATTTGGAAATAGGTCTCTTCGAAACCACTTCGACGATCAGGATAATTGCGTAACCCGCTGTCAGGAGCAATGGGTTTCATTTTCACAGCTTAACAACATACATTGCGTGATTTATATTGTTGGGACGACACATTTTTCGACCATAATCGAGCAATGGATTAGCATGATTTAGCTTCAAAATGATTCCAATTGATAGTAATAGCCTGTTTCGTAATTAGGGTGCTGAACATGATCCAGCGCATGATCATGAGCGAGGATCATGGGCGATGATGCCCAACGAAATTTTCATTGCAGTGAATGAAACTCTTGAAATGTATATCAATTAAATTCACACCCTTGGCTAATCAACGGAAACTGCAGGCTGCTGCGTGCAGGCCCGAAAAAGTGAGTAGCAAGCCTTATAGCTTGACATTTGAGTAATATACATATGTGGCCTACCCAAATGTCCTTACTTTGGTATTATTCGTCGAATCGTTAAGCTCCTTAAGCTCCGAGTTGAACTGCAAGATTCCTGAAAAATGCGTGAACTGTGGTACCGGGCTTAGAATAATAGGTACTACTAATCCATATCCTCCACCGCGTACCTACATAAGTTTAAGTTAAAGAGTAGTCCAGCCTGTGTGTGTGACACACAGGCTAGTGAGACAGTCCAGCACCTTCTATTCGAGTGTCCGAGGCACAACCGCGACAGGTACGACCTGGAAGTAAGTACTGGTAGAGCATTGACCGAAACAACCATCGCCGACTTAATGGCTGATAAACACTCCAGGCCGTACCTGGAGCGGTTTTGCCTCAAAGTTGCAAAGATATGTATTGACAGGAACCGGACGAGGGCAGCACAGCCAAGCACTGTGCCGTCGGCAAGGATTTTGTAGTTTTATAGTTATATAAGAAAGAATAATAAATGTATAGAAATAAGGATATAATAACAAAAAAAAAAAGAAAAGATGACAAAAGAAAATATGACAAAGAAAGAAAGACGTGGGAAAAAAGCGACCCAAAATGACAAGGCCAATGCCGCAAAAAAAGAAAGTGCGGAAAAAAACGAATTGGCAGAAAATAAAATATAGTAAAAAAGGATCCTTGCCACGCAAGGAGGGAATTGACGGCAAACTTTAAAAAAAAAAAAAAAAACCCATATCCTCCTGTGGGTGTCGTGTAAGAATAAGAATAAGAATAAGAATAAGAATAAGAAATTTTATTTGCCCAAACATGTGTATACATACAGAATACAAAACTCATGCATGTAGGATCTTGAGAAAGAGTGGCTCACGACATGTCTGCCACTTCTCATGGCGTGCAAATATTTTAGGTACATACATAATTATTACAATAGAATGGATGACTTATATTAAATTTTATATTTATATAATAGATATCGATCGCAACTCAAACAAATTAATAAAATGAAATTCAAATATTTAGGTACATTAATCACACAATTACTAGAATAATTAACAAAAAATATTATTTATTTAGCACATGCTAAATATATACAATACCATGTCAATATTTCATATTATAATTATCACAATTAAGATTTACAACAATATTAAAACAATTCAAATTTTAGTAAAATTTATAATATAAGCATTTTAAGTTCCCCACTACTACAGGACCACAATTAGGTACTACAATATTAGTTATACTTTTTAATTTATAATAATTACTGAATCATTTAAAAAATCATTAATGCTATAATATGCTTTTTGTGTTAAAAACTTTTTCATTGTTGCTTTGAGTTTAGACACTGTTTGCTCTTTCCAACTTTTGGGTAATTTGTTGTAGATTATTGGTGCCATACAAAAGACACTCTTGTGCATAAGTGCAGTCTTTGAGGCGTGTAAACATATTTTGCTGTCATCACGTCTATTTCTAGGATTTTTTTCTGCCATGCGAGGAAACAAATGTGGATTTAGTTTTACAAACATTACTATTTCTATGTAATGTAATGGAATGGAAAACCTTGGGGGAAGGTGGGGTGCTTTGTCTAGCAGTTAGCAGTGGACCTCTGTCGGCTGAAGAAGCTAAAGAGCGTGAACTGATTGTTTAAGTCCACTCAACCCGTGAGGTTTTTTCATGGATGGCGGCCGCGTTCACTACCGCTACGCCACGGAGGCTGTTACCACCATTACATTTACATATATCAGTTAAAAGACAGCCTTATAAGGCCCATTATACACGATGCAAGTTGCTGATTTATGTCATAATAATACGCGCTTATAAAGCGTTATTAAAGTATTGTTACGAATGCACCTTATGTCGAGGGCATAAGGTTCAATATCGCGTGACATGCAGTGCGTAACTTTTAAGCCCTATAACTTGAGACCTAGACATTGTATAGGTGTAATATAAAAACGCATTCCTAGACTTAAGGTGGCCTATCGAATGGTACAGGTTTCATCAACTTTGTCAACTAAGTGACGACATCGAAAATTCTAGAAGCCCGTTTCCTGGAATTACCGTAGGTACCTACTGCATGTACTCGAAGTTATGCGCTATGATTATTACGTCTAGACGATTCTGGAATGTTCGATCAGCTGGCCTATATATAGCGCCGTGACGCCAGCGAAGAGTCAGTCTGCATTAGACTAGCGATACGAAAACAGCGACAGTTAAGAAGCGATCTTTGAGAATACCTACTGCGACAACTGCAACGAGAACATTGAGTACTACGTGAAGTAACATCTGTAGTGTTAATGTGTATTTACGACACGGACTTCGTGGACGTAGGGGAAGACTTCGGTGCAACGTCAGCAACATTCTACTTGTCATTGCCTACAATCGACTGTACCTTCATTGCCAATAAATTTCGAAACCCTTAACCGGCGTTTTAGTACCCTAGCCCGTAACAGTATTAAATTAAATTCCCATCTCATGCTTTTCATTGCGGTCCGCAAGTCCGCACCTTCGGTGGCCAGGAGTTAGATGATGTCTCCAGACATCACGCACTCCGCCTCCTCCTTTGCAAGCATTACTGTTTCGGATATGGAGGTGACGGCCTGCCATGCACTCTCGCTCCGGACAATGGCCAAGCCAATGGTCCAGCAAAACTTTTGGATAAGATTTATATTTGGCCTGCGCAAATATGATCACATATCTGAATTTCGTACAAAGCTTAAGTGGCTTCCCATACGTCTTCGCCGGAATTGTCGTATACTATTTCAGCTCTACAGCATTTTGTTTAATCCTAAAACCCCCTCTTATCTCAAAGAACGTTTTAAGTTCCTTCGTGACACACATAGTAGATATCTGAGGTCATCGGAAAACCTGGTATTAGAGATGCCGATGCATTCCACTAGTTTCTATGATAAATCCTTTACTGTTCAAGCAGTTCGGCTATGGAATGACTTGCCCGTGTCCGTAAGACGTGCTGAGACACTGTTTACTTTTAAAACTACTATAAAAAAGCACTTCCTCTCTCTTTAAACATACTAATATTTTATGTAGGTACTCTTGTATGATATTTATTAATTAGATGTATAAATTTATTTAAACTAGTATGATACACTTAACGTATATATTTATTGTATAATCTAAGTAAATAGTACACTGTAGACTACCTACATTATTTCTTTATCCTTCGCCTTAGAATTCCATCCAAAGGTTTTCTGTAAAAGATCGCTCTTAGCGATAAGATTGCCCATTGTGTCACCCTTTGTAAAATATTTATATTTATGCTCTGTAATCTATATGGTGTACATAATAAAGAGTATTCTATCTTTCTGTCTAATGGCCTAAGCCAGGGCTGGACTAGCCACTTCTCAACAGTTTCGCACAAGATGAATTGAATGGAAAATCATGGATCCCGATTCTCCTGTCCACAAACTAAACTAATTTTTAGTTCAATGCATCTTTTTCTTCATTATTAAGAAAAGGACAGAAAATAATATGTTAGTTTAGACCTGTCAAATTAGTCCGCGCTTGACTTAAGTTGTAGTAAGTACTTACATATTTTTAAGTCTGAAAGCGCCAACCCGCATTGAGCAAGCGTGGTGATTACGTTCAATCCTTCTCTGTATGAGAGGAGGCCTGTGCCCAGAAGTGGGACGTTAAAAAAGGTTGTTAATGATGATTACACAATAAACACAGCCTATAATGCGCAAATAATCTATTGAGTAATGATTAGTGTGCGGAAATTGCTTATGGTTGCAGTTTATTTCTCCTTTCTACGACTTCGTACATAGTAACACTACCGTTTATTTTACAAGACAAATTAACAAATCAAAATCATAGATAAATCATAAACTATACAACAAATAACCATAACACCATTAAACTTTCGATGGGCGGAGCGTTGCTCGTGCCAAGCCCCGCCTATCGGCGCGAGCGCACGTTGCTGCCGCCATTAGTAACGTTCCCATCTCGAAATAAAATTAAGGTTGTCTACACGAGTATCATAATTATACAAATAACCGACTGGATCACTGGTATAGGAAATTATTGCGATTTTTCAAAAGAATAATTATAATCTCCTAGAGAATATTCTTCATCCATTTTTGTTAGTGGTAGGCCATAACAACGGCCGCCGGCAGAAGTTACCACCCACCAGACAAAGGCTTGCCGCCAAGCGATTTGTCATGTTCCGGCATGATGTCTGGTGAAGCCGTACGGAGGACGGGTCTGAGCAGTTGTGTTGCGATGTGTGCCGGGTACGATGCGCTAAATGTTGTTGAGTTGGGAGTTTGGTCGCGGAGGGTCTTCAGATCAATCTCCCTTTGGCGCAGCATCGTTGGTCGTGTTGTTGTGTCGTCGGTCAGAGGATCCTCCCTTTCCTACGGAGGATGAGTGAACTTTACTCCCTGTTCCTCATGCCTCCACACTGGTGACCCCAAGCATGAACGTCAGCGCTGCCTTCGTGCAACAACTTCAGCGTGACGTCATCATCATTACTACCGCAAGCTTCATCGGCGAACCACTCAGCCAGCTAGCACCCACGGCTTCAACGGGTATCCTGACCACAAGCATGCAGCGACCGCGCATATCTGGTCATCACCCTCAGCCTCATCAGCAACCTCGGCATAGCACACTGCACTTTCGGCCGGCAACAAGCAGAGCCTTCTCTCCTCGTCGACGCGGCAGCCAGCCTCAACCCGGCGCTGTACGACATCCGACGCACTGGAGTATAACGCATCGCCACCATTCCGACTCAATGTGGAATCACCAAAGACAGTTCCGAGTCACCGTAAACTACGTGGCAATCGGTTCCGACTCAGTGGAACCCCAGCTGGCTTGGCAAGCATCGCAAGATACAAGCTTCAGCCTACTATCGACCTCCGGTCTCCGGAGGGGAGTGGTGTAGCGGTACCTACAAATACCACATGGAACAACGCGTCATACAGACGTCACACGAATTCTACATCTCGCAATCAGAGTTTACCGTGCAATTAGCATACATACAACTTGCCAATTTCAACCATTGGGCAAGTGCGCACCAGACATAACACCCGTCTGGTCGGAGGATCCTCCCTTTTCTACGGAGGATGAGTGAACTTTACTCCCTGACCCTCATGCTTCCACACGTATATATTAATCTTTGAGCACATCATGATCGTCATTAAACTTTCTTATCGTCCCTGTCGTCGTAACTGCTGGGCACAGGTCTCCTCTCATACAGAGAAGGATTGAGCGTAATCATCTTTGAGCACATTCTAGTTAAATTCAAACTTACTTCCTTCAACAACTTTTTTTTTTGTTTGTGATGGGAAATCATCAAATGACAGCTCTCACGCTCTGGGCAGAGCGGAAGGGCGTGTCAGACTGTTACTGAATAAAATCCACCTGTGTTCCGTCACATGCCTGTTAGCCAGGGCCACGATTTCTTTTTTAACCAACCCGCAACCCTTCCTTCAACATCCTTACTGTTTGAGGCAGAGAAAGGTGATTCGCAGGGGCAATTGCTTTGGCGATAAAGTTGAGAATCTATTGAGGAAATTTGGCGGCTTGTGGTGGCTTGATGTGCGGGCGACTGTACCTAGGTATTAACATACCTATGAATTGTTAGCATAGCATTGTATACAATAACAATTATTTATAGTATTGTTATGAGCGGCTCGCCGACATGCAGATAAACCCTGAGAGGTTTTCGTTGTGCGGCTCAAACAAATTGTAAACCTAAATGTTAATTAGAAATAAATAAAAACAAAAATTGAGTAACACACTAAAAGAAATATATTGTATGACCGTAACAACTAACTGTAGTAGTTATTCCGGGTCTGGCTGTTTGTGTATGAGACTTCCTTTCTTTTCTTTAGAGTGAATACTACTTCAACTCTTCAATGGCCTCTGTGGTTAGACACCACAATTTTGCCAATAACACGTGTAACAAATTATAGAATTTAAAAAAAAAAATGTTTCACAATAATGGCGAATATCGCCAATGACAGTTGAAAAACGGCCGCGTTTGCCGACTACTAGGAGTTTTGATGCAAAGCCATGATGTGGCCACTATGCTACGATATTTCAATGTTCTTTATGAATTATTCACTGAATGCACTTTTTATTACATAAATCACGCGCTTTTATTTAGTAAACGACACTATAAATAATTTTAAAAGTCCAATGAAAAATACGCGTGACACTCAGCTTTCCTGTCAAAACTCTGTATGAGACTTTCAATGTTTGTAAATGCACCTACCATATAGTGTAAGAATCCTCAACCAATGAGAGCACCAAACGTGGTGGATGCCTATAATCGAGTCTCGTAATAAAAACTCATTGTAGCGACACAAGAGTAATTCCTAGTTAAGAGCAAGCTGTTTTAAAAAAAAAAATACAATAATGGCTTTCGTTTTGACAGCTCAACAATATTCATTGCGTTATTTGCGATGTGCGACAGACACACGTTCCGAACATTTGTAGTAATCAATTAACAGTAACATTAAAAATTAATCAAACTCTAATTGATAGCTGTGTTAGGCCCGGTGGCGCTCGGCATTGACTCCACTGAGGATTTTAGGTGATAAAAACTACATTAACTACTTGATAATAAAGTAGAAATTTCCATAATAGGTATACGACTGTAATACATTCGAAACTTACCCATTAAACGATTTAAAAACTATATAAAGGCCAAACTTTGAAAAAAGGAGTATTATAAAATCTCAGATTATTTAGAAGACAAAAAAGCTTGGGACTGAGCTGCTCGCTCTGTTAAGCTTTGTTATTAAGCAACTAGCGGCCGCCCGCGGCTTCGCCCGCGTGGTTTTCGTTTTTTCACAGAAAGTGTTTATCGCGCGTTATCCCTCGGGAACTACTGATTTTTTCAGGCTAGTCGCTGTCGCCATCGCCGTCCCCATCCCCGTCCCCGTCCCCGCCCCGTCGCCGGAGCTTGAATGAAGTATGTGAAAAACGATTTCCCCACTTTTCTGTTGAATTTTTCCTGAATTTTCTTTGCTACAAACCTCACGGAGGCCGAGACCTTTCCAACGAATGCAAAACCGTGGAAACCGGTTCGTGCGTTCTGGAGTTATAGCGTCAGGGAGGAAAACCGGACTTATTTTTATATAGTAGATATAATCCTTGGCATGGTAGGTAAAGGGAGCAAACTGAATATTTTTTTATTAGTTTATAGAGGAAAGCTTTAAGCTGTATAACATTAGTCTGTAACCCATAGGAGCAGAAATACGGCGAAAAATGTGGAAAAAACCTGGAAAAAACGGGGAAAATTTAAGTCATGCTAGTCACTTTTTGTGACAAACGCAATACCAATCAGGAGAAGGCGCGGGCGACCGGTAGTCATACAACAAAAGTATTGCGTTTTAATCAGTAAAAAGTATTTATAGCTGTTGCCCGCGACTTCGTCCGCGTGGAATTTTGATTGTCCTAAGCTTTCTCTTCTCTTTTGTTGGTTAAAAATTGCTTTATGATATTCTGAATTTAGAACTTTTGGGAAACTACCTAAATTGGCAGGGCTTGAAGTATATTGAGTTTTATATTGAGTAAGTATACTTTTGCAACTTTTTTCACCTTTTTCATGGCTGGAAGAGCTCTTCATAGAGATAAAACTTACATCTAAAAACCGTTATTAGTTTTCCACTTGTTTATGATATATGCATAAAGTAAAAATGTTTTTTTTTTTTTTTAGTTTTTTTAATTACTTGTTTGAATTTAGCAAATTAAATAAAAGTTAAATAATGGAGATACTTTAAAGAATTTCTTTATAAACGACATTAACCGTTTTACCGCCTTGTGCTAGAATAAAAAGGTTGTCTGGGCTGCTTACTCGTGAGCAAGCCACATACAGTTGACCATGGGAAAAACAATCAGATCTTAAGTCGACACCAGCAGTCCTGAGAGTCTGACCTTGGGATTTGTTTATAGTCATGGCGAAGCAAACGGCTACTGGAAACTGTGTGCGCTTAAATTCAAATGGAAAGTTATTAGGGATGAGTGGGATTCGTGGAATAAATACAGTTTCCCCTGAGCCACATCCAGTAAGAATCTGAGCTTGGATTAAATTTCTTTGTAGAGCAGTTACTTTTAGTCGTGTACCATTGCATAATTTTGGAGGAGTAAGGTTACGCAGCAGCATTATTGGTACACCTATTTTAAGCACAATTATGTGCGCAGGAAGACCACTTGCAGAAAGCGAACTCAGAAACTCAACAGGATAATGTGTAGCATCGTCGTGGTTGAGAACGCTATTATAAGACGTATAAACGACGTCATCCCCAATCACTTCAGATAAAAAAATTGATTTATTGCAGCAGCTTGGTCATTTCTGGGAGTGAGTATCGCACGTTCACATAACCAAGAATTTTCCTGATATGTTATATGTGATAGGTCACCGAATACAGAATTTATAAGTTCATCTTCTGAAGAAACTATTCGGCAAACTGTTTCTGGAAGCGTCACCTTACCATGTTCTTCAGAAAGAGTACCTTCTCCAAGTTTCAAAAGAATGTCTGAGAATTCTTGGGCATGTAAAATACCACCTAGTTGTGCTTGCATATTGATCGTCAATTGCAGCTTTTTCATTAGAGGCCAGAGGTGGGAACGCTTTAATGAAGCTCTAATTTCATCGGCTCTAGTTCCTCGACTTATAACTGGAAGTGTTTGCCTAAAATCACCAGAAAAAAACAGTGTGACGTTGCCCATTGGCCTTTCATCTCGCCGAATATCACGTAGGGTTCTGTCCACAGCTTCGACGGCTTTTTTATTTGCCATTGTACACTCATCCCAAACGATCAGACAGCAATCTTGTAACACTTTCGCCTTATCACAGTTCCTTGTGATAGAGCATGTTGGTGACTCATTACTGTCTAAATCGATTGGGATTTTAAACATCGTGTGGGCCGTCTTTCCGCCAGGAAGTAATGTGGCTGCGATTCCCGAGGAAGCCACTGCTAGTGCAATCTTACCTTGCCGCCTAATCTCAGCCAGTATTGCTGTTATCAAAAAAGTATTTCCCGTTCCACCTGGAGCGTCCAAGAAAAATAAATTCCCTTCATTATTATTTACGCTTTGGATGACTACATCGAATATATTTCTTTGTTCTACAGTAAAACAACCAATCTGATCATTTACAGTGGTGGTTAACGCAGCAATATTGTAGTTCGTCTCGGAATTATATTCACGATTTACCCGTGGTTGATTGGGTAGAGTTTGAGGATTAGGCAGGCCGTAGTCGGTCAAGGAATTACCCCCAATCGAAAATACTATGTCTTGTATACATAAAAGTGAACTATTTATAACTCTATCGTCAGTTGGATCTATTTGCTGGTCTGAATTGCGTTGAAGCAAGCGTAGAAAGTCCTCGGATAATTGTGTCTTATATTTTTGCCAAAGCGCTAGAGCATCCGATAGACCACAGAACACTAACATCACTGCAAACAAATGACGTAAACGTTTGGGACTATCACTGACACAGGCTTCTTCGAGGGTGTTATCCCAGTGTTGATCTCCTTCAAGAAGATTAAGTGCCCGGCAAGCCGCTTGAAATGTTGCGTATTGGACGCCATTAACTGTTTTTAAATAGGCAAAAGAAGTTGGCCCCCGAACTGTATGCAACAACATGCGTAAATAATAGCATTCGCTATTGTTAGGATGAACAGTATATACTCGCCCTAGTGCAGCATCTCTATAAACTCCTGGAAATCCTTCCACTGGTTGACCGCGTCTTCGTCGATTAAAAACACGTCTTTGCATGTCAAAAGTGTAATAGGACGGTACTTCATCGTAGGTTAGCGTTTTAGCAAAATCATCTTCTTGACAAAGCTTAAAAAATGCCAAAAGTTTAGTTTGCCGAGGATTTTCTACACGTTCTCTTACATTTTCAGGATCAAAATACACTCGCTGGCCGTTTTCTAAATGAACATCCAAGTGTGTGACCGTGGGATGACGTTCGTGGATAGAAAATCCTAATATTCGCCATATAGCTTCAGAAGTACTTATGTAGCGTCCAGTTTGGTATCTGGTGACTTCATCTCGGTCGGTTCCTGTAGAGCAAATGTCGCTTGGTCACTCCCTTTGTTAACATATTTACAAATGTATTTTATTGCCGATACACTATTACACACTTCGACATTTATATGTGCACCAAAGGTTTTGGAAAGTAAGGGCGAATAAGGAACAACCCACATATTACTAATTATTATTTCTTGTCCTTGTACTCTACTTTGTGCAGTGAACCCTCCAAGCTCTGGGGAACGACGTCGGTACAGCGGATATCCGTTCTCGCCTGTTACTGTGTGCTCTGTCAGCGCACGGGGATACCTTTTCGTGCAACGTCCATCTTTCATGCAGGGAGAATTTCTATTTATGGTACCACAGGGGCCATGCACCATATGCGTTTTGACAACTTCATAAAGTACTGGATCTTCGTTGGGATTCGGGAATTCAGCGCTTATCAACGTGTCTACATCGTTGGGACGATTTTTTTCTTGCAGCCATAGAAGGATATGTGTGTGCGGAAGGCCGCGCTTTTGCCATTCGACACTGTACATGAAGCATAATGAAGAACCAAAAACATTCTCTTTAGTCAGCAAGTCCATCAACAATTTTAATTTCAAGTGAAAGACTCTTGCGACTACATCGTGCCGATCATAAGAGGCCTGACCTGCCAAAAGTTCTTGTTTTATTTCATCCCATTTTGGATTCGTAGTAAATGTAATGAAAAGATCCGGCCGTCCATACTTTCGTACATAACAAAAAGCATCTTGCGTACGCTCGTGCATATAACGTGGCCCGCCGGTAAAGCTGGATGGAAGAATCACCAAACGACCGAGATTTTCTGAATCTGCATCTTGCTGCAAGGCATCTCGTAAATGCACATATTCTTCTGCTCGTAAGCGTCTTTGATTGGTGCGTATGTACACCAAGCGTTCTGTTTCAATTTTGGCATACATATCTACAATGAACTGATTGAATAAACCTCGAAATCTTTGCAAGTAAATAAAATTGTTGCGTCTTATTTGCAGAAGATATGCATAAAATTGTTGCGCTGATACTGTTTTATTTAAATTAGGCTGTCTTGTAATGGGGTTGATTTGATTTAAGCCAAAATGGTACCCATCTTCACCACGGCAGAATATTAATGGATATTGCAAAGTGTCGTAAGCCCGATGGGTTTCGCAGATACGTTGCAATCGGTCATCTCGAGTTCGCAAGACTATATCACGACGCTCACATTCCTGATCTAACAATACCACTGCAACTTCGTTTGCTACAGGAGCATTGTATCTGCCACGGTGTTCAGCTGCGGGTCTTTTATCTGCGTAAATGACAAATTTGTATTCATTGTTTTGTTGTGGAGGAAATGACTCTAATGATGTTTTGAAACTTTGAATATAGGGATTTTTTTTTTTTTTTTTTTTATTAAAGTATAAACCAGCGCTTGACCGCAATCCTGCCTGATGGTAAGCAGTGACGCAATCGTTGATGGTAAAGCGCACTAGTTTATTAAGAGCCTATTCACTCTAGCCTTGAAGACACTCAAATTGTAGTCCGACGGAAACACCGCCGCCGGCAGATTGTTCCAGTCCCTCGATGTACGCGGTATAAAGGAGGAGGCGAAACGCTTCGTCCGAATCGTAGAGGTGTTAACAACATAAGGGTGGAAACTCGCCGTACGACGGGTCGTCCGATGGTGGAACGGAGATGGGGGAATTAAATCGTGCAATTCCCGCCTGTGCTCTAGGCTTTGGAGACCAACTCGAGTTAAATCAGGGTCACCAATCAGCCTCTTCGCACGCCTCTCCACTGAATCCAAAGTGGCCAGGTGACACTTAGCAGCACCAGCCCAAATGTGGCTGCAGCCTGCAGTACTCCACACACGAACGGACCTGTGCTTTGTACAACATTAGAAGCTGCCCTGGTGTGAAGTACTGCCGGACCTTTGCGATAACGCCAAGTTTTCTGGCAGCCACCTTGGCCTTGGACTCAATGAACCGCCCAAAGTTTAGGTTCGAGGAAATCTCAATACCCAAAAGCTGAAGGCGGTCGGTACACTCCAAGGATACATTCCGAAAAGTAGGAGCCAAGGTGAACGGGCTCCTTTTGGCGGTGAAAAGACACGCCTGCGTTTTGCGTTTTCTGCGTGCAGCATATTTTGAAGAATCCTTATAAGATTACCATTCAGTTGAGGAAAGTTTTGGTTTCTTATATTTGCCTGTTCTTGATAATCAGAAACAAAATAAATTTGTAGAAACTTCGGCTCGTTTTCGGGTAACAGAGACCCTATTAGGTGATACACTTGACCCTGAATTTTAAAAGTAGGCATGAAATATCCTTCCGTTACCTGATTAGCACCAAAAGACGTCATTTGAAAGGCGCTATTATATTGTCGAATATTTTCCAAAAAGTGATGTGACTGTGGATGATCCCCATCCAACAATGCTTTTAAAATCTCGGGAATGTTATTAAAAATAGAAATATGCACCTTTCCGTTTGAGCAACACATTCCACTTGTCTCTTTTGGCCACTTCATAGCATCGCAAAACTGACACTGAACTACCATTCCCCCGATGGAAGAAAATGAGGCATAATCTATCATGTGTGTATAAACGAAAGCACTCTTTTCTTTATTTATCCAAGAAAGGATTTCATGTCCCATTACTGTTTCTTCGGGATCATCAGAATCTTCAGAAGAAACTGACATCCTGCTCAGTGCGTGTCGCAGTCTATCAGCATGTAAGCGGTCCTCACGTTGTTCTTCTGTCTCTGCACGTCGTAAAGCATCTACTCTCTCCCTTTCCATTTCTAGTGAAGTGTTATGAGTTTCACGCAAGCGGTCATAATTTTCTCTAGCTACTTCTAATCGTCGTTGATGTTGGTCATCGCTTTCTAAAGCTCGAGCAATACTGTGTCGTTCTCGATCATTACTTAAGCGGTCAACATACTGAGTAAATGTTTCCGAAGCGCGAGACAGTTCGTGGCGGTCCCTGTCGGATGTCAATCGAGATTCTCGTTACGAAAAGGATTCTGAGGTGCGAGATATTGTATGGCGCTCACGATCAGCAGTCAAACGAAGTTCCCGTTCTGTGAACGTCTCTGATGCGCGCGATACTGTATGGCGCTCACGATCAGCAGTCAAACGAAGTTCCCGTTCTGTGAAAGTCTCTGATGCGCGCGATACTGTATGGCGCTCACGATCAGCAGTCAAACGAAGTTCCCGTTCTGTGAAAGTCTCTGATGCGCGCGATACTGAATGGCGCTCACGATCAGCAGTTAAACGAAGTTCCTGTTCTGTGAACGTCTCTGATGCGCGCGATATTGTATGGCGTTCACGATCAGCAGTCAAACGAACTTCCCGTTCTGTGAACGTCTCTGATGCGTGAGATAACCTATGGCGCTCACGATCAGCACTTAATCTATATTCTGTTTGAGTGTAGGTTTCTGAGACGCGAGACAATCTATGGCGTTCAGAATCAGCCGTCAATCGAGAATCCCTTTCAACAGGTGTTTCTGACGCGCGATGCAATGACATACGTTCACGACTTGCCCTAAGTCGTTCTTGCCTCTCTTCATTAGACTCTTGAGATCTAGTCATTCTCATTCTTTTCGATGCTCTGGTGTAGGTAGATAGATTAGACCTTTTTCGGGTCATTTTCTAAGTATTGTATTATTATTTTTAACAAAATAAAAATTTCGAAGAAGAAAGCCAAATAAAAACGTTAAACACAATCCTATTTATATCCTCTAAACCAAGTAATCCAAATCGCAAAGCAATCTCTAAATATCCGTATTCGTAGCAGGTAAGTTGTTATATTTAAATCCACAATCTAAATCCACACCAATAATTCTTTTCCTTTTTTAACTTTTAAGTACCTACGTATGTCAGCCGCGATGTGATACTTAAGTAGACTGGCGAAAACATAACGATAGCGCGTTTTAAAATCGTGATAAAATCGCAGTGACATCTATTGGATTTTATATGTACTAAAAAACGTGAGCAGCGCACCTAATAGTTTCTTTTGTTTCTTTTTGTTACTTGAAATTTTCGATAATCAATAAATTTTTTTTGAGATTTTTTACCTATTAAAAAGCACAAATATAAAATTAATTTTGAAACTATATTTCGATTGATGGATACGAATTAGAAATGATAAGTGATCGTTAAAACTTTTTGCTTAAAACTTTATGTTGATGATAAAAATGCAATGAGGCCAGTTTTTGTTAGTTAGTTTGTTTGTTTGTTAGTAAATTCATATGTGCATTAAGTACTTATACTTGAACTGAGTTGATCGATAAGCAAATGGTAGTTAAGTGATTTTCCAAATATTGTTACCTAGACTGACTTTTTTGTCTGTTGTCCGATTTTGATGAAACAAAGCCTATACACTGCCCGGGAGTGTGCATTCTTCATTAGTGAAAACCGCATAAAAATCCATTCAGTAGTTACGAAGATGTGCTCGAACAAACAGACAGACAGACAGACAAAAAATTCAAAAAAAAAATTTTTGTGTTTCATTGGTTTTCTTTTATCGCCCTGACTCAATTTTTGTCAATTATCTTCAATGTACAGACACACCGGGTCCTACTGTTTTATTATATGTATATAGATATGCGTAATTATAAGATAAATTATTGTAAACATTCTCATTTTTAATGTCTGGACTTGAAAAAAAACGATGATCCCTGAGTTTGTTTCGGCTATTTCTTCTCAGAGGTAGTCAGTTAGGAAATGCCGGCTTCATCTAGTTAAAAAAAAAAAAAAAAGACGTGTGGCACCGGGGACTGCCGCGGTAAAGCTATTGCATAGCATTTTGTATCAATTTATGCAATTATAATTATTTATTTATTTTATTTATGCAGTATTTCTTTTTCTTTGATATTAATTCAAGTTACACTTTTTGAGCGTGGTGACCGATAAGAAAACAAATTTTTCTTTTATTAAATAAATAAAAACACTGATACCTTTGAGAAAGCGGACTTCCTCTACAATAGGGCAATTCCTCCGTAAGGTCTGTCTATGCTATTACTTATAATCTCTGTCATTGTGTGCTGTTTCGGTGCAATCGCAAGACCGGCCGGGCACTGAGGGGCAGGCAAGACAGCTATAGTATCCTTATGACTCCACCAACTGGTATTTCGTTGACTCGGAAACGGCGCACAGGGAGCACCACGAAATATACTCAAATACTCCGAGGTTCTTTTTCAATATACCCCACTGTTTTGTCGTGGTGGCCTAGTGGTTAAAACACCAGCCTCTCAAGTATGAGTGCGCGGGTTCGATTCCAGGTCAGGCAAGTACCAATGTAACTTTTCTAAAGTTATATGTACTTTCTAAGTATATCTTGGACACCAATGACTGAAGGCGAAGGAAAACATCTTGAGGAAACCTGGGCTTTATAAGTCTGAAATCGCCAACCCGCATTGAGCAAGCGTGGTGATTACGCTCAATCCTTCTCTGTATGAGAGGAGATCTGTGCCCAGCAATGGGACGATAAAAAGGTTGTTGATGATGAACGGCGTCGGTGTCGAATTATTTGTTATCAATTTAATATTTTCGAGTTGATCTTTAGTAACATAATCACTTCTGATTGCGTTAACATCTGACCGTAGAATTAATAAATCCTTCATCAACTTCTTTACGTACGTTCTACGTAGTCAAAGCAAACTGGTGGCAATTTGTGAAGGTCATATGCCACAAAAACTGGGATTGTTCGGGATCTGTGATTTTAAACACCGTAATCGTATATTTTAGGTCTTTCTGCTTTTTGTTCTTACGCCTCGATACATGTTTTTGTCTTGTCTTCGTAGAAACAAACAATAACTTTTTTGCCTCATCAATGTCTTCCTCAGAAAAAGCCGACGAGCACATTTTTATTAAACTTTCGTTGTTTCGTTTCGGAGATAACAATATTACAACTCGTACACTTAAATGTACTCGTATTAACATTGTTCACCGACATCTTTCTGTAATATTTTATTTAATAAAAACTTCAACTTCAACTCTTGATCTGGTCCCTGTGGATAGATACCACAATTTTGCCAATAACACGTGTAACAAATTATAGAAATTCTTTAAAAAAATATTTCACAATAATGGCGGATATCGCCAATCACAGTTGAAAAAACGGCCGCGTGAGCACTTTTTACTCTATAAAAGCACGCGCTTTTATTTAGTAAACAACACTATAAATAATTTAAAAGTCCAATGAAAAATTAGCGTGACATTCATCTTAGTTTTTCCGTTAAAAAAAAAAAGCTATTTTATAAAAACACTACTAAATTAATTTGAATAAAAGTACTTAATAATTAATTATATGAAAAGTTTTTAAGGTAGCCATGACAACGTCGATGACGTCTATGACATATCTCTATAGAAGACCTATTTCAGAGAAAAAAATAATCGCAAGTTTAGCACATCGCGTCTATCAGTAACATGGCAAGTGTGTAGAACTGAGTTCGCGCCCTGCAATATGCATGCTCTTTTTGAAAATCTATAAATTGTTTTCAAAAGATGTAGTCGCACGCACACAAACATACCGTGCCGAAGACTGCCGAACTGAAACGACGTTAGACGATGTACGGCCTTCAAGCCACACCTCCGTGCCCGTCGGAGTGGGGAGCGTGAGGTTTTTTCGTTACGGAATTTCTGGATTCGGTCCCCGCGCTCAAGGCCCGCGATAGAAGCTATGCAATAGCTTAAAAAATGACGTGTAAAAGTGATCGGTGATCCTAATTGCTTAATAAACGATTTCATTTCATTTCATTTCAATAGCAAAAATTGAAAAATACTGCTTCGATATGCTTGAGGCTACAGCATCGGCAGCTCTGAGGATTCTTCGGGATACTCCGAGATCCTTCGGTACGCCGTCGCCTGCAGCGCCGCTGGCACCGAGGCAACACTCTGGGGCAGTTAGCTTGCTTAAGGACGCCTTGTCATTCTTAAGAATATTGCAGCGTGAAAAGGCATAGTTTCCGACAGTATGCGCTTGTATGCAGGGATACCGAAAGATCCTTTTTCTTGGCGATACCGATAATGAACGCCGGGCCTCTGCCCCCCCCCCCCCCCCCCCCAAGGAAATCTTGCAGAACACGTGTGAACTTCCCTAATTACTAAACAAAGTAAGTATAAACAAGGTCTTATCTTTAACTATAAAACAAACCACGCAGTCATCATTTCAGCCGAAAGACGTCCACTGCTGGACATAGGCCTCCCCCAAGGTTCTCCACGACGACCGGTCCTGCGCCTCCCGCATCCAGCGGTTTCCCGCGACCTTCACCAGGTCGTCGGTCCACCTTGTCGGGGGCGTACCCACGCTACGTCTTCCGGTGCGTGGTCGCCACTCGAGAACCCGTCGGCCCCATCGGGAATCGGTCCTACGGGCAATGTGTCCAGTCCATTGCCACCACCACCACGCAGCCAACCACGCAGTAGACACTAACAAAATGTAAGGTATAATAGCAACAAAACGCGCCCGACTATAACGCACAAAAAACACTAAATATTGGACTTGCCCCTCCTTTTAGGCCTAATTTGCTCCGCCCTAGGCCAGAAGCTGGGTACGAGCATGCCGGGCCTGACTGGCTGATGATTCGGTAGGTTATAATTTCGCTAACATATTGAAAATGTAAACTATTTAGGTATTAATAAAGCAAAGAATACTCCAATGATACAAAATCTCAAATATTGAGCATAATTTATTCTTAGAAAATAATACGCTTTTTAAATACAACAATCACGTTATCTATTATAATAAATATACAAGGTCTTATAAGTATACTTAGGCATTTATCATGCTGCCACGTTCACGCTGCATATTACGTGTCTGTTGAACGAAATGAACGCGCGTGAATGCATATTCTGTGTGTTGGACTGTGTGTGTTTTCTATACAAACTGAGATTATTACAAGCAATGTTAAAACACGCATTAATGCGCGTGGTCTGTGGTAGTGTGATACTCGCCTTATAACTCTATTGATTTATAGTTAATAATTAACTAAAGATAAAAATAAAAGCCACGTGACTTTGATAACTGACTAAACGTAATATCAGACAGTTCTGTTAGGGTCGCGATTTATTCGAGAGATGCCATAGCCCCTGGCGTACTGGCAAATGAAGGAACACGGGTGGGCTTTAGAGGGTAAAAGCCAAAAGTCTGACACGCCCTTCCTCTCCACCCAGAACAGGAGAGGTCATTTGATTTTCCATGCAAATAAAATATCCAGACAGTCAGTTGCCATGTTGACAGTTCTCTTCAATTCAGCAACGTTATTAACGAATTATAACGTTGCTTAATTGAGTGCACAACGATTGCTTTATTACATTTAGCCGGTTAACTAAGTCACGTGCTTTTTTGTTTAGCATTTGTTTGAAAAAAAATTACAACGATTTTGACAAACTTGTCAGCGGCAGCAATTCAACAGCAACCGTATCACAATGAGAATATAGATCAATGTGATTTGGACAGTGATGCTAAACCAGAAGTAGATTAAATAAATGTGAATGTGTGTACTGAATGAATTGTGTACAGTAAGGGTCAAAAGTGCATTACCACTTTTGAACTTTATTGCACTAACAATAAGTGTCAAAAGTAGTACTCCACTTTTGACCCCTTACTGTAAATACACGTATTTACACAGTTCATTCACAAGTCTAGCGGATTCCCTTTCCTTTTCATTTCTCTTACTAATCCAGCGGATTCGTGACTGATGGCCAATTTGAGGGTGCTATGATTGTTGTAAAATGTTAACACTGATTATTAGGTCGTAGGTTCCAACCCCGACAAGCACTTTACTTTGTGTTAATCTATTTTCATTACCAATGCTCTCAACAGTGAGTGAAAACATCGTGATACCGACATGTCCTAAAAGCAACACTTTTTTTTTTAAATAATTATAAACTAGCGCTTGACCGCAATCCCGCCTGATGGTAAGCAGTGATGCGATCGTTGATGGTAAAGCGCGCTAGTTTATTAAGAGCCTATTCACTCAGAAAAACTGAGCGAATAGGAAGGAAGACGGCAGTTCAGCGAGGTGATGCAATGTTAAACCCAACAACACGACCAACGATGCTGCGCCAGAGGGAGATTGATCTGGAGCCCTTCACGACCAAACTCCCGACACAACTACATTTGGCGCATCGTACCCGGCACACTTCGCAACACAACTGCTCAGACCCGTCCTCCGTCATACTTCGAAGACATATTGCGGAGAGGAGGCCTGTATCCCAGGAATGGAACTGATTATGATGACTGATGATGTCCTGTTCGGCTTCCGTCTTCATTATATCAACTGAGAAATGTCCGCTGTATCCGTTGTGTGCTTCCACCAAGCATCTTGTCGTCCTCTGTGGCACAGCGGTCAACACGCCTACCTGCGACGTGGAGGCCCTGGGTTCGATCCCCGGCCAAGTCATGATGGGAAACGATCTTTTCCTGATTGGCGTGGGTCTTGGATGTTTATCTATACAATATTTAAAGAAAACCCTGTCCGATCCGTGAAGGCATTGTTAGCTATCGATAACTGATTCTACTAATGGATATAAAATCGGGCTAAACTTAAAAAAAAAATCTCCCAAAAAAAATAAATTGTGTTTCGCAAAAAGAGGTAAATTAATACAAGTGCGGTCGGCAACCCTTCCGCGGGCGACGGGGGGCAGGTCACATCGCTTATAATAATACAGTCCAAATAGTGTTGTCACTTTTTTTAAAATTAACAAATTTCGGGGAAGTTGGAGTTAATTCGCGGAAAAAAAAGATTATTTCAAAATTCATTATTATTGTTACTACGATGATTACGTAAAATTTTATATTATATTTGGTCATGCGTTTACCTAACCTCTATTATCCTTATGGGTCGGACAGAGTTTTCTTTACATATTGTATATGTATCTATTATAAATATAGTATCGTTGAGTTAGTGTCCCATAACACAAGTCTCGAACTTACTTCGGGGCTAGCTCAATCCGTGTGATTTGTCCGTACCTATATACTTATTTATATTATATCTCCACTTCGACCGGTTCTCTGCTTCCTGCATCCAGCAGATTTCTGCGGCGTTCACAATGTCATCGACCCTTGAGGAGGCCTTCCAACACTACGTTTTTCAGTACGCCCTTAAATAAGCCCTTAATTGCTGATTCCCTTGACCGCATACTGAGGTTAACTTCATCTTTTTCTTAGTATCTCATGAAGGAAAAGAGAAAAGATAAATATTAATTCAGTCTTGTCAAATTAGTCGGCGCTAAAACACCAGCCACTTAAGTATGAGTGCGCGGGTCCGATTCCAGGTCAGGCAAGTACCAATGTAACTTTTCTAAGTTATATGTAGTTTCTAAGTATATCTTGAACACCAATGACTGATTAAAAGGTGAAGGAAAACACTTGAGGCTGAACTTTAAGCCTGGAATCGCCAAGCTGCATTGAACAAGCGTGGTGATTACGCTCAATCCTTCTCTGTATGAGAGCAGACTTGTGACTAGCAGTGGGACGATAAAAGGTTAATGATGATGAAACTAATATTTTATCTTCTGTCTTTTTCTTTATGAACCAGAAAGAAAAAGATGCATTTGACTTAAAATTAGTTTAGTTTGGGGACAAGAGAATCAGTGCCAAGATTTAGTTTCAGTTTCATGAACATTTAACGAGGAGTAAAACTTTTCGAATAACACAGGAAACTTCAGGTTTTTAGTGTTTTTTTTTTCTATATGTATTATAAAAATAGTCTATATATTATCTATAATCTATGGTGTCATGGCGTGTCTTTGGTATGGCTTGAAAGAGCTTGTACTATACACCGGAGCCTGGCGAGACTGTTGACTCCACAAGATGCGTTTTCATCTGTAACAAAAACACTTATTTGGTAAATGGTTCTCCTTAGATCTGAGTCTGTTCTGCCCAGTAGGTTAGGCGTAGCCATAAACATATACTAATACACATGCCGTACGCGTATATTATAATCTGCAGTATTTTTTTGGTTTGAAAAGAGTGAGAGAGATGGCCTATCCATTCGGTCTAGCACTATCTCATTCCTTATAGATGATTGATGATTTTGAGAGAGATAAAGGGAGACGAAACTTCGTTTCCTCTCTTTCTTTCGGAGTGCAACAATTCTCATCTCTAAGGCATGTCCATTAATATAAGTCGAAGGGCGTAGCTACCGCCGTAACTACCGTGTCAATCAGGCCTCTGCTACGAATCTTGCGGGCAGCGGGGCGGCGGCGGCGGCGGCGAGTGAGCGGCAGGATCTTATGCGTAAAATCAAACGGACCGGTTCTCGAAAACAGCGGCGCGGCAGCGGGGCGCCGGCGGGCAGTGAGCGGTGTACTTCTCGCGCTCCAATCTTGCGGGCAGCGAGCGGTGTACTTTAAGTCAAGCGGTGATCGAGCGTTAGGAAAAATTTAAATTAAAAAGATGTTGCCGCCATTGTTCAGACATTTCTTTCGCAAATAAAAACAAATATCTCGTCGACACACACGTGAACACAACACTACGCGGCTATAGTGACGCGCGATCTGTAGGCCTAGTATGAGTTTTCAATACGAAACTCGATCGCCGGTATCGAGCGCGTTTGGCGCTCTCATTGGTTGAGAGTTCTTACGACCTTGAAGCGGGCCAATCGCTAAGTCAAACGCGCTCGATATCGACGAACGAGTTTCGTAATGAAATCTCATACTAGGCCTACTGCCCGCTAGTTTCGAGAACGGGTCTTCGATGGCCGCCGCGCCGCCGCGCCGCCGCCGTCACCGCCACCGCCCCCCTGCACGCAAGATTCGAGGCAGAGGCCTTATACGGGGTCTCGGGCTACGGAGGCACCCAACATCACGTACGTTAGGTGCCTCCGGAGCCCGTGAAAGTTAATAAAAACTTCCCATTTTTTTATATTTTACAAAAAAGCATAAAGTGAAAAAAAGCAATTAATATTTTTCCCGTGAAAGACGTGCATTCAAAAGTTGGCAACACCCTACATCAGTTATGGCGAGCTGCGGAGTAAGAGAGTGTATATTTATTTATTTATACTTTCGCACAAAAACAATGTACAGAGGCAGACTTAATGCGTTAGTAGGCTTTCTCTACCTCTAGACATCTACGGGTGGTAAAGAGATTAGATGGCAGGTGCTTTAGTTAAAACGATGACAAGGAAAAGAAAAAACTCATAACTTTTTTTTTTTATAAATATAAACTAGCGCTTGACTGCAATCCCGCCTGATGGTAAGCAATGATGCAATCGTTGATGGCAAAGCGCGCTAGTTTATTAAACCCATTCACTTAAAAAACTTAGTGAATAGGAAGGAACACGGCAGTTGAGCGAGGTGGTGCAATGTTAAACCCAACAACACGACCACCGATGCTGCGCCAGAGGGAGATTTATGTGGAGACTCTCCACGACCAAACTCCCGACACAACAACACTTGGCACATCGGAACCGGCACACTTTGCAACACAACTGCTCAGACCCGTCCTCCGTACGGCTTCACCAGACATCATGTCGGAACACGACGAATCGAAACACTGTCTAAACAAATACTTAAATAAGCTATACCTATTTAATTAGAAATATTTGTAAAAATTTTAGTTAACACCACATCATGCCTTGCCTATGGACTTTTAGTCTGATTTAAAAGTTAAAACTTCTATAGCTTTGAGCACTTCTGTTGGATGGGGAAAAAGCATTGAATTCGCGTGAGCGTGACCAAATTTCACCGTGATATTTTTTTTGTTGTTTACTTTTTGTGTATTCTAATGATTTCAGTTTTCACTTCTGTCGGTCAGTCTCGCCAATGCTATTTTTTTTTTATTATTGGATCAGGGTTTTACGGAATGTATGATGATGTTAATACACACTACTGAGGAACGGCTTCTCCTTCTCTGCCTTAGTTTCCCTGGTGTCGTAGGACCGCTGTAATGTAACAGGCGACTCCATATAGCTCTTGCAGTTTTCTGACTCCAACTGTAGACAAAAAAGAAGGTCGTTAATAATTTTAATAAATATAAACTAGTGCTTGATAGCGGCCGCTGCGCAAGGAGGCGCGCGTTCGATCCCCTCGCAGTGCAAATATTCGTATATATGAATATGAATATTTGCACTCGTCGGGTCGTGCCTCGGAAAACACGTTAAGGGCCTTAGTCTCATTTAGTAGCGTAAAATGGTCACTTTAGGAAGCTAATTTCTAATTAACGGCTTGGTTTTGAGATTTGAAAAAAATATATCTTGTCTATTGATTCATGTACAACATTTACTAAAGATGATTTTTTCGTAGGATTTTGCCTTTTGCCTTAAAAAAATAGTTACCAAAACGCTATTTTTGGCTAATATTCGTTATTACTTCTAAACGGCATTGATGTGTGGAAATATTTTTACACTGAAAAATTCGCGGTTAGAAGTACTACAAATATGCAAGAGCGTATTTAAATCCATCAACATTTGCCAAGAAAATATCCTTATTTTGAAACATAGGTTTAGAGGTGCTCTGCGCGGGCGCGGGCGGCAGTCGTGCGTTAGCATTCAGACGGGAGGGTTGTGTCGCTTGCTGCTCTGCTCCGGCTATCGCCGACTACGCGTGGTTGTCTGTGTGAGTGCAAATATTTACGAGCGAATCGTGTCAGTGTACGTTCATAGATTAGCTCGCAAATGAGAATTGAAGATGCGTCTGGTGGCGTAAGTATCTATCTACCTATACTCTTGTATTTATACCTACATATTACTGTATTTTTCTTTATAATTACTATTAGCTTTTGTAACCATTTTTCTTTTACAATTGAAGTTAAACAATTACGAATTGTTCCAGGAAATCTAGAAAGAAATCTTTAGACTTGAAAGGCAATAATCCGACTAACTACATCCGCTGATAATATAGAAGACTCTATTCAGGTAAGTAAACACTCGCACTTAGATTATAATTTATAGGTTTATAAGGAGATTTAAAAATAAAAATCTTATTAGAAATTTACGTAACTTGAAAATGTGATTTTTTGTTTATGGTGATATCAAAGAGATTTAAGATAAATAGAGAGGGCATGTGTCAAAATTTCATAGAAAAACTGTGATCCCATGTCTCAGTTCCGCCATCTAGTACAATATAGCAAAATTAGATCGACAATTGGAGACATCAAAATAGTAAAAATGAAAAAGTTTATATAAAATATATTCAGCTATTGCCCGGTAGGTGGCCAGTGTGGTCTATGTTGCCAGATCCGATTTAATACCCTAGTCTAATTCAAATCGGGTAAATAAATATTGAAAAGTAAACAAATTAAGTGAGACTAGTCTTGTACAAACATCAAAAACTGTTTTAGAATTTTATTCGCTACTATTCATTTTCCGTGACAGCGTCTATTGGTAATTTATATATGTTTTGCTTACGAATTAGTAAGTATAATACTCAGTTTATTGCGATTTTTAGTATAATAAACCTTTTAGGCCATAAAGCGCATTTTGTTTCGCAATTTTTGTTTGCATTTTATTTTAGCAAAATTATACTTTTTACACGTTTGTTTGCAAATATTTTTAAATGGCAATACTAAAAACTGTAGTAGAGTTTGTATCATTTCGATATAAACTTATCGATAATATTTAAAGAAGTTTTCGCATTTTGATAGTTTGAAACAAAAAAATTAGGAAGCAGAAAATTTATAGGTAATTTCAATGTTTACAGTTGTTTATTTATATAATTATTTTAATATAATAGGCGCTAAAGTTTAAAATTGCTGATTTGTACTGAAAATCTGAATTGTTTATTTTTTTAATTTTTAACTTATTCATTTAATCAAAATAGTTACCATTATTATTTATACATTGCTGCCTTCTAATAGGAAGGTCATATATGCTTTTGCGATAGAACTCTGAGGATCTAGACCGCACAAACTGTGTGAAAACAGAACTGCCTCCTGGGAAGAAAACTTCTTGTCACGCAAATAATTGTCCAAATCACGACAAAAATGGTAGTCCACTGGAGCAAAGTCTGGCAAATAAGGAGGGCGACGAAGGGTTTTCAATTGCAGTTCCTAAAGGGTCAAAATGTTTTTTCGTCCTGTTTGAGGTCTCGCTTTGCCATGGATCAATAATGGTGAAGATCGATTCATGAGTCGCGGCTGATTTACTGTTATCTGCGTAATGTTCTAACGTGTGGAAAAACCTTATTGTAACATTTTCTGGCATAATTGTAAGCGGCAGGAAAGTAATAATGAAGGGTTAGAGCAAATTTACGAAGAGACGGTCAAAATTTATGACGGGATAATTTTGTCTTAGTGGCATTTCTATTGAGTCTATCAAATATGGCTTGCATTTTTGCTGCAGCTTTAAGAGTGTTTGCCATATTTTTTTGGACGTTAAACTTTTTTCTATGTGGTCAACGAAATCCTTTAAGTTCAATTCAAAACTACATAACAAAAAAATTAAGAAACTACATAACAAAAAGGATAGTGATAAAGCGTTTTACGCTTTAAATATCTTTTTTGTAATGTATTTTCTTAATTTTAGCCTGATGATGCACTTTTGTTTTTGTAACTTTTCAACTTGTGCCTTCAGTGCAATTATTCTTGGAGTGTCGAAGATAGACTCAGTCTGAAATTTCAACATTGACTGGTGTAGCAATTCGAGTAACTTCTGGGTTTATGTAATAATCCTGAAATTATGAAAATGTAAGTCGTGCCCGCATTAATCTATACGAAACTTGAAAACTTGTGTTTGATCGGCAATAATTTTAGTAATAACAAAAATATATTTTTCTTATTAACATAAAAATTAAAAAAATCTTTTCGTTCGCATCTTGTTATAACATAACATAACCAGTTGCTGAAAGTTTTTTAATTTAAATATAAGTTGCAAAACAGTGAGAGGGTCGTATATAAATAATAGAGTATTTGACTAAAAAAAACTAATTAGTCCGTCAGTCAGATTTCCCAAAAATACTAGACACGTATTTGTCCTTTTTTCATATAAACAAAAAATGAAAACGACACAGCGCGTTGAAAACTCGTGTGCGGCCAGTGACGTCACCATCCACCACTCCTGATCTTTGATGCTTTTTATATTTGTCAATTTTTATTGATTTGATAAAACGAAATATAGGTATCCAATATTTTTCTATAATCTGAATTACGGACTAAATAGAATATTTTTTTTAACTCAGGAAATGTCCCTATTGTAGCCGCACAGGTCAATCGACCAAGTTAAGCTACGCCAGCCGCAGTTGGTCTATGTACCCCGAGTTTAACTCGACGAAACTAACGTCTGAATGAAATTTTGAACATATTTTCTCTAATTTTAAGGTAAAAAATCACAAAGTAGCTCGCAATCATTGTACTACATATATATTATACTATGTAGCATTGTACATAGGCTACACATGTCCTCTTACGGTCGACTATATATAACACTGACGAGCGCGGAAGTCATGGCGCGCGTCCCGGCGACCCTGACTCCCGCAGCGAGGGTTCCCATAATTCTCACCCCGGAACACATCTGCAGGACCAACGGTCAACGTCCGTGGGAACTATAGTGAGTCGTCTAGCACGTGGAGACTGAACTGGCGCGCTTTCTACATCAACCAATCATACGCCGCGGCCTGCCTCGATTAGCGAATCAGCATCAAGAACGCACGCAACACCGCGTGGACTTCCGCAGGACAGCAAGCTGATTTGCTATTGGTTACCCCACTATTATTTAGAGATAGTTAGTATTTAAGTGAGTGCATAGCTTGTAAGACACATCATTATACAACATCATTGTACATCATTATTATATTCTACATCATTATTACATTACAGTCCATTCCTTGATCACACTCTTGTATCGCGTCATTTTACACGTCAAATACATTGTACTACTTTACATTCGTGCAATACACAAAGTTCGATTCATCTGAGTTTCAATTACGCGACACGACCTACGCGCTACAACTACATATATATTATAAATATTATACTACATATGTTTCATTATAAATAAGTTATGTAATTTATGTACTTATCCACTTAACCGTAAATATTATCTCAATTTGTACGGTTAAGTGGAAAATTACCGAAGTTACTATTTCATATCTAGTACAAGGTACTGATCCTTTTTTTAAAGATCGACCGGACTTTCCAAAGTAAATATCTTCTTTTTTAAAATGCTTCGAGCATAATTTCAACGAAGCAGACGGAAGCCAATTTTCTTCTGGACTGGACTTTCTTGGATCTGGACAAATCGTATCCACTTTTCACGTACAACATTATTTTTATTCGGAAATCTAAAATAACAAAAACCTAGGTGAATGAATAGTACTTATTCATTAAATTTTGTTCATTAATATGACATGATTATGTTCAAATAGAGTTAACAACAAATAAACTTGAAATATAGAAATATTTTAAGTTTATTAAGCTATATTTTAAATGTCAATAAAATATAGCAATATGTTTTCAATTTAATAAATATTATCGATAACTACATCGATAAACAACATTACTACATCTCTACAAGAAAATAGTAAAACTACTCAACAATAGAGGGCGCTTATTACAATAATAGAAAAGTTTCTACATATATTTAGGAAATTTTTTAAATTTTAATTACAGAGAAAATATAAATAATTCATACGAAAATAATACGAAGTTAGGTGCAGTCTTTTACCATAACGAGATGTACAGTAACGCAAAGCGCAACATGGCATATTTCCTTAGAAAATGTTTATTCTTGGTGGGCACAAATTACGTCTTGACGCGCAGGAGTACCACACTAGACTGAACGACATTTAACCAATTTGTCAGAAGTATTGGCTTACGATTTTGTTCGTGATGTCCTGTCTATTGTAAATATAATTTTAATGTCTTTGGGTGATATAAACCAAAAATTAGGACTCAATTAAAGGTTTTGGTGTAAAAACAGTTTTCCAAAAAGTTTTGAGTTGATAGGACTTTTAGTTTTTGCGATATTAGCAAAAATGTGTAATAAAAACTCTTACTTGGATTATTTTAAATGATTCTTCCTGTAAATATTTTATTTCTATATGTAATTGTTTAAAGTAGCCGAAGCCGATGGACGCGGGCTGGCGGGCTTGGAATGTCACAGTTATCAGTAAATTTTTTTGACGTCCTCCGTGGCGCAGCGGTCAACACGCCTGCCTGCGACGTGGAGGCCGCGGGTTCGATTCCCGGCCAGGTCATGATGGAAAACGATCTTTTCCTGATTGGCCTGGGTCTTGGATGTTTATCTATATATGTATCTATTATAAATATAGTATCGTTGAGTTAGTATCCCATAACACAAGTCTCGAACTTACTTTGGGGCTAGCTCAATCTGTGTGATTTGTCCGTATATATACAGTATGTTAAGAAAACCCTGTCCGACCCGTAAGGATAATAAAGGTTAAGTAAACACATGACCAAATATGATATAAAATTTTACGTAATCATCATAGTACCAATACAAATGAATTTTGAAATAACTTCCCCGAAATTTGGTAATTTTTAAAAAAGTGACAACACCGGTATTATTATGAGCGAATAGCGACAGCGATGCGACCACGTGCCGCGTGCCCTGCCGCCCGCCGCCCGCGGAAGGGTGCTTAACGCATATTTATTAAGTTACCTCTTTTTGCGAAATAATATTTATTTTTTTAGGGTGTTTTTTTTTTTAAGTTAGCCTGGTTTTGTATGCATTAGTAGAATCAGTTATCGATACCTAACAACACCTTCACGGGTCGGACAGGGTTTTCTTAACATACTGTAGGATATATATATATACTAGCTGACCCGGCGAACTTTGTTCCGCCTTAAAGGCAATAAATATCACATGATCACATTTTTTACTTTTTAAATTAGGAACACTGTAAATAAATAAAAAAAAAGTATTCCATGATTTTTTTATTTGTCATTTATTTAGTGTAGCACCTTGTGAAAGAAATGAATTTCTACTTGTGCTTCGTAAATTATCTAGCTATTGATCTCTGAGATGTCGTGGTGGCCTAGTGGTTAAAACACCAGCCTCTCTTGTATGATTGCGCGGGTTCGATTCCAGGTCAGGCAAGTATCGATGTAACTTTTCTAAAGTGATATGTACTCTCTAAGTATAATATCTAGGACACCAATGACTGAACGTGAAGGAAAAAATCTTGAGGAAACCTGGACTTTATAAGTCTGAAATCGCCACCCCGCATTAAGCAAGCGTGGTGATTACACTCAATCCTTCTCTGCATGAGAGGAGACCTGTCTCCAGCAGTGGGACGATAAAAAGATTGATGATAATGATGATGATCTCTGAGGTTTGTTCGCCGATTTCGCATTGTCAACGGAACAGTTTCACGGACTGCCACCTCCCTTTGCTCTTGTGAGTGAGAAGCACGAAGTCGAGTCATAGTAAGGCGGCGCTCGAGAAAGATTTGATGGTCTTGGTCACGGCATGATATTTTTATTGATGATAAATGGCACAGCAATACAATATTAGAAATTTTGAAGTTGAAGTTGGCTTTGTGGTTTTTTATTAGAAACTTTAAACCAGCAGAGAGTATTTATATTCTTTGCTTTAAACGATTGCTTCAACCGGTTAGACTTTTTTTTAAATATGCTCAGCTGTCATTTGCTTTTTGTTCTACCATTTTTGGTATATGAATTGCTGACTTACATTTTGAATGAGTTGGACCATGTCTTATGTCACGTCACACGGGAACGACGGGAACGGGTTCTTAACTACCTCCCACCAATATTCAACTAAATCGGTTCAGCCGTTCTTGAGTTATATATAAATAGTGAATAAGCAACTGAATCGATTCCAATAATTTTGACACCATGTTATATTTTGTCCCAAATACATTTAGAAATTGTTACAGTGTAGTTACCGAGTGCGTCACGCAGCTTACGATACATCATCATAGTATTGTGCGCGCGCAACAGCTGACGCTAGAGGTCAACGCACCGCGTTCGCTCGCGCGCGGATCTTTGACCATATTTATGTTGGGACAACCAAGTAGAATACTCGTAGCAAGCTTATTATAACTTTGTGGTTTTTCATTATATCTTTTTGAAATTTTGTACATAATATTATTAACTTAAAAATACTGGACACGTGTTTCCTACTTTGTGGAGGTGCAGGGTACCAGGGTTGCACAAAAGTTTAGGAGAAGTCGAAACAATAAACCTCATTCATTCATCATCATTATCAAATAATCGTAATACATGAAAGAAGGTTTATTGTGCATATTTTTTGACGTGCAAGGTACCAGGGTAGCATAAAAGTGTAGGAGAAATCGAAACAATAAAAAAGCTCATTCATCATTATCAAATCACCATAATACATTAAAGAGGTTTTATTGTGCATAGTTTGTGGACGTGCAAAGTACCAGGGTATCACAAAACTGTAGGAGAAGTCGAAACAATAAACCTCATTCATTCATCATTATCAAATAATCGTGAAAGAAGGTTTATTGTGCATATTTTTTTGACGTGGAAGGTACCAGGGTTGCACAAAAGTGTAGGAGAAGTCGAAACAATAAACCTCATTCGTTCATCATTATCAAATAATCGTGAAAGAAGGTTTATTGTGCATATTTTTTGACGTGCAAGGTACCAGGGTAGCATAAAAGTGTAGGAGAAATCGAAACAATAAAAAAGCTCATTCATCATTATCAAATCACCATAATACATGAAAGAGGTTTTATTGTGCATAGTTTGTGGACGTGCAAAGTACCAGGGTATCACAAAACTGTAGGAGAAGTCGAAACAATAAACCTCATTCGTTCATCATTATCAAATAATCGTGAAAGAAGGTTTATTGTGCATATTTTTTTGACGTGGAAGGTACCAGGGTTGCACAAAAGTGTAGGACAAAACGGAACCATAAAAAAGCTCATTCATCATTATCAAATCACCATAATACATGAAAGAGGTTTTATTGTGCATAGTTTGTGGAAATGCAAAGTACCAGGGTATCACAAAACTGTAGGAGAAGTCGAAACAATAAACGTCATTAAATAATCATAATTACATGAAAGAAGGTTTATTGTGCATAGTTTGTGGACGTGCAAAGTACCAGGGTATCACAAAACTGTAGGAGAAGTCGAAACAATAAACCTCATTCATTCATCATTATCAAATAATCGTGAAAGAAGGTTTATTGTGCATATTTTTTTGACGTGGAAGGTACCAGGGTTGCACAAAAGTGTAGGAGAAGTCGAAACAATAAACCTCATTCGTTCATCATTATCAAATAATCGTGAAAGAAGGTTTATTGTGCATATTTTTTGACGTGCAAGGTACCAGGGTAGCATAAAAGTGTAGGAGAAATCGAAACAATAAAAAAGCTCATTCATCATTATCAAATCACCATAATACATGAAAGAGGTTTTATTGTGCATAGTTTGTGGACGTGCAAAGTACCAGGGTATCACAAAACTGTAGGAGAAGTCGAAACAATAAACCTCATTCGTTCATCATTATCAAATAATCGTGAAAGAAGGTTTATTGTGCATATTTTTTTGACGTGGAAGGTACCAGGGTTGCACAAAAGTGTAGGAGAAACCGAAACAATAAAAAAGCTCATTCATCATTATCAAATCACCATAATACATGAAAGAGGTTTTATTGTGCATAGTTTGTGGAAATGCAAAGTACCAGGGTATCACAAAACTGTAGGAGAAGTCGAAACAATAAACGTCATTAAATAATCATAATTACATGAAAGAAGGTTTATTGTGCATATTTTTTTGACGTGGAAGGTACCAGGGTATCACAAAACCGTAGGAGAAGTCGAAACAATAAACGTCATTCATTCATCATTATCAAATAATCATAATACATGAAAAAAGGTTTATTGTGCATATTTTTTTGACGTTCAAGTTACCAGGGTAGCATAAAAGCGTGGGAGAAGTCGAAACAAAGAAGTTCATTTATTCCCACAGGAACGACGGGGAGCGGCATAGAAAGTATCCTATGTCCTTCTCCCAGTTCTTAGCTACCTCCTTACCAATTTTTAGCCAAATTGGTATAGCCGTTCTTCAGTTATAAGTGATGTAACTAACACGACTTTCTTTTATATATATAGATATTTTCTGTTTTTCACAAATAATATTGTAATAACATTTTTCGACTTACAGAAAAGAAGAGAAAGAAACCAATCGACAGAACTTAAAAGTTTAATTTGCTTTTTAGGTCGAACACTAACGCAGTTGATTCTAGGTCAGACATCCATACAGAATGTCGTCAAGAAAATGATAATATTATATATCTCTATGTGCACAAAAAAACGACGCAAGTTCCATCATCATCATTCAGGTAAAATTATGCCTGCATGTCCTACAACCTATATTTTTAGTTTACAAATATATCATATACCTGTAAAATTAATTTTTTGTTAATTCTTAATTAATTTTTCTTGATAAATTCTTCATTCCTTGACAAAAATCTCTAACAGTGTTGCCAGGGTTAATTAAAATGTATGTTATATCTTTTTTTAGCTCAAAATATCACCAAAACCTCAACAAATCTCAAGCTTGTTTCATCGAAGGGCGACGCATAATTAATATTGCTTACTTTTATTCAGAACTAAAGAAAATTGCCAAGCACGGAGAATTATAGACTGTGGTTTAGGATCTGTGGATATTGTTGGAGAACGACAAGTGGGACTACATTCCCTATTTATTTTTAAATGCCGTATGTGTATGGAAACATTTTGCACATCCTACAGAAATCAATATCAGCTGTGCAGTTGTAGGAACAATAGAAATAGACTGTGGCCATTCTCAACTGCAAGAAATTTCTGCAGCTTTAGATATGCCTATAATCTCGCATGTTATTTATTGGATCGAAGAATTAAAATTTACAGATTTTAAAATAACTCGTGTTTTATTTGAAACCTCATTACGACGAAGTACATTCAATCCGACGTCACTGACACAGTATAAATAGGGTACTATCTCTTTATGGAAAACGGCCGAAACTACGCGCTTTGTAATCTCAAGGCATCTATATAAAGCACGGTTAGCGCAGCGGTTAAGCTATTGACTGCTGCGCTGCGTGTCGCGGGTTCAATTCCCGCGCGGAACAAATATTCAGAACATGTCCTACAAGTAGTTGTTCCGGGTCTGGCTGTTTGTGTCTATGAATTTATATGTTTAAAAATGCACCCACGATAAAAGTAATTTCTAGTGTGGTTCAACGTTTTTTTTTTTTTAATAAAAATATCACAAAGTGCCTAGTGCGCGTTTGGTTTACGTTAACGCGATGAACTCGTTTATGTTATTCGCTTTAGTAATTAATTCAAGGACACTGCAAAGACATGATACTCATATACTGAAAAGTAGTGAAAAAAAAATTCAAATATGTTGAATCGGTAGATATTACCATCTACCATTATTTTTTATGTGAATGTTATGATATATTATAATGTGTGGGTACTTGTTTTACAAATGTCTGTCAGTCTGCGATCGGCCATTAAACTGTGTAACGAGCACTCCTTGATTTTATTTAAACATTGATCAAGAATACTAAAAATATATTATAGTACGATATTACCATTTATTAATGCAAAATATACATTTATCGTCTTGCATCCATACCCCCGTCTGAAATCGTAGGCACAAATCGCGACCTACACGCGGCTTGTCTGCATCTCTGGATATTCTTTGATTGTCGTTTTAGTTTAGCGCGCCACCGCGCGCATTTTACGAATTCGGGAGTACGGCGTTTAGCTCCGCCCACATGCACAAGGTCATTGAGGCTACTATACCCGTTAACCCGTTGGTCCCGGTTGCTATATGAACATCTAATGGCAGTCGCTATGGGTTGTTGGAGCCCTCAAAAGTCCAACAATTGGTCTAACTGCAATGCTTCGATATCGCCTTCGGGTTGTGGAGGTCAGACGGCAGTCGCTTCACGGAAAATATCGAAATTTAGTCAAAAATCATCAGTTACACTGGTAAAGCGGACCCCAGGCTCCAAAGTTGAAAAAGCTTCCTATGCGACTGGGATTAACGCTGAGATGATGATGAAACTGGTGCTTGACTGCAATCCCGCCTGATGGTAAGCAGTGATGCAATCGTTGATGGTAAAGCGCGCTAGATTTTTAAAAACATTCACTCAAAAAAAAATGAGTGGTTAGGAAGGAAGATGGCAGTTGAGCGAGGTGATGCAATGTTAAACCCAACAACATGACCAACGATGCTGCATCAGAGGAAGATTGATCTGGAGACCCTCTACGACCAAACCTCCCGACGAAACAACATTTGGCGCATCGTACCTGGCACAAATCAACACAACTGCTCAGACCCGTCCTCCGTACGGCTTCACCAGACATCATGCCGCAAAACGACGAATCGCTTGGCGGCAAGACTTTGCCTGTTGGGTGGTAACTTCTGCCGGTAGCCGGTGTTATGGCCTACCACCATGAAATTAGTACCTACTTTGGTATTTAAGGATTATATTGTGTTACTCAGTAACTTAGTTGTGAGAGTCACTCTGCGTGTAAAATACTAGGCATCCAGTTGAAGCCGGTTAGATTGAGAATCGGTACCTACTAAGAAGGTGATGTTGAATCAGTTGTTAGTCATAGTCATAAAACTAAAAAAATAAAACAATATGATACGGATTTTATTTATTTATTTTATTTCTTAAGGAAACTTACACCCATATAGGGTGTAATCTGACATCGAAACGCAAACTTCGCGAAAAGGCTAGACCGCATGCCACTAATAAAAGTATAATAGTCATTTATGTCGTTAATAAATAAATTAAATCGGTTACAGAAATAACAATGTTTAAAAAAAAAGTGTCGGCTCGGCCTTTGAATGTTGCAAGTGTGCCGCCGTGCGGGTTTGTAGGTATGACGTTGATCCCTGATGTGAACTCTATTAGATCAGCTGATAAGATAGTTTTTCGAGTGTTGTTTTCATTGCGGTTTTTTGTGTAATTAGCGAATTAGTTAATTTTTACTTTAAAATTTTATTGGGTTATAAAAGTATAGTAATTATGAACGATCTAAAGTGGAAAAACTGCACATTATTTTTTTTAAATCGGGAAAAAGCCGACGAAAAATTCCACCACCGGGGTGTTCAGAATCATGTACTGGATCCATGGTACTCATTTGTGCTTCGATGTCAGATACACCCTTTATAACGTTATTAGGGTTCCGTACCTAAAAGGTGAAACGGAACCCTATTCATGAGACTTCGCTGTCCGTCTGTCACTAGGCTGTATCTCATGAACCGTAATAGCTAGATAGTCGAAATTTTCAGATATTATGTATTTATGTGCCGCTATAACAAAAAATATTAAAAATAAAAGGGGGGCTCCCATACAACAAACGTGATTTTAAAGATAATGATACGGAACCCTTCGTGCGCGAGTCCGACTCTCACTTGGCCGGTTTTTTTTAAATACGAAACCTGAATATAGTTTGTTCAGAATAAGAAACTGAATCGATACCAATCATTTTTACACCATGTTATATTTTATCCCAAATAAATTTTGAAATTGTTGCGACATGGTTACCGAGCGCGCGTCACAGCTGACGGTAGATCATAGTACTTGGCGCATAGTGAGATAGAGAGCACCCGCGCCCTATCTCACATTTTGTACTTAGATTATTTACTTAAAAATACTGGACACGGTTTTCATTGCTTTTGGGGTTACCATAATCCCCATGCTTGGCAGGCGGGTTATGGATCGCAGTAATTTGATATTCCACAGGAGAAGCCCTACTGCCCGCTTCCCTGGTAAGAGCTTCCTAAGTCGCCTCTTACGACGCCTACGGGAGGATATACTATTCTAAGCCCGGTAACACACGGGCTCCATTTAAGAGGAATGCGTGGCCGATCAGTTCGCCCATGCAGCCATAGCGATTAAGCATTTTTTGCAGCGTTACGTTCATTTTTTTTTCATAAACTACACTGCAGGTCTAGCACAGACGTCTCTAACAATACTGACCGTCGCGGATTGGCAGTGTGGAGTCATGCACGTTCGCGTCGCGTTCGCGCTTCGCGTTCCTTTTGACGCGGAACAAAAAACCGACGAAAATTGGGGAACAAAGTGTCAACCCGTGAAGAATATGCGAAACGGCCCCACACTTAGCATTCGCGCCCTTTCGCGGCTATCGCGCGCGATCCGCGGGCTAAGTGTAGACCGGGCTTTACACTAAATCAAACCGGACTCCCGCACAGAAACAGACTACCTACAACAATGCTTATCAAATATATACAGTATGTTAAGAAAACCCTGTCAGACCCATAAGGATAATAAAGGTTAGGTAAACACATGACCAAATATAATATAAAATTTTACGTATTCATCATAGTACCAATACAAATGAATTTTGAAATAATCTTTTTTTCCCGCGAATTAATTCCAATTTCCCCGAAATTAGGTAATTTTTAAAAAGTGATAACACCGGTATTATTATGAGCGAATAGCGATGCGACCACGTGCCGCGTGCCCTGCCGCCCGCACCCCCGCGGCGGCAGGCGAAGGGTGGTTACCGCGCATTTATTAAGTTAGGTACCTCTTTTTGCGAAATAATATTTATTTTTTTAGGGGGATTTTTTTTTAAGTTTAGCCCGGTTTTGTATGCATTAGTAGAATCAGTTATCGATACCTAACAACACCTTCACGGGTCGGACAGGGTTTTCTTAACATACTGTATATATCAACCTGTCTCTTTCGGACAGATATATAAGTGTATTTCTTCTATTATTAGTGTAGACCACACATTCGCGTCTGAACTCAACCAGCGATTTTGAATTGTCGACCACTTTGCGTTGAGTTGACACGCGGTCTTTTTGCATTTATTTGATGTAATCATTAATCATATTGTCATAGAAGTTATCTGGTAACATTCAAGCTTGGTAGTAGCCCAACATTTGGAGTGTAGGGTAGGGAAGTTGGGGTTTTCCCTTTATGCCTGGGGCTTTTCCATTTGACATTTTGACATTTCCATTTTTATGATATTTTATTTTTTCGTTTTGCTTTGCTGGTATTTTGGCGTGGCTAGCTGGCACATGGTAAATATTTTCATCGTTGTTGTGTTTTTTGTGTTCATTACTGTACCTACATAGTACTTATTTTATAAAGTCACGTGTTTTTTTTTTTTTGTTTTAAATGAACAGGCAGCTGTGTTGCTGGGGAGTTTGTTCCGTTACTTCTTCTTCCCAACGAAACTATTAAGTGGCGATGGATGCGCATTTTTGCGATTCATTAGCAATATATCTACCGCAGCTTGGTTTAATTTACTGATTTTTAACTAACCTGTTTCTAAATTAACTAGTCCTGAATCGCAAGGGCATGTGGGACTCGCTGAGGAACAGCTGATCGATACCTGTCGGGGGTGCGGAGAATGCTTATTAAATACGAACCCCCGGCCATAAGTGCGTAACACTACGGTGATTTCAGCCAGTATGACGTGGGAAACCCCTCTGTCACCGCCACGATTGAGGAAATCCATGAGAATTTTTACCGCAAAACCATAAACAAAGGTGGCGAGCAGTGGGCAGCTTGTCGCCTGGTAAGGACCAGGCCCGGGTCGACGGCGCGTCGTGTTTCACGCGCGCCTCAAAGAGATGTCAGCACATTGTGTCGGGGTTCACGAAGACCGATGCCCCCTGGGTCAAAGTTGTGGTTTGGTTAAAAAAGAAACGGTGTCCCTGGAAGACCAAGACCCAAGAAACAGGGCTGGGTTTTAGTCAGTAAAATCTAACAAGCCCTTTCACTCTGCCCAGAGCGGCTCGAAATGACCTCTCCATTTGATGATTTCCTATCGTAATAAGGTAAAAAAAAAGTTACTTGAAACGCTTAGTCCGCGCGCGTCTATTTTAGGGAGCGTCCCGCGTCGGCTAACTTGTCAAATGTAGTTCTGATTCGCTACGATACTCAGGCACCTGCTTTTAATTACTTAGAATGTCTATTATAGGAGTTGAGGGTTAACTATGCGAGCTGCGAACGATTTGCGAGGTTAAGCTATGTATGCTGTGAATGAAATTTGAATGGGTGGCCGTTATTTTAACGGGATCATCATTTATTCAGCATGTCTGGTGAAGCCGTACGGAGGACGGGTCTGAGCAGTTGTGTTGCGATGTGTGCCGGGTACGATGCGCCTAATGTTGTTGTGTGGGGAGTTTGGTCGTGGAGGGTCTTCAGATCAATCTCCCTTTGGCGCAGCATCGTTAGTCGTGTTGTTGGGTTTAACATTGCATCACCCCGCTCAACTGCCGTCTTCCTTCCTATTCGCTCAGTTTTTCTGAATGAATATGCTCTTAATAAACTAGCGCGCTTTACCGCCAACGATCGCATCACTGCTTACCATCAGGCGGGATTGCGGTCAAGCGCTAGTTTATAATTATTATTAAAAAAAAAAAACAATCTAATTTTAAATAGACACACACAACCAAAGCTATGTAACCATCTACATATATCTACAGAATGTCTCGTGTCGCGATGTTAAATTGTCATCTATCCACGTCCGCGGATTATTTATCGCTACACGTGCGCGTGCGCATTAGAATAGACTTACACAGAATCGCGCGTTTATAGACGAGCAATCATTTTAATTGCTGTTGGGTTTTTTTTTGGTGGGGTTAAGTTTCTCGGGATCGCGTGCGTTAAAATTGTGATGTTTAGCTATATAGCTTTTAAATAATATGACTGCGGCGTTAGTAATGGCTGGGCGGTAGTGCTGGCAAACGAAGTTTTTCAACATATTCGCATAAGACAAAGTTTACCTAATAATGTTTTTTTCTTTTAATTACACTCTCAGTAGCAATGGATTTCCTTTTACGTTCATTGAGATATTTATGTTGTTGAGCAGACACATTTTTCTAACACATGGAGCAATATGCTTTTCTCGGTGGTAGACCATAACATCGGCCGCCGGCAGAAGTTACCATCCACCAGACAAAGTCTAGCCGCCAAGCGATTCGTCGTGTTCCGGCATGATGTCTGGTGAAGCCGTACGCAGGACGGGTCTGTGCAGTTGTTTTGCGATGTGTGCCGGGTACGATGCGCCAAATGTTGTTGTGTCGGGAGTTTGGTCGTGGAGGGTTTCCAGATCAATCTCCCTCTGGCGCAGCATCGTTGGTCGTGTTGTTAGGTTTAACATTGCATCACCTCCTCAACTGCCGTCTTCGTTCCTATTTACTCATTTTTTTATGAGTGAATCATCTTCAGCCTCTACTCGTCCACTGCTGGACATAGGTCTCTTTCATGGCACGCCAACAAGCTCAATCCTGAGCAGTTCTCCGCCAACCACTACCAGCCACCTTTTTGATGTCGTCGCTCCATCTTGCCCAAGGGCGTCCTACGCTACATTTGCCGAGACGCGATCTCCACTAACTAAATAAACTAGCGAGCTTTACCATCAACGATTGCATCTCTGCTTAGCATCAGGCGGAATTGCGGTCAAGCACTAGTTTATAATAGGGTAGTTGACTAAAAAATCTAATTAGTCCTTCAGTCATGTTTACAAAAAATTCTAGACACGTATTTTTCTTTTTTCATATAAACAAAAAATGAAGACGACACAGTGCGTTGAAAACTCGTGTGACGTCACTGCAGGCTACACTTTTTAGCGAGCAGTGACGTCACCAGCCACCACTCCTGATCTTTGATGCCTTTTATATTTGTTAATTTTTATTGATTTGATAAAATAAAATATCCGTATCCAATATTTTTCTATAATCTGAATGACGCACTAAATAGAATCAATTTTTTTTTTACCCAGGAAACTTCCCATTATTAAAAAATATTCTTCAAAATTATTGGAACTGATAGTAATTTAAAATTACGCAATTTGCGTGCTACTCCGTGTGGCGGTGAGTCCTATCTAAAAAAGTGTATCTTTAATCTTTTATGCTGTGATGCCAATAAAAGCATTTTTCTTTCTTTCCATAAAACTTGCAAGTAGAAAGAGATGTAAAGTAATTTAAGAAGAAAATTACTTTGGGGTCGTTCAAGTATTACGTAAGCACTATTGGGGGGCGGAGGGGTCTTTGTTTTGTTTATTTTGGATGACATGGGGGGGGGGTGGGGAGTCTAGATGATGATTACGTCATCGGTAGTTATTTACTTTTTTACACGAAGTGCAACCCTCACATTATCTATGCTTGAAATGTTTTGTTCATAAGATTATAATATTTTTGTCCCTTACTCTATGTTGAATACTGTATAAGCAAAATGTAATGTCTATCTTAAATCTATTTTTTTTTATTTTTAAAATTATAAATACATATAACATTGTGATTATAAATATAAAAAGATACATTTATAATTGAAAAATGTTTACGTAAGCATAGGGGAAGGGGGTAAGAGTTTTGCTTACTTTTGCCGACATGAGGGATAGGGGGGTAAATAATTGGCTTGTATCCTAAAAATAATTTAATGTCAATCAGATAGATTTATAAAAAATATTGAACACGTATTTGTTATTTTTTCCTTAAATTCAAATACTTAGGAAGATATATTGATTTGAAATGTTGCATGACGTCGTCACGTTGTGGTACAAAATATTGGACGGCGTGACGCTATAATACATTTAATACGCTATATTTCAGTAGTTTTTGGTAATTACGACAAAATAAAAAATACGGGTCTTAATTTTTTTTATTATCTATAAGACGGACTAATTATTTTTTTGGTTTTCATACCTTGGATACATCCCTATTGTAATAAATCTGCTTACGTAATATTTGAACGGCCCCTTAGTTGTTACGGCTCATAGACTCAGATCAAAGGGACAATTATCGTAATATTAAAAACGTTTATGATTTGATCTCAGTCAAAAATCACTCTAATACATTTTGACGAGATTTTGAAATCATCAAATGAGCTCTTCCGCACTGGGAGGAGCATAAGGGCGTGTCAGACTTTTACTGACTAAAACCCACCCGTGTGGCTTCACTTGCCTGTGCAGCCTGGTGTTTTTTTTTTTTTTTTTAATAATTATAAACTAGCGCTGGACCGCAATCCCGCCTGATGGTAAGCAGTGATGCGATCGTTGATGGTAAAGCGCGCTAGTTTATTAAAAACCTATTCACTCAGAAAACTGAGCGAATAGGAAGGAAGACGGCAATTGAGCGAGGTGATGCAATGTTAAACCCAACAACACGACCAACGATGCTGCGCCAAGGGGAGATTGATCTGAAGACCCTCCACGACCAAACTCCCAACACAACAACATTTGGTGCATCGTACCCGGCACACATCGCAACACAACTGCTCAGACCCGTTCTCCGTACGGCTTCACCAAACATCATACCGGAACACGACGAATCGCTTGGCGGCAAGTCTTTGTATGGTGGGTGGTAACTTCTGCCGGCGGCCGATGTTATGGCCTACCACCGAGTAAATGCTACGCTATTTTATGCTTTAAAAAGTCGTAGTGGCCTAGTGGTTAAAACACCAGCCTCTCAAATATGTAACTTTTCTAAGTTATATGTATTTTCTAAGTATATCTTGGATACCAATGACTGATTAAAAGGTGAAGGAAAACATCTTGAGGATACCTGGACTTACCCCTTATTCATAAACGTTGCTTAAAGTTAACTTTTGTTAAAGTTAATTAGCGATTCTTTAACCATACATTTTGGCCTTTTAACGTCACTTAACTTTAATCATCGTTTATGAATGAACACCACAATGTTTAAGGGGTTTATCCATAAACGATGATTTAAGTTAAGTGACATCCAAATGTCTAATATGTATGGTTAAACAATCGGTAATCACTAGTTAACTTTAAGCAACGTCAGTCTGAAATCGCCAACCCGCATTAAGCAAGCGTGGTGATTACGATCAATCCTTCTCTGTATGAGAGGAGTCCTGTGCCCAGCAGTGGGACGATAAAAAAGGTGGATGATGATGTTATGCTTACCACAGCAGCAGCTCGTAACGCAGCTTGCAGCCTTTCTATATGCTGTATGGCAGCTCGTAATATTTCCAACTTGGGCAGCCGCCCGCTACCAGCCCTGGCTCTGATGCGCAACTCCTCAAAGGCAGCATTGACCTGATAAACAAAAGGCATTTAATAATAAACAAAAAAATACATTTTTAGTACGTGCGACAGCAGGTTTTTTTTTAATAATTATAAACTAGGGCTTGAGCGCAATCCCGCCTGACGGTAAGCAGTGATGCAATCGTTGATAGTACAGCGCGCTAGTTTATTAAGAGTCTCTTCACTCAGAAAAACTGAGCGAATAGGAAGGAAGACGGCAGTTGAGCGAGGTGATGCAATGTTAAACCCAACAACACGACCAACGATGCTGCGCCAAAGGGAGATTGATCTGAAGACCCTCCACAACCAAACTCCCAACACAACAACATTAGGCGCATCGTACCCGGCACACATCGCAACACAACTGCTCAGACCCGTCCTCCGCACGGCTTCACCAGACATCATGCCGGAACACGACAAACCGTTAGGTCAAGCTACCCGAAACTGACAAATATTTCCGATCAACTTTGAACCTTAATGCTTTAGTAATAAAGCTGAAAATCTAATAAAGAAATTTTACAGATTGTTTTAGATTGTTTTGCTGTGTCTATACGGTAGACAGAGTCACAAGTACCAATATGTCAACACTAACATAACATTCATAATCAACCTATAAAAAGGTCCGGCAGTACTTCACACCAGGGCAGCTTCTAATGTTGTACAAAGCACAGGTCCGTTCGTGTGTGGAGTACTGCAGCCACATTTGGGCTGGTGCTGCTAAGTGTCACCTGGCCACTTTGGATTCAGTGGAGAGGCGTGCGAAGAGGCTGATTGGTGACCTTGATTTAACTCGAGTTGGTCTCCAAAGCCTAGAGCACAGGCGTAGAGTAGCCACCCTTTCGGTGTTCTATAGGATACATTTTGGGGAGTGTGCGAGGGAATTGCACGATTTAATTCCCCCATCTCCGTTCCACCATCGGACAACCCGTCGTACGGCGAGTTTCCACCCTTATGTTGTTAACACCTCTACGATCCGGACGAAGCGTTTCGCCTCCTCCTTTATACCGCGTACATCGAGGGACTGGAATAATCTGCCGGCAGCGGTGTTTCCGTCGGACTACAATTTGAGTGTCTTCAAGGCTAGAGTGAATAGGCTCTTAATAAACTAGTGCGCTTTCCCATCAACGATTGCGTCACTGCTTACCATCAGGCGGGATTGCGGTCAAGCGCTGGTTTATATTTTAATAAAAAAAAAAGAAAAAGTGGGCCGTAATCTACCACGCGGGCTCAGTGCGAGTTAGCAGATGTCACAAATGTCTTAGAAATTTGCCTTTACGCTGCGTCACGATGTTTTCTTTCACCGTTTTCGGTGTCAACACTTGTCAATCAATAATGTGATTTTTAGAGTAGCCGACATAGCCCGAAGAATTGTAACACTAAAGTGGCAGTGGCCTGGACACATTGCTCGTAGGACCTTTGCCCGATGGGGCCGACGGGTTCTCGAGTGGCGACCACGCACCGGAAGACGTAGCGTGGGTAGGCCCCCGACAAGGTGGACCGACGACCTGGTGAAGGTCGCGGGAAACCGCTGGATGCGGGAGGCGCAGGACCGATCGTCGTGGAGAACCTTGGGAGAGGCCTATGTCCAGCAGTAGACAGTCTTTCGGCTGAAATGATGATGATGATGATGAATGCGATTTTTTCATAAAATAACTAAATTAATGTTGAAATACATTCATTTACAACATTACTTTTTATTAAATCGAAATCCTAAACACGTGTCCAGTATTTTTAAGTAAAAAATCTATGTACAAAATTTCAACAAGATTCCATAAAAATCCACGGAGTTATGAGCTTGTTATCCTAATTTTGTTGTCCCAACAAAAATATGGTCAACGCTCCGTTGAGGCGGGCGAGCCGGGTGCACTGACCTGTGGCATCAGCTGAGCGCGGACATGTGCCCGCGTAAGCTGCGTAGCGCGCTCAGTAACCACACTGCAACGACTTCTAAATGTATTTGTGAAAAAATATAATATAACATGGTGTAATAATGATTGGAGTCGATTCAGTTGCATATTCTGAATAAACTATATTCAGGTTTCATATTTTTTATTTATTTATAATTTCACTAGCGACCGCCAGCGACTTTGTTCGAGTATAGTTAGTTATGCTCCGCTCCTATTGGTCGCAGCGTGATGTTATATAACCTACGCCTTCCTGGGCTATCCAACGCAAAAAGGATTTTTCCAATCGGACCAGTAGTTCCTGAGATTAGCGCGTTCAAACAAACAAACTCTTCAGCTTTATATATTAGTATAGATAGATTAAAAAATTAAGCGAGTAGTCGCTTTTAAATAAAGCTGAGTGTTCATATACAGACGAAAGGAAGTCAAGCTGCCCGAAACTGTCAAATACTCCCAATCATCCTCGAACCTTAATGCTAAAGCATTATCAAACAAACTTTATCTCTAATAAATATAAATAAATATACAGGATGTATCTGACATCGTAACGCAAACATCGCGAAAAGGCTAGACCACATGCCACTAATATAATTATGATAGTAATTTATGTCGTTAATGAACTGTTACAGAATTCACAGTGTTTAAAAAAAGTGTCGGCTCGCGCTTTGAACATTACAAGCGTGCCGCCGTGCGGGTTTGTAGGTATGATGTTGATCCCTGATGTGAACTCTATTAAATCAGCTGATAAGATAGTTTTTCAAGTTTTGTTTTCATTGCGCTTTTTTGTGTAATTAGCGAATTAATTAATTTTTACTTTAAAATCTTATTGGATTATAAAAGTATAGCAATTATGAACGGTCTAAAGTGAAAAAAAACGACATACATTTTTTTTTAATCATGAAAAAGCCGACGAGAAATTCCACTATTGGGGGGTTCAGAATCATGTACTGGATCCTTGGTACACATTTGTGCGTCGACGTCAGATACACCCTTTATATACGGACAAATTACACAGATTGAGCTAGCCCCAAAGTAAGTTCGAGACTTGTGTTATGGGATACTAACTCAACGATACTATATTTATTAGGCCTCCACGTCGCAGGCAGGCGAGATGAATGAGACAAAGTTGAAAATCTAATAAAGAAATCTGACAGATTGTGGTAGCTTGCTGTGATGTCGTCTGTATGTTCTTTTGCTCGTGACTCTACTTATAATTAGAAATATCATCTTTCTTTTAGAATCTGTTTACGGTCAGATACAGTTTACAGTACATATTTATGCATTGTAAAAGAAAAAGGCAATTTAATAATGACATTAAATTGTCTTATTTTAGTAATAAGTTTTTACTTATGTATTTACATTATCCATTTAAATTTTTTTTTTTGATCAATTTCCCTCTGGCGCAGAATCGTTGGTCGTGTTGTTGGGTTTAACATTGCATCACCTCGCTCCACTGCCGTCTTCCTTCCTTTTCGCCCAGTTTTTTTGAGTGAAGAGGAAGCTAAGGCTCTTAATAAACAAGCGCGCTTTACCATCAACGATTGCATCATTGTTAACATCAGGCGGGATTGCGCTCGAGCACTAGACTAAAAAAAAAAAAAATATGTAAACTGGACAAGTCCGAATAAGCCTCGCGTCCTGAGGGTAGGTAAGTATGACACTATCAGTAGCAATGGCTTTTATTTTGATAGTTCAACATCATTCAATGCGTTTATAAATTCTGAAGAAAAATTTTTTTTCGTACATAATAGGGATGTTTTCCTGGGGAAAAAAAAATGATTCTATTTAGTCCGTCATTCAGATTATAGAAAAATATTGGATACGATATATTTTGTTTTATCAATTCAATAAAAATTGACAAATATAAAAGGCATCAAAGATCAGGAGTGGTGGCTGGTGACGTCACTGCTCGCTAAAAGTGTAGCGTGCAGTGACGTCACACGAGTTTTCAACGCACTGTGTCGTCTTCATTTTTTGTTTATATGAAAAAAGAAAAAAATACGTGTCTAGTATTTTTTTGGAAATCTGATCGACGGAAATCTCTATTATGATGCAACTAACTGCGCCCCGCGGTTTCACTGCCATGGAAACATCGGGATAAAAAGTAGCCTACATAGGCTGTAGCCTATGTAGGCTACTTTTTACCTGATTACAAAACATGTGTATGCAAATTTTCATACAATAAATCCGTAGAGCCGTTTGAGCGTAAAGAAGTAACAAACACACACATAAGTGTGATGTTTTTTTTTATGTTCCTGTTTGCTTTTGTTTAAAATGGTCTCTTACCATTTATAATTCCTTTTTTTTTGTTTTTATTATTATTACATTTTTTTTTATTGTACTACCGTTTCGGTATCACTTGTAATTGCTTGCTGCACCGGGTGACGTCTTAAGTCGGCGCCAGCTGTCGCTAAAAACCCACGCTGGGCTCTGTTTCGCATTCTTATTTGATGATAGCAATATCAATCAGTTTTTTTTATGACTGCCTGCTGTGTAAAATTAACACAATCTCGCCTCCACAAACATTTAAGTGCCTAATTAATACAGAACGTCTCGCGCCTAAAATTAAAAGGATGCGCTAACACATGCGCACGCGCCTCTGTGGCCGTTAATACGCCGTGACACGCCCCTCCCTAGGGATCAATTGCACTTTACGCACAATTAAATAAACTGACGTTTTAAAGCTCTTAAGAACTGTCACATTTGATTTTCGAACGCGTGTCATGTGGTAAATTTAGTTTGGTGGGTGGAATAGCGTTAAATCTATTCATAAAAGAGTAAAGAGTAGGTAGTCTGATCAGAAGCGTAGCGTGCCTTACCGGGGCCCCGTATAAAAATTTGTTTGGGGGCCCTTAGGAAGGGTAAAGAATTCTCACAAAAGAAAAAAGAATTGCATAAAATTAATAGAAATATTTATTCATCATAATTATCTGTCTGTCTGTCACTTTTTTCCAAAATTCCTACAATCTCACACCACAGGATGCTAAAGATCGCTCGAAATGGAGGAAATTAAGCCAGAAAGCGGACCCCGGGCTCCAACGCGAAAGCCGCGGATGCAACCGGGATAAACGCTAAGATGATGAAGATGATGATGACGACTTTTTCCAAAATTTGAGAACTTCGCTTCCCCCAGAACCGTTTGGAAAATCAGAGCTCTCATTGGATATCGCTCGTCGCCCGTCGCTCGTCGCGCGCAGTGTTCGGAGGCCATTACGCGGGAAAAAGAGAAATTGCTTTTTTGACTTTTGTCATTTGTGAAATAAAAAAAAAGTTGGGAAGTTTTTATTAATTTTTGCTTACGCGAGTTAGGGGCCCCTGTGGCCCGGGGGCCCCGTATAATTGATACGGCAGATACGGCGGTAGCTACGCCCCTGAGTCTGATATTAAATGCCAAACTTCAACATAGTATAAAACACTACATAGTATAAGGCAAAGTTGCTTCCTCTGTTTTCCCTATATCCCTATCTATGCATAAATTTTTAAATCTGCGCAACGGTTTTTATGCGGTTTTTTTTTAATAGATAGAGATTGGTATAGCTTTTTATAACAAGATACCCTCTGCTTTGCTAGACTTGCCTTACAATGCATTTAAAGCACAAATCAAATGAGAGATCGCTGATCATCGGTTCTACGAGCAATGTGCCCGGCCCATTGCCACTTCATTTTAGCGACTCGAAACATAGCTTAACCATCGAATGAACCGGTTGGTCTGTGGATGGATGATTATCTTGGCTTCGTTTACTTAATTCACCTGAGCTAATTCACCTAGTTGAACTAAACACACTTTTAGTAAACTTTAAACACCTGTGTGCATTAACATTACAAAAACTGTATTCACCTGGGTGCATCAAAATTACTTGGCGCAGCGGTCAACACGCCTGCCTGCGATGTGGAGGCCCCGGGTTCGATCCCCGGCCAGGTCGTGATGGAAAACGATCTTTTCCTGATTGGCCTGCGTCTTGGATGTTGATCTATATATGTATCTATTATAAAATATAGTATCGTTGAGTTAGTATCCCATAACACAAGTCTCGAACTTACTTTGGGGCTAGCACAATCTGTGTGATTTGTCCGTATTTATTTATTTAACTTTTAAGTGATCATCAGCATCTCAGCGTTAATCCCAGTCGTATCCGAAGCTTTTTCAGCTTTAGAGTCTGGGGTCCGCTTTACCAGAGTAACTGCTGATTTTGGCTAAACTTCGATATTTTCCGTGAAGCAACTGCCGACTTCCATAGCCCGAAGGCGATATCGAAGTATTGCATTTAGACCAATTTTAGGACTTTTAAAGGCTCTAACAACCTATATCGACTGACATTAGATACTGTACGTATGGCAACCGGGACCAACAGCTAAACGTCTTTTATCGAGGCACGACCAGACCAGTGCAAATATTCATATTCATGCATACATATAATCAGGTGGATTACGTTATCGAAGGGGTAATTTTAATGCACCCAGATGAATAAATTTATTTCAAAGTAATTTTAATACACACAGGTGTTTAAAGTTTACTAAAAGTGTGTTTAGTTCACCTAGGTGAATTAGCTTAGGTGAATTATGTAAACGAAGGCATTATCTTTCGTGAAGCTACGGAAAATCTTCACGTCCAAAATACCGCAGTGTCTCAAGACAAAAGTCTTCGACAAGTGTGTGTTGCCAGTGATGACTTATGGAATTGAGACGTGGCCGCCAACAATGGGCCTTATAAGAAGGCTCAAAGTCACTCAAAGGGCAATGGGGAGGGCTATGCTTGGGGTTTCACTGCACGATCGAATCAGGAATTAAGAGAACCGCAGAAGAACGAGAGTAACCGACATAGCCCGAAGAATTGCAACACTGAAGTGGCAGTGGGCTGGATACATTCCCGTAGGACCGATGCCCGATGGGGCCGACGGGTTCTCGAGTGGCGACCACGCACCGGAAGACGTAGCGTGGGTAGGCCCCCGACAAGGTGGACCGACGACCTGGTGAAGGTCGCGGGTAATCGCTGGATGCGGGAGGCGCAGGACCGGTCGTCGTGGAGAACCTTGGGGGAGGCCTATGTCCAGCAGTGGACGTCTTTCGGCTGAAATGATGATGATGGTGGTGAGGCATTATCTTTACATTCCGAGACTTCTTGGAAAGCACGTTAAGCTGTTGGACCCGGGTGTCATTTCATCATCATTCAGTCATTACGGACATCAGAAGCCTGAAGGTTTGACAGCCAGTCTTACCAAGGGTGTCGTATTACCCAGTAACTGGGTTATGGGGGTCAGATAGGCAGTATATCCGTTTAGATTCGAGGAGATGTCCTCCGTGGCGCAGCGGTCAACACGCCTGTCTGCGACGTGGAGGCCCCGGGTTCGATCCCCGGCCAGGCCATGGTGGAAAACGATCTTTTCCTGATTGGCCTGGGTCTTGGATGTTTATCTATATATATATCTATTATAAATATAATATCGTTGAGTTAGTGTCCTATAACACAAGTCTCGAACTTACTTTGGGGCTAGCTCAATCTTTGTGATTTGTCCGTATATATTTTTATTATTTATTTAGGGGTTGGCTTCTAATCCATACTAATATTATTAATGAGAAAGTATCTCTGTCTGTCTGTCTGCCTGTCCGGCTTTCACGCCGCAGTAGATATGGCGTGAAAGAGGACAGACACACCTCTGTGTGTCATTACAATGAGAAAGTATCTCTATACTTTCTCATTGTAATGGAATTTGGTACACAGATATTCTAGAGCCTGAGAAACGACATAGGCTATACAGTATGTTAAGAAAACCCTGTCCGACCCGTGAAGGTGTTGTTAGGTATCGATAACTGATTCTACTAATGCATACAAACCGGGCTAAACTTAATAAAAAATCCCCCTAAAAAAATAAATATTATTTCGCAAAAAGAGGTAACTTAATAAATGTGCGTTAACCACTCTTCCGCGGGCGGCGGGAGGCAGGGCACGCGGCACGTGGTCGCATCGCTATTCGTTCATAATAAAACCGGTGTTGTCAATTTTTAAAAATTACCGAATTTCGGGGAAGTTGGAATTAATTCGCGGGAAAAAAAGATTATATCAAAATTCATTTGTATTGGTATTATGATGATTACGTAAAATTTTATATTATATTTGGTCATGTGTTTACCTAACCTTTATTATCCTTATGGGTCGGACAGGGTTTTCTTAACATACTGTATAAGATACCGCTATGACCAATAGGAGTAGAGCAGTAACAAAAAATGTTGCGAAAACAAGAGTGAGCGCGGGCGTACATATTGCTCCCATTATTTTAACAGGCGCTTATTTTATATCAATACACGGACGGAGTCGCCTGCAACAGCTAGTCTAAATAATAAATGTATGTAGATGGAATAGGCTGGCAAGATGATGAAGAGCGTCTGTCTGAAATTGAATCAAAGAGATTTGGGATTGGTACAGACGACAGCAGCCCAAGATACTCGAAACTGTCAAATATTCCCATTCAACTTTGAGCCTTAATTCTTTAGACATATAGTTGATAATCTAATAAAGAAGTTTGAAAGATTGAAGCACCTTGATGTGGCTTATCGGCCGTGCCAGATCGAACCCACAATAGTGATGTTTCTTGGGTAAAAATAGTTGATTCTATTTAGTCCATCATTCAGATTATAGAAAAATATTGGATACGTATATTTTGTTTTATCAAATCAATAAAAATTGACAAATATAAAAGGCATCAAAGATCAGGAGTGGTGGCTGGTAACGTCACTGCTGGTTAAAAAGTGTAGCGTGCAGTGACGTCACACGAGTTTTCAACGCACTGTGTCGTCTTCATTTTTTGTTTATATAAAAAAAGAAAAAATACATGTCTAGTATTTTTTGGAAATCTGACTGACGGACTAATTAGTTTTCTTTTTCTTTACCCTATTGTGACCATTATTAACACTGGACTACTCAAGAACTATGTTTTAAGTACATCTTCAAATGTTTTCTCCGCTCAAGACACAACGCCAAGAAAAATCCCAGAAATATCTGTTACATACTAACACAATTAATAAAATAATATGTCATCCCTGTCAAAATAACTCAACTCTTTAATTTATTTATGTACCAAAGACTTTGAAAGTTTTTTTTCTTATATTTTTGTGGTACATCGGGTCGGTGGTCGTCAATGGCGCGTATCTAATAAGCTCTGTGGCTTAAAATTAGCTATTCGCTGTAGAATCAAGTTTATTTTAGTTTTTTTTTCTTATTTGTTATGTAGCCGTGTCTATATGAACGCGCCATACTGACGTCACGCAACTTCTGGATCTCGCAAGTAATGTTAAACGCGCAACTACATATCCCCACATCCACCATCGGGCAAGTGACCGTAAACTTTATTTTGTTAATTTGAGTATCGAAAATTATATTAAATGTAATGGTAAGCAATGCTAGATATAATAATCATACTTAATTTATCAACTCAAAACAAATTTTAGGAAAGTACGCGATGTTCATAGTATAAATACCAGGAACAAACACAATCTTGCTGTACATCACACTCGTCTCCACAGAGTAGGCAACTCGTTCATGGGTCAATATATAACACTTTTACAACAAGCTTCCCATGGACATTCGAAACTTACCCCTTAAACGATTTAAAAGCTATATAAAGGCCAAACTTTGCAAAAAGGGGTATTATAAAATCACAAATTATTCAGAAGACAATAAAGCTTGGGACTGAGCTGCTCACTCTGCTAAGCATTGTTATTAAGCAATATGCGTAATTATGACATTTTAAACACTGTTTTTTTTAAGTCACGTAAATGATTCTAATATTTGGACTTGAAAAAAGACGATGATCCCTGAGTTTGTTTCGGTTATTTCTTCTCAGAGGTAATCAGCTAGGAAATGCCGGCTCCATATTGTTAAAAAAATAACTAAAAAAAAAACGTGTAAAAGTGATCAGTGATCCCTACTTGCTTAATAAACAATTTCATTTCATTTCATTTCAAGGGACTGTAGGACGCGTTAAATTTGTGAACTCTCGGAGGTTTGCCCGGCTTGGGTAGAGCACCGCCGCGACCTCGTGGCGGATCTCTCGTGTTCGGCCCTGGTCCAGGCCGAGTTGAGAGTGCAAGGCGCACCGTCACCTCCTTCTACGAAGCAGTGATGCTGGCAAAGGAGGAGGCGGAGCGCGTGAGGTGACGGAAATCCCAGCGCCGTCACGCCTCCTCACCGCAAGAGACGCCCTGGTCAGTCTAGCTACTATGAGTTTACATTACGAGACTCGATCGTCGATATCGAGCGTTGGCCTCATTGCGATTGGCCCGCTTCAAGGTTGTAAGAAGTCTCAACCAATGAGAGCGCCAAACGCGGTTGATATCGACGATGGAGTCTCGTAATGAAAATTCATGGTAGATACACAGGAGACAACATCGAATCCCGGCCCTCGTAGGCTGGAGTTCGATGTCGTCTCCCGATCAGGGCGGGATTTCGGACGGCGAGCTGCCCACTGCTCGCTGCAGCAGGTAAGGACCAAGCCCAGGTCGACGGGGCGTTGTATTTCAGGCGCACCTCATAGAAATGTCAGCACATCGTGGCTGGGTCCACGAATTCCTTAACTTTGACTGTAACTACGCATTTGACTTTATTTATTTATTTTTATTTTTTAAATTTTCTTGTAATCATATCTGACACTAGTTTATATATCTATTGACATACTTATGTAGGTATAATTGATTGACTTGTTATGTTTGGCTGTGATTATGTTTTATTTATATTCCAATTAGATATTTTTCATTTTTATAGCCACATGTGGTGTTTCTATTTTAATTTTATATGCAATATTCAACACAATGTAAATTGTTATGAATAAATAAATGATGAATGATGATGACCAATGCCTCCCGAGTCAGGGTTGCGGGTTGGTTCAAAAAGTAACCATAGCCCTTCCGCTCCGCCCAGACCAGGAGAGGTCATTTGATTATATCCCATCTAGAATAAAAAAAAAAGATTTCACGGTCAGATTTACAGAATAGTGGTATCGGCCTCTTTTTTCTTTTGATTCCAGCTAAAAATAATCTCTAATGAAAAAAAACCTACTTTTTTTTAATAATTATAAACTAGTACTTGATTGCAATCCCGCCTGATGGTAAGCAGTGATGCAATCGTTGATGGTAAAGCGCGCTAGTTTAATAAGCCCATTCACTCAAAAACTGAATGAATAGGAAGTAAGACGGCAGTTTAGCGAGGTGATGCAATGTTTAACCCAGAGGGAGATTGATCTGGAAACCCTCTACGACCAAACTCCCGACACAACAACATTTGGCGGCAACACAACTGCTCAGACCCGTCCTCTGTACGGCTTCACCAGCCGGCCTCACTAGACTATTGCTCAAGCAGCTCAGCAGTGCTGGCCTAGTGGTAATTTCCGCGACTTACAATTTGTAGGTTAGGTTGGAATCCTATCAGGCGCTTTACTATACGTAAATTATTTCATCACTACACATCAAAAACGGTGAAGGAAAACATCGATAGGAAACCGGCATGTCCAAAAGGCAAAACTTCGAACACATGTGACACATACCAACCCCCAATAGGCCAGCGTGGTAGATACGTCCCACACCCTCTCACCGAGGGACGTATCTACCACGCTGGCCTATTGGGGGTTGGTATGTGTCACATGTGTTCGAAGTTTCACACCCTCTCACCGAGGAGATGTCTGTATTTGGGATACAGACATCTCCTCGGTGAGAGGGTGTTGTGTGTGTCTCCATGGCTGATTATGTATATATGTACAGTATACTAGGTAGGTCCAACTTCGAGAAAGAGGTGTCTCGTCGAATCCAGCTCGGCTGGGCAGCGTTCGGGAAGCTACGACACATCTTCTCGTCGTCCAAGATACCACAGTGTCTCAAGACTAAAGTGTTTGACCCTCCTCATATACCGTGGTTTAATAACGCTTTTTTTTTTTGCCGGGTTGAAAATCCTCATAGGATGCCCGCCGCCCTGGGGTGGGCGACGGGGTATGTCAGACTTTTACTGACTAAAACCACCCCGGTGTCTCTTCTATCACGAGCGAACGCGTGGGGCCGCGGGAGTCTAAATTCTTCCACGGCCCCACACCCTCTTGCTGGCCCGGTGTGTCCGGGCCTCGTCTCCTGCACGGGGTATTGGGGTGTTAAACTACCCCGCGCATCGCCTCAAAGGCGCGCGCCGATACTCGCGCGCGCCTCCGCCTCGGGGTCCATCAAAGGGGGGCGGGGACTTCCCCATGTCCCTCGCCCCTGGACCCATTCATGGGGGGCGGAAGAGGGCGTTATCCGCCCTTCCTCGGCGAGGCTAACCAGGGAATTTATAGTTGTAGCTCACAGACTGAGATCTGGACACATGCCGCTGAATAATTTTGGTTTTTTAATGAAAAAAATTAATTCACCAAATTGTGAGGTGTGTGGCACTCTGGAAGATGTCGTACATTTGCTGACGGAGTGTGTCAGATTTCAGTCCGCCAGAGAGGACCTAGTTAGAGAGCTAAATTTAAATGTAAACGATGTTTGTATGTACCATCATATTTTGTCGACACAACCTCTGGAGCTGCTTATAAATTAATTAAGTTTGTGTTGTTGCGTTTTGCAGTATAAAGTAGGATTTTTATTGTTGTTTTTTTATAATATTATTAATTATAAGGTCTGATGGGACTGGCATGTACAATAATTGTATAAAAGTTCCTAAAAATAAATAAAGAAAAAAAAAAGTGTTTGACCAGTGTGTGTTACCAGTGATGACTTACGGAACTGAAACGTGGTCGCTCACAATGGGCCTCATACGAAGGCTCAGAGTCACACAAAGGGCAATGGAAAGAGCTATGCTCGGAGTTTCTCTGCGTTATCGAATCAAAAATGAGGAGATCCGCAGAAGAACCAAAGTCACCGACATAGCTCTGCGAGTCGCTGAACTGAAGTGGCAGTGGGCAGGGCACATTGCTCGTAGAACCGATGGCCGATGGGGCTGTAAGGTTCTAGAGTGGCGGCCACGTACTGGAAGACGCAGCGTAGGGAGGCCCCCAACAAGGTGGACCGATGACCTGGTGAAGGTCGCGGGAAGCCGATGGACGCGGGCAGCACAAGACCGGTCAGCGTGGAAAGCCTTGGGGGAGGCTTATGTCCAGCAGTGGACATCCATAGACTGAAGAAGAAGAAGACAGTATTCCAAGTTCAGTATTTGAGAACGCAATTGAAGAAGACTTTTATAAGGCGATCTACTTAGTACGAAATAATTTTTAATCATCAAAAATGTCTCTATATCACTATACAGTATACAATATGTAAAGAAAACCCTGTCCGATCCGTGAAGGTATTGTTAGGTATCGATAACTGATTCTACTAATGTCCACAAAGCCGGGCTAAACTTAAAAAAAAATATCCCCCTAAAAAAAATAAATATTATTTCGCAAAAAGAGGTAACTTAATACATTTGCGGTAAGCAACCCTTCCGCGGGCGGCGGGGGGCAGAGCAGGTGGCACGTGGTCACATCGCTATTCGCTCATAATAATGGTATTGTCACTTTTTTAAACATTACCAAATTTCGGGGAAGTTGGAATTAATTCGCGGGATAAAAAGATTATTTCAAAATTCATTAGTATTGTTTCTATGATGATTACGTATAATTTTATATTACATTTGGTCAAGTGTTTACCTAACCTTTATTATCCTTATGGGTCGGACAGGGTTTTCTTTACATATTGTATATTATGAAACAAAGTCACTTTCTCTTTCCCTATGTCCATTTGTATCATTAAATCTTTAAAACTATGCAACTGATTTTGATGCGTTTTTTTTAATAGATAGAGCGATTATAGAGGAAGGTTTGTATGTATAATAACATGCATTAAATTGCGGATAAATAGAATTATTTTTGGGGTTTTTAATCATCATCATCATCTGGGCGTATAATCCCGATTGCATCCGCGGCTTTCGCGTTGGAGCCCGGGGTCCGCTTTCCTACTAATACGCCTCCATTTCGCACGATCTCTGGCATCTCGTGGTGTGAGATTGTTGGCACGCATGTCATCTCTTACAACGTCAAGCCTGCACTTCTTTGGTCTACCTCGCTTGTTCCGGCCCGGCGCCATTCCAAGACATTTGTCACCCACGTAACATTCTAGTAGATTTCTTAAGACGTGACCGTACCAGCGTAGGCGACCCTCTTGCAGTTTGTCTGCTATGTCACGGACACGAAGACTGCCACGGATGCGGGAGCTCCTGATGCGGTCTTTCCGCGTTACTCCACACATCCACCGCAGCATATTCATCTCCGTGACACGTAGCTCCTGCTTATGTCGCTCAAGCACAGGCCACGCCTCACTGCCATACAGAAGATCTGGTCTAATGATGGTCTTATAGACCTGTCCCTTAAGCTTAACCGGTATTTTGGGGTCACAAATTGACACTTGTCATCTTACGCCATTTTGCGAAAGATGCGGAAATGCGTGCCTTAACGTTGCAATCAATGTCGCCGGACGCGTGGAGCGCCGACACTAAGTATTTAAATTGGTCTGTGCACTCGACCATGTCTCCGCCTATGCACACAGACATAGGGTCTGTCGTGTTGCGGGCCATGTACACCGTCTTCGCCACATTGAGTTTAAGACCTCCGTTCTCAAGCGAGTTCTTCCACGCATTCACCCGCCGTACCAACCGTTCCCTGTCCACACCTGTACAAATACCGGGGAATTTTCGAAGCGATTTTAACCAAATCAGCATTAACCTTTATTCAATTTAATACCTTAATACATTGTTGATTCAATATAGAACTATATCGCCCTTTACAGCATATGATTTAAATGAATATTTTCGAAGATATTACAAATTTAAAAATTGCGGGGGTCGCGTTTATGGCGGTACGCGGCTAGGGTGGCAGGCCGCTGTTTTTTCTACAAGTTTCACAGTTTTCCTGTAGTGTATTTAGTATCAGCATTGCAACCGTGCGAAGCCGGGGCGGATCGCTAGTTTATAATAATTTCAATAAAAAATAAATTACAGTAAGTAATACAACATTTAATATCACTTTTTATAGGCCAATAGTTTATTCTTCATAACTTAAAATAAAAAAAAAAACAAAGAAAAAAGAAATGTCGTAGTGACATATGTCACATACAGTTTGACAGATTTATGGGACACTATCATAATATTTAAGGCTGGTAACACAAGCACTACAAACGGTCGCGTATAAAAATAAATCGTGTCGCATTTGAGAGACGCAGTAAATTTGTTTTTATGTGGAATTAAGATGTATGTCGTATTTTCTTGAGTTTATCGGCTGAGTGGTGTATTTTTAGTTAAAACCTAGTTTAGATTGCGGCGGCTTCTCTCGTTGCAATTTGTTAAATTTATTCCGTTGTTTTATTAAATTTAGCTCGATAAGTAAAAGAAAATTGACCTGATTGACTGCACGGTCAAGGTATTGAATGCTGCGTGTCACAGGTTTGATTTCCACATATATTTGTAAGCCATACAAGTAGTTGTTGTTGACAGCAGAACGTAGCCGCTACGCAAGAAAGCGCGGGTTCGATCCCCGCGCAGTTCAAATATTTGTATGCATGTATATAAATATTTGCACTGGTCTGGTCGTGACTCGGAAAGCAAGCACGTTAAGCCGTTGATCCCGGTTGCCATACCATTCAAACATTTAAAAGTAGTCGTAACGGGTTGTTGGAGCCCTCAAAAGTCAAACAATAGGAATGATTCCTGGGTAAAAAAAAATTGATTCCATTTAGTCCATCATTCAGTTTATAGAAAAATACTGGATACGTATATTTTGTTTTAACAAATCAATAAAAATTGACAAATATTAAAGGCATCAAAGTGGTGGCTGGTGACGTCTCTGCTCGCTAAAAAGTGTAGCGTGCAGTGACGTCACACGAGTTTTCTACGCACAGTGTCGTCTTCATTTTTTGTTTATATGAAAAAAGAAAAAATACGTGTCTAAGTAGTATTTTTTGGAAATCTAACTGACGGACTAATTCGTTTGTTTTAGTCAACTACCTACTAAGTCTAATTGCAATGCTTCGATATCGCCTTCGGGTTGTGGAGGTCAGACGGCAGTGGCTTCACGGCAAATATCGAATTTTAGCCAAATCAGCAGTTAGACTGGTATAGCGGACCCCAGACTCCAACGCTGGAAAAGGTTCGGATGCGACTGGGATTTACGTTGAGATGATGATGATAATGACAACTAGTTGTTCCGAGTCTGGATATTTGTATTTATCTGAGTTTATAGGTTTATAAACACACCCACGACACAGGAGAAATACCCAGTGGGGTAATGTTGCAAAAAAAAAAATTGATTATTTAAACGAAGTAACATTTGGGTTTATTATAAGCTTTAATCTTTTTTTTTATGTCTGGTGAAGCCGTACGGAGGACGGGTATGAGCAGTTGAGTTGCGATGTGCGCCGGGTACGACACGCCAAATGTTGTTGTGTTGGGAGTTTGGTCGTGGAGAGTCTTGAGATCAATCTCCCTTTGGCGCAGCATCGTTGGTCGTGTTGTTGGGTATAACATTGCTTCACCTCGCTCAACTACCGTCTTCCTTCCTATTCGCTCAATTTCTAAGTGAATAGGCTCTTAATAAACGAGCGCGCATTACCATCAACGATCGTATCACTGCTTACCATCAGGCGGCATTGCGGTCAAGCGCTAGTTTATAATTATTAAAAAAAAAAAAAAAAAAACCGTCTTTTTATACAGAGTGGTGTTGACAATACGACAATAAATGAAATCACGAACAATGCTGATTCATAGGAATAATCCTAAACCATAGAAAAATACCTAGAAAAATAATAAAAAAAATAAAATTTCAATCATTGGTTCACTGCATTGAGTTATAATGTACTAGTAGTAGGTAGTAATACATTATAACTCAATGGTTCACTGACCTCCGATCAGCGCCAACGCGATCCTGTATCGACTTGCTTTTTTCGCGCCATTTTTATTAAAGTTTGGTACCGCACGATGCGGCGGTCATTAACCTGTAAGCGATCCCTTATCAACATGTACATCATGTAGAAAATGTGAAAAATGAAAAATAATTTCCTGTGACTAAACTAATGGACATATTTGTATGATTTTTTATGGGTAGACTGAGAATGTATTGAGGTACACGATGTTTAATTTATTGTCGTATTGTCAGCACCACTCTGTATTATTACTAGTTGCGTCCCGCGGTTTCACCTGCGTCAGTAGTAGTAATATAAGAAACAGATAAAAACCTATTCTCATGTCTAACGAATGTACCTATATACGAAATTTCATTTTGTTTACTAAAAGAAACTTGTTTGCCCAGGTATATGTAACTATCGACGTATTCCAACGGTTTGTGGTCGACAACAATACTAGTATAAATGAGAAAAAAGCTTTGAGGCGCTTTGTGCCATATTTTTTGTATATTCCCCTCACACTTTTTTCTCATTTACTAGTGTTGTAACTTTTTAGTTTGTTTTGTAATAATTTTATTGTCATCGATTCTTGATAAGTTAAAAAAGTTTAAATTAAATCTATCCTTATAAACTGGGTCAAAATCGATTCCAAATTCAAATTGAAAACATTTTATTTCAGACCAGCAGGGTAATTGCGTAATACATACCATTAGTATAAACGGTAATGATTGTCATTTTGACAGTTCAACATTGCGTTGAATTTCATTGCGTTATTTACGTTGTTGAGCAGACACGTTTTTCGAATGTAAAGAGCAATGGATTAGAGATATGTTTCAAAATGATTCCAATTGCCAGGAGTTCCATATAGTAGTATGAATTTATCCCATGTTAGTTGATAACAAAAAAAAAAAAAAAAAAAAACTATCCTAATTGAAAACATAAATATGATGAGTCGGTATCAAACAAACATGCATACATACAGCTGACGCTAATAAAAGCGTACTAAAAACTAAATATATATTTTTTTAATGATTATAAACTAGCGCTTGACCGCAATCCCGCCTGATGGTAAGCAGTGATGCGATCGTTGATGGTAAAGCGCGCTAGTTTATTAAGAGCCTATTCACTCTGAAAAACTGAGCGAATAGGAAGGAAGACGGCAGTTGAGCGAGGTGATGCAATGTTAAACCCAACAACACGACCAACGATGCTGCGCCAAAGGGAGATTGATCTGAAGACCCTCCACGACCAAACCCCCAACACAACAACATTAGGCGCATCGCACCCGGCACACATCGCAACACAACTGCTCAGACCCGTCCTCCGTACGGCTTCACCAGACATCATTCAATCATCCTTTTTAACATTAAAATAACACGGTTTGTTACCAAAAAGGACTTTAATGTGTTTACTGTATTAAACGTCAACGAATAAGTGAAATCTCTCCGTATATAAGCTTGATGCCTGGCGAAGCCGTACGGAGGTCGGGTATGAGCAGTTGAGCAGCGATGTGTGCTGGATACGATGCCAAATGTTGTTTTGTCGGGGTTTGGTCGTGGAGGGTCTCCAGATCAATCTCCCTTTCGAGCAGTATCGTTGGTCGTGTTGGATTTAACATTGCATCACCTCGCTGAACTGTCGTCTTCCATCCTATTCACTCAGTTTTATTTGAGTAAAGAGACTCTTAATAAACTATCGCGCTGTACCATCAACGATTGCATCACTGCTTACCATCAGGCGGGATTGCGGTCAAGCAATATAATAGAATACTCTTTATTATGTACACCATATAGATTACAGAACATAAATATAAAAATTTTAGAAAGGGTGACACAATGGGCGGTCTTATCGCCAAGAGCAATCTTTTACAGACAACCTTTGGATGGAATACTAAAGGGAAGGAGAGAGAAATAGTGTAGGTAGTCTACAGTGTGGGGTGCAGTCGAAGAGTCTCCACGTGGCGCACTCTGGGCAACGCCAGCCCCAACTGCCCACCGCGTTCTGGTGGACTCTTGGGCCTGGCAGCTAGTAGGTTTAATTTGGTGTATCTTGGGTATCAGAGTTTATTAAAAAATATTTTTAATAAAAAAATTCTCGAATTTAAAAGATATAATTAATTAATAAAGTTATTGTGGCATAAATATTTTAAATAATCAATTGGAAATGAAATGTTAATCGTTTTTACATATATCTAGTTTTTTTTTTAGAATAAAAAATAATTTTATTTTATTTAAAAAAAAAAATTATTAAATAATTTTTTGTTGAAATAAAATTATTTATTAATATATTAATTATTTATTTATTTAAAATTATAATTTAGGGGATAAGCTTTAATTTAAATTTATACAGTATGTTACGAAAACCCTGTCCGACCCATAAGGATAATAGAGGTTAGGTAAACACATGACCAAATATAATATAAAATTTTACGTATTCATCATAGTACCAATACAAATGAATTTTGAAATAATCTTTTTTTCCAACGAATTAATTCCAATTTCCCCGAAATTTGGTAATTTTTAAAAAGTGACAACACCGGTATTATTATGAGCGAATAGCGATGCGGCCACGTGCCGCGTGTCCTGCCGCCCGCCCTCCGCGGTCGGCAGGCGAAGGGTGGTCAACGCACATTTAATAAGTTACCTCCTTTTGCGAAATAATATTTATTTTTTTTAGGGGGATTTTTTTTTAAGTAAAGCCCGGTTTTGTATGCATTAGTAGAATCAGTTATCGATACCTAACAACACCTTCACGGGTCGGACAGGGTTTTCGTAACATACTGTATATATATAAAATTGAATTTGGAATATTATTTTATATTTTTATAAAAAATAAATTATAAATACATAAATATCGTAAATAAATTATAGATAAAATGTAATAAATAAAACTGAATAAGTATATACGTAGTATTCTGTAATCTGTGGTTATATGTACTTTCTAAGTATATCTTGGACACCAATGACTGAAGTTGAAGGAAAACATCTTGAAGAAACCTAGACTTTAAGTCTGAAATCGCCAACCCGCATTGAGCAAGCGTGGTGATTACGCTCAATCCTTCTCTGTACGAGAGGAGACCTGTGCCCAGCAGTGGGACAATAAAAAAAGGTTGATGATGATGATGATGATGGAAAAACATCAACCTCTCCCTCTCTTGGCGGAGCGGAAGAAACCCAGCACTGTTCCTTTACTTGCCTGTGCGCCAGGAGTCATGGTATCTCCTTCAAGCAGCCCGTGGCCCTGGCGTAGCTGATTTGATCCCTGACGGAGACTCCATCATACAAACGAATTTTTTATACAAAACCTGAATATAGTTTGTTCAGAATAAGCAACTGAATCGATTCCAATTATTTTTACACCATGTTATATTTTTTCCCAAATACATTTAGAAATTGTTGCAGTGTGGCTACCGAGCGCGCGACGCAGCTTACGGTAGATCATAGTATTTGGTCATAATCATGGATGGTAGTAACAGCTGCCGCCACAGATCAACGCACCGCTCGCCCGAGCGGAGCGTTGACCATATTTTTGTTGGGACAGCCAAGTAGGATAACAAGCTCATAACTTTGTAGTTTTTCATGATATCTTTTTGAAATTCTGTACATAGATTCTTTACTTAAAAATAAACGTTATTTTTTGTTTGTGCGGAACCCGAAACACTTGTCCAGTATTTTTAAGTATATGATTCTACAAAGTTAAAATACATATAATAAAACTAAACATATGAAAGCAGTAGTTTTTAAAATTAACTCGTTTAATCTCGTGTGACATGTCTGTGCATGTAATATAAATAAATAACGCGACTTCGGCCGTTAGTCACGTTCTAGGGATTACTGGGTTCAGTAGAAACACGTTTAGCTTACAGAAATTCGGATTTAGATGTACCTACCTAATACATATAGAACAACAATTTATGTTAAAAACGATCTCCAAAGCCTAGAGCACAGGCGTAGAGTAGCCAGCCTTTCGGTGTTCTATAGGATGCATTTTGGTGAGTGTGCGAGGGAATTGCATGATTTAATTCCCCCATCTCCGTTACATCATCGGACGACCCGTCGTACGGCGAGTTTCCACCCATAGGTACGCTGTTAACACCACTACGATTCAGACCAAGCGTTTCGCCTCCTTTTTTATACCGCGTACATCGAGGGACTGGAACATTTTGCCAGCGGCGGTGTTTCCTTCGGACTACAATTTGAGTGTCTTCAAGGCTAGAGTGAATAGGCTCTTAATAAACTAGTGCGCTTTACCATCAACGATTGCGTTACTGCTTACTATCAGGCGGGATTGCGGTCAAGCGCTAGTTTATAATTTAAAAAAAAGATTAACAATTTATATTATAAGTTGTTGTCTATTTTAAATAATCTGTTATTTGCTCATTTGAAATAATATACTTATAGGTAAATAAATAACAATTTAACACAATAAATCCAAAAGTTATGACTGTAGATAAAAATGAGTAACTGTAATTTTCTTTGTAAATTTAGTATAGTACTGATTTGTTGCATGCTATTTTCTTATCTATGGAATGTAACAAAAGTGTAATTTATACTAATACTAGCTGACCCGGCAAACGTTGTTTTGCCATATAAATAATAAAAAAAAATTATGGGTGGACTACCCCTAACATTTAGGGGGATGAAAAATAGATGTTGGCCGATTCTCATAGATACCGGATAAGCACAAAAAATTTCATCAAAATCCGTGGAGCCGTTTCGGAGGAGTTTAAGTTCGAACACCGTGACACGAGAATTTTATATATTAGATATAAAGCTGAAGAGTTTGTTTGTTTGCTTGTTTGTTTGAACGCGCTAATCTCAGGAACTACTCGTCCGATTTGAAAAATTCTTTTGCGTTGGATAGCCCATAAATCAATCTTACGGGCAGCGGGGCGGCGGCAGCGGCGCGGGATTGGATCGAAACTAAACCAAACTTTAACTGGATTAGATACCGGCCATGCTCAGTGTAGGGTAACCCCTTAAGAGTTATTTTTGTAACATTAAGTTGACATACTAAGTACGGAATCCTAAAAAAGGGGCTACAAAGATTGGTGATAACTAAAGAAAGAGTTATAGCTTCCAACTATTCTATAGCGAGTGAGCGGGTTCGATTCCAAGACAGACAAGTACCTATGTAACTATTCTAAGTTATATGAGCAAGCGTGGTGATTACGCTCAATGCTTCTCTCTATGAGAGGAGACCAGTGGCTAGCAGTGGGACGATAAAAGGTTAATGATGATGATGATGATGATGATTCTATAGCTCATATCCCTCCTGACCCCATCAACTCAGCAAAAATCTTAACACCGCGAAGTAGCCCAAAGTACTGCGTTATTGCTCGGGAAATTGGGTTACTAATTTATACAGTATGTTAAGAAAACCCTGTCCGACCCATAAGGATAATAAAGGTTAGGTAAACACATTACCAAATATAATATAAAATTTTACGTAATCATCATAGTACCAATACAAATGAATTATGAAATAATCTTTTCTTCCCGCGAATTAATTCCAACTTCCCCGAAATTTGCTAATTTTTAAAAAAGTGACAACACCGGTATTATTATGAGCGAATAGCGATGCGACCACGTGCCGCGTGCCCTGCCCCCCGCCGCCCGCGGAAGGGTGCTCAACGCACATTTATTAAGATACCTCTTTTTGCGAAATAATATTAATTTTTTAGGGGGATTTTTTTTTTAAGTTTCGCCCGGTTTTGTATCCATTAGTAGAATCAGTTATCGATATCTAACAACACCTTCACGGGTCGGACAGGGTTTTCTTAACATTCTGTATATGATATGTATGTATATAGGATTTTTGGTGGTAACTTTAGATTACCCGAACTGATTGTAATATTATTTTTCAAATAATATTAAAAACAGTTTTTCAGTTATTATTGATTTTTTTATTATTTTGTATTTGAAATAATATACTTTCAAGATAATAAAATATGTTAGGTAATAAAGATAAAAAAATGCTGGCATATACTTAACAGGTCACTAAGAAAGTATTGCGACAAAAAGTTTTTATCTATGAGAAACTAGCCAATTATAACTTATTTAAAAAATATAATTGTTTATAATAACGTTCCAAATTCAAAACTTCCCTCCAAATTTTTTGCCTGTTAATTAAAATTATCGTGCCTCTTTGAAAAATAGATTTGGGCCCAGACCATTTTGGCCCTGTGATTTTTTAAGATTTCAAATGTCGTCTGAAACCAGACGAACGTACGTATGACTTCAAATGACATTTATGGATGAAGGCCCTTCTAAGGCAATCGTGCATTGGTGGTATAATGAATTTAAGCATAGTCGACTAACTTTAGGGGATGAAGATAGAAGTAGTCGCCTTTTGACGGCTGTTACAGAAGAAAACATGCTAGCAGTGAATAGTTTGATTCAAGACAATAGACGAATTACATTCCAAGAAACTCAGCATAAACTGCAGATTGGATCAGGAAGCCTTCACGAGATTCTACATGTGCATCTTCGATTGCGGAGGATAGTTTCGCGCTGGGTGCTGCACAATCTCACCGATGCTCAGAAGCAGGCACGGGTGGAATGGTGCCATGATATTATAGACAAATTTGAAGGTGATGGATGGATCTTGGATTTATCAATAAGATTTAGAAACGAAGCCAGAATTGTTTATTTTAGTTATTTTCATAATCTTATGACTTATGGGATTCTTCTCTGGGGAACTTGTGCGGACATCAATACCATCTTTGTTTTACAGAAAAGGGCTGTTCGAGCCATTTACAACCTTGGTCCTAGAGATTCTCTTAGAGAAAAATTCAGAGAGGTGAACATTCTGACTGTAGCTTCACAATATATATTTGAAAATCTTATGTATGTACATAAAAATATATCGAATTTTAAGAAAATAAGCGATATTCATAATATAAATATCAGGAACAAACATAATCTTGCTGTACATCACACTCGTCTCCACAGAGTAGGCAACTCGTTCATGGGTCAATGTATACACTTTTACAACAAGCTTCCCATGGACATTCGAAACTTACCCATTAAACGATATAAAAACTACATAAAGGCCAAACTTTGCAAAAAGGGGTATTATAAAATCTCAGATTATTTAGAAGACAAAAAAGCTTGGGACTGAGCTGCTCGCTCTGTTAAGCATTGTTATTAAGCAATATACGTAATTATAACGTAAATTATTGTAAACATTTTCATTTTTAAGGTCTGGACTTGAAAAAAGACGCTGATCCCTGAATTTTTTTCGGCTATTTCTTCTCAGAGGTAGTCAGTTAGGAAATGCCGGCTTCATCTAGTTTAAAAAAAAAAAACACATGACGTGTAAAAGTGATCGGTGATCCTGCTTGCTTAATAAACGATTTAATTTCATTTCATTTCAATACGATTCAGAAACTAAGCACCAGTCGACGGTTTGGGTGTATTAAAACGAATCAACGTCTACAGATGTGAAGGGATCTAGAAGCGGGGGTAAGATTTTGATCGCGAGCTTTCTCAGTTTGACTGGCTACTTGGGGTCAATTCCTTTACGAAACCAAAGAAGCATCAACGCTAAATGGTACACTACCAAATGCTTGACAGAAGTTTTCTCTGTTTTGAGCAACAAGCGACCAAACACAGGGCTCCGCGGGTTACTGCTTCACACCTCAATCAAAACGAGGAACTTTCTGGACAGTACACCGGTCAAACTTCTGGGTCGCCCTATTTATAGTCCTGACCTAGCATCATTTGACTTCTACTTATTCCCAAAAACAAACTCACTTTACACGTGTAATGGGGGTACTCTAATTTAACATTTTCTTCCACTTTTTACTTTAACACTTTGTCGGGGTGATTAATATACAGACAGCTCATTAAGCTACTACAATCTGTCAGATTTCTTTATCCAATTTTCAACTTTATCTCTAAAGCATTAAGGCTAAATGTTGATTGAGAATATTTGACAGTTTCGGGTAAATTGAGATGCTGTCATCCGTACATATTGGCACCAAATTTCAGCTCTCTAGTGCTAACGGTCACTTAGATTATTCACGGACGGACAAACAGACAGATAGAGAGACTTGGCGAAATTATAAATGTTCCTAGTTGACTGCGGAACCCTAAAAGATGGTCACCTCAAGCGAATTCAATGCTTTTTCCCCAGCCTCAACGTTCCTAAAGAAGTTTCCACTTCAATAAACAAAGGAATCAGATCTATTGTTAGTTGAGTTTAATACCAAGGAACTAATATAGCTTAACTTAGGTAATCAATATATTTGGGAGGAGCTGCGCTGTGCCCTCATCTCTAAAGTAGGCTTGTCGCTGCCGGCCGTCCTGGGATGCGGTGGTTTCCTTCTGCGACAGTCGTCCCGCAAAAAGAGGCTGCGGAAAGGGAGAGGGAGATCTCGGCCACACGGCCCGCAGTAGGCGCACCGGGCGTCGGCGGAAAGCGGATAAAGCCCTCTTCCAGCCCCCCTAAATGGTCCAGAGGCGACAGACTCGGGGACATGGCCCCGAAACATGAGGTGGTGGCGGGAAGTGGTCCACGCGCGCCGCTCTTAGACATCACGGGTGGAGTCATATACTTCACTCCCCCCCACTGACCCGAGGAGGCCTACAGTAGCGGCCCAGCACCTATAGGGGGTTGCAGAAGCAGTGTTCGGTCCCGCAACCCCCGGTGCAAGTGTGAGATGGAACATCGGGGTGATTTTTAGTCAGTAAGACTCTGACAGACCCTGTCGCCCGCCCCAGGGCGGCGGACATCCATGAAGATTTTCTCGGTGGTAGGCCATAACATCGGCCGCCGGCAGAAGTTACCACACACCAGACAAAGCCTTGTCGCCAAGCGATTTGTCGTGTTCCGGCATGATGTCTGGTGAAGCCGTACGGAGGACGGGTCTCAGCAGTTGTGTTGCGATGTGTGCCGGGTACGATGCGCATAATGTTGTTGTGTTAGGAGTTTGGTCGTGGAGGGTCTTCAGATCAATCTCCCTTTGGCGCAGCAACTGCCGTCTTCCTTCCTATTCGCTCAGTTTTTCTGAGTGAATAGGCTCTTAATAAACTAGCGCGCTTTACCATCAACGATCGCATCACTGCTTACTATCATCAGGCGGGATTGCGGTCAAGCGCTAGTTTATAATAATTAAAAAAAAAAAAGGATTTTCCACCCCGGAACAAAACAAACAGATAATCAAAATATTGCTTCGTGAACTACTTAAATTCTACCACTGAATACAAAGTTTCCAAATGAATGTCTTTGAAAGCAATTGTGAAAAATGCGAATCCAATACATTTAAAAGTCTTCAGAAGTTCTTGCAAGACGTAGAAACTTAAATCTAACTTGGAAAGCTTTCCATTTAACTTAGATAACTTAGCTATTGGCCCCGATTTAATTGTTTACAAACTAAATTAAATTTTAGATTAGTGCATCTCTTTCTTTCTATTTTATTAAGAAAAGGACAGAAGATAAAATGTCAGTTTAGACCTGTCAAATTAGTGGTATATTTGGTCGCCATGTTTATAATGGCGTCTAAACTGTCTATGGAGTTATAGAAGATATTTAAAGGGAAAGAAGAAAGAAGAAAAATAGAAAAGGATAAATATACTAAAGTCCAGGCTGTATGGCATATCATGCCTTTGCCTTTTCCGTTCGAAAGTACGGAAAGAAGAGAACCAAAAAAAAAATGTCTATGGCGTTCGTTACTTTGACAGGATTAAACTAAAATGTATTTTCTATCCTTTTCTTAACGACATGGAAAGAAAAAGATGCACTTAACTTAAAATTAGTTTATTTCGTACACAAAAGAATCGGCGTTATTGACAAGTTAAGTTTTAACTTAAAATCTTTAATCTCCTACCCCTATCTCAATTTATTTATGGCCGGCTCAATATGTTTTTGAAGTGAAACTTCTTTACGCACGCTTGACTTGGGGAGTAAGCTGGCGAACGCGTGACGTAAGCGTTACGAAAAGTGATCGGGCAAGGCGAACGGAAGTTAAGTGGGGGATATAAGCACAGAGGCGCCCGTGGCGCGAGCTTGGTACTACAAGGTCTACGAGTTTTTTTTTTCTTCAATAAAAATAGAAGATCTATGCAAAAATATTAATTTACCAATGAAACCATGAAATAAATTTAAATATTTATAGAAAATTAATATATGTATATGTGTATACATGTATATATTGTACACACATATATATACGAGTATATACATACAGATGAAGCGAAAGAAGTTTTACTTCAGTCGTGTGGTCATAAGCACACTCGTATTATTTTTCTTCCATACTTACGCCATCTCCTTAGTATGTTAGACTGGAAGCTGATCCTAACATAGTTGAGAAAAGGTAGAGAGATATACAGTATGTTAAGAAAACCCTGTCCGACCCATAAGGATAATAAAGGTTAGGTAAACACATGACCAAATATAATATAAAATTTTACGTATTCATCATAGTACCAATACAAATGAATTTTGAAATAATCTTTTTTTCCCGCGAATTAATTCCAATTTCCCCTAAATTTGGTAATTTTTAAAAAGTGACAACACCGGTATTATTATGAGCGAATAGCGATGCGACTACGTGCCGCATGCCCTGCCGCCCGCCCCCCGCGGACGGCAGGCGAAGGGTGGTTATCGCGCATTTATTAAGTTACCTCTTTTTGCGAAATAATATTTATTTTTTTAGGTGGATTTTTTTTTTTAATTTAGCCCGGTTTTGTATGCATTAGTAGAATCAGTTATCGATACCTAACAACACCTTCACGGGTCGGACAGGGTTTTTGTAACATACTGTATAGATCACAATGAGAGGGACTTGTGGTGTAAAACAAATTGATAGAATAAGAATTGAGTAGTCAATCTTCATTTTATTCTCAGCCCATAGAGGTCCACTGCTGGGCAAAGGCCTCCCCAAGTCTTTCATTCGCAGTAATTTGTTATTCCACAGGAGAAGCTCAACCGCTGCCGCCCGCTTCCCTGCTGAAGGGTTCCCTTCGTCGCCTCTTACGACACCCACGGGAGGATATGGGTTGGTACTATTCTATGCCCGGTACCACACGGAAGTCAATAGTAATTAGGGGAAATAGGCCCACTTCCTGCTTCTTCTTCACTGAGAGGAAGTCTGTGTCCCAGGAGTGGTAACATTAGTATGATTATGAAGAGTCAATAGAAGGTCTGAAAGTGGCAAGTGTAACTGTAAAGTTGTCTGCAAAACAGTTGTCATGGAATGGGTATCTGTTGAGAGAGAAATGTTGTGAAGAAAGATTTAGAGTATATTATTGTTTATAATAGGGTAGTTGACTAAAAAAAACTAATTAGTCCGTCAGTCAGATTTCCAAAAAATACTAGACACGTATTTTTCTTTTTTCATATAATCAAAAAATGAAGACGACACAGTGCGTTGAAAACTCGTGTGACGTCACCAGCCAACACTCCTGATCTTTGATGCCTTTTATATTTGTCATTTTTTATTGATTTGATAAAACAAAATATACGTATCCAATATTTTTCTATGATATGAATGACGGACTAAATAGAATCATTTTTAAGCTATTGCATAGCTTCTATCGCGGGCCTTGAGCGCGGGGACCGAATCCAGAAATTCCGTAACGAAAAAACCTCACGCTCCCCACTCCGACGGGCGCGGAGGTGTGGCTTGAAGGCCGTACATCGTCTAACGTCGTTTCAGTTCGGCAGTCTTCGGCACGGTATGTTTGTTGCGTGCGACTACATCTTTTGAAAACAATTTATAGATTTTCAAAAAGAGCAAGCATATTGCAGGGCGCGAACTCAGTTCTACACACTTGCCATGTTACTGATAGTCACGATGTGCTAAACTTGCGATTAAATTTCTCTCTGAAATAGGTCTTCTATAGAGATATGTCATAGACGTCATCGACGTTGTCATGGCTACCTTAAAAACTTTTCATATAATTAATTATTAAGTACTTTTATTCAAATTAATTTAGTAGTGTTTTTATAAAATAGCTTTTTTTTTTAACGGAAAAGCTAAGATGAATGTCACGCTAATTTTTCATTGAACTTTTAAATTATTTATAGTGTTGTTTACTAAATAAAAGCGCGTGATTTTATAGAGTAAAAAGTGCTCACGCGGCCGTTTTTTCAACTGGGATTGGCGATATCCGCCATTATTGTGAAATATTTTTTTAAAGAATTTCTATAATTTGTTACACGTGTTATTGGCAAAATTGTGGTATCTATCCACAGGAACCAGATCAAGAGTTGAAGTTGAAGGTTTTATTAAATAAAATATTACAGAAAGATGTCGGTGAACAATGTTAATACGAGTACATTTAAGTGTACGAGTTGTAATATTGTTATCTCCGAAACGAAACAACGAAAGTTTAATAAAAAAGACGTGTGGCACTCGGGGACTGCCGCGGTAAAGCTATTGCATAGCATTTTGTATCAATTTATGCAATTCATCATCATTCATTCATCATTATCAACCTTTTATCGTCCCACTGCTGGGCACAGGTTTCATACAGAGAAGGATTGAGCGTAATCACCACGCTTGCTCAATGCGGGTTGGCGATTTCAGACTTAAAGTCCAGGTTTCCTCAAGATGTTTTCCTTCACCTTCAGTCATTGGTGTCCAAGATATACTTAGAAAGTACATATAACTTTAGAAAAGTTACATTGGTACTTGCCTGACCTGGAATCGAACCCGCGCACTCATACTTGAGAGGCTGGTGTTTTAACCACTAGGCCACCACGACTCTTATAATTATTTATTTATTTTATTTATGCAGTATTTCTTTTTCTTTGATATTAATTCAAGTTACACTTTTTGAGCGTGGTGACCGATAAGAAAACAAATTTTTCTTTTATTAAATAAATAAATAATAAATGCACTTTGTTCATTCATATTCAAAACACTTTATACACAAAATTTACAAGTACAGTTATCACTCGAGTCAGTAAGCATGTAAAATGAGAAAACCAACATAGAACGATCCGTGTGAGAACTAAACGATCACTATTACACAACAACACTGATACCTTTGAGAAAGCGGACTTCCTCTACAATAGGGCAATTCCTCCGTAAGGTCTGTCTATGCTATTACTTATAATCTCTGTCATTGTGTGCTGTTTCGGTGCAATCGCAAGACCGGCCGGGCACTGAGGGGCAGGCAAGACAGCTATAGTATAGTATATAGTATCCTTATGACTCCACCAACTGGTATTTCGTTGACTCGGAAACGGCGCACAGGGAGCACCACGAAATATACTCAAATACTCCGAGGTTCTTTTTCAATATACCCCACTGTTTTGTCGTGGTGGCCTAGTGGTTAAAACACCAGCCTCTCAAGTATGAGTGCGCGGGTTCGATTCCAGGTCAGGCAAGTACCAATGTAACTTTTCTAAAGTTATATGTACTTTCTAAGTATATCTTGGACACCAATGACTGAAGGCGAAGGAAAACATCTTGAGGAAACCTGGGCTTTATAAGTCTGAAATCGCCAACCCGCATTGAGCAAGCGTGGTGATTACGCTCAATCCTTCTCTGTATGAGAGGAGATCTGTGCCCAGCAGTGGGACGATAAAAAGGTTGTTGATGATGAACGGCGTCGGTGTCGAATTATTTGTTATCAATTTAATATTTTCGAGCTGATCTTTAGTAACATAATCACTTCTGATTGCGTTAACATCTGACCGTAGAATTAATAAATCCTTCATCAACTTCTTTACGTACGTTCTACGTAGTCAAAGCAAACTAGTGGCAATTTGTGAAGGTCATATGCCACAAAAACTGGGATTGTTCGGGATCCGTGATTTTAAACACCGTAATCGTATATTTTAGGTCTTTCTGCTTTTTGTTCTTACGCCTCGATACATGTTTTTGTCTTGTCTTCGTAGAAACAAACAATAACTTTTTTGCCTCATCAATGTCTTCCTCAGAAAAAGCCGACGAGCATATTTTTATTAAACTTTCGTTGCTTCGTTTCGGAGATAACAATATTACAACTCGTACACTTAAATGTACTCGTATTAACATTGTTCGCCGACATCTTTCTGTAATATTTTATTTAATAAAAACTTCAACTTCAACTCTTGATCTGGTCCCTGTGGATAGATACCACAATTTTGCCAATAACACGTGTAACAAATTATAGAAATTCTTTAAAAAAATATTTCACAATAATGGCGGATATCGCCAATCCCAGTTGAAAAAACGGCCGCGTGAGCACTTTTTACTCTATAAAATCACGCGCTTTTATTTAGTAAACAACACTATAAATAATTTAAAAGTCCAATGAAAAATTAGCGTGACATTCATCTTAGCTTTTCCGTTAAAAAAAAAAAGCTATTTTATAAAAACACTACTAAATTAATTTGAATAAAAGTACTTAATAATTAATTATATGAAAAGTTTTTAAGGTAGCCATGACAACGTCGATGACGTCTATGACATATCTCTATAGAAGACCTATTTCAGAGAGAAAATTAATCGCAAGTTTAGCACATCGTGACTATCAGTAACATGGCAAGTGTGTAGAACTGAGTTCGCGCCCTGCAATATGCTTGCTCTTTTTGAAAATCTATAAATTGTTTTCAAAAGATGTAGTCGCACGCAACAAACATACCGTGCCGAAGACTGCCGAACTGAAACGACGTTAGACGATGTACGGCCTTCAAGCCACACCTCCGCGCCCGTCGGAGTGGGGAGCGTGAGGTTTTTTCGTTACGGAATTTCTGGATTCGGTCCCCGCGCTCAAGGCCCGCGATAGAAGCTATGCAATAGCTTAAAAATATGCTCGTCGGCTTTTTCTGAGGAAGACATTGATGAGGCAAAAAAGTTATTGTTTGTTTCTACGAAGACAAGACAAAAACATGTATCGAGGCGTAAGAACAAAAAGCAGAAAGACCTAAAATATACGATTACGGTGTTTAAAATCACGGATCCCGAACCATCCCAGTTTTTGTGGCATATGACCTTCACAAATTGCCACCAGTTTGCTTTGACTACGTAGAACGTACGTAAAGAAGTTGATGAAGGATTTATTAATTCTACGGTCAGATGTTAACGCAATCAGAAGTGATTATGTTACTAAAGATCAGCTCGAAAATATTAAATTGATAACAAATAATTCGACACCGACGCCGTTCATCATCAACAACCTTTTTATCGTCCCACTGCTGGGCACAGATCTCCTCTCATACAGAGAAGGATTGAGCGTAATCACCACGCTTGCTCAATGCGGGTTGGCGATTTCAGACTTATAAAGCCCAGGTTTCCTCAAGATGTTTTCCTTCGCCTTCAGTCATTGGTGTCCAAGATATACTTAGAAAGTACATATAACTTTAGAAAAGTTACATTGGTACTTGCCTGACCTGGAATCGAACCCGCGCACTCATACTTGAGAGGCTGGTGTTTTAACCACTAGGCCACCACGACAAAACAGTGGGGTATATTGAAAAAGAACCTCGGAGTATTTGAGTATATTTCGTGGTGCTCCCTGTGCGCCGTTTCCGAGTCAACGAAATACCAGTTGGTGGAGTCATAAGGATACTATATACTATACTATAGCTGTCTTGCCTGCCCCTCAGTGCCCGGCCGGTCTTGCGATTGCACCGAAACAGCACACAATGACAGAGATTATAAGTAATAGCATAGACAGACCTTACGGAGGAATTGCCCTATTGTAGAGGAAGTCCGCTTTCTCAAAGGTATCAGTGTTGTTGTGTAATAGTGATCGTTTAGTTCTCACACGGATCGTTCTATGTTAGTTTTCTCTTTTACATGCTTACTGACTCGAGTGATAACTGTACTTGTAAATTTTGTGTATAAAGTGTTTTGAATATGAATGAACAAAGTGCATTTATTATTTATTTATTTAATAAAAGAAAAATTTGTTTTCTTATCGGTCACCACGCTCAAAAAGTGTAACTTGAATTAATATCAAAGAAAAAGAAATACTGCATAAATAAAATAAATAAATAATTATAAGAGTCGTGGTGGCCTAGTGGTTAAAACACCAGCCTCTCAAGTATGAGTGCGCGGGTTCGATTCCAGGTCAGGCAAGTACCAATGTAACTTTTCTAAAGTTATATGTACTTTCTAAGTATATCTTGGACACCAATGACTGAAGGTGAAGGAAAACATCTTGAGGAAACCTGGACTTTAAGTCTGAAATCGCCAACCCGCATTGAGCAAGCGTGGTGATTACGCTCAATCCTTCTCTGTATGAAAGGAGACCTGTGCCCAGCAGTGGGACGATAAAAGGTTGATAATGATGAATGAATGATGATGAATTGCATAAATTGATACAAAATGCTATGCAATAGCTTTACCGCGGCAGTCCCCGAGTGCCACACGTCTTTTTTTTTTTACCCAGGCAACAACCCCATCGTAAACAACACAGATTTTGCTCGTTTAGTTTTAAGTTTTAGACAAGATAAGATATTCTTTATCTAGTTTAGACAAATGCCTTCAGTAAAAATTAAGAAAATTTGAATGTGTCCTATATATCTGTCCAAATGTAACATATCACCATCATCAACCTTTTATCGTCTCTCTGTTAGGCACAGGTCTCCTCTCATATAGAGAAGAATTGAGCGAAACACATTGATTGTAATATATGTTCTGTGTCAAATAAATTGTTATTATTTGAGTATGAAGGTTAAAATAAAAACTCTTTATGATAACAACCTACTTTTCTTAACCGCCGTCGCTCCCTGAGAGTTGCCGCTTTCCGTCGGTCCACAGCCGCTGTTTTTCTTTTACAGGCCTTGCAAGCCCAGGCCAAGCATCTTCTGCTGGGCCCCAACACGTGCTGAACATGACTTTCATCCTTATCCTCCAAAATCTCCACGTTTTTGTGCTCGTTTTTGACTTGGCAACACTGTGAGTTTAGGATTTCTTTATCTTCTTTTTGAAAATCGAAGTCTTTGTAATTATTGTTATTGTAGGTGTCGTAAATAGTGTTGTAACTCATTGTATTGGTTTTGTTAAAATTTATGTATAAAAAATATAGATTTTCTATGTGTTTTATTGACTTCTTTGACACGTATTTATCCACGTTGGTTATGACTTGACTGACTACCGATAAAAGTAGACATTTGTATTGCCACGTAGGAGCTTTTTAATAGGAACGATGGTTGTGTATTGTTTCTTCAGTCTATTATAAATTATTAGCTTAGTATATTAAAAGTGATTATTATTGAGCAATTTTTTAGTAACTTTGGTATATTGAGCAAAACAAGTTAAAATTTAATTAAACTAAAACAATGAGCAAAGAGGTTTTCTCAATTCAAAAAATCCAGCTACATTTTTATTTTAATCCACTGCTTTTAATATTTATATTTACTATTCGAAACTAATTTAACATTCAGTCTTCTACGAAGACCGCACACAGACCAACTACATAACACAACACTAAAAAAAAAATAACAAAACTCTAAATTCGAAACTCGCGCCGAAATGTGACAGTTCAACGAGTCGTAACTTTTTTTTTCGGGTGACGCGCCCGGCGGCACAGGCGACACTGAATTCAGCCGAGGGTTGATCTCAGTCAGAGATTTACAAAATATGCTTGCTATTAATAAACTGTCTAGCTACACAGCTCCTAACGTCGTTGAGAGATGCCAATTTATTAGTGTTTGGATTGAAATTGATGCCGGCAATATATTCCCTTTAAATTTGTTGCGTCGAAAGCTCCCGGACGTTTTTATATGCGCATCTCGTTTTCGTGTTTCGAATCGATTTTTAATGTGGCTTTTTCGAGTCGGGGCATTTTTTTATTTTTATTTTGTTTGATATCTACTGCTCTTATTTTTCTTTAAAATATAAAATCTTCGTGTCACTGTGTTTGTAACTAAACTCTTTTCAAACGGCTCGTCCGATTTTTAACATGTTTTGAAATGAAAACTTTTGTTGGGAGTCTAAGGACTTGTGTTGGATGGGGGAAAAGCATTGAATTCGCGTGACCGTTACCCACCCGACATGGCGACAGGCGACACCTTGATAGTTTTTTTTTTTTTTACTTTTAGTGTATTCTCTGTTTTTTATTGATTCAGTTTTCACTTCTGTCTTTTAATATTATAAATTCGAAACTAACTATTGCCGTCTATTACCTTATTACGTCTAAACCACTGTACAGATAATATTGCAACTTGGCAAGGATGTATAAGGCATCCATGGACATAGCTCGACCAAGGACCAGGCCCGAGTCGAAGGCGCGTTGTGTTCCACGGGCGGCTCAAAGAGATGTCAGCAAATCGTGACGGGGTCCACGAAGACCGATGCCTCCTGGGTCAGGGTTGCGGGTTGGTTAACAAAGAAACCGTGACCCTGGCGCATAGGTAAGTGAGGAAACACGGGTGGGTTTTAGTCAGTAAAAGTCTGACACGCCCTTCCAGAACAAAGAAATGGCATGCATGGACATAGTGTAGTTTTTCTCAAGTTAGGGAGATAGAGATCCGACATCCATGAGGGAGGGAGTAATGATGGCCTAGTGGTATCGACAGAGAGTTACAAGTTGTTGGTTATACAACGTGTAACATAAAGGGTATATACATACCAAGGGCATGGCAACTTTACATGATATCAATCGATATTGGAAGGGTTTTTTATTCCTATCTCTTTATGTTAGGAAGTTACGAAAAAAAACACCGCCTGTGATAGACCAAAATTTTATATTAAGAAAACCCTGTCCGACCCATAAGGATAATAAAGGTTAGGTAAACACATGACCAAATATAATATAAAATTTTACGTAATCATCATAGTACCAATACAAATGAATTTTGAAATAATCTTTTTTTCCCGCGAATTAATTCAAACTTCCCCGATTATTGGTAATTTTTAAAAAAGTGACAACACCGGTATTATTATGTGCGAATAGCGATGCGACCACGTGCCGCGTGCCCTGCCGCCCGCCGCCCGCAGAAGGGTGCTCCACGCAGATTTATTATGTTACCTCTTTTTGCGAAATAATATTTATTTTTTAGGGGGTTTATTTTTTTTAAGTTTAGCCCGGTTTTGTATGCATTAGTAGAATCAGTTATCAATACCTAACAACACCTTCACGGGTCGGACAGGGTTTTCTTAACATACTGTATGTATGTGGGCTAAATAGCGGGCACAAGCTAATAATAAAGCTAAAGCAAAGTTATCGACCATTTAACATTACGACCTATAGGAGCTGCCGGTTGCCATACCAACTTCTAATGGCAGTCGTTACGGGTTGTTAGAGCCCCCAAAAGTCCAACAATTGGTCTAACTGCAATGCTTCAATGTCGCCTTCGGGTTGTGGAGGTCAGACGGCAGTCGCTTCAAAATCAGCTGTTAGACTGGTAAAGCGGACCCCAGACTGAAAAAACATCGGATGCGACTGGAATTAGTGTTGAGATGATGATGATGATGACGTATAGGAGATGACCAAAAAGAGAAATTGCCAGAAAAAGAATATAACACAGCCGGCGGGCGATGTGATGCTAATTCCATACGAACCAACTATTAGCAGCAGAAACAAATACTCTAATAAAGCATCGGAAGTCTTTTGTTTTGTTCAAGTGCGATTTATTAGCCCAATTTTTGATGCAGAGTATTTTACGTCTTCTCCTTATAATCCGATGCAAAGAGAAAAAAAAAACGATACGATGCTATACGATGCAACACAGTACATAGTTTTCGGAACAAGAAATAAACGCTAAGCGAAATCAATGCGATGGGATATAATACAGTAGATTGGGGAACAAGAAATTTCATACAGACGAAATCATGGAGAAAAGCTAGTTCTTTTTTTAAATTGTCGTGTTATTTTTAAAGAACGATTATGTATAAATAAAAGCTTGCATATAAATCCTTCTAGACCAATGAGGTTGATAGGTATATGGCTTGTGGCCATTTATCTGTTCACAAATGCGTTTTTTATGAGGAAATAAGTTATTATTGTAACTGTAGTTAATTTTATTTCTATGGCGGTTACAATTTATTTGATGTTTTTGTAAAAAAATAAAGCTTAGTTGTTTCCGTTCGAACTTCAAAGATTAACAAGACAGGTTTGATATATTCCGAAGTGATCCAGCAGGGTAATTGCGAACGTGAAAAAAATAAAACAAATCTATTAACTCCTATCCTTTTTTAATGAAATAGAAACTAAAAGATGCACTGGGCGACAATCGCGCTCAAATAATTGGGTTGTATCATAAAAAATAATGTAATGTCCATCAGATAGATTTATAAAATATATTGAACACGTATTTACGAATACTCAATTAAAGAGAATCAAATGGAAAATCTTCAAATGACTTCTCCCGCTTTGAGCAGAGCGGAAGAGCGTGTCAGACTTTTACTGACTAAAACCGTGTTCCTTCGCCTTACGCCGTACCGGTTGCCATACGAACATCTAATGGCAGTCGTTACAACTTGTTGGAGCCCTCAAAAGTCCAACAATTGGGTTGTATTCTAAAAAATAATTTAATGTCCATCAGATAGATTGATAAAAAATATTGAACACGTATTTTTATTTTTTCTTTTATTCAAATACTTAGGAAGATTATTGATTTGAAATATCGCATGATATCGCGCCGTGGTACAAAATCTACCACGGCGTGACGTAATTAACCCCCACTACGTAACTTTAATACGCTATATCTCAGTAGTTTTTGGTAATTTCGACTAAATAAATGAAATGAAATCGTTTATTAAGCAAGTAGGATCACCGATCACTTTTACACGTCATATGTTTTTTTTTTCTTCTTTTTTTTTTTTTTTTTTTTTTTTAAACTAGATGAAGCCGGCATTTCCTAACTGACTACCTCTGAGAAGAAATAGCCGAAACAAACTCAGGGATCATCGTCTTTTTTAAAGTCCAGACATTAAAAATGAAAATGTTTACAATAATTTACGTTATAATTACGCATATTGCTTAATAACAATGCTTAACAGAGCGAGCAGCTCAGTCCCAAGCCTCTCTATCCTCTAAATAATCTGAGATTTTATAATACCCCTTTTTGCAAAGTTTGGCCTTTATATAGGTTTTATATCGTTTAATGGGTAAGTTTCGAATGTCCATGGGAAGCTTGTTGTAAAAGTGTATACATTGACCCATGAACGAGTTGCCTACTCTGTGGAGACGAGTGTGATGTACAGCAAGATTGTGTTTGTTCCTGGTATTTAAACAAAAAACACAGGTCATAATTTTTTGTATTACCTATAAGACGGACTAATTATTATTTTGATTTTGATACCTTGGATACATCCCTATTCAACCAAAACAGAATTACATCGCAACAACCAAACTGGAACTTTGGTTTTGCAGGATAATTACGTAACGCACTATCAGTAGCAATGAGTTTCATTTTGACAGTTCAACAACATCCATTGCGTTATTTACGTTGATGAGCAAACACATTTTTCGGACATTGGCGCAATGGTTTAGCAATATATTCAATATTATTAAAATTGGGACTAAAAGTGAGTTATGCAATTGGAATGCTGAATGCAACTAATCAAAAAAGGTGGTAGGCCATAACATCGGCCGCCGGCAGATGGTACCACCCACCAGACAAAGCCTTGCCGCCAAGCGATTTGTCGTGTTCCGACATGATGTCTGGTGAAGCCGTACGGAGGTCGGGTCTGAGCAGTTGTGTTGCGATGTGTGCCGGGTACGATGCGCCAAATGTTGTTGTGTTGGGAGTTTGGTCGTGGAGGGTCTTCAGATCAATCTCCCTTTGGCGCAGCATCGTTGGTCGTGTTGTTGGGTTTAACATTAATTACTATATATTAATACTCCATAACAACGACTTTCACGTAAAACGGTTTTGAGACGGCCTTGTTTAGGGCTTTCCCATAGTGTGTGGCCTGTTCTTGAGCGACACAAGCAGGAACTGCGTGTCACGGAAATGAATATGCTGCGGAGGATGTGTGGAGTTATGCGGAAGGACCGCATCAGGAACTCCCGCATCCGTGGCAGTCTTCATGTCCGTGACATAGCGGACAAACTGCAGGAGGGTCGCCTCCGTTGGTACGGCCACGTCTTACGAAAACGTAATGTTACGTAGGTCACAAATGTCTTGCCATGGCGCCTCCGCCGGGCTGGAACAAGCGGGGTAGACAAAAGAAGTGCTGGCTTGACGTTGTCAACAAATAACATGCGTGCCAACAATCTCACACCACAGGATGCTAAAGATCGCGCGAAATGGAGGAAATTTAGCAAGAAAGCGGACCCCGGGCTCCAACGCGAAAGCCGCGGATGCAACCGGGATTAACGCTAAGATGATGATGACGATGATGATGATTTATGTATATATAATTTATTTTTTATAAAAATATAAAATAATATTAAATTTTACTAAAATAAAATTATTTATAATAAATATTTTTTTTTGACAGATCTGGAACGCAATTTTAAATGTGACGGTTGCATTTAGTTTCTTCAATGAAATTGGCTCTTACGTTCCGTTACCAACACCAAAGAGAAAGAAAGATTATTGTTATTTTTGACAAACTTAGCCATGAAAGCAACCTAATAGTAACTTGATTGCTTCAATAATAACTACCTTTATGATATTAACAATAAAATAATAACATTATGTTATTGATATTATGAGTCGTGGTGGCCTAGTGGTTAAAACACCAGCTTCTCAAATATGAGTGCGCTGGTTCGATTCCAGGTCAGGCAAGTACCAATGTAACTTTTCTAAAGTTATATGTACTTTCTAAGTATTTCTTGGACACCAATGACTGAAGGTGAAGGAAAACATCTTGAGGAAACCTGGACTTTAAGTCTGAAATCACCAACACGCATTGAGCAAGCGTGGTGATTATGCTCAATCCATCTCTGTATGAGAGGAGACCTGTGCCCAGCAGTGGGACGATAAAAAAAGGTTGATAATGATGATGATATTAACAGTGATACTCGGTGTCTAGATGTGTTTCCAACCGGCAGAAACTTGCAATAACCATTTGAACAAAAATCGTGATGTCACGGTCAAATTAAATATGTTCTAGCTTCGGTAGCGCCCCTACCGGAATTTTCCGGAACTATGTCATGACTAGGGGCGCCAAAAACTGTATCATTCTTGGTACTAAAGTTCGCGCATGCGCGATAGAGGTTAGAGGGAGCCTGCTTCACAAGGGAACCTAAGGAGATGTGTTGTGATTAAATATTTTAGTTATTTATTTATCTAGGCTTGTTTCCGTGAATGGTGGAGTTGTTACAATATATTGAATTGACTTTGCCTGCTGATATGGTCATGGATAATGTTTTAATAAGAAAGTGTTTTGAAGTTGTATCTTCATTGGTTGGTATACATTAATAATGAATTACACTTAGGTACTAAGTTTTTAAACCATAAAATATACATAAACAAATGTTACATGGTAGGTAAAAGCGTTTTTCGAGTATAATAGAATTAAATAGAATATCTACTCTTTATTATGTACACCATATAGATTACAGAACATAAATATAAAGATTTTACAAAGGGTGACTAAAGTAATAAACATTAGGTAGATGTACTTATTTTAAGAAATTTGTTTCTTAAGTTGTTAAAAAGAGTTTATTTTTCCCTGGAAGTATTTAATTATATTACTTTTCTTTGATAGCTTTTATTTTTGTATAATATTTGTATTTGTACGGACTTAAGACCTTTATATGAATAACTATGTTCCACAAAGAAATATTCTGATTCTGATCTGTTAGAAGGAATCAATGAATTTATAGCTTCCAACATATGCATTTTCTGTCACTACTATTAACGATAAACCTTTAAAATTAATTGATACCTTATGTAAAATAAAATGCAATCATTAACTTCCTCACTTATCTAAAGAGATAATAGCATTTAAAAAAGTTAAAATAATGCTTAAACAAAATTATCTATAAAATAAAGTAACGCGCCTAAAACAACAAAACAGCACAAAGTAAGTACTCAACAAAAGTATATCAACGTTTTTCATAAAATGGCTATGTTTTCAAATTCCTGCTTATTCCTGGTTATGTCGAAAATAACTTGAGGAAACGAGGAAACCGTCAACACAAATATTTATTCAGACACAAAAATCCACCCCAACTCTTAAGATAGTCATAAAAATATTTTTACAACATAATAACGACTCCATACATTTCTTATTCTGTAAGAACAACATCCCTTACGATTGGGGTGTGATCCGCTCGCTGGACACACTTAAAACATTAAAATTAACAAAATAACACAACCGGTAAATAAATAACACTTAAAATCATATAAAAAACTTTTCAACAAATATATTTTCGTGATGTAATAAGGAAAATCTGTGGATTTTGTGTCAAAACGACAACTAAACGTGTTTGTAAAATGTCGACTGTGAGTAGTAAAGATTATCTATTCCAACATTATTTTCAAACGTTCCATTTTTAAATTCAATTTATTGTTCTATACGCCATTATTTTTCTTGTATCGTGTTTTCTATTATCCCAGTGTTACTCTTGTGATTTACGGTTGAAAGTGACGTGTGACAAGATTTTTTTATAGAACTGAGTTTATTTGACGGAAATCTAGCATAGAAAATACCAATTCGTCGTTTGAAGTATTAAAAATGATATCGTAAGTATTTAAACAAGTTTATAGCTTAAAAATATTTTTTGTGGCATTTATTCTAAATTCTATTTATAAATTTAAACCTATACAATAATTACGTCACGATTAGGTATATTTAAAAACTGAATATTTAATTAAACTATTCTGTCTGTAGCGAGAAAAAAAATTATAATAGGAGAATTAAACAATTGTCTAAGTAGGTACTGTTACTTAGACAATTGTTTAATTTATATGATTCAAGATTTCCTGTTTTATGTCATAAAAGGGCTGTCCCTTTTATGACGTAAAACAGGAAATCTTTTTTCAAAATTCGAAAAGAAGAAAAATCATAGATAATCTTTAACAAATCTTTTCGAGTTTCTTCTCCTAGCATATCGATTTTACAACTCGATATAATCATAGTTAAGCGTTAAAATCGAAATCGCCTGTGACCTATTTCGCAAGTTGACAACTTAGGCATGACCTGGGTCAGGCGACCTGTCTGGATGCTGTAACGTTGCAATACATTTAAGTAACATCATAATATGATATTGAGAGTGCCTAGTTTAAAAAAAATAAGTCTTCTATGAAACCATTAATTTTGAAGTCCAGTTTCTTATAATTCAATCAAAATCAATTTGTTTTATTAACCCAAAACTTGTGCCTGTAAGTACTTACTTACTCTCTATAATTATAAGTATTTTCATAATGCAATACTTTCCTGTTGGTATTAGTACTATGGAGGTTGTCTGCCGAAGGCGACCTTACGTACTGCAGGCCGTCTAGAAGAGAGTGCGGGGTGCATTCGAATTTCGAACATCCAAGCGTATTTAGAATACGGTGCCATATGCCTAGTTTTTTTTTTTGAGCATTTCTGTTGGAAGGGAAAAAAGTAATGAATACCGTGAGCGCTATCCGATAGCACAATCGTTGATAGACAGAGAGAGCCTATTCACTAAGAAAAAACCTTAGCGAATAAAAAGGAAGACGGCAGTTGAGCGAAAAAAAAAACGATGTTGCGCCAGAGGGAGACTGATCTGGAGATCTCTACCAGGCACACATCAAAACACTACTACTTGCCCGGACACAACGAATCGCTTGGCGACAAGACTTTGTCTGGTGGATGGTAACTTCTGCTTGATGTTATGGCCTTATATCACCTGATCACCCTGATGATACCTGAATCACTTTGTATTGAACAACCACCCTTTGACGTTGACCTTTATGATAATGGGTCTCATAGGTCATCTTCAAGTTAAGGGCGAACCATCAAGTTACGTCCAACTTGGTACTTAAATGAAACGAAAACTTGCCTAGCTTTTTGTTATGAGTGCTTTTTAGGACTGGCCTCTTTTGTGTTGTGACGACATTTTCCTCATAATCCTCGTATGCGGGGGATATAATGAGGAAACTTTTAAGTATGAATGTTGATGGGTATTAGAGTAGGGATAGACGAACGAACCGATTAATGGAATGTATGAATGATTATGTATCGTTCTGCTCGCTTCCAGACGCCAAAAGTGCAGGTGCATTAGTTTTAGTCTCGTAAAATGTAACCGCGTTTAGATAGAAAAATTGTACTTACTGTAGCTATACTTGCCCGAATTCAGGTATTGTAATAGTTTCAAACCTGTGGAATACCGACAATAAATCTGGTAGTAGTGTCCGCATGTTTTTCATTACTATTGGAGAAGTTCACTGTCCTCAACAGATAATATGGTGATAAAAGGGATGACTCTTGAGAAGACGATAACTAATTTTAAGTTTGTTTTTTTTTTTTCTTTCTTTTATGGCTTCGCACGGTTTGTGCATTTAGTCAATGTCACAATGGAGGTTTGAGACAAAATCATGATGTGGCCACTATGCTGCGATATTTCACTGTTCTTTATGAATTAGACTTAGACTTAGACTACACTATAAATAATTTTAAAAGTCCAATGAAAAATGAGCGTGACACTCAGCTTGACTTTCCCGCCAAATCTCTAATTTTTAGGTAAGTACATATTTTTCTTTCTATTTTTTTTTAAGAAGAACCTTGAAGATAACATATTACTTTTGTCCTGTCAATTAAGTTACTCCATAGACAATTTAGGCGCGATTAAAAACATGGCGACTAAAAATACGTCGATTTACGTCAGGCGCGGAATAATTTGACAAGAGTAAACTATGATTTATCTTCAGTAGGCCTAGTATGAGTTTTCAATACGAAACTCGATCGTCGATATCGAGCGCGTTTGGCGGTTTCATTGGTTGAAAGTTCTTGCGACCTTGAAGCGGGCCAATCGCTGAGTCAAACGCGCTCGATATCGAATATCGATAATGAACGAGTTTCGTAATGAAAACTCATACTAGGCCTACTGTCCTTTTCTTAATGAAATATGTTGCACAGAACATAAAGTTAGTTTAATTAATTTGTGAAGAAGGGAATCTACGCCAATAACGAAGTATGGAGGAAAAGGACGTGTTACGCTGACCGCCAATAAATCTTAATAAGGGCAAGAAAGAAAGTAAGTACGTTATAACTAGAGATCGGAAATTACGGCGCCTAAGCATTTATGTAACTTTAGGTATATCCTAAACTTACCGCCTCCCTTTTCTATAGAGGATAAGTGAACTTTATTCCCTGTTCCTCAGACCTTCAAACTAATGACCCCCAACATGGACGTCAGCACAGCCTTCGTGCAAAAACTCCAGCGTGACATCATGATCTTCCCTTTAGCAAGCTTTGGCAATGAGTCACTCAGCCAGCTTATAATCTTCACACTCCTTGGACACAGGCCTCCTCCCCTCCTCCTCCTCTCTCCTCGGTGAGAGGAAGTGAGGAGGGTTGGTAAATGTCACATGTCTTCGAAGTTTTGGCTTTAGGAGATGCCGGTTTTCTCACGATGTTATGGTTCATCGTGATGGTATTTACAAGCAGTAAAGCGCCTTATGGGGTCCGAATCCGAACCTATGGTCTACAACTTATAAGTCGCTGCTGATACCGTTAAGCCACCACTAAGTTCGCTTCATCTGAATTTTAGGAGTAGTGAGATTTTTACAGAGTCCATAGGCAGTAAATAAATATCACTGTCGCCTGACGCTTTTGCATAAATACACGTTGCAAATCGATATCTTCTTTTTTGTTCTGGAAATCGTCAAATGACATCTCTCGCTCTGGGCGGAGCGGAAGGGCGTGTCAGACTTTTACTGACTAAAACCCACACGTGTTCCTTCACTAGCATGTGCGCCAACGGCATAAACGAACTACCTATGAGATGGCTCATAGGTAGTTCGTTTATGCCTTTTCTAAAAAAACAATAGGACGGGAATCAATAAAATCTTTGAAGGTGGTTTGAACTGCCTCATCGCTAGAATTTTTTCCCCTGCAAATAGTTATAATCCATATTTCTAAAAAAATGGTAGTCTGTTGGAGCAAGGTCCGGAGAGTACGGTGGATATCTCAAGTGAAGCTCCTCTAATTTGGTAGCAGTCTGTTGTGCAGTGTGTGGTCTAGCGTTGTCCTGAAGCAGCAGTGGCCTTGTGCGATTGACCACTCTCGGTTATTTAGCGGCTAGTTTATCCATCATTATGTGGAGCTGCTCACAGTAGAGATCTGTCATCTGTGATCAGTCATGAGTCACTGGCACTAGTCCACCAAACGCTGACCAATAACTTTTCATCACAGATAATGATTCGATTTAAAATTCCTTCATTATTGTGCCGATTCAGTAATGTAACGCAGCAGTCGACGCGCGTTTGTCGGTTTGCTTCTAATACCGCAGCCTGCAGCTAACTTGGACGTACTTAGTTTGCGATGGATTCGCTTCCATAGTAGCCTTTAATTCTTCATTGTCGACTTTGGTCTGTGGCCGTCCGCGGGGATTGTTCTGTAGGTTGAAATTTCCAGAACGAAAGCGTTGGAACCAAAAACGCACTGTGCTTTCTTTAGCGACACCACTGCCATACACATCATTAATTCTTCGAGCCGTTTCTGCAGCACTGGTGCCACGGTGGAACTCATATTCGTAAATAACGCCACATTTTAAACTTTTCGTTTTGTAAACTCAATGACGCAGCGAAAAAACCAAAACAAAAGAAATACGGTTTTCGAGACACAAATTGATGAGTAAATAGCTGTATAAATTTGAATTTGGAATTCTAAACCAAAGAGGAGATATTTGAGATCAAAGTGGCCAGTACGACAAAACGCCAATTTCATAAATATGTAAGGACCTAATAAACTAATGGACATGCCGTACGCGTATAATCTGCAGTAATTTTTTGGTTTAAAAGAGTGAAAGAGATGGCCTATGCTTTCGGTCCAACACTATCTCTTTCCTCATAGATAATTGATGATTTTGAGAGAGATAAAGATAGACGAAACGTCGTTGTCTGTCCTTCTTTCGGAGTGCCACAATTCTCATCTCTAATGGCATGTCCATTACTATATGACCATATTGTGTTCAGTATCTATGTTTGTATAATTTTGGATATGTATGTATTCGTGTACCTATTTTAGAATATTGTATTTATAATATTTGCACCAACGACAGTCCCATTTGTGGCTCGGGAGAATCTCTGTCTATTTTTTGGTTGCCTGGAAGAGATCACATTAGCGATAAGGCCACCCATTGTATGTTTTGTAGTGTTAAATGTATTTTGATGGATGTATGTTTTTGGTGTACAACAGAGTACCTATATATAAATAAAAAAGGGTCAATTCACACGTACCACAACCACACCATAGCCACAACCACACCACAACGACGCCACGGTCAGGCGTATATTTTATATTGAAAATGAATATTACAATTTACACGTACCACATTTTGCCGTTGTTATCGATCACCTGTGTAATACGACCACATCGCAACCACATCACGACGGCACCGCGGCCACATCGCCAAGACATGACGTCATCAACAGCGCGCGCCTATATTTGTATTTTTAATTAGACAAAGTCAACTGACGTTTCTGTGTTGTCAGTTTTTGATTAAATAAAAAAAGTGTTGTGACAAATTGAATGAAATACAACGCAACCACATCGACATTTTGTCGGTACCACAACACAACTGCAAAAGCCGCTGCGACACTACTCACATGTAACCACAGCTTGACCACATTTTGTCGCTGCGACGTGGTGTGGCTGTCGTACGTGTGAATTGATCCTAAATGTTCAGGGCAAAATCTGAAGCATCTTCCTTTGTAAATAACTTGTACGCTGTCTGGTATTTGAGCCGGAATCCTTAATTGTTCGGTCATATTTGGAGTTCCGTACCAAAAGGAAACGAAACCCTAAGACCATAGTATAAAGAGGGAAGTAGGTTATCTCCGACCAAATCTGCGATTTAATTGCCTACTGTCTTAGGGATGTCACGCTTAGCTAAATTTTAATTCAGTATCTATAAATTGGCAAAGGTCGGAAAGTTGACGACTGGCCGCGCTTCGTCGGATTCGGTTGTCGCCCAAACCGCTAATAAATATTTATAGAATAAGAGCTTATGTTTAAATTACTTGCTTAGTATTTAATATACATATACTAGACAGTTTTTTGTATTTTTTTATTTAGTAATTTAATAGTAGTTTTGTACACACAAAGGACCATATTTATTTTTATTTTTAATTAATACAAATATAAATAATATCTATTGAATCACACATTTATTACAAAATTAAAAATTAGCTACCAAAAAATACTTTCTTCGGTTTCGACTATTACGAAACGCGTTGTTATTAAACTTTAATGTGTAATATATCCGCATCCTTATAAGTAAATCATTTTTGCAAATATAATTTCAGTGTTTTAACCACTAGGCCACCACGACTCCTTTGGCATTGAGAAGGGGAAAACGGATTTGCTTCTACGTGTTAAGCCATGAATGTCAAACATTTTGAATTAAGTCCGGCCGTCGATGGAACGGCTTACTACCCTCGTTAATACCGCCAGGGTTGCGGATTGATTGTAAGAATAACCGTGGCCCTGGCGCACAAGCAAGTGAGGGAGGGAACACGGGTGGGTTTTAACTATTAGTCAGTAAAAGTCTGACACGCCCTTCCGCTCAGCCCAGAGCGGGAGAAGTCATTTGGCGATTTCCCATTTGAGCAAAAAATAAAATCTTTCAGTGCGACAATTCTATGTACAAACGACAGCACATCAAGGAACAACGATCTATCAAATTTCTTTATTAGATTTTCAACTTTATCTCTAAAGCGTTAAGGCTCAAGGTTGATTGGGAATATCTGACAGTTTGGGGTAACTTGACCTGCTGACGTCTGTACTTTGCAAATAAGGATCGAATTCACATAACCCACATTCATTCCTGTGAAATAGGTAGGTGTCCAGAATATAAGTAAGTGTCACCTGGCCACTATGGATTCAGTGGAGAGACGTGCGAAAAGGCTGATTGGTGACCCTGATTTTACTCGAGTTGGTCTCCAAAGCCTAGAGCACAGGCGTAGAGTAGCCAGCCTTTCGGTGTTCTATAGGATACATTTTGGGGAGTGTGCGAGGGAATTGCACGATTTAATTCCCCCATCTCCGTTTCACCATCGGTCGACCCGTCGTACGGCGAGTTTCCACCCTTATGTTGTTAACACCTCTACGATCCGGACGAAGCGTTTCGCCTCCTCCTTTATACCGCGTAGGTACATCGAGGGACTGGAACAATCTGCCGGCGGCGGTGTTTCCGTCGGACTACAATTTGAGTGTCTTCAAGGCTAGAGTGAATAAGCTCTTAATAAACTAGTGCGCTTTACCATCAACGATTGCGTCACTGCTTACCATCAGGCGAGATTGCGGTCAAGCGCTGGTTTATAAATAAATAAAAAAAAAAAAACTTTACTAGTTGATTTTATTTTTCTTCTGTCCTTTCTTAGTGAAGATAGAGAAAGAAAAAAATGGATTAAATTGAAAGGAGATGTTTCAGAAATGTATGGAGCCTAGGCCAGTACATTGTACCCTTAATGCTAGGTAAAGTTACGCTATAGTTAACTGTTTTAATGTTTATTTCCTATATTTTGGCTTAGTTTTTATACAGATTCAATTTAACTCGGCCAAGGAGTGCAACACAACTACTAATAAAAATGGTGGTCAGCAATAAGCGAAATAAGATTTTGACAGTGACATTTGATTGACGTGTCATGTATCTAAGGCTATCGTATCTATATTATCTACCATATGACTGCGAAAAAAAAACAAAACATGAATTCCGAACATACGACCCTTTAAATAAACACAATCAACGCAAATCAGCACTCGACACGAACACAACGGGAAAATAGAACTGTCAAAGTCGCCAATCAAACGTCATAACCACTGTCATGGCTACCTTACTAAAGGGTTATCTCACTAAAAAACGTTTCAATTAATTAATTATACAGAATGTAAAGAAAACACTGTCCGATCCGTGAAGGTATTATCGATAACTGATTCTACTAATGGATACAAAGCCGAGCTAAACTTAAAAAAAAGATCTCCCTAAAAAAGTAAATATTATTTCGCAAAAAGAGGTAACTTAATAAATGTGCGTTGAGCACCCTTCCGCGGGCGGCGAGCGGCAGGGCACGCGGCACGTGGTCGCATCGCTATTCGCTCATAATAATACCGGTATTGTCACTTTTTTAAAAATTACCAAATTTCGAGGAAGTTGGAATTAATTCGCGGGAAAAAAAAGATTATTTAAAAATTCATTAGTATTGTTACTATGCTGATTACGTAAAATTTTATATTATATTTGGTCATGTGTTTACCTAACCTTTATTATCCTTATGGGTCGGACAGGGTTTTCTTAACATACTGTATAGTGCACTCTAAAATCAACTTAAAGTTCATTTAAATAAAGTTGCTATTTGCTTAACTTGAGACGGGAGGGGCGTGTGGAGCACCAGGCCCTCTTCACTCGGTCGTACCTTACCTTCATCGCTTGCCACCTCCACAGTTTGATAAAGTCACGTATGTCCTCAAAGTGTCAGCTGTGTGAAATGGGTCATATTTCCACAGAACAGTCTATATGTCTATCAGAACAGTTAATGCCATGTCTTGTGTTATGAGCATAGGTCGGAATAGATAGAGTGATTTTTGATACTTGTATCATAAATGTTCACAGAAAGAACAACGTGGATAAGCATTTTCCCGGAATGTATTTCCGGATCCAAATAAATATTGTTAATGTTGGTAGTGACATTATTATTACTCGATTCATTTAAAAGAAGGTAATAAAACTAAACTAATTTATTAGTGAGTAAACACTTGTTGAAAAATAAAAACAATCAAATTCCGATCGAAGCATTATGCTTCGGCTGCAGTGCTGAGTCTTAAGCATACGGTCACGTATTATACTCAGAGGGGGACGCCCGTTTACGCCTGCTTTTTGGACCTTTCCAGGGCATTTGATCTGGTTTCATACAGTAAGTTATGGCAAAAATTGGAAAACACTAACCTGCCAAAAGAACTAATTAACATCTTTAAATATTGGTATGGAGGCCAGGTCAACAATGTGCGATGGAATGGTGAGCTGTCTGAACCATATAGGTTGGAGTGCGGGGTGAGGCAGGGGGGGTTAAGTTCGCCCACGCTTTTTAACCTTTATGTGAATGAGCTGATTGAGGAGCTAAGCAGCACCAGAGTCGGTTGCCATGTGGATGGTGTCTGCCTCAATAATATTAGTTACGCAGATGATATGGTGCTGTTAAGTGCGTCGGTCTGTGGGTTGAGAAAACTTGTGGCCCATTGTGAAAGATACGCAGAACAGCATGGCCTGGCGTATAATTCCAAAAAGTCGGAAATCATGGTTTTTGAGGTTGGGGGAAAAAACACTGGTGCTATACCACCTGTTGCACTCAATGGAATGCCACTAAAGAGAGTGTATAAATTTAAATATTTGGGCCACTTATTGACCCCCGACCTCCAGGACAATGACGACATTGAACGGGAGCGGAGAGCGTTGTCGATTCGAGCGAACATGCTGGCCCGTAGGTTTGCACGTTGTTCCCTTCAGGTGAAGATCACACTCTTCCAAGCTTATTGTACCTCTTTCTACACGTGTAGCCTTTGGGCTAGATATACTCAAAAGTCCTTCCACTTCCCTTCGCGCCCCCGCGCCGTGTGGTGTGAAGTTAATACGCTCTTGTTATATTTACGAATATCGTGTTCCGATTATCAGTTCCGGCTGGTGTTTTCTTTCTGGGTTGTTTAATTTGTGTCTAGTTTTGGTATCGTAAGTTTATTTTTAGTGTTTGTTTTTGTAATTACTGTAAATCAATCAATCTCGGTGAGTACATTTATTTTCTTTTTTGTGAGGGTAACGTAATATTTTTTTTTATTTTTTTCTTCTCACTAGTTTTATTTATCTTTTCGTTAAGTTAGATTTGTTTTATTGTTCATTAATTAGGTATGTCAACTTACAATGATGATCCGCCTGATCGTGGCGGAGACATTTTCCGTAGAAATAATAAGACACTTAGATCGCCGCCAACTCAAACCTCCGCTAAGCGTCTGTTTTGTGAAATGTCTCCGACCGACAAATTAATAGACGATCGGTCGAAACGTCTACAGACTGCTCCCGACTCGCCCGAAAAGTCCTCGCCTACATTAAATATTTCCAATCGCAGTAACAGTGACAATTATTATGATTTAGTTTCGGAGGCGTCTGTGTACCTGGCCAAAATCAACGAACTGGTTAACGATAACGGTTCTCGTATAAATGTCGCGAATAAATCAGCTATTATGGATATGACTCAACGAGTCACAAGTATCGTGTCTTTGTTAGCCTTAAAATCATCGTGTAACGAAACCAAGCTTGCTAATACCGAGCGCGAATTAGAAATAATTAAATTAAAATCCGGCGTTAAAACCATTAATGAGGACAATAAAATGTCGTACGCAGATTCTTTGAAACTGCGGCTACCTAAAGTTGCCCCCGCTATTGAATCAAAAGTGCCTCTGCCTTGTGTCGTCGCCTATCCGACCCAAGAGCGATCAGCTGACTATGCATCATCATCCGCCACTAAACAAGCTCTTATGAAAGCGATTAGACCGAGTGACGATGGGTTTCAAATAGTCGGTATTAAAAAAACCGCCAAATCGGGGGTTGTTTTACGTGTAGCGAATGAAAACCAATTGAAAAAGTTAGAATCGGTAGATGCTATAAAGTCTGCGGGTCTTCGCTTAGAAAAACCAAAGGGTCGCCGCCCCCGTCTATTAGTTAAGGACATTCCCGCCTCAATGGAAGACAAAAATTTTTTGCAAGCTATTTACCGCCAAAACATTAAAAATGAGTTGCCAATAAAAGAAGACGATTTCATTAAATCCACCAAAATAGTCCGTAGGCGTTCTACCGATACCGGTCGGAAATGGATAGGCATAGAAATTGAACCTGAGGTACGTAAACATCTTGTGACTACCAAGGATAAATTATTTATTGACTGGGCCACTTGCCGTTTTGTTGATGATATCGAGGTAGTTCGTTGCGCGTATTGTCAACAATTCGGTCATGTTAAAAAGCATTGCGCTAATAAATCACCAACCTGCGCTGTCTGTTCCGAGGCTCACGAAACCAATGTTTGCCCGCATAAGGGCGATTCGAATTTTACCCCGGTTTGCGCGGCGTGTAAACGATTTAAAAAACCCTATGATCATAGATGCGGGTCGGACCAGTGCGGTACCTATAAATTAAAACTCGAACAACTTATCCTACATACTAATTACTAATTAAGATGGATAGGTTAAACATAGGGCAATTAAACCTTCACAACGATAAGGTGGCGACATCAGAGTTAGATAAATTAATTATTGACTACAACTTAGACCTTGTACTCATTCAGGAACAATATCAAAACTCACGTTTACGTCACAGGGTAGTACAACTGGATTGCAAGGCACGAGCCGGAATTTATGTTGCGCGGTCTTCTAACTTTACGGTAACGTCTTTACGTGACCTCATGACGCCACACTGTGCGGTTGCCGAAGTATCATCAGCTTCTTTTAAAGTATTCGTTGTAAGCTGTTACTTTCAATACTCAGATCCTGTTACTCCTCATATACATAATCTCCGTCATGTCTTGCGGTCACTCGCGGGCTGCAAAGTTATCGTTGGCGCGGATGTCAACGCGTCATCGTCTCTGTGGTATGGCAAGGTTCGGGCCACCGATACCGAACGACGCTGCGCTGTTGAGGATTTCATTGCTGAGATGAACCTATCGATTCATAATACCCCTGATGCACCACCTACTTTCTGCAGCCAAATGGGCGAATCTTGTATTGACGTCACACTTTCAAGTGCCGACGTACGTTTGGATAGGTGGCGTGTCCTACCGGACGCGTCTTGTAGTGATCATCGCCTGATCGTGTACGAATTTGTTCCTGGTTATATTCAGGGTCCGTCTCATATTCCCGGTAATTTCAGATATAGATGTAAAGGCGCGAACTGGGAATTTTTCGGCTCGCTTTTTGCGTGTCACGCCAAAGAATTCACTCGGGACGGGCTGTCAGCCGAAGAAAGTGCTGACATTATGTCAGAAACCTTTACCTACTGTGCTGACATTGCCATTGGTCGCGGATCTATGACCAATATTCGTAGATGTGACTGGTGGAGTGATTATTTAGTTGAACAGCGTAAAAGATATCGCAGAGCGCGTAGACAGTTAAATAAACTCAAGAGCCGAAAGATTACTGGAGATCTTCTTACGTTCGCTTTAAATGCTTTTAGAGTTGCCAAGTCACGCTACAAAGCATCGGTGGAAAAATCTAAGGGTAACTTGTTGCGAAAAATCGTTGATAAACTTGACAGGGAGGGTCCGTGGTCTCCCTTATATCACGAATTTAAAGCTAACAGATCGGTCGACCTTGCATACGTTCAAAACATTAAAGTCAATGATAAGCATACCACAGGCATAGAGGAAACAACAGAAGTGCTAATTAATACACTTATCCCTGATGATTCACCGGCTAACGATAGCGACTACCACCAACAGATTAGAGCGTGGGCTCCTGTGCCACCTGAATCACCAATGTCAGACGTACCATCTAATGACGAATTTATAAATATTGTTAGAAAACTACCGGTCAACAAATCATCAGGTGAAGATAAAATATCTAATAGGATGATTAAAGAAGCGTGTAAAACAGCGGGTGATGCCATCTTAACTGTATACAACCGATGCATTGCTGAAGGCGTTTTTCCTCGTAAATGGCGACGCGGTTTCATACGAATAATACCAAAGTGTGGTGACAAACCACCGGATGATCCGAAGTCATATCGTCCTATCACACTTCTACCATCTTTGGGTAAACTTCTTGAGCGCCTCATCGTTCCACGTTTACTACCGAACGGTCCAAAATTCCATAATAATCAGTATGGCTTCACCATAGGTAAATCTACAGTCGACGCGGCGCTTTCTGTCAGAAGAACCGTTAACCAATCCGAAAACAAGTACGTAATTGGGATCTTCCTGGATATTTCTGGGGCTTTTGATAACGCCTGGTGGCCTATGCTGTTGTTAAAATTAAAAACCCGCGGTTGCTATAAAAACATATATAATCTCGTTTACTCTTACTTTATAAACGGTTCCGCGGTACTTAAGCTCGGTCATTTTTCTAGTACTAAAACACTAACCATGGGATGTCCTCAGGGTTCAGTTGTCGGTCCTTATTTATGGAATTTGGGTTTTGATGACTTCCTCGCGATCCCGCTTCCTTGCGGCTGTTCACTTACTGGTTACGCGGACGATGGCCTACTGCTCATTCAGTCAAGTACCCGAGCTGGACTTGAGAACTTGGCCAATACTTGCCTAAATTTAATATCTCAGTGGGGTGATCGTAACCGCCTAACGTTTGCGCCACATAAAACCTATCAACTTCTACTAAAAGGTAATCTTAAATCATTGCCTACTATTAAATTTAATAACGTTCCCATTAAAAAACAGCAATCCGTATGCTATCTTGGTATGATCTTAGAAAGGAATTTTTCATTTATAGAACATATAAAAATAGTTGGTGAAAAAGCTAAAAGGAACTTTTATGCCCTAACTAGAATATCGAAAGCAACTTGGGGTCTATCATTCCTAACTTTAAAAACTATATATGGAGCTACCTACTTAGGATGTATGTGCTACGGTGCACCTGTTTGGGCCGATAGGGCCAGCATAGGGGCGGCACGACGTAAACTGCTTCAAAGCCAACGTTTGGCATTGATATTTTTATGCAAGGCGTATAGAACGGTCAGTACTGAAGCCTTACCGGTACTGGCAGGTGTACTTCCAGTCGACCTTGAGGTACAGCGACGTGCTTCAATGTACTACTCCGCGAGGGGGGAGGCCATGGACACTAATTTTGTTACACAACGCGACTTTAATAAAATCTCTAGATTATTTAAACCTCAGACTGAAGTCTGGGAGGACCTCTTATCCGAATGGCAAAGTAGGTGGGATAATTCCATCAAGGGCCGGCACCTCCATCTATTCTTTCCATCCGTTGGCGATCGGCTGGCTAGGACATGGCTGGAGGTTGACCACTGCGTTGCCCAATTTCTCACAGGTCATGGCAACTTTAAAAGTAAACTGTATTCTTTTAAACTTGTTCCTTCCCCTTTGTGTCAGTGTTCTACATCGAACTGTGAATTTGAACAGTCCGCACATCACATCTTGTGGGAGTGTGTTCTTTGGCAGAATGAACGCAATATTATGTTGGATAGTGTACAAGTTACATCCGGAGTCGTTTATTATACGGACCTTGTAGAAACTAGAACCAATTTCCGTGCGTTCAGGCGCTTTTGCCATACCTATTATTGGAATCAATTGTAACAGCTAATACCTACTTAGGACCCATTAACTTAATCAAATTTTATTCCGTGGTGTTTGGCAATCTGGGCTTCTCCCAGTTGCAATAATGTCCCTTTGTGCCGATTGGCCTAGTTCTGTTCTGTCTCCTGCTTGTTATGGAGGGAAGTGGAAAAAATATCTTTTTTCTTACTCCTCCGCTATTCTTTTCTGATTAATTTGTTGCGGGACCCAAGACAGTTGAATCGTTTCTCCGGGACTCGTCGAGCTTCATTGCTCGGCGTTTTTCTGGCGGTCGCCACTGTTGATTCTGGCTTTCAGGAGTTGCAGTGGTTGGGAAAAGTGTGGCGGGTTTTGTCCCAATAAAGATACTCAAAAGTCGTACAGCGCTCTCCGCGTTCAGTATAATAATGCGTTTAGGATACTGGTGGGGCTGCCTCGCTTCTGTAGCGCATCGGGGATGTTTGCTGACGCACACATAGATTGCTTTTATGCTACTATGCGGAAGAGGTGTGCCTCTCTGGTGCGCAGGGTGCGGGCCAGCCCCAACAGTGTCCTGAGTATGATTGCTGGGCGTCTGGACTGCTCATACGTAAATCGTTGTTGTGCCGTATCTCATGGGGTGAAGCAGCGGTAACTCGTGTGAGTTGTTTGTTTGTATATTGTAATGTAATTTAAATTGTGAAATGTTACTAACATAGTTTTAAGTATTACTAACATTTTTGAGTCATGGTTACTTGAATAAAGAATTTATTATTATTATTATTATTATATTATTATACGTTTCCATGTTTTATTTTTAGCCTCTAATGAAGGGTATGGCCAAATCAAATGGTTATACGACTTAATATAATTTATACATTTTTTTTTAAATAATCAACCAATTCCGTAAATCCGGAGGAATGTCCATATTCATATATACGTTTCCGATCAATGACCCCAATTCCCTCTACCTATTCCGACCTATGGTTATGAGAAACTTATTTTAAAATATTTTTTTTAGGATTCCGTATATCAAAAGGACATTATCTCCCTTATAATGCCTTATAATCCCTTATAATCTCCCTCGTTTATAGGTACAAAACAAGGATTTTGTTTCCCCAATGGTGGAATTTTTCGTTGGCTTTTTCATGATAAAAAAAAAATTATGTGGTTTTTTTCACTTTAGACCCTTCATAATTGCTATACTAACTATAACCCAATAAGCTTTTAACGTAAAAATTAATTAATTCCCTAATTACACAAAAAGCGCAATGAAAACAAAACTCGAAAACTATCTTATCAGCTGATTTAATAGAGTTCATATCAGGGATCAACGTCATACCTACAAACCCGCGCGGCGGCACGCTTGCAACGTTCAAAGGCCAACACTTTTTTAAACACTGGGATTTCTGTATCCGTTTATTAACGACATAAATTACTATCATAGTTTTATTAGTGGCATGCGGTCTAACCTTTTCGCGAAGTTTGGTATACGATGTCAGATACAACCTGTATAGTATTGTCACAATGTCAATGTTTACGTAACCTATACAGTTCGACAGATATGTACAGCATGAGTTTTCATTACGAAACTCGATGGTCGATATCGAGCGCGTTTGGCGCTCTCATTGGTTGAGACTTCTTACAACCTTGAAGCGGACCAATCGATGAGTCAAACGCGCTCGATATCGACGATCGAGTTTCGTAATGAAAACTCATACTAGGCCTACTGTTACGGGCTAGAGGTACTAAAATTCTGGTTAAGGATTATGAAGGTTATTGGCAACGAAGATACAGTCGATAGTAGGCAATGTCAAGTAGAACGTAGCTGATGTCGCACCGAAGTGTTCTCCTATGTCTACGAAGTCCGTGTCTTAGGTACACACACACAACAACAGTAGGTACACAGTATGTTAAGAAAACCCTGTCCGACCCATAAGAATAATAAAGGTTACGTAAACACATGACCAAATATAATATAAAATTTTACGTAATCATCATAGTACCAATACAAATGAATTTTGTAATAATCTTTTTTTCCCGCGAATTAATTTCAACTTCCCCGAAATTTGGTAATTTTTAAAAAGCGACAACACCGGTATTATTATGGGCGAATAGCGATGCGACCACGTGCCGCGTGCCCTGCCGCCCGCCGCCCGCGGAATGGGGCATAGGTGTGCATAGCGCACATTTATTGAGTTACCTCTTTTTGCGAAATAATATTTATTTTTTTGGGGGGATCTTTTTTTAAGTTTAGCCCGGTTTTGTATGCATTAGTAGAATCAGTTATCGATACCTAACAACACCTTCACGGGTCGGACAGGGTTTTCTTAACATACTGCAGAAGTCACCTGATGCAGTCCTCAAAGTTCTCGTTGCAGTTGTCCCTGTAAATGTTAACGATCATCGCTTCGTCCTTTTCGTTTGTATCAATCTTCGATAGTCAAATGCAGACTGGCTGCCGATTTGTCTACAAGTAATAATCTTATTCTTCTTCAGCCTATGGATGTCCACTGCTGGTCAAAAGCTTCCCCCAAGGCTTTCCACTCTGACCGGTCTTGTGCTGCCCGCATCCATCGGCTTCCCGCGACCTTCACCAGGTCATCGGTCCACCTTGTTGGGGGCCTCCCTATGCTGCGTCTTCCAGTACGTGGCCGCCATTCCAGAACCTTACTGCCCCATCGGCCATCGGTTCTACGAGCAATGTGCCCTGCCCACTGCCACTTAAGTATAGCGACTCGCAGAGCTATGTCGGTGACTTTGGTTCTTCTGCGGGTCTCCTCATTTCTGATTCGATCACGCAGAGAAACTCCGAGCATAGCTCTTTCCATTGCCCTTTGTGTGACTCTGAGCCTTCGTATGAGGCCCATTGTGAGCGACCACGTTTCAGTTCCGTAGGGTCATCACTGGCAACACACACTGGTCGAAGACTTTAGTCTTGAGACACTGTGATATCTTGGACGACGACAAGATGTATCGTAGCTTCCCGAACGCTGCCCAGCCGAGCTGGATTCGACAAAACACCTCTTTCTCGAAGTTGGACCTACCTAGTTGGACTGTTTGTCCCAGGTACACGTAGCTGTCAACAACTTCGAGAACAGAGTCTCCAATCTTTATAGGAGTCGTCGAGAATAATACCCCCCCCCCCCCCAAGTAATAATAATAGCACTTAATTTGGAGTACGTTCAGCAGCTACTTCACAGGAGACAAGTTTCTAGTAATTTAGATGTCGACACTTCGTTGACAATATTAATGAAACCTGTAGGTACCATTCGATAGGCCATCTTAGTGTAGCAATGAATAATAGAAACGTTTTTATATCGTATCTCTACAATACCTAGATCTTAAGGTATAGGGCTTAAAAGTTACGTATGGCATGTCACATAATATTGAACTTTATCGCATTGACATAAAGGACATTCGTAACAATGCCTTACTTCTAGCAATGTATTTTTACATCGTACCTCTACAATGCCTAGGTCTCAAGATATAGGGCTTAAAAGTTACGTATGGCATGTCATACAACATCCTTATGCAATTAACATAAGGTACCTATATTTGCAAGAGTATGCAGCAATTTGTACCGGACTTAGAATGAGGCTGATCGATTCTCCTGTGGTTGTTTATAGATTGCATGCAGGGAAGGCGAATTGATACCTATGACGTTTATTTTTGATGTATTTGTTGATTTATTGGAGCGGCGAACTGACGTAAATTACATTTTCGGCCACGACAGAGGGTGTCAATAAAAGGTGGAAAATAAAATAAAAAATAACAAGACATTCAATGTTAAAGAGCGTTATAACAATTCATCAAATCCATACTAATATTATAAATGAGAAGGTATCTCTGTCTGTCTGTCCGGCTTTCACACCAAAACTACTGAACCGATTGTAATGAAATTGGTACACAGATAGTCTAGAGCCCGAAAAAGGACATAGGCTATATAATATCCCGATATGACCAGTAGGAGTAGAGCAGTAACACAAAATGTTGCGAAAACAAAAGTGAACGGGGGTATACATATTGCTCCCATTATTTTAACAGGCGCTTATTTTATATCAACTAAGCTCCTGTAGACTGTAGTCCACGCGGACGAATCGCGGGCAGCAGCTAGTTAAAAAATAAAGAAAGATCGCTCTTAGCGATAAAACCGTCCATTGTATCAGCCTGTATAAAATCTTCATATTTATGTTCTGTAATTTATACAGAGTGGTGCTGACAATACGACAATAAATTAAACATCGTGTACCTCAACACATTCTCAGTCTACCCTTAAAAAATCATATAAATATATCCATTAGTTTAGTCACAGGAAATCATTTTTCATTTTTCACATTTTCTACATGATGTACATGTCGATAAGGAAGCGCTTACAGTACCAAACTTTAATAAAAATGGTGCCAAAAAGCAAGTCGATACAGGACTGCGCTGTCGCCCGCTGATCGGAGGTCATTGAAACAATATTGTAAAGGATGTCCTATTCCGTTTGCAATTTTATGCGATTTAATTTGTTTGAAACTTTCATTTTTTTATTTTTGATACTAGGTTTTTTTCTATAGTTTAGGATTATTCCTATGAACCAGCATTGTTCGTGTTCTCATTTATTGTCGTATTGTCAGCACCACTCTGTATAGTGTACATAATAAAAGATATTCTATTCTATTTCATTCCATTCCATACCAAACCATTCCATTCCATTTCATTGTATTCTATTCTAAATATTGGCATTCGTCATAAAAAATTAAAATTAAATATATAATTGATTATACTTATCTTAAACATACTACAAAAATACCGTCTGAAACGTTATAATTATTCATAATTTAAACACAAATAAGAAAATAAATAAATTAAGTAAAATTATTCAGATACCAAAGATCTCCGTATATATTTTATTTATTATTAAATTAAATTGCAATATAATTATATTATTTTAAGATATTCAAACAGAGTTTCCTCTCTCCTGTTACCCTATTTTGCTGTGCCCTACAGGGTCCATAATTGATCTCACATAAATTGTTATCATCCTTATTATGAACTTATGGTAAAGCAATAAAGATATTGAGTATACTACATGATTTAATACGACAATGTCCTGAATGGCCCCGATCCCTTTGTTTACAATTTAAACTTATCAGTGCATCTTTTACTTACAATTTCATTAAGAAAAAGACAGAAGATAAATATAAGTTTAGTCCTGTCAAATTGCTCTGCGCCTGACGTTTAGACGCCATGTTTTTAATCGCGTCTAAACTATATAGGGAGCATCGACATAATAGGGTATTTGACTAAAAAAAACTAATTAGTCCGTTAGTCAGATTTCCAAAAAATACTTGACACGATTTTTTTCTTTTTTCATATAAACAAAAAATGAAGACGACACGCGACGTCACTGCACGCTACACTTTTTAGCGACCAGTAACGTCACCAGCCACCACTCCTGATCTTTGATACCTTTTATATTTATCAATTTTTATTGATTTGATAAAACAAAAAATACGTTTCTAGTATTTTTTTGGAAATCTGACTGACGGACTAATTAGTTTTGTTTTAGTCAAATACCCTGTTATACAAATAGACTTGCATTAAAGATGACAATTGTGGCACTCCGAAAGAAAGAGAGGAAACGAAGTTTCTTGTATCTTCATCTCTCTCAAAATCATCTATAAGGAAAGAGATAGTGCTAGACCGAAAGCATAGGCCATCTCTCTCACTCTTTTCAAACCAAAAAATTACTGCAGATTATACGCGTACGGCATGTCCATTAGTATATGTATGTCTATGCTATGGAGTATCTTAATTTGACAGGACTAAATTATGTAGTATGTTTTCTTCTATCCTTTTCTTAATTAAAAAGAAAGAAAAGATGCACCTAATTTAAAATTAGTTTAGTTTATGAACAAGAAAATCGATGCTAATATTTATCTAACGAATCAACAGAAACAGCAGGTCAAGATACTCGAAACTGTCATATATTCCCAATCAATCTTAAGCCTTGATGCTTTAGAGATAAAGTTGAAAATCTAATAAAGAAATCTCACAGATTGTAGTAGTTTACTGTGCTGCCATCTGTACTAAATGAATTTATTGAAATATCATGCAATAAGTTTCATGATTAGCATTCATAGTGTGCTCCATTTTAATGTAAGCCATTTGTCAGCGGAATGAGGGCTATTTGTTATACGATCGTAAGTTTGGTTCTTGTCTGATATATAAAGTAATATTTTTGTATAAGCGAAATCCGAAGCACGTGTCCAGTATTTTTATGTAAAGACTTTATGTACAAAATGGCAAAAGTTGTTATGAAAAATCACAAAGTATTGAGCTTGTTAATGTTACCTGATTGTCTCAACAAATATATGGTCATCGTCATCTCTATGACACTATGATCAGCTGTGAACTGTATTTTGCGCTCGGTAACCACACTGCAACATTTTTAAATATAATTGGGAAATATACACTATATAACAAAAACCCCGTTGTTCCTTTCAGGAACATACTCGTATAATTTTACCTACAAGCACATCATTGATGAAGTCATAATTAGAAAACAGTAATCATTGTCTAGTCGAGGGGTCACAATCAAATACCTATTAAAACCGACAAATTCGATTTTTTTTTTTAGAATATCTGATTTTATAAGTTAATAAAGTGGCGGCAACGTTCTACTTATGTCTAGTTTCTTCATGCAGAATTGCAGAGCTAAGAAATCAGTTACAGATTATAAATATTAATAACTAGCTTTCCGCCCGCGGCTTCGCTCGCGTGGAGATCGGTTATATCGCGCCTTTAGATTTCCCTCGTGAATATAGTTTTTTTCCGGGGTAAAAAAGTACCCTGTTATTTAATCCGGACTTCTAACTTAACGTCTGCAAAATTTCAAAACAACCGGCTTAGTAGTTACGGCGTGAAAGCGGAACAAACAAACAAACAAACTCACTTTCCGATTTTTATAATATATATTTGGTGTACACATACAAATATTCCAGTTCCCAAGGGAGATTCCCTTGGGAACTTGATGTTTTTTTAGGACCAAAAGTAGCCTATGTTACTTTCCATCTTTTCAACTAACTGTATGTCAAAAATCAGGTCGATTGATTGCTTAGCTACGACGTGAAGGAAGGACAAACAAACACACTTTCACATTTATAATATTAGTATGGATTAAACTATTATTTTAATTATTTTTGTTGAACAATTTTTATAAATTACTTGCTTTATTACGTCCGTATGCCGATTCTTTAAAAACGTAGATTGAAGGAACAACAGGGTTTTGTTACATATTGTACCTATAACATGGTGTAAAAATGATTGGAATCGATTCTGTTGCTTATTCTGAACAAACTGTATTCAGGAGAAAGAAAAACTAATCTTGTGCGCATGACGTTCATATTTTTTTTTTCACAATGCACATACACCCAGACCGAAACAATTTTTTTTTTTTTTTACGGACAAATCACACAGATTGAGCTAGCCCCAAAATAAGTTCAAGACTTGTGTTATGGGATACTAACTCAACGATACTATATTTATTTATAACAGATACATATATAGATAAACCTAGATACGCAACATTAAACCTTAACCATTGACATAAGGTGTATTCGTTACAACGTAATTTGAAAGTGACTGTACGGTATCGAAAGTTTGAGTGTATAAGTCAGTAAGTAAGTCTGCAGGGTAATTATATAACGCACTATAAGTAGCAATGGGTTTTATTTAAACAATTCAACAACATTCATTGCATTTGTAACTTTATTGAGCAGACACGTTTTTCGAACATATAGTAATAGCGTGTTACTCAATTAAGGTGCTGTAGGCCTAGTATGAGTTTTCATTACGAAACTCGATCGTCGATGTCGAGCGCGTTTGACTCAGCGATTGGCCCGCTTCAAGGTCGTAAGAACTCTCAACCAATGAGAGCGCCAAACGCGTTCGATATCAACGATCGAGTTTCGTATTGAAAACTCATACTAGGCCTACTGATCTCAGTTTCGATCTGTCAAAAATACGTCACATCCAATATTTTGACAACTTTTTGGCATTTGGTTGCCGCTTAGATTGAGATTGATTGAGTGAGAGCTTTTTCTCCGTGGTAGGCCATAACATCGGCCGCCGGCAGAAGTTACCACCCACCAGACAAAGCCTTACCGTCAAGCGATTTGTCGTGTTCCGGCATGATGTCTGGTGAAGCCGTACGGAGGAGGGGTCTGAGCAGTTGTGTTGCGATGTGTGCCGAGTACGATGCGCCTAGTGTTGTTGTGTTGGGAGTTTGGTCGTGGAGGGTCTTCAGATCAATCTCCCTTTGGCGCAGCATCGTTGGTCGTGTTGTTGGGTTTAACATTGCATCACCTCGCTCAACTGCCGTCTTCCTTCCTATTCGCTCAGTTTTTCTGAGTGAATAGGCTCTTAATAAACTAGCGCGCTTTACCATCAACGATCACATCACTGCTTACCATCAGGCGGGATTGCGGTCAAGCGCTAGTTTATAATTATTAAAATAAAAAAAAGAGGTAAGACCTGAGAATAGATTTTGAACCTTTTAAACTACGACAATGATGTTTTGGTTACAACTGGAACACGATAACTCTAGACTCGGTGGTAGGCCATAACCTCGGCCGCCGGTAGAAGTTACCACCCACCAGACAAAGCCTTGCCGCCAAGCGATTTGTCGTGTTCCGGCATGATGTCTGGTGAAGCCGTACGGAGGACGGGTCTGAGCAGTTGTGTTGCGATGTGTGCCGGGTACGATGCGCCTAATGTTGTTGTGTTGGGAGTTTGGTCGAGGAGGGTCTTCAGATCGATCTCCCTTTGGCGCAGCATCGTTGGTCGTGTTGTTGGGTTTAACATTGTATAACCTCGCTCAACTGCCGTCTTCCTTCCTATTCGCTCAGTTTTTCTGAGTGAATAGGCTCTTAATAAACTAGCGCGCTTTACCATCAACGATCACATCACTGCTTACCATCAGGCGGGATTGTGTTCAAGCGCTAGTTTATAATTATTAAAATAAAAAAAAGAGGTAAGACCTGAGAATAGATTTTGAACCTTTTAAACTACGACAATGATGTTTTGGTTACAACTGGAACACGATAACTCTAGACTCGGTGGTAGGCCATAACCTCGGCCGCCGGTAGAAGTTACCACCCACCAGACAAAGCCTTACCGCCAAGCGATTTGTCGTGTTCCGGCATGATGTCTGGTGAAGCCGTACGGAGGAGGGGTCTGAGCAGTTATGTAGCGATGTGTGCCGGGTACCATGCGCCTAGTGTTGTTGTGTTGGGAGTTTGGTCGTGGAGGGTCTTCAGATCAATCTCCCTTTGTCGCAGCATCGTTGGTCGTGTTGTTGGGTTTAACATTGCATAACCTCGCTCAACTGCCGTCTTCCTTCCTATTCGCTCAGTTTTTCTGAGTGAATAGGCTCTTAATAAACTAGCGCGCTTTACCATCAACGATCACATCACTGCTTACCATCAGGCGGGATTGTGGTCAAGCGCTAGTTTATAATTATTAAAATAAAAAAAAGAGGTAAGACCTGAGAATAGATTTTGAACCTTTTAAACTACGACAATGATGTTTTGGTTACAACTGGAACACGATAACTCTAGACTCGGTGGTAGGCCATAACCTCGGCCGCCGGTAGAAGTTACCACCCACCAGACAAAGCCTTACCGCCAAGCGATTTGTCGTGTTCCGGCATGATGTCTGGTGAAGCCGTACGGAGGAGGGGTCTGAGCAGTTATGTAGCGATGTGTGCCGGGTACCATGCGCCTAGTGTTGTTGTGTTGGGAGTTTGGTCGTGGAGGGTCTTCAGATCAATCTCCCTTTGTCGCAGCATCGTTGGTCGTGTTGTTGGGTTTAACATTGCATAACCTCGCTCAACTGCCGTCTTCCTTCCTATTCGCTCAGTTTTTCTGAGTGAATAGGCTCTCAATAAACTAGCGCGGTTTACCATCAACGATCGCATCACTGCTTACCATCAGGCGGGATTGCGGTCAAGCGCTAATTTATAATTATTAAAAAAAAAAAGAGAGAGATAAGACCTGAGATTAGATTTTGAACCTTTTAAACTACGACAATGATGTTTTGGTTACAACTGAAACCCGATAAATCTAGACTAAATTATGCCATAAATGTAGTTCGTAGGTACTAAATAATACTTTTCGGTGCAAAACGGTGATCAGTGCCAACTTTTACAGCGAAGAGCTGAATCGCTCTCAAGAGGACTCAGTTTGCTTCATTCTGAATATAAAATTTAGATTCAGCAAATTTATTTACTGTAGCAACATTTAGTAGGTCGACTAAGTAAAGACATTGTCACATTACTGTGTTGTATTGTGTCGTGACTTGGGATTAACCAATTAAAAAAAAATCGGTTTTCTGTAAAGTAGGTTTACTGACGATAGTTGAACGTCATCATCATCATCATTATCAATCTTTTTTATTGTCCCACTGATGGGTACAGGTCTTCTCTCATACAGAGAAGGATTGAGCGTAATCTCCACGCTTGTTCAATGCGGGTCTAAGTTTCCTCAAGATGTTTTCCTTCACCTTCAGTCAGTTCAGTCTGAAGTTGAACGTGACAACATCATAAGAAAATACTTATCGCAGAGTAAATGGGCCTACCCAGGCTTAGGGAAAGGTAAGCCAGGCTTTTTTATTTACGAGTGGAAATGCCTTTACGCACCATACCCGCCGCTAACTAGGCGACGAGCGTGTGTGGGACTCGCCCGGCCGAAGCCGGGAATATCCACTAAAACCACTCGGTTACCCTCGGGCCTTGCGTTGAGAGTGTCACGGGTTCCGCCCGAAGGCCTAATCACCGTGCCACTCTCAGGGCTTACCGGCCTTGTTAAGGCCGGTTTCCGCACCAAAGTGTATTACCCGGGTACCGGAGTAATCCCCAGACGTGGTTACCTGTGCAATGCGCGTGCGGGGGCTACCCACACGCGCTGGTCACACTTTGGGACTAAAGGAGATTAGGAGACGGGAGTTCGTCCCCCGCCTTCTTCGCCCCACCCGTCTACGCCGGAGGGGAGCGGTAAGAGCATCCTCTTCCCGCTTCCTCTCCGCAAGGTAAGTCAGGCCAGGGGGGGGCAAGTTAAATTTTTAGAGTGGGTAATCTTTGTGCACTATAGGCGCAGTTTTTTGGAGTGTTCTGTTAATAGTGAATGTTCTGCGAGATTTCCAGAGGGGGGGGGGGGGCAGCTGCCTACCCCTGCTAGGTACCCAGGGTAGGCACTGGGTACGCCCATTGTAGAGCCCAGAGTAGTTATATGTTTACTGCGACCGGATGAGGGCAGCACGGTCGGTCCCGAGGTTGGTAGATATTTTTATTAACTCAAAAACAAGAGTTCCGTAGGTGGAACATATAGCACCAAGTCCCAGTCAGCATTTAACTTTGGCAAAGCTGATTGGAGGAAACATTTCAGATATCACCTAGTCAAGACTAGAGTGAATTGGCTCTTAATAAACTAGCCCGCTTTGCTATCAACGATTGACTATTATGATCTACTGTGATCTACAATTAGCTGTTTTGCGCGCTTTGTAACCACACTGCAACAATTTCTAAATATATTTGAAAAAAAATATATAACATGGTGTTAAAACGATTAGAATTTATTCAGTTTCTTATTCTGAACAAACTATATTCAGATTTCGTATAAAGAAAAATAAATTTCCCTAAATATAGCCAATAAAACTTACAAATAACGTAGCTTTCTATTATTAAAATAATATTTCTATTAACAAAATTGGTTCTTGAGATCCTACAAAATGAAACGGTCAAAACTGTCTCCATCCCTGGAGCACAGAAGACTAGCCTTTCGGTGTTCTATAGGATGCATTTTGGTGAGTGTGCGAGGGAACTGCGTGATTTAATTCCCCCATCTCCGTTCCACCATCGCACGACCCATCCCGCGTCGTACGGCGAGTTTCCACCCTTACATTGTTAACTCCTTACACCACTATGAACCGGACGAATTCTTTTTTTTTTTGAATATGGCATCTCGTAGTTGTTTGTTTTGTTTGTTTTACGGACAAATCACACAGATTGAGCTAGCCCCAAAGTAAGCTCGAGACTTGTGTTATGGGATACTAACTCAACGATACTATATTTATAATAGATACATAAATAGGTAAACATCCAAGACCCAGGCCAATCAGGAAAAGATCGTTTTCCATCATGACCTGGCCGGGGATCGAACCCGGGGCCTCCAAGCCGCAGGCAGGCGCGTTGACCGCTGCGCCACGGAGGACGACAAAGTACTTCAGTAGTTGACCTTGAGAGGTCGTGCCTACTTAACCGGACTATCCTGTGGCTGCCTTAAGTGAATTTAAAGCCTCCAGCCAGGGCTACTAAAAGCTAAGCGACTACACGCTAAGGGCACCCCCTGTGGGGTACGAACCTCGGCTTAGAGCGTCGCTGGAGAGAACAGCAAGGGACGGCTGGATCGATTTTTTATTTTTATTTCGGTTTGATGACCGCGGCGTTTCCTAGTACTAGTTCTGAGAAGAAACGGCCGAATTAAACTCAGAGGTCATAGTCGGGAGTTTATATTTACTGGCTCAGCTGCGGCGCGGGCTGGCCTTCATCGGACTAGAACCGGACGAAGCGTTTCGCCTTGTCTTTTATACCGCGTACTATCGAGGGACTAGAACAATTTGTTAGCGTTGTTACCGTCGGACTACAATTTGAGTGTCTTCAAGGCTAGAGTGAATAGGCTCTTAATAAACTAGCGCGCTTTACCATCAACGATTGCATCACTGCTTACCATCAGGCGGGATTGCGGTCAAGCGCCAGTTTATAATATTTTATAAACAAAAAAATAAAATAAAAACAACCTCACAAACTTTCCCTCTTTATTTAATAATGGTATAGATTACATACAACAGTGATTTCTTACAAACTCGCTTCTCCATAAAATATACCCTAAAATCGTAGATAATAGATAAATACTTCTAAAGAAAGATTCCAAGGGGTCTTTTCTCAGTGGTAGGCCATAGCCCATAACATCGGCTGCCGGCAGAAGTTATTGAAACACGGTGTAAAGTTATTCAAAGACTAAACTTTTTATTTTCTTAATACCTACCTAGACAATAGACAAATATCAAGAGATGCAAATAATTGTCAACAGATGGCATTATTGGTATATAAAAGAACATTATTTTGATAGTAATTTTAACAGAAATTACCACCCACCAAAGCCTTGCCGCCAAGCGATTCGTCATGTTTCGGCATGATGTCTGGCAAAGCCGTACGGGGGACGGGTCTGAGCAGTTGTGTTGCGATGTGTGCTGGGTACGATACGCCAAATGTTCTCGTGTCTGGAGTTTGGTCTTGGAGGCTCTCCAGAACAATCTCCCTCTGACGCAGTATCGTTGGGTTTACCATTGCATTACCTCGCTCAACTGCCGTCTTCCTTCCAATTCACTCAGTTTTTTTTGAGTAAATAGGCTTAATAAACTGGCGCGCTTTACCATCAACGATTGTATCACTGCCAACAGGCGGTTTTAGGGACCTTCAGTAACCCAAAAGTTTGCCAAGAATTCTTACTAAAGATTATTATAATGCCCATGTAAATGTCACATGCGAACCACGTGGTACGCTGACGTCACACAGATCCTGCATTGCGCAAGCAGAGTTTACGGTGCAACTAGCACTGTATACAACTTTCCTAAATAATACTTGTAGTTTGTCCTTATTCCTGGTATTAACTAATAATTACATTACCAAGAGAGAACAAACTAAAATCCCCTTTTGAACTACTTCAAAACGTTCACACTCTTTTGTTGGGCTTGGTATTACTTTTTAAAACAAGATAAGTACCCTCTGCTTTTCTAGACTTGCCTTATAATTCATAAAAAGCACAAATTAAATCTAAGCTTTGTTCAAAGGCATATCCCCCTTATTCATAAAAACTGCTTAAACTTAACTAGTGATTAGCGATTCTTTAACCATACATTTTTGACCTTTTAACGTCACTTAACTAAAATCATCCTTTAAGGATAAACACCACAGTGTTTAAGGGGTTTATTCATAATCAATTATTAAAGTTAAGTGACGTGCCAGTGTCTAAAATGTATGTTTAAAAAATCGTTAATCATTAGTTAACTTTAAGCAGTTGTTATGAATAAGGGGGATTATCTCTAGCCCTGAAGACACTCAAATTGTAGTGTGACGGAAACACCGCCGCCGGCCAATTGTTCCAGTCCCTCGATGTACGCGGTATAAAAGAAGAAGCGAAACGCTTCGTCCGGATCGTAGTGGTGTCAACAACGTAAGGGTGGAAAGTCGCCGTACGACGGGTCGTCCAATCGTGGAACAGAGATGGGGAATCAAATCATGCAATTCCCTTGCACACTCGCCAGAATGCATCCTATATGGTCTGTTCTCGAAGTTGTTGACAGTTGACGCATACCTGGGACAGAATATCTAGTTAGGAAGGTCCAACTTCGAGAAAGAGGTCAATCGTCGAATTGGCTCTTAATAAATTAGCGCGCTTTGCTATCAACGATTGACTACTATGATCTACAATCAGCTGTTTTGCGCGCTTTGTAACCACACTGCAACAATTTCTAAATATATTTGAAAAAAAATATAACATGGTGTTAACATGATTAGAATTGATTCAGTTTCTTATTCTGAACAAACTATATTCAGATTTCGTATAAAGAAAAATAGATTTCCCTAAATATAGCCAATAAAACTTACAAATAACATAGCTTTCAATTGTTAAAATAATTTCTAAAATTGGTTCTGTACATCCCACTAAATGAAACGGTCAAAACGGTCTTCAAACCCTGGAGCATAGGAGACTAGCCTTTCGGTGTTCTATAGGATGCATTTTGGTGTGTGTACGAGGGAATTGCGTGATTTAATTCCCCCATCTCCATTCCACCATCGCACGACCCATCCCGCGTCGTACGGCGAGTTTCCACCCTTACGTTGTTAACTCCGTACACCACTACGAACCGTACGAAGTTTTTTTTAAATATGGCATCTCGTAGTTGACCTTGAGAGGTCGTGACTACTTAACCGGACTATCCTGTGGCTGCCTTAAGTGAATTTAAAGCCTCCAGCCAGGGCTACTAAAAGCTAAGCGACTACACGCTAAGGGCACCGCCCTGTAGGGTACGAACCTCGGCTTAGGGTGTCGCTAGAGAAAACAGCAAGGGACGGCTGGATCTATTTTTTATTTTTATTTCGGTTTCATGACCGCAGGGTTTCCTAGTACTAGCTCTGAGAAGAAACGGCCGAAACAACTCAGAGGTCAAAGTCGGGAGTTTATATTTACTGGCTCAGCTGCGGCGCGGGCTGGCCTTCATCGGACTAGAACCGGACGAAGCGTTTCGCCTTGTCTTTTATACCGCGTACTATCGAGGGACTAGAACAATTTGTTAGCGGTGTTACCGTCGGACTACAATTTGAGTGTCTTCAAGGCTAGAGTGAATAGGCTCTTAATAAACTAGCGCGCTTTACCATCAACGATTGCATCACTGCTTACCATCAGGCGGGATTGCGGTCAAGCGCCAGTTTATAATATTTTATAAACAAAAAAATAAAATAAAAACAACCTCACAAACTTTCCTTCTTTATTTAATAATGGTATAGATTACAACAGTGATTTCTTACAAACTCGCTTCTCCATAAAATATACCCTAAAATCGTAGATAATAGATAAATACTTCTAAAGAAAGATTCCAAGGGGTATTTTCTCAGTGGTAGGCCATAGCCCATAACAATGGCTGCCGGCAGAAGTTATTGAAACACGGTGTACTTAAAGTTATTTAAAGACTAAACTTTTTATTTTCTTAATACCTACCTAGACAATAGACAAATATCAAGAGATGCAAATAATTGTCAACAGATGGCATTATTGGTATATAAAAGAACATTATTTTGATAGTAATTTTAACAGAAATTACCACCCACCAAAGCCTTGCCGCCAAGCGATTCGTTGTGTTTCGGCATGATGCCGTACGGGGGACGGGTCTGAGCAGTTGTGTTGCGATGTGTGCTGGGTACGATACGCCAAATGTTCTTGTGTCTGGAGTTTGGTCTTGGAGGCTCTCCAGAACAATCTCCCTCTGACGCAGTATCGTTGGGTTTACCATTGCATTACCTCGCTCAACTGCCGTCTTCCTTCCAATTCACTCAGTTTTTTTTTAGTAAATAGGTTTAATAAACTGGCGCGCTTTACCATCAACGATTGCATCACTGCCAACAGGCGGTTTTAGGGACCTTCAGTAACCCAAAAGTTAGCCAAGAATTCTTACTAAAGGTTATTGTAATGCCCATGTAAATGTCACATGCGAACCACGTGGTACACTGACGTCACACAGATCCTGCATTGCGCAATCAGAGTTTACCGTGCAACTAGCACTGTATACAACTTCCCTAAATAATACTTGTAGTTTGTCCTTATTCCCGGTATTAACTAATAATTTATTATCTAATAATTACATTACTAAGAGAGAACAAGCTGCAATCCCCTTTTGAACTACTTCAAAAGGTTCACAGTCTTTTGTTGGGCTTGGTATTACTTTTTAAAACAAGATAAGTACCCTCTGCTTTTCTAGACTTGCCTTACAATTCATATAAACACAAATCAAATCTAAGCTTTGTTCAAAGGCATATGATCCGTTAATGACTATTTAAATGATAAGAATAGCTCTGAGTATTTAAAGTTTTTATGTTAATATAGTATTGTACATGTTTATACGGGCCTTGATGCCTGAAATAAATAAATAAATGATTAAAATAACTCAAGAAAATGTTTGTGTTCTTTCTCCAGAAATAGCTTTCTGACACGTTATGGCTATTTATACTATTAAAGTATATATGTATTTATGTGTGTATCTACTTTAGCAAATTGTAACAATGATATTTGCACCAACGACAGTCCCATTTGTGGTTCAGGAGAATCTGTCCATTCTTTGGTTGCCTGGAAGAAATCGCATTAGCGATAAGACCGCCCATTGTATGTTTTATGTTCCATGTATTTTGTTCGATGTTTGATTGGTGTACAATAAAGAATAAATAAATAAATAAATATTTTTTTAACCGACTTCAAAAAAAGGAGTGAGGTTCTCAATTCGTCGGAATCTTTTTTTTATGTATGTTTACCGATTACTCTAAGACGCCTAGACTGATTTGCAGAATTATTTTATGTTTGAAAGGGTATACTTCTCAAGTGGTCCCATAGTCACCAGGTCAGGAACTGATGATGGAAGACCAGGAACTTTAAAAAATTGTAGGAGCGACTAGTGCATATCTAAGTATTTTCATTAAGTATTTTTAAGCACTATAATTTAATAAAGGACTGGAGTAAATCTGATGATGGAGCCGGGAGACAGTCGAAGGAACTCCTCAACGATTCACAGCAGCTACCTTGTGTTTGTGCTTGATTAATTTGTATTGATAAGAACTTAACACCTAGATGGGTTGTGAATGTCATAAGGACTCTGATGATGAAGACAAAGGCCAGTTCCGAGAACTCCTCAACGATTTACATTAGTTACCTTGTGTTTGAACTTAATGGAGATCTGTAGTAGATTTGATGGTGGAGCCAAGAGACAGACTAGGAAACTCCCAACGATTCACAGCCGAAACCTTGTGTTTGTGTTTGATTAATTTGTATTGATTAGAGCTTTACACCTAGATGTATTGTGATTGTCATTAGGAGGTCTTATGATGAAGATGAAGGACAGTTAAGGGAACTTCTCAACGGCTTATAGTAGCTACTTTGTGTTTGGACTCCTTCATTTATATTGATGAGAACTTTGCACCTATGTATTTATACAACTTTAGTTTTTCTTTATATAGGAAACCTGAATATAGTTTGTTCAGAATTAGCAACTAGCACACCTTCGGTTTGCTGATGATATCGTAGTCATGGCTGAGACCGCGGAGGGCCTGAGTACAATGCTCGAAGACCTCAGTAGAGCCTCCGAGCGAGTCGGTCTTAAGGGCCTTAGTCTCATTTAGTAGCGTAAAATGGTCACTTTAGGAAGCTAATTTCTAATTAACGGCTTGGTTTTGAGATTTGAAAAAAATATATCTTGTCTATTGATTCATGTACAACATTTACTAAAGATGATTTTTTCGTAGGATTTTGCCTTTTGCCTTAAAAAAATAGTTACCAAAACGCTATTTTTGGCTAATATTCGTTATTACTTCTAAACGGCATTGATGTGTGGAAATATTTTTACACTGAAAAATTCGCGGTTAGAAGTACTACAAATATGCAAGAGCGTATTTAAATCCATCAACATTTGCCAAGAAAATATCCTTATTTTGAAACATTGGTTTAGAGGTGCTCTGCGCGGGCGCGGGCGGCAGTCGTGCGTTAGCATTCAGACGGGAGGGTTGTGTCGCTTGCTGCTCTGCTCCGGCTATCGCCGACTACGCGTGGTTGTCTGTGCGAGTGCAAATATTTACGAGCGAATCGTGTCAGTGTACGTTCATAGATTAGCTCGCAAATGAGAATTGAAGATGCGTCTGGTGGCGTAAGTATCTATCTACCTATACTCTTGTATTTATACCTACATATTACTGTATTTTTCTTTATAATTACTATTAGCTTTTGTAACCATTTTTCTTTTACAATTGAAGTTAAACAATTACGAATTGTTCCAGGAAATCTAGAAAGAAATCTTTAGACTTGAAAGGCAATAATCCGACTAACTACATCCGCTGATAATATAGAAGACTCTATTCAGGTAAGTAAACACTCGCACTTAGATTATAATTTATAGGTTTGTAAGGAGATTTAAAAATAAAAATTTTATTAGAAATTTACGTAACTTGAAAATGTGATTTTTTGTTTATGGTGATATAAACCAAAAATTAGGACTCAAGTAAAGGTTTTGGTGTAAAAACAGTTTTACAAAAAGTTTTGAGTTGATAGGACTTTTAGTTTTTGCGATATTAGCAAAAATGTGTAATAAAAACTCTTACTTGGATTATTTTAAATGATTCTTCCTGTAAATATTTTATTTCTATATGTAATTGTTTAAAGTAGCCGAAGCCGATGGACGCGGGCTGGCGGGCTTGGAATGTCACAGTTATCAGTAAATTTTTTTGACGTCCTCCGTGGCGCAGCGGTCAACACGCCTGCCTGCGACGTGGAGGCCGCGGGTTCGATTCCCGGCCAGGTCATGATGGAAAACGATCTTTTCCTGATTGGCCTGGGTCTTGGATGTTTATCTATATATGTATCTATTATAAATATAGTATCGTTGAGTTAGCATCCCATAACACAAGTCTCGAACTTACTTTGGGGCTAGCTCAATCTGTGTGATTTGTCCGTATATATACAGTATGTTAAGAAAACCCTGTCCGACCCGTAAGGATAATAAAGGTTAAGTAAACACATGACCAAATATGATATAAAATTTTACGTAATCATCATAGTACCAATACAAATGAATTTTGAAATAACTTCCCCGAAATTTGGTAATTTTTAAAAAAGTGACAACACCGGTATTATTATGAGCGAATAGCGACAGCGATGTGACCACGTGCCGCGTGCCCTGCCGCCCGCCGCCCGCGGAAGGGTGCTTAACGCATATTTATTAAGTTACCTCTTTTTGCGAAATAATATTTATTTTTTTAGGGGGATTTTTTTTTAAGTTAGCCTGGTTTTGTATGCATTAGTAGAATCAGTTATCGATACCTAACAACACCTTCACGGGTCGGACAGGGTTTTCTTAACATACTGTAGGATATATATATATTTATATATATATATATATATATTTTCTGTTTTTCACAAATAATATTGTAATAACATTTTTCGACTTACAGAAAAGAAGAGAAAGAAACCAATCGACAGAACTTAAAAGTTTAATTTGCTTTTTAGGTCGAACACTAACGCAGTTGATTCTAGGTCAGACATCCATACAGAATGTCGTCAAGAAAATGATAATATTATATATCTCTATGTGCACAAAAAAAACGACGCAAGTTCCATCATCATCATTCAGGTAAAATTATGCCTGCATGTCCTACAACCTATATTTTTAGTTTACAAATATATCATATACCTGTAAAATTAATTTTTTGTTAATTCTTAATTAATTTTTCTTGATAAATTCTTCATTCCTTGACAAAAATCTCTAACAGTGTTGCCAGGGTTAATTAAAATGTATGTTATATCTTTTTTTAGCTCAAAATATCACCAAAACCTCAACAAATCTCAAGCTTGTTTCATCGAAGGGCGACGCATAATTAATATTGCTTACTTTTATTCAGAACTAAAGAAAATTGCCAAGCACGGAGAATTATAGACTGTGGTTTAGGATCTGTGGATATTGTTGGAGAACGACAAGTGGGACTACATTCCCTATTTATTTTTAAATGCCGTATGTGTATGGAAACATTTTGCACATCCTACAGAAATCAATATCAGCTGTGCAGTTGTAGGAACAATAGAAATAGACTGTGGCCATTCTCAACTGCAAGAAATTTCTGCAGCTTTAGATATGCCTATAATCTCGCATGTTATTTATTGGATCGAAGAATTAAAATTTACAGATTTTAAAATAACTCGTGTTTTATTTGAAACCTCATTACGACGAAGTACATTCAATCCGACGTCACTGACAAAGTATAAATAGGGTACTATCTCTTTATGGAAAACGGCCAAAACTACGCGCTTTGTAATCTCAAGACATCTATATAAAGCACGGTTAGCGCAGCGGTTAAGCTATTGACTGCTGCGCTGCGTGTCGCGGGTTCGATTCCCGCGCGGAACATATATTCAGAACATGTCCTACAAGTAGTTGTTCCGAGTCTGGCTGTTTGTGGCTGTGAATTTATATGTTTAAAAATGCACCCACGATAAAAGTAATTTCTAGTGTGGTTCAAGGTTTTTTTTTTAATAAAAATATCACAAAGTGCCTAGTGCGCGTTTGTTTTACGTTAACGCGATGAACTCGTTTATGTTATTCGCATTAGTAATTAATTCAAGGACACTGCAAAGATATGATACTCATATACTGAAAAGTAGTGAAAAAAAAAATTCAAATATGTTGAATCGATAGATATTACCATCTACCATTAATTTTTATGTTAATGTTATGATATATTATAATGTGTGGGTACTTGTTTTACAAATGTCTGTCAGTCTGCGATCGGCCATTAAACTGTGTAACGAGCACTCCTTGATTTTATTTAAACATTGATCAAGAATACTAAAAATATATTATAGTACGATATTACCATTTATCAATGCAAAATATACATTTATCGTCTTGCATCCATACCCCCGTCTGAAATCGTAGGCACAAATCGAGACCTACACGCGGCTTGTCTGCATCTCTGGATATTCTTTGATTGTCGTTTTAGTTTAGCGCGCCACCGCGCGCATTTTACGAATTCGGGAGCGTACGGCGTTTAGCTCCGCCCACATGCACAAGGTCATTGAGGCTACTATAACCGTTAAAATGAACATGGACAACACGAAAGTCATGTCTAATGCCCATGTTGTAGCGACACCTATAAAGTTTTTTTCTTTATAAATTATAAACAAGCGCTTGACCACAATCCGCCTAAGTGTTTAAAAAATTTACAGCTTTTGAAGTTAACCATAGCCCGCCTATACTCGTCATGCTTAATACAACAATGAATTAAAATCAAGAGACTGAATTTAAGTTGCGTAATTGCGTCATGTCTAGCATTGCTCATGCTTTCATTTTGGTCTCATAGTCGATGGTAGGCCATAACTTCGGCCGCCGGCAGAAGTTACCACCCACCAGGCAAAGCCTTGCCGCCAAGCGATTTGTCGTGTTCCGGCTTGATGTCTGGTGAAGCCGTACGGAGGACGGGTCTGAGCACTTGTGTTGCGATGTGTGCCGGTTACGATGCGCTAAATGTTGTTGTGTTGGGAGTTTGGTCGTGGAGGGTCTTCAAATCAATCTCCCTTTGGCGCAGCATCGTTGGTCGTGTTGTTGGGTTTAACATTGCATCACCTCGCTCAACTACCGTCTTCCTTCCAATTCATTCAGTTTTTCTGAGTGAATAGGCTCTTAATAAACTAACGCGCTATACCATCAACGATCGCATCACTGCTTACCATCAGGCGAGATTGCGGTCAAGCGTTAGTTTATTAAAAAAAAAATCCGTTCAGTAGCTTGATTTTTGAACCAAAATTGCGGGTAAAAATTAAAGTAAACAAATCACGTCTTTTGCTTACAGGCCTTTTCTCAACTACATTAGCGTCAGCATCCAGTCTGAGCATTTCACAACTAAAAAGTATAAAATAAAAACTTGTTTGAAAAAAATAAAATCGCCTTCCAAAAAACTGACCCACTTCCGAAATTAGTTATTTTTCACTTTGTAGTGTTTTTGGAAGTCGGTTGTTTTTGTTTGAAGTTTTTTATATTGCATAAATATGTGTGCTGCGCCCTTTATACATGGAGCTTTTATTTACTTCAGTATTTATATTTCCATTCTAATGATTTCTTTTTTGTTTTTGTGTTTTCTTGTGTTAATTACTATAAATAATTAAATAGTAGGTATTGCATGTGTTTTTGTTTTATATGAACAGTCAGCTGTCCTGCTGGGGAGTTTGTTCCGCCACTTCTTCTTCCCAGCGAAAGCACTAGGAAGTGGCCAAAGGCGGGCGTTTTGGGGGACTGTCTTATGTAATATTGACGTTCAAAAAGTGCTGATTCCTAGCCTAATTTGAATAAATGGATTTTGATTTCCCAACAGCAACCGATGGGCAAGGTAGTTGCACGAATACGGATACGGAATATATACTTTTCGAAATGTATCCTTGGAGTGTACCGACCGCCTTCAGCTTTTGGGAGTTGAGATTTCCTCGAACCTAAACTTTGGGCGGTTCATTGAGTCCAAAGCCAAGGTGGCTAGAAACTTGGCGTTATCGCAAAGGTCTAGCGGTACTTTAATGTTGTACAAAGCACAGGTCCGTTCGTGTGTGGAGTACTCCAGCCACATTTGGGCTGGTGCTGCTAAGTGTCACCTGGCCACTTTGGATTCGGTGGAGAGACGGGCGAAGAGGCTGATTGGTGACCCTGACTTAACTCGAGACGGTCTCCAAAGCCTAGAGCACAGGCGCAGAGTAGCCAGCCTTTCGGTCTTCTATAGGATGCATTTTGGGGGGTGTGCGAAGGAATTGCATGATTTAATTCCCCCATCTCCGTTCCACCATCGGACGACCCGTCGTACGGCAAGTTTCCACCCTTACGTTGATAACACCATTACGATCCGGACTGTTAAAGTATTAAGGATGACGTCAATGAAACACCTTACTACGAGATAGACTAATGTTTAATCCAAATCTTCTAGTACCTTCCAATATTGATATTTATAAAAATGAGTATACCTACAATCCCCTTCTTTAAAAATAAAAATAAAATAGTACACTTACAATTTCTCCTTGAAGAGAGAAAATAAAAAACATGCAATTATCTACTTATAAATAATCCTGATATTTACTATTATAAATTTACAGCTTTTCTTTTATAAGTAACCAGCATTAATTTTAATTATTAAGTAAGTAACAATGTTATGCTTCTGAAACAAATTGTACAATGTTTATTGAAGTCAAATATTAATGCTAATACTATCAACCATATCAGAACCAAATTAATATTTTAACAATTACATTAATTATATCGGAAATTAAATCTATTACTATATTAATATGGAGACTTATATACAAAAATATGTGGTTTACAAATACAATGATATTGCAACTTTGATTGAAATTGAAATTATTAAAATATTCCTATAATACCTAATTAATATATGATATAATATGAGATGATTAATATATGATCATGTTTATAATTTATTTTTACACTATAAGTTCAATATCTAAACTTATATTTTATATTTCAATGAATTACAATTGGTATAATTTCATATTCGTGCTTACATTAAAACAAAAAAAAATCATACAAATAATTTGTTCAATACATACATGCACGTGTTTGTTTACGTTTGATCTGTGCCTGCGGAGAATCCCCACCGATCAGGAGGTCGTACTATCCTGCCATAACGTGTACGATAAAAGTTATTAGAATTAGCCGGTTGTTGCGGCGCCGGCGCACTGGAGCTGAATAGGTCAGTACTTGTGTTTACATTCAAACCTGTGTCATAACCGATGTCATCATATCTACTATAAGTACAACGATCTTGCCTGTATTCTGAATCTCTTATCAAATGTTTTCTATTTCGCCTTACTACATTTCCATTATTCATCTTTACTAAGTAAGATCGTATTCCTGCCATTTTTATTATAGTCCCTGATGTCCACGATTTACCCTTACGTATTTTTACTTTTTGACCTACTTTTAGAGGACATAAGTTCCTGCTACCTTTATCATGATACATTTTTTGCATTACTTGACGTTTTTCGAGACTTTCTTTTACATGTTTATGGACTTTAGGAATAAAAAAATTTTGTGAACAGGGAACTATGCTTCTTAGTTTTCGATTATAGAATAATTCAGCAGGAGATGGTATATCCTGACTTATTGGTGTGGTTATTTAATTTAACTGTCCAATCACTACTAGCTTTATCAATTTGAAAAATTACCTGATCAGTGGAGTCTCTTTCCACTGCACATACACGACCCTTGCAGCTCCGTGCAAAATGATTCATGCCATTACACCGGTTACATCTTTGGCCATAAGCGGGACACCTGTTCTTCTCATGCACTGCACCACATTTGCCACACTGCCTCTGATATTTATTTCTGCCACGATACGAGTACTTGCTTGCGTTCTGGTTACATAATTCCTGTGCGCCACCGCTGGCATCAAAGCCTGCGCGGCCTCCGGTCGCTCGCCCCGATGTTCCCGGGCGCGGTCGAATACTATTTTCCTTAAATCGCTTATTGCGATTTACATAATTCACGTGGTGTTCACTGCTATGGCTTTCTTCTAACTGATGTACTTGATGCTCCTGACTTTCACTTTTTATATTCAGCGCTTGTTTTCTTGACATCTCAACTAACCGACATATATCCAAAGCTTTATTTAAACTTACTTCTGGTTCCCGCAGCAATCGCTCCGATAGGCCTATATCATTTATTCCACAGATTAGTCTACTGCATATCAAATCATCCCTTAGTTCTTGAAATTCGCAATTCGCCGCCATTTTGATAAGCTCAAATATGTATTGCTCGATTGACTCAAGTTCTTTTTGATCACGTTTAAAAAACTTATGTCTTTCAACTGCCAAATTCTTTTTAGGAATAAAATATTTATCGAACTGTGCAAATAACTCCTGTATATTCTTACTCTCCAGCTTAAATTGGTCATAAACTTCGCGGCATTTCTCACCGATAACATGCAATAAAATATTCACTTGTACTTTGTTGTCCTTCTTAGATAACTCGCACGCTTCATAATAAATTAAAAATGATTTTTTCCAGTTCATCCATTGGCGACTCAAATTTCCCGATGATATATTATCCACATCATTTTCAAAATTAAATGGCTGCGGCGGTTGCAAAACTGACTCCATTGTTGTACACTTGCTATTAGATCGGTGTTATCCCCACTATGTTGGATTATTATCAATCACAACTCACTGGACGAGATTTTTATAGTCTTCATTTTATTTTATTTTAATAATTAAATACCGGCTGCGCCATGTTAAAGTATTAAGGATGACGTCAATGAAACACCTTACTACGAGATAGACTAATGTTTAATCCAAATCTTCTAGTACCTTCCAATATTGATATTTATAAAAATGAGTATACCTACACGGACGAAGCGTTCCGCCTCCTCCTTTATACCGCGTACATCGAGGGACTGGAACAGTTTGCCAGCGGCGGTGTTTCCGTCGGACTACAATTTGAGTGTTTCAAGGCTAGAGTGAATAGGCTCTTAATAAACTAGTGCGCTTTACCATCAACGACTGCCTCACTGCTTATCATCAGGCGGGATTGCGGTCAAGTACTAGTTTATAATGATAAACTCTGATTGTGATATTTAGAATTCGTGTGACGTCAGTATGACGCGTTGTTCGCATGTGGCCGTTGTAGATAGGTAGATACCACTAGAATAACTTCATCACTTTATTATAACGAACTGACATTTCCGTAAAAAAATCATTTCTGTGTGTTAATGATCATGCTTGACCAAAACCATTCATCAAGTTTAAAAGTTTACACAAAATGCAACTAGATGGCGTTGACGTCAAAATAGAAGTCGCAAGCGTGGTATGACAACGATTTGGTTGGGTCCTTTGGAATTTTAAGAAATAAAAGCGCATCTATAGAACAGTATACAGTGGTTGTTTTATTTTGATTACGTAAACCCTACTTGTATACCCATAAAGTTCAACTTTTAAGTACTGGGTACCTTCGCGGTGTTCGGTATTTAACACTGTTTTTGTAGTTTCAGCTTAAGGCACTCGTATGTTGCAAATAGAAAATCAACGTCAGATGGTACTCCTTGTGTTGTCACTAGACTTTATGCTGAGTTGAGGCCCTTTTAGCTTTATATTCTTTGTTTTATAAAACGTTATTTTTTGGATACTTATGCGAAATCTGAAATACGTGTCCAGTATTTTTAAGTAAAGAACCTAATTACAAGATTTCAAACAGATATTATGAAAAACCACAAAGTTATGAGCTTGTTATTTTACCTGGTTGTCCCAACAAAAATATGGTCACAGCACCCCTCGACCGCCCGCGCGGCTGTCCAGCTATGCGCATGCGCTTAGTACTATGATCTACCGTCAACACTGTGTTGTGCTCGTGATAACCACATTACAACTATTTCTAAACGTATTTGGGAAAAATATAACATGGTGTAAAATATGATTGGAATCGATTCAGTTGCTTATTCCGACAAACTATATTCAGGACTCGTATAAACAAAAAATAACTGTGTATATTTATAGTGTTAAGGTATTTTTATTGTGCTGTAATGATTTTTTTTTTCTTTCAAGTTGTTTTACTCAAAACTAGGATTGTAACGGAGCTTCGCCTCCGCTTCCGTTACTGCGGTTGTTCCGCAAGAAATCGTATCTTCGCTTCCGCCTCCGACTCCGCACAACTTTTGCGGAGTTATAACGGAGGTTTATTTATGTATTTATAAAATAAATAACGCGCAAGCTGCGACGCTCGACAGCAGTTCGGCCGCGTTTGAGCTCGAAATGGTCAGGAATCAACTAGTGCGAGACGGGAATGCGGCAAATACAATTTGTTTCTCCTTAATTTTTATTAATAGATGGTAATATTTTTTTACTAAGTGTACTACTATTAATGTACGCGTTTAAAAGAAATTTTTGTTTTAATTAACCATAAATTTAAATTTTTTCTATACCTACTTTCACCTCCGCCTCCGCCTCCGTTAACCTCCGCATCCGCGGAGGTGAGACTCGTCGCCTCCGCTAACAAGGCCTCCGTTACAACCCTACTCAAAACCATGTTTCTTCTTTGCAGATCCTAGCTCCGTAAAAGATGGACGTGAGCAGTGTTTCAACAATGGATTCGTATCACAAATTCAGTCACAATTCCTCTTAATAAGGTAATAATATATAACTTTGAAGGATATAATATGATTACTTTCCCCTCGTACAAAGTACAAGAGAAGTTCATTTAGCTCATCACAATAATTAACTAAATTTAGAGCCAATTAGGGATTTGATTATTTGACAGATGCTGACACACTTTCTCAGTTTATTAAGAACAATATAAGTTAGTAGGATTTCCCTGTCTTCCCTGGGAGACAATGGCCCCGATTGTAAATAAGGACAAACTAAACTAATTTAAAGTCAAGTGCATCTCTTTCTTTCTATTTCATTAAGAAAAGGATGGAAGATAAAATGTTAGTTTAGACCTGTCATAATTAGTCCGCTCCTGATGTAAAGCGACGTATTTTTCTTCGCCATGTTTATATTCGCGTCTAAGGCATAAACACACGGCACCTCGCACTGCCGCAGTAGGCGTTGAAGCAGATCTCATGTCGCATTGACCTCTATTAAATCCGTAGATGCCTAAAGCAAGCGCCAGACTTAGTTCAAATATTTGAACACTTGTTTGGACACATGTGTAGCACGGGTACTTTGTCTGTTGGCGCCGGCTTTGAGAAGCCACAGACAAAATACCCGTGCAAATATTTTTGTAAATATTTGTGTGTGTAGCAGACTACGCAAACATTTGAACACAGAAAGAAAAAGATGCTTTTGACTTAAAATTAGTTTGTGAGAAGAATCGGCGTCGATATCGAGCTCCCGGCCACCATAGGCGCGTGCTTGCGGTTGGGACCAACAGCCTAATCGGCGAATACATTGTCAAATCATGTATCGTTTTCGTGTAATGAAATAATATCAACTGCGGTCCAAACGATCCGAACTAGTCGCAATCCATACTAATATTATAAATGTGAAAGTGTGTTTGTTTGTTTGTTTGTCCTTCCTTCACGGCGTAGCTAAGCAATCAATGGACCTGATTTTTGGCATACAGTTAGTTGAAAAGATGGAGAGTCACATAGGCTTTATAGGCATAGGTATACTTTTGGTCCTAAAAAAACATCAAGTTCCCAAGGGAGATATTTGTATGTGTACACCAAATATCCTAATATTATAAATCGGAAAGTGAGTTTGTTTGTTTGTTTGTTCCGCTTTCACGCCGTAACTACTAAGCCGATTGTTTTGAAATTTTGCAGACGTAAAGTTAGAAGTCAGGATTAAATAATAGGGTACTTTGTTATCCCAGAAAAAAATTATATTCACGAGGGAAATCTAAAAGCGCGATATAACCGATCTCCACGCGAGCGAAGCCGCGGGCGGAAAGCTAGTCATTTCATAAAAATGAGTTCGCCGATTAGGCTGCAGGCCCGGGTCGACACCTCGACGGCTTTATGTCAGAACATCGTGACGGGGTTCACGAAGACTGATGCCTACTAGTTGTTCGAAAGAGATACCATCGTTTTGATCAGTAAAAATCTGACACACCCTTTCGCACCGCCTAGAGCGTGCGAGTTCATTTAATGATTACCCATCTACAAAAAAGGCAGTAAGCACGATTAGCAATAATTTTCCCGTATTTTACATTCATTTGGTATATTAGCGTCTGTGAGGAGGGCAAGACCAAAAAAAAAACGATGGACGGATTGTGGGAATGATGATATGGTTAAGAGGGGGTGACTAAGGTGATGACGTCGAGAGGTGGGGGAAAGAAAAAGACATGTTGCGCAGACCATAAATAACTTAGGTATTGGTTTCGAGGTCTGGTCCTGTTTCGGACTGACATGGTGGCGTGTTCGTAGAAAACCTTCAGCACTTCAATGTACCGACAGTCTACTTGGCACCGCCGGAGAGACATTACAGGAAATGAGGAGTGCCGCAGAAGAACAGGATCGTAACCGACATAGCCCGATGAATTGTAATACTTAAGATCCAGTGGGCTGGGCATATTGCCCGTAGGACCGGCGCCCGATGGGGCCGACGGTTTCTCGAGTGGTGTCCACGCAGCGTGGTTAGGCCCCCGACTAGGTGGAGCGACAACCTGCTAAAGGTCGCGGGAAACCACTGGATGCGGGAGACGCAGGACTGGTCGTTGCGCGTCAGCAGTGAACGTCTTTCGTCTGAAATGATGATGATGAAGGGCAGGAGAATGGTGATGGGTAAAGTTTAGCGTTTGTGTCATATCCTCAGACAATTAGAGGAAAAACTCAAGGTTTCCAATGTTGACTCGATCCAATACCGCTTTAATCCACGTACTTCTTTCTCCCTCTTCCACAGCAAGCCAGCGCGCTGAGAAAGCGAGACAGCGCGATGCATCCAACCAGTAGGTGACGCTGTCGTCTACACCCGCGGAACATGTCATGGGACTCAATAGAGTCGCGCGACTTCCTAGGGTAAGGCAAACTGACCATAGTTTTCGCGGGTTCGATTTTCAACATTATGCTTAGCGCGTAGAGTTGATAATCCGACAGTATGATTTTTTGATTGTGCTAGCATGACTCTGTTGGTTTCTCAAAGCTAGCCTCAACGTCGATAGTAGATATACCAAGGCGCGACAAAAATTTCGTTGTGTTATTTTTGCATTCGTGAATGATTTGGCTTATACAATATATAAAGAAAACCCTGACCGATCTGTAAAGGTATTGTTAGGTATCAATAACTGATTCCACTAATGGATACAAAGCCAGACTGAGCTTAAAAAAAAAATCCCCCTAAAAAATAAATATTATTTCGCAAAAAGAGGTAACTTAATATATGTGCGGTAAGCAACCCCTCCGCGGGCGGCCGGCGGCAGGGCACGCGGCACGTGGTCGCATCGCTGTTCGCTCATAATAATACCAGTGTTGTCACTTTTAAAAAAATACCAAATTTCGGGGAAGTTGGAATTAATTTGTGGGAAAAAAGATTATTTCAAAATTCATTAGTATTATTTCTATGATGATTACGTAAAATTTTATATTATATTTGGTAAAGTGTTTACCTAACCTTTATTATCCTTATGGGTCGGACAGGGTTTTCTTTACATATTGTATAAAGTCAAAGAACTTCATTCATCTCCAAATCCCGACAGCAACCTTTCTATTCTCGCCGTCAAGGTCAGCCGTGATGCCTCAGACCATGGACATTTCGAGATGCCCATGGACTGAGGCTATGCTAGAACCAGCCCGCGCTACTGAGCTTGTAATAGCTGGTAAGAATAACTGTCCAGGTCTCTAAAAACATTGTCATTCTTCTGTTACAGCGGGGTGCCGGCGCACCAGCTGTCGGCAACACGTCTTCTGAGCTCACCTGACCCATCCAGACACCACCTCGATGAGCCACAAGGTAAACCAATAACTTTAAATATGTGACTTAATTTTACAAGTTTAGAAGTTTAGCAAAAAACTAGCAGTTAGACTGGTAAAGCGGACCCCAGACTCCAAAGCTGAAACAGCTTTGGATGTGACTGGAATTAACGCTGAGATGACGATGATGATGATTTAACTACATTAAATAGTGTTTACATGCCTACCTTTCTTTCAGAAGTATACCCGTTCTCGGAGGACTTCAGAGGCGGTGGAGGCGGAGGCTCTGCCCGCAACGGCACGCTGCGATGGGGAGCGCGCTTCGGCCCCGCGCACCGGCCCCCCGCCGCCGGTCTGCTCGACTGCTTCAGAGCTTGCCGTTCGAGGCTTGACCAGTATCTCGCTAGGAGGAAGGTGGGAGATCCCAAATACTGGTGCAATTTCTTGCTTGGGTACTGCCTTAAAAATTCCAAAGACAGCTTCCTACTCGTCTTTGTGACGAACATTTGGCTGGTTACAAACCCAAATCTTGATGTTGACTTCCCAAGCGATACGTCGTGTACCGGCATGATGTCTAGTGAAGCCGTACGGAGGGTCAGAGCAGTTGTGTTGCGATATGTGCCTAGCACGATGGGCTAAAAAATTTTGTGTCTGGAGTTTGGTCATAGAGGTTCTCCAGATCAATCTCCCTTTGACGCAGCATCGTTGGTCGTGTTGTTGAGTTTAACATTGCATCACCTCGCTCAACTGCCGTCTTCCTTTCTATTCACTCAGTTTTATTTTCTTAATGAGAATGACTTAATACACTAGCGCGCTTTACCATCAATGATGGCATCCCTGTTTACCATCAGGTGGGTTTGTGGTCTAAACCTCAAACTAAGAAATGTTTTCGTTTCGGTCTCCAGATCGAGCGAGGTGTCCGTCTCTACGGCCAGAACGAACAACGGCTTGCAGTGAAGATATGGCTCTCGGCACTCCGCGGTGTTAGACACAGAACTGACAAGTTTGCGCTGCTGGGGCATCTGTACCAGGCTTACATGGATTTCGGGAAGTATCGGTAAGAATCAATCAGCGAAAAGACGTTTAATGTTAAACAACGGCCTCGCCACAGCGCGCCTTAGGCCTTTCCGCATTAAGCGGATTTCCTCCACCTTCGGGCCACCTTATTGGCCTATCTATATTTATTTCAGGCATCAAGGCCCATACAAACATAATACTTACTATATTAACATAAGTGTCACCTGGTCACTTTGGATTCAGTGGAGAGGCGTGCGAAGAGGCTGATTGGTGACCCTGATTTAACTCGAGTTGGTCACCAAAGCCTAGAGCACAGGCGTAGAGTAGCCAGCCTTTCGGTCTTTCATTTTGGGGAGTGTGCGAGGGAATTACATGATTTAATTCCCCCATCTCCGTTCCACCATCGGACGACCTGTCGTACGGCGAGTTTCCCCCCTATGTTCTTAACACCACTACGACCCGGACGAAGCGTTTCGCCTCCTCCTTTATACCGCGTACATCGAGGGACTGGAACAATCTGCCAGCGGCGGTGTTTCCGTCGGACTACAATTTGAGTGTCTTCAAGGCTAGAGTGAATAGGCTCTTAATAAACTAGCGCGCTTTACCATCAACGATTGCGTCACTGCTTACCATCAGGCGGGATTGCGGTCAAGCGCCGGTTTATAAACGAATGAAAAATAAAACATAAAAACTTAAAATACTATAAACAAATATAACATAATTATCTACACCTAATATACACGAAGTGTCGGCGTTGTGTTTCGCTGACTGGTGTCACGTAGCTGGCCACGAAACCGGTGGTACGCTACACCTTTCGGCCAGAACTCTTCTTTGAGGAACTTCTCGAGATGATGTATCGAAACGCGCAACAACGACTTGAAATTCGTGTTGTGACATTGCTCCAATCTCTCGACCCTCAAAGTTAAAAGTAAACAAAAAATTATGTGACTTCTTCAACAGACTAAAAGTAGTAAGTAAGCAACAGCCTGGGGACAGACAGACATTGGAATCGTAATTCCGTTTTTACCCTTTGAGCACGGAATTCTAACAAAATAAACTTTAACACAACACCTTTTGTGTGCCTTTCGTTTGCACCAAAAAGGCCCAGCAGTGCAATTGTGTAACATACTTTTTTGTGGTGGGAAATCATCAAATGACTTCTCCTGCTCTGTGCGGAGCGGAATGGCGTGTCAGACTTTTACTAGCTAAAACCCACCCGTGTTCCTTCACTTGCCTGTGCGCCAGGGCCGCGGTTATTTTTTTAACCAACCCGCAACCCTTATCCAGGAGGCATCGGTCTTCGTGGGCCCCGTCACGATGTGCTGACATCTCTTTGAGGCGCACGTGAAACACAACGCGCCGTCGACTCGGGCCTGGTCCTTACCGAAAGCCCGCTCCTACGGTGGCCGCAAGTTCGATGTTGTCTCCCGACCAGAGTGTCTCCTGTGGCGGCTAGTGGCGTGAGGGCGCTGGGATTCCCGGGTCCTCAATTGCTTCGCCTCCTCCTTTGCCAGCATCACTGCTTCGCAGAAGAAGGGAATCCATTGTTACAGTGTGTTATTGCCTAACACACTTTAAGTAACAGTGGATTTCATTTTGACAGTTCAACAACACTCATTGCATTATTTGACAGTAATAGTGTGTTATATAATAGTGTGTTATATAATAGGGATGTATCCAAGGTATGAAAATAAAAAAAATAATTAATCCGTCTTATAGATAATAAAAAAAAATTAAGGCATGTATTTTTTATTTTGTCTAAATTACCAAAAAACTACTGAGATATAGCGTATTAAAGTTACGGAGTGGGAGCTAATCACGTCACGCCGTGGTATATTTTGTACCACGACGTGACGTCATGCGACATTCAAATCAATATAGCTTCCTAAGTATTTGAATAAAAGAAAAAATAAAAAATACGTGTTCAATATTTTTTATAAAGCTATCTGACGGACATTAAATTATTTTTTAGGATACAAGCCAATTGGGGTGCTTTTCAGCATTCAGCATCAGGATGTATACGAGAGGAAGAGGTGATATAGGATATACGTTTTTAGCTGGATTAAAACATAAGCTGGTGAAAACGCGAGAAAAAGCTATTATTTAAATAGAATTTGCACATTTTATGGGTACAATTTCTTATAGTTACTAGTAAATGTAACAGGGGTATTATTAGAGAAAGTCCGCAAGCCAAAATTTGTTAACTATACAGTATGTTAAGAAAACCCTGTCCGACCCGTGAAGGTGTTGTTAGGTATCGATAACTGATTCTACTAATGGATACAAAACCGGGCTAAACTTAAAAAAAAATCCCCCTAAAATATTAAATATTATTTCGCAAAAAGAGATAACTTAATAAATGTGCGTTAAGCACACTTCCGCGGGGGCCGGGCGGCAGGGCACGCGGCACGTGGTCGCATCGCTATTCGCTTATAATAATACCGGTGTTGTCACTTTTTTTTAAAAATTACCAAATTTCGGGGAAGTTTGAATTAATTCGCGGAAAAAAAAATATTTCAAAATTCATTTGTATTGGTACTATGATGATTACGTAAAATTTTATATTACATTTAGTCATGTGTTTATCTAACCTTTATTATCCTTATGGGTCGGACAGGGTTTTCTTAACATATTGTATAATCCATTACACCTGAGAAATATTTACCACCCACCGAAATGCACATGTAAACTCACAGTTCCCTTGCCAAAACTTTCTAGGAATAAACATAAACTACACGACAGTCATTGGTGCAGAGTGCTCACGCCCCTTCTTGCATACAAATCATTTGTCGAGTCATCTCTCATGCCAATATCTGGCAAGCGGGCTTGGGCATGGATCTGGGTAGGCATGTAACGGGCCGTCCGAATTATATGCCCGTGAAAAACTTAGGTCCAATGAGCTTAAAATATGAACCTATATCTTTAATTGGACTGCGAAGTTGAAATAACAAAAAGTAGATATGCGTGGAGGGTGTCCAGATAAATCTCCCTCTGACACAACATCGTTGGTCGTGTTGTTAGGAGTAACATTGCATTACCCGTCGTCATTATTACATTGTCATCGCTCAACTGCCGTCTTCCTCCCTATACACTCAGTTTTTTTGAGTGAATAGGCGCGCGCTTTACCATCAACGATTGCATCTCTGCTTACCATCGGGCGGGATTGCGGTTACGCTCTAGTTTGGAAATATAAAAAAAATGTGTCTCTTTCTAATAGGTTGTCCTATTGTCTTATGCCAGAAAAAAATAATCACAATGCGGCCATATTGGAATAACATAAGCCTACTATCGTATTTTTTCTTTTGTTGTGTCTGCTATTACAACAGCAAATTTAGTTTATTGATTTAACTAATTTACTAAAAAATCTACCAAATATTTCCAAAGACATTTTTCATATTCTGGTATCCCAGTAGAAAAGGACACACTACTCTAGTGTTATCTCAGGCGGCTGGGTCGGACGTGCTGCCGTAAAATAACCTTATTATAAATGTAGTGACACATCTGCGGAACGTACGGCGCCGAAAGCTCAGCGGCTGAAGTGTCAGTCGCAATATTCAGTTATGACAAACCAAACGGTCAAAACGCGGCGTCTTTTTCAGCGCGCTACGTGACGGAAAGTTACGTGGCGTCATCGTCAGTCTGTCTGTGTCGACACTCTATGGGTTGCGGTTTTTGTGAATTGCCCAGAAAAATAGATTTAATTATAATATTAGCTATTATAGAGAGCTTAGAAGACGTTGCCGCTCTTCGTTACCGCCATGCGTGCGTTGCACAACACACACCGAACGTTCAGCTACGCCCGCCGAACTTTCGGTAGCGCAATGCATCGCGTTATGTGTCGCTTGCTATGCAAAATACATTAAATGCGTTTTAGCTGAAAAAACCGCCCGAAGGAAGGTTAGGCCCAACGCCGAACGCGGCGTAATTGCGGCTGATGTGTCATAGAGTACTTTAAATACACTGCGAGCGTATTTAGCCGAACTTTCGGCGCCGTACACTTAGACTCTCGGGTCTCGGTCTCGATATTTTCGGCTACAAATCCAACCAAAAAATTCGTCTCGGTTCTCGGCGAATTATAGCCGAGATTCTCGGTCATGACCGAGACTTTAAGTAGCTTTCTTAGAGAGGCAAAACTGCAAAGAAATGCTAATATTTTTGAGTATTGGTTTACTTCAACTTATAAGGTGCATATACCTGCGGCAAATAAGTTTTAATCTGCGCCGCCTACTAGCGTAGTGTAGTGAGCGGTTGTTTGGCAAATCTGAACAATCGTATGTGGAGAGGCGACACTCATTAAAGGACGAAAATGCTGATTTGAAGCAGGTAATGATGAGATTTGATCTGTTGATGTTAAAGAGTGCTGGTTTATTGTGAGCCTATTCACTCTAGCCTTGAAGACACTTTTATTGTAGTCGTTTGCATCAACGATTACATCACTACTCACCATCAAGCGGGATTGCGGTCAAGCACTAGTTTATAATTATATATATATATATAAACAGAATATAAATATAAAGATTTTACAAAGGATGACACAATGGGCGAAAATTTTATCACTAAGATCAATCTTTTACAAACAACTTATGAATGGAATACCAAGATACTTCTGTAAAGTCATATTTGTAATGCTCAAGAACCAAGTTTTTTATCATCATTCAATAAGACACTAAGATTCAAATTGAAAAAAAAAATACATAAGAAATTTTGATAATTTCGTAACCTGTCGCTTCCCCTCTGAAATCAAAACACATTTACATCTAGAATCTCGAAACGAAACTTCCGCATGCAACCGCAAACTTTAATGACAACATTACGATAAATTGTGCTCCATTACGCCGTAAGTTTGGCAAGCAATCAAGAGATGGCTCGTTTATTCTATGTCAGTTTTTATTTGGCAAACAGCCAAGAAAGTATGATAACGGGAAAAGTTAGATTTGATTACATATTTTATTGCGTATGATGCTATCTGAATGAAAACACAGCAATTCTACTAATATTATAAACTTGGAAATTTAATGTATACTTTTTCACGCAAAAACTACGGAATTGATTTTGAACTGAGTTTTAAAGAATTTTGTGAATAAAACTAAAAAATGCAGAAGGGATAGTTGATGATTTGATGACGCATTTAATCTGCGGCTACGACCATTGTTTAATTCAGGTAATAAAAACGACGTTGGCAACTTCAGACCCATCTCTATCTTACCTGCATTCAGCAAAATATTTGAAAAATTAATACTCATACAGTTGCTAAGACATTTTAATTTAAATAACCTCCTACATAGTGAACAATACGAGTTTTCAAAAGGTCGTTCGACTACAGATGTAGGTGTTGCTCTACAGAAACACATATTTAACGCATGGGGGAGGTCACAAAATTCTACTGCGTGTGTGTGTATTGTGAGTTTTTTTTTTATCTCTTCAAAGCCTTTGAATGCGTGCACTATGACATACTTTTGCGTAAACTACGCCATTACGGTATCCAAAACGAAGCTCTCAGCATAATTAGTTCTAATCTACATAATAGATTCCAGTGTGTAGATATCAATGATGTGAAATCTTCCGGGCTACAAGTTCAGTTAGGTGTACCGCAAGACTCAATACTGGGTCCATTCTTGTTTTTAGTATATAGTAATGATTTACCATTTTATTTAAACAGCATCTGTGATGTTGTATTGTTTGCAGATGATACTTCTCTTATTTTTAAAGTAGACAGGAATAGACAAGATTTTGATAAAGTAAACAGTGCACTGTCAATAGTTACGTTTGGTTTACGTCAAATAACATAGTTCTAAATACCAAGAAAACGAAATGTATTAAGGTCGCCTTGCTAAATTGAAACTGTGGGCTTGGCAGTTTTTTTATTTATATGGCGTACTTAACAAAGAATATCCTATTCTATTCCAGAGAATCTCTGGAATTTGCTAACCGTCAGCTGGGTATATCTGAAGAGTTGGATTCTGCGCCGATGAGGGCGGAAGCGTATCTCAACCTCGCTAGAGCTCATCAGACCTTGGGAGGACTTGACAGGTAAATATCTGATCAATGAATAATCTGTAAGATATTTCAGTGTCTATCAGAAGTTATATGTGTATAAAAATGTCGGAATGAAAGTTTTGAGTACTGCGGGTTGTTCGAAAGAGATACCGTGGCCCCTGGCACACAGGCAAGTAAAGGGACACGGGTGGGTTTTTTTGTCAATAAAAGTCTGACACGCCCTTCCCCAAGGCTCAGAGTGGGAGAGGTCATTTGAAATTTCGGAATCAAGTAGACTTCAAACAAATTCGAATGCCTCAAGGTTGCTGCGTATGTATATATATATTTTTTTTTAATGGTAAGCAGTGATGCGATCGTTGATGGTAAAGCTCGCTAGTTTATTAAGATTGAATAAGTCACTCAGAAAAACTGAGCGAATAGGAAAGAAGACGGCAGTTGAGCGAGGTGATGCAATATTAAACCCAACAACACGACCAATGATGCTGCGCCAAAGGGAGATTGATCTGAAGACCCTCCACGACCAAACTCCCAACACAACAACATTAGGCGCATCGTATCCGGCACACATCGCAACACAACTGCTCAGACCCGTCCTCCGTACGGCTTCACCAGACATCATGCCGGAACACGACGAATCGCTTGGCGGCAAGGCTTTGTCTGGTGGGTGGTAACTTCTGCCGGCGGCCGATGTTATGGCCTACCACCATGTATATTCTACAAGTATGTTCCGAGCAGCCCGACTCATGATACTGGAAGGAACAGTGGGGTTGCAGTCAGTAAGAGTCCGACATGTAACCCTCCGAGATGGAGGGTATCCATGATAGATATCCTTGCTGTAAAAAAGAAGAATATTGATACTTCCATCCCTCTAATATTAATAAATACGAAAGTGTGTTTTTGTTATTCTTTCACGCAAAAACTGAAGAGATTTATAATATTTGATTTTTTATACAATATGTTAAGAAAACCCTGTCCGATCCATAAGTATAATAAAGGTTAGGTAAACACATGACCAAATATAATATAAAATTTTACGTAATCATCATAGTAACAATACAAATGAATTTTGAAATAATTTTTTAACTTCCCCGAAATTTGGTAATTTTTAAAAAAGTGACAACACCGGTATTATTATGAGCGAATAGCGATGCGACCACGTGCCGAGTGCCCTGCCGCCCGCCGCCCGCGGAAGGGTGCTTAACGCACATGTATTAAGTTACCTCTTTTTTGCGAAATAATATTTATTTTTTTAGGGGGATTTTTTTTAAGTTTAGCCCGGTTTTGTATTCATTAGTAGAATCAGTTATCGATACCTAACAACACCTTCACGGGTCAGACAGGGTTTTCTTAATATACTGTAGATGAAATTTGGTACACACACAGGTCTCGATATTCCCACGGGATCTAAACTAACACGGGTTTAACCGCGGGCCGCACCTAGTTCAAGATATTTAACATTATTACAGTGGTATTACACAAACCGGCATTTACCGGTACCGGTGGTACGTGGTAACAAATATCTTGCCATGGCGCCTCCGCCGGCCCGGAACAAGCGGGATAGACAAAAAAGGAGGGCTGGCTTGACGTTGTAAGAGATGACATGCGTGCCATGAATCTCTTACCACAGGATGCTAAAGATCGCCAGAAATGGAGGAGAATGTGCAGGAAAGCGGACCCCGGGCTCCAACGTGAAAGCCTCGGACGCAACCGGGATAAACGCTAAGACGCTGATGATGACAATACAGGCTGATCTGATATCGTAACGCAAACTTCGCGAGAAGGCTACACCGCATGCCACTAATAAAATTATGATAGTCATTTATATCGTTAATGAGCGGTTACAGAAATAACAGTGTTTAAAAGAATGTGTCGGTTCGGCCTTTGAACGTTGCAAGTGTGCCACTGCGCGTGTTTGTGGGTATGACGTTGACCCCTGATGTGAACTCTATTAAATCAGCTGATAGGATAGTTTTTCGAGGTTCTTCACATTGCGCTTTTTTGTGTAATTAGCGAATTAATTATTTTTTAATTAAAATCTTATTGGGTTATAAAAGTATAGCAATTATGAACGGTTTAAAGTGAAAAAAAACTGCATATTATTTTTTTTAAATCAGGAAAAAAACCGACGAAAAATTCCACCTGTGGGGGGTTCAGAATCATGTACTGGATCCATGGTACTCGTTTGTGCGTCGATGTCAAAGACACCCTTTATAAAACACAAGGATATGACAAAATTAAAATCTAAATACAAAGATGCTGCTTATTTCTTAAGAAATTTCTTCCAGCAGACCTTCGAAAGGAGAAGTAAAACAGAAATGTATACTTATGTATGTGTTCTTTTCTGGGGCAAAACCCGCCACACTTTTTCCCACCCACTGCAACTCCTGAAAGCCAGAATCAACAGTGGAGACCGCCAGAAAAACACCGAGCAATGAAGCTCGACGAGTCCCGGAGAAACGATTCAACTGTCTTGGGTCCCGCAACGAAATTAATCAGAAAAGAATAGCGGAGGAGTAAGAAAAAAGTAATTTTTTCCATTTCCCTCCATAAGAAGCAGGAGAACAGAACAGAACTAGGCCATTCGGCACAAAGAGACATTATTGCAACTGGGAGAAGCCCAGATTGCCAAGCACCACGGAATAAAATTTGATTAAGTTAATGGGTCCTAAGTAGGTATGTGCTGTTACAATTGATTCCAATAATAGGTATGGCAAAAGCGCCTGAACACACGGAAATTGATTCTAGTTTCTACAAGGTCTGTATAATAAACGACTCCGGTTGTAACTTGTACACTATCCAACATAATATTGTGTTCATTCTGCCAAAGAATACACTCCCACAAGCTGTGATGTGCAGACTGTTCAAATTCACAGTTCAATGTAGAATATTGACACAAAGGCGAAGGAACAAGTTTAAAAGAATACAGTTTATTATACAATAGTGTGTAAGAACAAAGATAAAAAATATGAATGGAGAAAAAAAGATGGGGGTACGTAGATTTAACTATAGATCGTCTCGTATACATACATAAATTTTTCGGTCTTTAAACCGTGATAAACAGGATTTTCCTCAGACGTAGCAAATATATTACGAAAATGGCCTACAAAGATCCTAACTGCCCGTTCCTAGGGACTATTATAGTAAAAGTTATTTTATGTAATGATAATTAACTTTTTACACATGCAATTAAGCTTTTGTTTAATTTTTCTTCCCAGAGCCCTCTCATACGCTCGCCAAGCCCTCTACAACGATTGCGGTGGGGGTTCAACGGCCGGCTGCGTTCACCTCACCGTTGCAGCTGTCAGTCTGGAACTTGGAGCCTTCTCTAAAGCTATGGATGCTTTCCAGAAAGCATTGGCTGTGGCACAGGCGCAGAATGACAACACATTACTGCTGCAGGTAGGATAAGGTGTTAGGTCTGTGGCGTATTGTGTCACAACACTAGTTAATGTTACAACCCTAAACACTTATTGTTTCCGACATTAAATACACATAACTCCGCTTGCGGCTTGCATTGCCCGCAGTACGTATACAAACCTTACGACAAGCGGTCGGTTATAAAAGAGTAGACTATAACTCTCATAACTCATCTCAGTATTCTCAGTGTCCATCCTACCATTGTTAACTAGCGTTACGTTACAGTTTAATCACTATCACAATTACCTATAGGTAATTGTGATAGTGATTAAACTGTTGTTCTCTTTCTTTCTTTATTTTTTTGGCTTCGCACGGTCTGTGCATTTAGCCAATGTCAAGTAATTATGAATTATTCATGTTGAAAAAGACTGCAGCGTGACCAGTCTTACGTGTGAGGTTTGGGGCTAAGTCATGATGTGGCCACTATGCTGCGATATTTCACTGTTCTTTATAAACTATTTACTAAATGCACTTTTTACTACATAAATCACGCACTTTTATTTAGTAAACAACACTATAAATAATTTTAAAAGTCCAATGAAAAACGAGCGTGACACTCAGCTTGACTTTCCCGCCAAAACTCCTGTTGTTCTCGTATCCACGACTTTTATTTAGGAGTGTACCTCCAAAGGTCTTTACTTCTGAGATATGATTGACATGGGCGTACCCAGGGAGGCAAGTTGGTCAGTCGCCCCCCAACCTGTAAATCCCGCAGAACATGTATGAACTCCCCTAAACGACAAAATGTGCGGTGTAATTGTCAAAAAAACTGCGGTGTGACTACAGCACACAAAGATTACTCAGTCTAAAAATTTGCATTCATCCCCCCCCCCCCCCCCCCAGACCTGACTTGCCCCTTTTCAGGCCTGACTTGTAAAAACCATCCTCACTCAATCTAAGCGTTTCCAATGCAGAACAATCAGCTAGATAGGGATGTTTCCTGGGTAAAAAAGAATTATTCTATTTAGTCCGTCATTCAGATTATAGAAAAATATTGGATACGTATATTTTGTTTTATCAAATCAATAAAAAATTACAAATATAAAAGGCATCAAAGATCAGGAGTGGCGGCCGGTGACGTCACTGCTCGCTAAAAAGTGTAGCATGCAGTGACGTCACACGAGTTTTAAACGCACTGTGTCGTCTTCGTTTTTTGTTTATATGAAAAAAGAAAAAATACGTGTCTAGTATTTTTTGGAAATCTGACTTAACGGGTTAATTCGTTTTTTTTTTTAGTGAACTACCCTATTCCTAAATGAATGACAAATGTTAATTTGTCCAGGTATACGTAGGTCTCTCCGAGCTGTGGCGCCGTCTCCGCGACGCTGAACGAGCCGTAGCTTGTGCAGCTCGCGCGTGTGACCTCGGCCGCGGTCCGCGCGCAACTGATCTGAACACACGACATCATCGGATGGCTCTCCTGCAAATGGCGGCGGCGCTACGGGCGAGGGGCGAACTTGGAGATGCGCATGATTATTGCAATGTAAGACTTTTTCTTTTCTGTAACTATCATTCACAACGAAGACTGGCTAACAGACAGCGCATTAGTCAATTGCTTGAATACTACGCAATCGCCCAACAGTGCCGTCGGTCTCCATAGAGGTAACTAATACATACATGTAGACTTGACACCATATCATCAGAAATAAAAAATCCTATTGATTCAACATCACATAGGAGTACCGGAAAGTTTTTATCAATTTTTTTTATTGAAGCGTTCGCTAATCCTTTCTTGTGCTACATTTAACCGTATTGCCAATAACTCCAGATCATCCAGATTACTTTTGGGTTTACCCGAACGTCTACCTACTATATTTTAAATCAAAATCCCCACTTTTCAAACTACACATGAAGCATGCTCTCCGTAAGTTTCTACCAGCCAACGATGACTTTCAATTGCCTATTCTTTTCATGAAGTAAGGAAATCAATGGATGCCGCAAATGAATTTTATATCTTTCAAATTCGACATATTCACAGAGCTACAACACCATGACACTATTATTTAGTCAAAATATAAATAAGTAGTTTTCAAGATTAATGACAGTAGAATAAAAAAACATATTTGTCAAATTATTTTCTTCCATACTGGCTAGCGGCATCTGTCAAAATAACCGGTAAAAACTTTGATAAACCCACGATCAACATGATAAAACAATTCCAGGAATCATTACGATTAGCAGCAGTAGCGGGGGATCAGGGATGCTACGCGCGAGCTGTGCGCATCGCAGGCGACGTGTACCGCAGGAAATGTGATATCGGGAAGGCATTAAGGTATGTTTCAAGAGAAACTTGCATTAATTACAGATCAAAAGTGCAAATTACCCTCGAGTTCGTTTCCCTTGATATTAATTGAGTACAGTAAAATAATTACTACATATTGACAGTGAGCCCAAGTCATGCATCAATAGTAATTGATTATGGTATAGTTATTATTGACTAGAAAACACAGTACAAAGTGAGGTGTTCGCCTATCTTGCAATTTATACAATTGGCGCCCACCGTGGGACTCTCAGCCCCAGTTGGGCGCCAATATTCCTGAACTTAGTTGAGATTTAAAGTCAATGTATTGAGGGTAAGTGAAAGCTTCCAGACCCATATACCTCATAAACTATTCTTTGCTGCTTTGATATAATAAAACAATCTTTTAACTTTTAAACATTTTATCCTACATAGCAACTCAATTTTGATTACAAGCTACAGTCATTCCACTGTATGTCAAAGTTGTTGGAATTACTTCTGTATCGTTTGTGTTTACAAACATTTAAACTCACATACACGAACAGTAAGACAAGGAACAACTATTTGTGGGCAATACAAATATATGTTCCATACGGGAATCGAACCCTTGACATGCAACGCAGCAGTCGATCATTTAGCCACTGCAGCTACCGTGTTATCAAATCATTATATTACTTTTGTACGATAAAGTTTACTTACTTGAATCCCTTCCAGACACTATGAAGTAGCAATGGGAGCAGGCCAAGCATTAGGTGACCGCCTTGCTCAGATGGAAGCCATGGATGGAGCGGCGCGTTGTCTAGAAGCGCTGCGATTACAGGGCAGGATCTGTAACTGTAGACCGTTGGAGTTCAACACAAGGCTCCTTGAAGTCGCTACTTCTGTTGGAGCTAAGGTACGTACCTAGCATTTTTCTGATTTTCTCTGGAATGGTCAACAACTCATGTTATTTCAAAGGCGTAAGGCAAACGTTACAAATTCCTACATGTAGCTAAAGCAAAAGTAAGAGTTAAACCAAATCTGTTATTATAAGTGTATTTTTCTAATTCGTCAAAAGCATTTAACTTTGTCCATCTTAGTTATAAATAGGTAGGTTTAAGATTTAGTTTCTAATCAGGAATAGGAGGATCTTCAGGTTTTAAGGCTGTTGAGAGAAATCAACTTATTATTATACTTATTTAAGTTTATACGTAACAGACAAGATTTAGCGTGAGTGTTCCGCAAGGTTCAATTCTAGGTCCAAGTTAATATTTCTTTTTTATCACTTTTTCAAATTCAACTGGGCGGGTTATCTAAGCTTATGTATAGTTGAATTATTATTATAAAATTATTAAAAGCCCGTGGTGTGGGTAAGCCTCCATGCAGGGTAAGTCTACTCTGTACTCCTACATGTTTTAGTTGTTGTAAATATCGTTTCTTTCTTAGGCACTTATGATTTATCATAATCCCTCTTATTCATAAACATAGTTTAAAGTTAACTAGTAATTAACGATTTTTTAACCATACTTTTTTGACCTTTTAACGTCAATTTAGTTTATTCACCAATGATTAAAGTTAAGTAACAATAAAAGTTAAAATGTATGGTTAAGCAATCACTAATTATTAGTTAACTTTAAGCAATGTTTTTGAAAAAAGTCGTGGTGGCCTAGTGGTTAAAACACCACCCTCTCAAGTATGAGTTCGCGGGTTCGATTCCAGGTCAGACAAGTACCAATGTAACTTTTCTAAAGTTATATGTACTTTCTAAGTATATCTTGGACTGAAGGTGAAGGAAAACATCTTGAGGAAACCTGGACTTTATAAGTCTGAAATCGCCAATCCGCATTGAGCAAGCGTGGTGATTGCGCTCAATCCTTTTCTGTATGAGAGGAGACCTGTGCCCAGCAGTGGGACGATAAAAAGGTTGATTGATGATGATGAATGTTTTTGAATAAGGGGGAATATTTGTGCACAGATGCTAGTCCGTCGTGTCCGCCTCCGCCTAGCGGAGATCTACACTGGTCTGGGCGACAACGAGGCGGCGGCGCGACAGAAGCGCGCGGCGGCGGCCTGGGTGGCGCCCGCCTGCGCGCGATGCCGCGAGCCCCTCGCCGACAGGCCCGAGCCGCTCGCCTCTCTGCCGTGTGCTCACATCGTGCATCATGCGTAAGTCTTCATTATCTTAGCGTATAATCCCTTTCTATAGGAAAACGGACCTTGGACGGCACTGTTGGGCGATTGCGCAGTATTCAAGCAATTGACTAATGCGCTGTCTGTTAGCCAGTCTTCGTTGTCAACGTTGATAGTTAGAGAAAAGAAAAAGTCTTACATTGCAATAATCATGCGCATCTCCAAGTTCGCCCCTCGCCCGTAGCGCCGCCGCCATTTGCAGGAGAGCCATCCGATGATGTCGTGTGTTCAGATCAGTTGCGCGCGGACCGCGGCCGAGGTCACACGCGCGAGCTGCACAAGCTACGGCTCGTTCAGCGTCGCGGAGACGTCGCCACAGCTCGGAGAGGCCTACGTATACCTGGACAAATTAACATTTGTCATTCATTTAGAAATAGGGTAGTTCACTAAAAAAAACTAATTAACCCGTTAAGTCAGATTTCCAAAAAAATACTAGACACGTATTTTTCTTTTTTCATATAAACAAAAAATTAAGACAACACAGTGCGTTGAAAACTCATGTGACGTCACTGGACGCTACACTTTTTAACGAACAGTGACGTCAACAGCCGCTACTCCTGATCTTTGATACCTTTTATCCAATCATCATCATCATCAACTTTTTTTATCGTCCCACTGCTGGGCACAGGTCTCCTCTCATACAGAGAAGGGTTGAGCGTAATCACCACGCTTGCTCAATGCGAGGTGGCGATTTCAGACTTATAAAGTCCAGGTTTCCTCAAGATGTTTTCTTTCACCTTCAGTCAATGGTGTCCAAGATATACTTAGAAAGTACATATAACTTTAGAAAAGTTACATTGGTACTTGCCTGACCTGGAATCGAACCCACGCACTCATACTTGAGAGGCTGGTCTTATAACCACTAGGCCACCACGAATATCCAATACTTTTCTATAATCTGAATGACGGACTAATTAGTTTTTTTTTAGTCAAATACCCTATTACTCCTCCATTTCGCACGATCTTTGGCATCCCGTGGTGTGAGATTGTTGGCACGCATGTCATCTCTTACAACGTCAAGCATTTCTTTAGTCTACTTCGTTTGTTCCGACCCGGGGGAGCCGCCATAGCAAGACATTTGTTACCCAAGTTACATAACAACCGGTTTTCGTAAAACGTGGCCGTACCAGCGTAAGTGACCCTCCTGCAGTTTGTCTGCTATGTCAGGGACACGAAGACTGCCACGGATGCGGGAGTTCCTGATGCGGTCTTTCCGCGTAACTCCACACTTCCACCGCAGCATATTCATCTCCGTGACACGCAACTCCTGCTTGGTTTGCTCAGGCACCGGCCACGTCTCAGTGCCATACAGAAGAACAGGTCTAATAATGATCTTATAGACCAACTGTCCCTTAGTTTAACCGACATTTTGGGGTCACAAATGATACATGTTACCTCACGCCATTTTGCCCAAGCTGGAGAAATACGTACCCTGACGTCGCAATCAATGTCGCCGGACACGTGCGTCATGATGCATAAATCTTATTTGTCCTAAACCTTCTTGCCTCACCATCTTTACGAAAAGGAAAGTAAACATAACTGAATTATGTTGCATAATTATGTTCTTACTTCTTATATAAAGTAAAGGCGGAAGGAAAAGCAATGAAAAGATAGGTTATTTTCTGGGTCAGTGTTGCGGGTCGGTTAAAAAAGAAACCGTGGCCCTGGCGCACGGGCAAGTGAACACGGGTGTGTTTTAGTCAGCAAAAGTCTGACAGGCCCTTCCGCTCCGCCCAGAGCGGGCGATGTCATTTAATGTCGGTCTCCGTGGCGCAGCGGTCAACACGCCTGCTTGCGACTTGGAGGCCCCGGGTTCGATCCCCGGCCAGGTCATGATAGAAAACGATCTTTTCCTGATTGGCCTGGGTCTTTGATGTTTATCTATATATGTATCTATTATAAAATATAGTATCGTTGAGTTAGTATCCCATAACACAAGTCTAGAACTTACTTTGGGGTTAGCTCAATCTGTGTGATTTGTCCATATATATTTATTTATTAAAAAAAAAAAAAAAAAAATGATTTCCGATCCAGACATCCAGAACAATAATAAAGGAGGTTATTTTATGTTCTTCCGTCTTCATCGTAAGCGACATTGTAGCAGACACAGGTGATGAAGAGCAGGACTCCTTAGTTAAAGACTATTTCAAATTAAAGATATGAAGAAGTTGGAGTAGAGTAGAAAAGCTGTCGACGCGCCCCAGTAAAGCACGTACATCTACCGCGCATTTGTCACGGCTTATCCAACAAACAAGGTCGGCTTATACCACAAGTAAATCAATCTCCGACCACACTCTGGTAAATCTACGGGACTTACCTGGGACCCAGTGTGCTCCGTCGTGAAGTGAAGTCCGGAGAATCGACGCGCGCGCGTCGATTACGATGACATCCGATGTCTTCAATTCACTGACTGTCCCATACCAGTCGACACACAAAGTTCCCTTAATAGAGCACCAAAGCTCACCAACGTAAGAAGTTATTTAGCAGTGTCAATCACGCCCGACAAAGATCGCCAATGAAACCACGTTTCCGATTCAAATTCAACTCAATTTACAGACGTCACTGTTACGTTTTATAGTTCAAGTAAATACTTCTAAACACGGGCAACAATCGCGACAAACTATACAAAACGCGGCCGGTGGTATTTATTCCCGAAATTCACTCGTCCGAACGCGCCACGCACGCGAGGATTTCGTCAAGAAGTTCAAGCAACGGCCCGCCGTACGCGGCGGGGTCTCAACACGTTGTCTTAAGAGTTCAAGCAACGACCGCTGCCGGCGCGGTCCCAAAACGTTGTGTTAATGGCGGCGCGTCACCATAGACAATACTAAATTCCGCTCATCCCTACCGGTCGCGCCGTCGATCAAACTCGACTAACTAACAATCGTCTTGACCGATAAACTAGCGTAAACATCCCCCCGCCCCGGACAGTAACAAACGGTCCGACAATTCAATCTAAGGGCAGGCGAGAGAGTGTGGCGATCGCGCGCTTCAAGACAGAGTCCCCCACCAGGACCTCGGCAAACCTGGGAACACCATCCGACCCCGGATACAATTTAACAATGCGTCCACGACGCCATCGGAGGGGTGGCAGGTTTGGGTCCTTTAACAGAACGAGGTCTCCGACCCTTGGTGGGTTCGTCTTGTCTGACCACTTAACGCGCTGTTGTAAAATGTGCAGATACTCCAGATGCCAACGGCGCCAAAAACTCTGCGTAAGCTGTTGAAGCAATTCAAATCGCGAGAGCCGTCCGGAGTTAATGTCCAAATAAGGATACTCAGGCAGGGCGTTAAGTGGTCTCCCTATCAAGAAATAGCCCGGCGTGAGGGCCTCCAAATCATTCGCGTCGGATGACAAAGGGCATAACGGACGCGAGTTGAGGACCGCCTCAACCTTACAAAATACGGTCGCGAGCTCCTCAAAAGTTAGGATACTATCTCCAATAACGCGACGAAGGTGAGTTTTGGCGGCCTTTACAGTTGCTTCAAATATACCTCTCCAGTGGGGGCAGGACGGCGGTGAGTACTGCCATCGTACCCCTCTGCGAGAGAGTGTGGATCCGATCTCAACATTATGTTTATCTAAAAATTCACAAACATCCTTCAAATAACGATCGGTACCCTTAAAGTTGGTCCCACAGTCGGATCGAATTAAGGACAGCAGTCCGCGTCGCGAAGCAAATCTGCCAAGAGCAGCGACGAACGCCTCTGTCGTGAGAGCACTAACCACCTCGAGGTGGACCGCTTTAGTAGCTAAACACACAAAAACGCACAAATAAGCCTTCTCGGTCTTAGCGTTACGGAGACGCGAAGCTTTTACAATAAATGGTCCCGCAAAAACCGTACCAACTCCAGCAAAGGGCATCGATTCGGTGACCCGATCGGCAAATTTGGGGCTGCACGATGTCCGCCTTCAAGCGGTAGCACGGGAGACAACGAAAGATAACATATCGGATCACTCTCCGCGCAGACAAAATCCAAAATTCACGTTGGAGGATCGCAGTAAGAGCATTGCATCCGGCATGTGCATTTTTCACATGGCGGTCTGCGATCAACAACTTCACCAAGGGGCCGTTCATGGGGAGCAACAATGGATGACGAGCCCCATAGGGGAGCTTAGCATTTCTAAGCCGACCTCCGACACGCATCAAACCCTGATCATCCAAGAAGGGATTCAAGCGCCCCAAGGGTCCCTTCAGATTGGATGTGCGTTGACGGAGGGTTTTCAACTCCGATGCAAATTCTCTCTCTTGAACTATCCGCACCCAATACAGCAGAGCGTCATTGCGCTCTTGCGGTGAGAGGACCGGAGACTCAAATTTGCCACGAGGGTTACGACAGTTGTGGATGAAACGCCGTATCCAGGCGGTGACGCCGAACAATTTATCCAAAGAGCTGTAGCGCTCAAGCAAAAACTCCGGATCTGGAGCCGCTACAGTCTCGGTGGCGTGAACATGCACCCCTGGCATAGATGCCCTGACCACTGCGGGGGTATGGGGCCAAGAACCCTCCAGCTGTAACAACCATGGTAGACCCCACCACAGCTGGTGATTCATAAGTTCGGGCGCCTCGCAGCCGCGGGAAGCGCAGTCTGCGGGGTTCAATTCGCCAGGCACGTGGCGCCAAATCAACTGGGCTTTCGATGTCTGAATTTGAGACACCCGGTTGGCCACGAACACCTCGAGGGTATGGACTGAACTTTTCAGCCAACAAAGGACGACTTGGCTGTCAGACCATGCAAAGATCGACCTAAAGTCGACACTAGCATCCAAGGTGTCGACGACGTGGTTAAGCAATCGGGCTAATAGAGTGGCGCCAGACAACTCCATCTTCGGTATGGTCCATCGGGTCCGAAGTGGGGCAACCTTACTCTTAGCCGTAACCAGATGAACAGCGACAACACCTCGTGCGTCCACCGTTCGAATGTACACGGCTGCCGCGTATCCGCTTTCGGACGCGTCACAAAAACCGTGTAGGCTAGCGGAAAACCGTCCCTCAGGCAATATGTGCCTAGGGATACAAACACGGTTGACTTCCGGGAGGGATGAGACAAACCGCACCCAGTCTCGGAGCAAGCCGCCGGAGAGGGGCTCATCCCAGGTCACTTCCGCTGCCCATAGTTCCTGTAGGAAACACTTCATCGCGAACACCACAGGACTAAGCCAACCATTCGGATCAAAGATGCGAGCTACAGTGGACAGCACTGTGCGTTTAGTCCAGACCTTTGGGCTCGGAAGCTCCAATCTGTAGGTAAACAAATCTTGGACTGGTTTGTACTGTACTCCCAAAACAGACAGCATGTCTGGAGTATCAGGGTTTTAAAAGAGATGAGGCTCCTGCTGGTGGTCCTTGGGTACATCTGCCAAGAGTTCGGGCGAGTTGGACACCCATTTCCTCAACTCGTAGCCACCAGCTCCTAGGAGAGCGATCAACTCATCTCGCAAGACCAGGGCCTCTCGTACACTCGAGGCGCCTGTACAAACGTCATCGACGTACAGATCCTCCTTTATGAGGACAGACGCGCAGGGGTAGCGCAGCCGTTCGCGCTCTGCGAGCTCCCACAACGAACGGATCGCCACAAAAGGACTCGATCGTAGTCCATAGGTGTTGGTGTTCAGCTCGTAGACCAGCATTGGATCCCTGGGATCCTCTCGCCAAAGCACAAGCTAGTATCTCCTGTCTTCCGGGTGAATCACAGTCTGCCGAAACATCATGCGAATGTCGGTCACAAAAACGACAGCATGTCGACGGAAGTTGGTCAAAACATCACTCACATCGTGATGCAACTTCGGTCCGGCGTGCAAACACTGGTTCAACGACACTCCGGTTGACGTGGTTGCTGAGCCATCAAAGACCACACGTATCTTCCCGTTGGAAGTCTTCAAAACCGCGTGGTGGGGAAGAAAATAATGTTCTTCATTTCGCCAATCCAGCTGCGAAAGCGACATGTGCCCCAGTTCCTCATACTCCCGCATGAAGTCCATGTACTTCTGCTTTAATGCGGGGTCCCTCGCCATTCGGCGCTCCATAGACAACAACCTTTTTTCGGCCAGTGGCCGGGAGCTGCCTAAGAGGGGGCGAACTGACAAAAAGGGCAAGCGAGTGATCAAGCGACCCGAGCGGAGGCGACCAGTATTGTTCTGATAGAACAATTCGCACTCCTCGTCCAACGGGTCCACTCGTTTTGCGGTCGGAGGCTCCTCCACCTCCCAAAAGCGTTGGAGGATGTCTGACAAGGCAGAACCAACAGCGAGGTCGCTGTCTGCCGAAGGGGGGTCTGGGCCGTCCCTAAACGATCCCATCACTACATGACCCAAAGAGGTGGACATGGCTATAAAACCGGCTGCCTGCAAAACTCGTTTACTTCCACGCAGCAAACGACCTAAAACATTCACACCGATCAATAAATGGATCGGGCCAGGTCGGTGGAAGTGAGGATCAGCCAGAGCCAATCCAGCCGACAATTTAACGGCGGCGTGTGGGGCTCGCACTTGCGGAAGCGGCCCGACCACCGTTTCAAAAACAATCGCCGAAGTATCGATTTTCGGCGTTGAGGAGGAGTGGGGGGAGAAGGAGAACGAAACCCGACCGATCGGATCCGAAATCCGCAGGTCTCCAACGCCCCGTACCGATTCCCTATGCGGCACAATATTCAAGCTCAACTGTCGGACGAGCCAAGTAGAAATTATGCAACCCTGGGCCCCTGAATCCAAGAGGGCACGCACTGTGACAAAATCACCTTTGGGGCCCCAAACACGCACGGAGGCTGTTGGCAACAGCACAAACTCCGGTGGGGGGGTTGCGCCCGACAGTGGCATTAATGAAAATCCGAGGGGGGTGATTGCCCCCCTGGACCCCGGTTGAACTGAGTCGACAAGATCGGAGGGGATCGCCGACAGTAGGCGAGAGGGTCCCACTCCGCAATGTAGGGACTCCGTCCAACTCTACTCCGAGGTGTGGGGCAATAACCGTGGGCCGCATACGGGGGAACATAACGCCCCAGTCGAGGGTATTCCATCAAGGGGGGGAGCAGCGTACCGCCCGCCTCCCCGAGCCTCCGACGGCCACCGCTACATCCTGCGAGGGGCCCCCGCCCGTGGGGCCCCCGCCCGTGCGCGGGGAATCTGGGTCCCTTTCGGACCCGCCACCATTGCGGTTCAAGCACAGGAGAGCGTGATGTCTCCCGCCGCAATGTGGACAAGCCTTAGCCTGGGGACACCCTGACTGGAGGTGGTCCCCCAGGCACATGTAACACCAGGCGCGTTGCTTGGCGAGGGCTCTTCGTCCCGCAGTCCGGAGGCCCCTGAACTTCGCGCAAGCACGCACATCATGTCCGTCCCCCCGGCAATACCGGCACCGTTTACCTGGTGCGGGGGGGGAGTCCCTTCGGACAGCCGAGTATTGTTTGGTCGGGCGGGGTTGTGCCCTCGCCGCCACCGGACGACCTGTGCTCGTTCCCGGTGTGGGTTCGCTCAGCTGGTCCACCACTCTGCACTCGTCCTCCAAAAAACGAAGCAAGTCCGAGAAGGGGGGGAGATACGAGGCGCTATTGCCCCCGTACCTTTGCTCAAATCGCCCCTTTACGTCTGCGGGCAATTTCGTTAGGACGATGTGCAAAAGAAGAAAGGACCACTGGTCGACCGGCAAATCCAGCCGGCGCAACGAGTGGATAGCGGTCAAGAGCGGGTTGACCAAATCCTTCCGCAAGGAGGAAACCCGCGTTGCCTTCGGTAAGGCCAAAATGGCTGCCACATGGGTGTCCGCTAGCAAGCGGACGTTTTGGTAGCGGTCCAGCAACAACTGCCGCGCGACCTGGTAGTTAGCATCGCTAACTATTAGGTGCTGGACCACTGCACTGGCTTCTCCGCGGAGGGCGGAGCGCATATAAGGCAGTTTCTGGCTGGGAGACAAATCTTCCCTGGAGTCCACCAAGCTGTCGAACAGGTTGATGAAGCCCATCCAAGCCGTGAGGTCCCCGTCAAAGTGGGGAATCTCCAATGTGGGCAGTCTCCCTAACAAAACCGGCGGGGTCGGTTTGACCTCCCCGCTCAAAGTCGGCTCTCCCCTACGGGCAGCCAGGAGCCCTTCTGCCGACTCCGTAATTTGGTTGGCCAGTTCGTACGCCTGGTCGACATCCCTTTTAAAGGTCTCCACTATGGCGTCATCCGCTGGAGGGTGTTCCAAAACGTAGGCATGGAAGTCGACAACGTGTCGCTCCAACCCTTGCATGCGCGCAGGCAACCCTTCGTAATTGGTCAACAATGCCTGAACCCGATCCGGCCGAACAATCAGGGCAGCCGCACCCGCGAGCCAACGCAATGCGGCTTGAAGTTCTGCTTTAGTCTTAGTAAGCGGATTGGGAGCCATTTTAAATGAAAGCCACAAATTCAAATCAACAAATTAAATTCAATTATAGAACGCGCGGAAAGCAACAAAAACAAGCGTAAATAACTCAATAAATTCCGCGAGACCGTGTGGGGACCAAAGCTAAGGGCAACCGTTACAAACAAAATATTAACAATGTATAAATAAAAAATATTACAAAGTATACATACAAATATCAGTGTGCAAACGGCCTAACTGAACTGCGACACAGATCCAAACTTATTAACAAAACAAAATTATTACTACCAATTACACAATAAACCAACAAACAAACAGAATAAAATTATTACTGTGAATTATGTAATAAATCAACAATAAACAGAACAAAATTACGACTGTGAATTACGAGCTAAATCAACAAAATTACGACTGTGAATTATGAGCTAAAACAAAACATTCAATCACGAACTATTCGGTTCGTACAAATACACGAGTTGACTAGTTCGACAATAACAAAACATTAGTCATTAAAATAACTCGTAATTATTGATAACCGTAGTCAATGACTCAACAATGTACCCACCGGTAACTGTGGCTCAATAACAAAGCGAACTATTTGGTTCGTACAAATACACAAGATAATCGAGTCAACAATAACAAAACGTTACTCGTAAACATAACTGGCTGTATGGCGTATCATGCCTTAGCCTTCTCCGTTCCTCTGAACGGAAAGAAATGAACCAAAAATAAAACAATCTACCTACAATTGTTTTTAAATTTCTTACTTTGTAAAATATCGGATCCACACAATGATAGAGGTGGTCAGAGATATAATTTTACGAGTACCGACAACAACAAATAAAAAAAACAAATTTTTGCAAATTAGCCTCTGAAGGCTACCAAAATACTGGAATGATACTCTAATTAATCAAATTAGTAATTAGAAACCACGCTCTGCTACCAAACGATGTCGACGCGCCCCAGTAAAGCACGTACATCTACCGCGCATTTGTCACGGCTTATCCAACAAACAAGGTCGGCTTATACCACAAGTAAATCAATCTCCGACCACACTCTGGTAAATCTACGGGACTTACCTGGGACCCAGTGTGCTCCGTCGCGAAGTGAAGTCCGGAGAATCGACGCGCGCGCGTCGATTTCGATGACATCCGATGTCTTCAATTCACTGACTGTCCCATACCAGTCGACACACCAAGTTCCCTTAATAGGGCACCAAAGCTCACCAACGTAAGAAGTTATTTAGCAGTGTCTATCACGCCCGACAAAGATCGCCAATGAAACCACGTTTCCGATTCAAATTCAACTCAATTTACAGACGTCACTGTTACGTTTTATAGTTCAAGTAAATACTTCTAAACACGGGCAACAATCGCGACAAACTATACAAAACGCGGCCGGTGGTATTTATTCCCGAAATTCACTCGTCCGAACGCGCCACGCACGCGAGGATTTTGTCAAGAAGTTCAAGCAACGGCCCGCCGTACGCGGCGGGGTCTCAACACGTTGTCTTAAGAGTTCAAGCAACGACCGCTGCCGGCGCGGTCCCAAAACGTTGTGTTAATGGCGGCGCGTCACCATAGACAATACTAAATTCCGCTCATCCCTACCGGTCGCGCCGTCGATCAAACTCGACTAACTAACAATCTGACTTGACCGATAAACTAGCGTAAACAAAAGCTGTTACCCTGGAATGGGGAAACGAGCGTAACAAACGATAATACAAGCTTCTTGGACTGAGTTTTAAAGAATTTTGTGAATAAAACGCAAAAATTCAGAAAGAATGATGCGCATTTTATTGGCGGCAATCGGCGTCTACTTTGACATCTGACAGTTGATATTTCTTTTTTTAAACTAAGGGAGAATAATCATACAGCCAATTTCTTAGTCTAGGGTGCGTATTACAGAACGTCACTCAAAACTCAAGCTTTACTTAAGTCTTGTTTGAAGCCTTTTGATTGGTTGAAACTAGTTTTAAGTAATACTTAAACAGAGATCAATGCTTGAGTTTCCTTCTGGAATAAGGACCTAACACTTCTAACCCAACATAAAGCCAAGCCCATAATCCCCGAAGTCACGTCTACCTAAAAAGGTGCGCCTGTAGTTCACACGAGCTAATAACAATTATTATAATATTTTTAGCTGCATGCCAGAATCGTGGTCTCGTCGTTCAACCCGCAGTCAGAGTGGAGTGGACTGCGCCGAGTGCGCCTCACCGCGAGCGCCGCGAGCGCCGCCCCCCGCGCCCCCCGCGCCCCGCACGTTACCCACACAGGTATACCTTTAGCTGCAGACTACTGCTAGGTATACGGCGTCCCCCGCGCCCCGCACGTTACCCACACAGGTATACCTTTAGCTGCAGACTACTGCTAGGTATACGGCGCCCCCCGCGCCCCGCACGTTACCCACACAGCCTTTAGCTGCAGACTACTGCTAGGTATACGGCGCCCCCCGCGCCCCGCACGTTACCCACACAGCCTTTAGCTGCAGACTACTGCTAGGTATACGGCGCCCCCCGCGCCCCGCACGTTACCCACACAGGTATACCTTTAGCTGCAGACTACTGCTAGGTATACGGCGCCCCCCGCGCCCCGCACGTTACCCATACAGGTATACCTTTAGCTGCAGACTACAGCTAGGTATACGGCGCCCCCCGCGCCCCGCACCTTACCCACACAGGTATACCTTTAGCTGCAGACTACTGCTAGGTATACGGCGCCCCCCGCGCCCCGCACGTTACCCACACAGGTATACCTTTAGCTGCAGACTACTGCTAGGTATACGGCGCCCCCCGCGCCCCGCACGTTACCCACACAGGTATACCTTTAGCTGCAGACTACTGCTAGGTATACAGCGCCCCCCGCGCCCCGCACGTTACCCACACAGGTATACCTTTAGCTGCAGACTACTGCTTGGTATACGGCGCCCCCCGCGCCCCGCACGTTACCCACACAGCCTTTAGCTGCAGACTACTGCTAGGTATACGGCGCCCCCCGCGCCCCGCACGTTACCCACACAGGTATACCTTTAGCTGCAGACTACTGCTAGGTATACGGCGCCCCCCCGCGCCCCGCACGTTACCCACACAGGTATACCTTTAGCTGCAGACTACTGCTAGGTATACGGCGCCCCCCGCGCCCCGCACGTTACCCACACAGGTATACCTTTAGCTGCAGACTACTGCTTGGTATACGGCGCCCCCCGCGCCCCGCACGTTACCCACACAGCCTTTAGCTGCAGACTACTGCTAGGTATACGGCGCCCCCCGCGCCCCGCACGTTACCCACACAGGTATACCTTTAGCTGCAGACTACTGCTAGGTATACGGCGCCCCCCGCGCCCCGCACGTTACCCACACAGGTATACCTTTAGCTGCAGACTACTGCTAGGTATACGGCGCCCCCCGCGCCCCGCACGTTACCCACACAGGTATACCTTTAGCTGCAGACTACTGCTAGGTATACGGCGCCCCCCGCGCCCCGCACGTTACCCACACAGGTATACCTTTAGCTGCAGACTACTGCTAGGTATACGGCGCCCCCCGCGCCCCGCACCTTACCCACACAGGTATACCTTTAGCTGCAGACTACTGCTAGGTATACGGCGCCCCCCGCGCCTCGCACGTTACCCACACAGATATACCTTTAGCTGCAGACTACTGCTAGGTATACGGCGCCCCCCGCGCCCCGCACGTTACCCACACAGGTATACCTTTAGCTGCAGACTACTGCTAGGTATACGGCGCCCCCCGCGCCCCGCACGTTACCCACACAGGTATACCTTTAGCTGAAGACTACTGCTAGGTATACGGCGCCCCCCGCGCCCCGCACGTTACCCACACAGGTATACCTTTAGCTGCAGACTACTGCTAGGTATACGGCGCCCCCCGCGCCCCGCACGTTACCCACACAGGTATACCTTTAGCTGCAGACTACTGCTAGGTATACGGCGCCCCCCGCGCCCCGCACGTTACCCACACAGGTATACCTTTAGCTGCAGACTACTGCTAGGTATACGGCGTCCCCCGCGCCCCGCACGTTACCCACACAGGTATACCTTTAGCTGCAGACTACTGCTAGGTATACGGCGCCCCCCGCGCCCCGCACGTTACCCACACAGGTATACCTTTAGCTGCAGACTACTGCTAGGTATACGGCGCCCCCCGCGCCCCGCACGTTACCCATACAGGTATACCTTTAGCTGCAGACTACAGCTAGGTATACGGCGCCCCCCCGCGCCCCGCACCTTACCCACACAGGTATACCTTTAGCTGCAGACTACTGCTAGGTATACGGCGCCCCCCGCGCCCCGCACGTTACCCACACAGGTATACCTTTAGCTGCAGACTACTGCTAGGTATACGGCGCCCCCCGCGCCCCGCACCTTACCCACACAGGTATACCTTTAGCTGCAGACTACTGCTAGGTATACGGCGCCCCCCGCGCCCCGCACGTTACCCACACAGGTATACCTTTAGCTGCAGACTACTGCTAGGTATACGGCGCCCCCCGCGCCCCGCACGTTACCCACACAGGTATACCTTTAGCTGCAGACTACTGCTAGGTATACGGCGCCCCCCGCGCCCCGCACGTTACCCACACAGGTATACCTTTAGCTGCAGACTACTGCTAGGTATACGGCGCCCCCCGCGCCCCGCACCTTACCCACACAGGTATACCTTTAGCTGCAGACTACTGCTAGGTATACGGCGCCCCCCGCGCCCCGCACGTTACCCACACAGGTATACCTTTAGCTGCAGACTACTGCTAGGTATACGGCGCCCCCCGCGCCCCGCACCTTACCCACACAGGTATACCTTTAGCTGCAGACTACTGCTAGGTATACGGCGCCCCCCGCGCCCCGCACGTTACCCACACAGGTATACCTTTAGCTGCAGACTACTGCTAGGTATACGGCGCCCCCCGCGCCCCGCACGTTACCCACACAGGTATACCTTTAGCTGCAGACTACTGCTAGGTATACGGCGCCCCCCGCGCCCCGCACGTTACCCACACAGGTATACCTTTAGCTGCAGACTACTGCTAGGTATACGGCGCCCCCCGCGCTCCGCACCTTACCCACACAGGTATACCTTTAGCTGCAGACTACTGCTAGGTATACGGCGCCCCCCGCGCCCCGCACGTTACCCACACAGGTATACCTTTAGCTGCAGACTACTGCTAGGTATACGGCGCCCCCCGCGCCCCGCACGTTACCCACACAGGTATACCTTTAGCTGCAGACTACTGCTAGGTATACAGCGCCCCCCGCGCCCCGCACGTTACCCACACAGGTATACCTTTAGCTGCAGACTACTCCTAGGTATACGGCGCCCCCCGCGCCCCGCACGTTACCCACACAGGTATACCTTTAGCTGCAGACTACTGCTAGGTATACGGCGCCCCCCGCGCCCCGCACGTTACCCACACAGGTATACCTTTAGCTGCAGACTACTGCTAGGTATACGGCGCCCCCCGCGCCCCGCACCTTACCCACACAGGTATACCTTTAGCTGCAGACTACTGCTAGGTATACGGCGCCCCCCGCGCTCCGCACCTTACCCACACAGGTATACCTTTAGCTGCAGACTACTGCTAGGTATACGGCGCCCCCCGCGCCCCGCACGTTACCCACACAGGTATATATTTAGCTGCAGACTACTGCTAGGTATACGGCGCCCCCCGCGCCCCGCACGTTACCCACACAGGTATACCTTTAGCTGCAGACTACTGCTAGGTATACGATGCCCCCCGCGCCCCGCACGTTACCCACACAGGTATACCTTTAGCTGCAGACTACTGCTAGGTATACGGCGCCCCCCGCGCTCCGCACCTTACCCACACAGGTATACCTTTAGCTGCAGACTACTGCTAGGTATACGATGCCCCCCGCGCCCCGCACGTTACCCACACAGGTATACCTTTAGCTGCAGACTACTGCTAGGTATACGGTGCCCCCCGCGCCCCGCACGTTACCCACACAGGTATACCTTTAGCTGCAGACTACTGCTGGGTATACGGCGCCCCCCGCGCCCCGCACGTTACCCACACAGGTATACCTTTAGCTGCAGACTACTGCTAGGTATACGGCGCCCCCCGCGCCCCGCACGGTTCCCACACAGGTATACCTTCAGCTACAGACTACTGTTAGGTGTATGCCACCCCCCGCACTCCGCACATTACCCACACAGGTATACATTTAGCTACAGACTTACAGACTACTGCCAGGTGTACGGCGCCCCCGCGCCCCGCACTTTACCCACAGCTAAACTTTCAGCTACCGACTACTTCTAGGTTCACAGCCTACTGCGCGTTATGGATAATTTAAAAAAGTATAAAAGTAACATGTTAACCTGGTGTTTTTCAGGACTTCCCGTTCGGGACACCACCCACGCTGCGGGAATCGGATCTAAACTCCATAATATCAGATCACAGCAGTCAACAGGCGACATCTAGCGTTTAAATGATTAATTAATTGTAATCACAACTTTATTTACTCATCAAATTTTACAGGTGGCAACACTGAAATCAGTTTTGACATTTACGCTTCTTAAAAATATTGACGTTACGCCTATAATTTAAGCTTTGACATTTAATAGTATAAAGGCAAATATTGATAGTTTATTCATTTATTAAGGTTCAAGATTGATTAGGAACATTCGCCAGTTATGTTAACGTGACGTTAGTGACGTATATGATACTAACTTAACAGGTATAATGTCAAATTTCTTTACTAATAAAGCTGAAACACAAAACTTTTAAAAATGACAGAATAAGATCTGAGATAATAAAAAAATTAACTTTAAGCCTCACCGTCTTATTACAAAACGAAATCTAAGTTTAGTTCTTGACTTAAACTTTGAGTTAATATGTTAGTGAATAATAGTTAATGTATTTCGAACTTTATTGAGGTTAAGTCAAAGTTCTTAATATAAAAGTGACAACTTAGTACCGGGGGAATTTTGGCGAGAATGTCAAGCTGAGTGGCACGCTCATTTTTCATTGGACTTTTAAATTATTTATAGTATTATGTACTAAATAAAAGTGCGTGATTTATGTAGTAAAAGTGCATTCAGTAAATAATTCATAAAGAACATTGAGATATCGCAGCATAGTGGCCTCATGATGACTTTGCCTCAAACCTCCCTAGTAGACGGTTCATGCGGCCGTCTTTTTCGACATGAATGAAAGTTCATTACGTGACATTGGCTAAATGAACAAACCGTGCGAAGCCAAAAAAAAAAAGAAAGAAAGAAATAAATAACTTAGTACCGAAACTAAACTGTCATTTTTATATAAAGAACTGCATTTCTATAATGGTAAGATTCATAATTCAATAACTATCTAAGTGGTTTGAATCTGGTCTAAATAAAATCCTCGTTTTGTAATAAGGTGGTCAGTGTACTACCATTTTCTTAGAAGTCAAAGCATAAATTATAAGACTCACGAAAAAAGAACACGGCCGGTGTCGATATTTTTCTTCTTGCGTAACATAAATAGGGTTGCCAGGTGAGTCGCGAAAAAATACCGGACAATTCCAAACGGGTTGGGGGTATACACAACAGCTTTGCTTCTTTCAACAAGTAGATACTTAGATCAACTGCGTAAACACTGCCGGTAAACAAAACTCGAAAAATATAGTTTAAAAAACATGCTTTTAAAGAATATCAAACTAACGAGTTAAAAATATTTTTTGTATATTAAGCGCCTCGTGCTTTTTTTTAAGTATTTTTAACTTTTTAGTTCGATATTCTTTTTAAAAAAATAAAACGAACGTATTGAAAACGGTGGGACATTTTACAGTAATGAGCCGCTCACTCGTAGTACAAAGAGTTAGAGACGGACAAACAAACAAACAAACAAGCAAGCAAACATACAAGTGAAGCTAATAAAAAACGCAAGCGGCACGCAGCGAAAACGAGTGAGTCATCATCATCTCAGCGTTAATGCCAATCGCATCCGAAGCTATTTCAGCTTTGAAGTTTGGAGTTCGCTTTACCAGTCTAACTGCTAAAACTAAACTTCGATTTTTTCCGAGAAACGACTGCCGTTTGACCTCCACAACCCGAAGGCGATATCGAAACATTACAGTTAGATCAATTGTTGGATTTTTGACGGCTACAACAACCCGTAACGACTGCCATTAGATGTTCGTATGGCAACCGGGACCAACGGCTTAACGTGCTTTCCGAGGTACGACCAGACCAGTGCAAATATCCATAATCATGCATAGAAATATTTGTACTGCGCGGGCAGCGGGCAGCGAGTACGAGTGAGTGAGACGGGTATACAGTGGTGAAGTGAGAGCCCGCAGACGCAGACACAGCGCAAGTGAGTTTTGCATTTAAAGGATATCATATTCCTACTTTTGTAGGCGCTTGTGACCAGTAGTACCGACTTTCCTCAAAAACCCGACACTGTTTTATCTGGTATGACCATTTATTTTTTACCGGACAGGCATTGAAAATACCGGACTATGCGCTTAAATATCGAACATCTGGCAACCCTAACCATTAATACACCTTCACATTTTCACCATATGTTACTTAATTAAAGAAAATTTACTATTAATTATATTGAATTTAAATTCTATGAACATCACGCTCGCCATGCGAAGCGGTGTAAGTAGGAAGTACCTATATAGTCGTTTTTGGTGCAAAAAAATATATTGATGTCTAAAGATTATATTGTTAATATTAAATAATATAAAGCGTGGTTTTAACATGTGGTTACTGTACCAAAGTTTAACATCAAATGACGGAAATACCTATTTTTGCTTTTTAATAAAACCACATTATAAAACCACGACGGGAGTGTTGTAAAAATTATCTAATATTTTGAATGAAAAGAATGAAGTGAAGGTATTACAAGGAACGATAAAAATGAACGAATGTCCATATCCTATTATAATTCTATGTATATTTCTAATGTTGGGAAGTCTGTACATTTAATGAGAGGTACAGAAAGACTTGAGATAAAAAAAGCAATTTCACGTTACTTTGTATTATTGTTTAAATAACTAAATTGAAATGACTGTAAGTTGAGTGATAATCTCATTTGCGTTTGAGATATACGTTACGCTTATTAGGTTTATCATTTAAAAAATGGAGCATAGCTATGAATTTATGAGAAAATAAATCGTAATTTCCGTCGGAATAAACTTCCGCTTGACACGTCTACATCTACGTCTAGTTGCAAGCATCCTTGACGGATTCGATGCTGTAATTACAGAAAAAGAGTTGAGTGATGTCGCGTGGATCCACTTTTGACAAAAAAAAAGGGTTTATGGGTTTATAATACACTGGTAAAGGCAAGATTGATTTAATCTGCATAACCATTTCCCAATTAATCCACGTTGAAAAAAGGGGGTCATAGGTTTATAATACATTGCTAGAAAGAGATTCGGTTCAGTCTGCTTAACCATTGCCATGTATCCACGTTCCATAAGAGTACCATCTCTATATTCGCATATCTAATACACTGTTAGTGGGAGCGGTCTAATCAATCTGCCAGCTTTTTCCCCAACTATTTTGGGATCAACTTCCAGTTTAACCGAAGGCAGCTGACTACCACCAGTTTACATGGAGTGGCTGAATATCTGACCCCCACAGCTCCTTAACAAAGATAACCTATATAGAGTGGTAAATTCGGTTCCATACGATTTCTATAGCTTAACACATAACAGACTCTTAAGAAAGAAATCAAGAGAAAATTTAAAAAAGAAAAGTAATTATAAAAACAATTTAACTATTTTATTTAAGGTCAACCACCCTTCTAAATACGTTTTTTTTTTTTAAGTTGGAATGCGTTTCTATTGTAAAGTATTATATAGATTTCAATACAATTGAGCAGTTTTCCAGGAGCTTTCCTATGACTTGCTAGATGGCGCAGCGGGCACTTTTGATAATAGAAAAGTGTTTGCACATTTTTCATTTGTTTAAATTTATCAAAATATGACTTAGGACATTCTATCACTGTCAGTTTCTTCTTGCCACAGACTAAATTAACCGCAACAAATCAAATTTAAAAAAAAAAGCGATAAGTTATGGTAGCGCCATCTCTTGATGACTTTAAGGCTCGTATTCCAGAAGTTCACTCAAAACTCAAACATTACTTTAAAACTCGTTTCAAGCCACTTAACTGCTTGAAACTAGTTTTAAGTAATGTTTAAACAGAAATCAATGCTTGAGTTTCCTTCTGGAATTCGGACCTTAGACTACCCTAATCTAACTTTTCGGAAAACTTCTCATTGCATAACATACTATCAGTGACATAACTTTCATTTTGACAGTTAAACAATAATCATAGAACTATATTTTTCGGAATGAAGCAATGTGACATAGAAGCTGGCATCAAACAATTGTGATTATACTTTTTTATAAGGAATATATACGCTTGAATAGCAAGGATATACGTTGCTGTTTACATATATACTTCGTTATAATATGTAGTTGTATAATTGAGACATATTATATAAATAAATTAATTAAAGTCATATAATAATTAATCCCGACGAAAGGATGGACTAAAATGGCGTCGCAGTCAATGTTTGTAAAATATTTTGTTCATCAGTCACGTGTATATTTTCCTACGATATGGGCCGGTTTCTCGAACGAATATTAATACTGGCAAACTTGACTGAGTGTTGGTTGTTGAGAAATCATTCAACTAGCCACAGATAACTATAATAATATGTACAAGTATATTATACAACATTATTTTTTGTATACAGTATGTTAAGAAAACCCTGTCCGACCCGTGAAGGTGTTGTTAGGTATCGATAACTGATTCTACTAATGCATACAAAATCGGGCTAAACTTAAAAAAAAAAATCCCCCTAAAAAAATAAATATTATTTCGCAAAAAGAGGTAACTTCATAAATGCGTGTTAACCACCCTTCGCCTGCCGCCCGCGGGGGGCGGGCGGCAGGGCACGCGGCACGTGGTCGCATCGCTATTCGCTCATAATAATACCGGTGTTGTCACTTTTTAAAAATTACCAAATTTCGGGGAAATTGGAATTAATTCGCGGGAAAAAAAAGATTATTTCAAAATTCATTTGTATTGGTACTATGATGAATACGTAAAATTTTATATTATATTTGGTCATGTGTTTACCTAACCTTTATTATCCTTATGGGTCGGACAGGGTTTTCTTAACATACTGTATACAATATGTAAAGAAAACCCTGTCCGATCCGTAAAGGTATCGTTAGGTATCAATTACTGATTGTACTAATGGATACAAAACCGGGCTAAACTTAAAAAAAAAATCCCCCTAAAAAAATAAATACCATTTCGCAAAAAGAGGTAACTTAATACATGTGCGGTAAGCAAGCCTTCCGCGGACGGCGGGCGGCAGGGCACGTGGCACGTGGTCGCATCGCTATTCGCTCATAATAATACCGGTGTTGTCACTTTTTTTTAAATTACCAAATTTCGGGGAAGTTGGAATTAATTCGTGGGATAAAAAAGATTATTTCAAAATTCATTAGTATTGTTTCTATGATGATTACATAAAATTTTATATTATATTTGGTCATGTGTTTATCTAACCTTTATTATCCTTATGGGTTGGACAGAGTTTTCTTTACATATTGTATATGCGAAACCTGAAACACGTGTCCAGTATTTCTATGTAAAGAATTTATGATGATTGATGAATGTACAAAATTTCAAAAAGCTATCATGAAAAATCACAAAGTTAAGAGCTTGTTATGTTACCTAGTTGTCCCAACAAAAATATGGTCAACGAGTCGCTCGTCCGTTCGCTTATACAGCGGCGTGGCGTAGAAGGGCCCTAAGACACTATAATCCGCTGTGAACTGTGTTATGCGAACGGTAACCACATTGCAACAATTTCTAAATATATTTGGGAAAAAATATAACATGGTCTAAAAATGATTTGAATCGATTCAGTTGCTTTTTCTGAACAAACTATATTCAGGTTTCGTATAAAGTTAAAATAACTTTGAATAAAAATAATACAATCATAGGGGAAAATATTTTCTCGGTAACGTTGTCAATAGGAATAGTGCCCAAAAGGCTGGCACTTCCACACATCAAGCTACAAAATCTGTATATTTTTTAATCGATTTTCAACTTTCATCGAAGTATTATCGTTTAAGTTTGACGCTGACAGAATAGTCGATATCGGCTAAGTTGCCAACGCAAAAAAAATGAGGTAGACTGGGTATTTTTTTTTTTATTCATTTATTAAGGTTTACAGTTTCGCGTAGCTTGTCCTGCTGACGTCCATACGTATGGCAACGTTGACACTTTAGCCAAAACTTGTCACATTAATGTTCCGATGATTTTCGTTCGAGAAGCTGGCTCTAAGTGTCTCTCCGTGTTTCTTAAGCTCGTAAAACATCAACAACTATATTTTTACTAACGTATTTTAATTATTAGCAACTAAATTATTATTTTGGCGCGAAATCAGTCGAAACTACAACTATTAGTTGTCGCGTTTAAACATGGTACAGACAGCACATTAAACTACTAAAAACTGTAAGATTTCTTTATTAGACTGTCAACTTTAGTTCTAAAGCATTAAGGCTCAAGGTTGATTAGGAATATTTGACACTTTCGGGTAGTTTGACTTGCTATCGTCCGTACAATCAGCGTTTGGGCAGAGTTGGGGTTCCTACTTTACAGAAAGTGCAATGACCACTATTAACTTGTTAAAACACGATAACTATAATATGTTTTAAAACAGAGACGTGATTAAAAGGCTTTGAAATTTCACGGCATATCAGAATCTGTCTGTCCGCCATCTTGATTCTTTTTTCAAATAGTAACGGAAAATATAATAGGACCAAGCCTCGAAAAGCCTCAAGGGAATATGGATTGTATTTTCTTTTTGCATTGAGTCGACTATAATGCTCACCTAGTTATATATCTGCACACCTACGTTTTTCATATTTTACACATACAAGGATCAAAGATCTTACAAATGTTTGAAATTAAATACTGAGTTAGTTTTGCTTTTTTTTACAGATTCATGTCTATACTAGTAACAAACGCAGTGTTCAACAAGTTCGAGGTACTAGTATCATCATCAATCTTTTCAATCGTCCCACTGCTGGGTACAGCGTAATCGCCACGCTTACTCAATGCGGCGATTTCAGACTTAAAGTCCAGATTTCCTCAAGATATTTTCCTTCACATTTTAATCAGTCATTGGTGTCCAAGATATACTTAGAAAGTACATATAACTTAGAAAAGTTACATTGGTACTTGCCTGACCTGGAATCGAACCTGCACACTCATACTTGAGAGGCTGGTGTTTTGACCACTAGGCCAGCACGACTTACTTGGTACTAGTATAGACGCTAATAAATGTTATGATATGCAATAAACTTAGTTTCACATTTTTTGCTGATGTGTTGCTAGGTAAGCGATATATAGGTTTATTAAACGTTGGCTTAATGTGATGCCGTCATTTTGAAATAACCTCAAAATGGCGGTACAATAGGTATGCCAGGCTACATAATGTTTAAATCTTCAATTCCCTTTGGATTCTCAAAGGGAATTTACAAAAAGATTTACATAAGCATAGGTCGGAATAGGTAGAGTGATTTTTGGTACTTGTATCAAAAATGTTCACAGAAAGAAGAACGTGGATAAGCCATTTTCCCGGAATGTAATTCCGGATCCAAGTAAATATTGTTAATGTTGGTAGTGATATTATTACTACTCAATTCATTTAAAGGAAGGTAACAAAACTAAACTAATTTATTATTTACTTGGTGAAAAATAAAAACAATCAAACTTCGATCGAAGCATTAATACATTTCAATATTTTATTTTTAGCCTCTAATGAAGTTTTACGACTTACTATAATTTATACATTTTTTTTTATAATCAACAAATTCCGTAAATCCGGAGGAATGTCCATATTAATATATACGTTTCCGATCAATGACCCCAATTCACTCTACCTATTCCGACCTATGATCATAAGCCATCGGGATTCAAATCCGTAAGCATAGATAAAATAATTAATCAAAAAAACTACTAAATCTGTAATATTCTAAATCCATTATTTAACTGCCAAAATTCTAATCGTCAATTAATCGTAAAACATGTATAAATATAAAGATCATTAATAAACAGTATAATAGATGCACTGGTTTGTCGGGCACATCATATGTACATAAGTGGAGGAGTGGAAAAGTAAAGTTTACAAGCCTGCAGGGTAATTACGTACCACTTTGACAGTTCAACGACATTCATTGCCTATTTTTTTTTTTTTTATATGGCATCTCGTAGTTCACCTTGAGAGGTCGTGACTACTTAACCGGACTATATTTACCTTGTTGAGCAGACACATTTTCAGCAATTTCAAATATGGAGCAATGGAATTGTTTCCAATTAAAAGTTATAGTGTGTTGTTTCAAACGGTTGGTTAAAGTAACCTAATAATCGGGGTTTTTGGCGGGAAAGTTAAGCTGAGTGTCACGCTCATTTTTCATTGGACTTTTAAAATTATTTATAGTGTTGTTTACTAAATAAAAGTGCGTGATTTATGTAGTAAAAAGTGCATTTAGTAAATAGTTCATAAAGAACAGTGAAATATCGCAGCATAGTGGCCACATCATGACTTTGCCCCAAACCTCACTTGTAAGACGGGTCACGCGGCCGTCTTCTTCGACATGAATAATTCATAATTACGTGACATTGGCTAAATGCACAAACCGTGCGAAGCCAAAAAATAAATAATAACCTACTAATAATAATTTTTTGACGTATGTCAAGGCCATATTTTTGTATGGCAACCCTTTGTCGGGTTTGACGATAGTTGGCACCATTTTTGACGTTTACGCGTGCGTCAAGTGGACGTGAAACAGCAAACCTAGACGAAAATACAAAAATAAAGTTGAAAATATCGCGAGATTCAACAGTCTACAACATGAAAAATAGTCTGAAGTCTTTAATAACACCCTAAAAAAGTTTTATCTGCATAGTTTTCACAGCAGGGTAATTGTCAGTTAAACAACATTCATTGCATTGTTTACATTAGGTATTGAGCAGACACGGAAAATGTGGAGAAATAGATCAGAAATATGCTTCAAATTTAAAGTAATAGTGTGTAAAGCAATTATGATGCTGGATAGCTGCGTATTGAAAATGATACATCTCGGTAACTGATTTGCCTGGCAGCATAAAGCTGTCAGGGGAAGAGCGGTCACAGATAAAATATTCAGGTTTGAGACTTTTAAACCACATGTAAAGGAGTAAATTACTCTGGGCATACTTTTCCAGCCAGCTTTATTTGAAAAAGGAAAGTAAAAAGTTACATAAAACCTTACTTTTTTCACTCATCCTCTGTAAATAAACACTGTTGAATAGATAAGCAAACATATAGAGAAAAATTAAAATATATCCAATTAATTGTCCAAAGTCTATCGTCGTTACTTAATATAAGATGTATTACTAATATTGTGTTTCCGATGTACCTGTACGTATACTTGTCATTTGTGTAAGTGTTAAGGTAATAACTTTTATTTATTTCAATTTACTTACAAGATCAATATCATTTTTCTGCCTCTATTCCTTAGTTAGGGTCGATTGTTTTTTTTTTTTTTACTAATTTACTTACAAAATAAAAACTCAAGGGGAAAGTGCCCAAAAGGCTGGCAGCATTGTAACATCAAGCTACTGCAATCTGTCAAATTTCTTTAATCGATTTTCGAATGTTCAAATTTGATACTGGCAGAATAGGTGACGTCGGCTCAGGTGCCAAAAAAAAAAGTCATTAAAGGTTGTTTGGAAAATTTTACAAATTCAAATTCGCAATGCTGATTCTTGGACCGAAAATGGCTAGCCAAGTCGAATATTTCCCTTGCTCTTTTTTTTAATTACTTAAATACTTCCACATATGTTTCTTATAATTAAAAAAAAAAACACTGAACTAAACCTCACTTCGTCCTAACTGCTATATATTATATTTTAGCTAGTGAAACTGATTTAGACTATCTTTTAATACAAAGGCACATAAACAAGAATTAAGTTTAGATGGGATACATTTATAAGATTTTGTCACGTGCCGAGCAAGAAAAAGAAATAATGCTAAGGCTATAAGGGTAGCTTTTTTTTTATATGTGCGGTCTCGCAGTAATCTACGATTTTGTTGTCTAAATAACCGGCTTGCCTATAGATGCTTCAATAAATTAAACCTTCCAACCATAGCCTGGTTGGAAGGTTTGCAAAGCATAAAAGCTAAGTAGCTACACGCTACGGGCATCCCCTGTGTGGTACAGACTTAAGGTACCCAGGTACAGTGATCCATACCTAAGTGATCTAGTTTACAATGGAAAAAGTCGCACTCATATTATTATTTTTTTTCTTAATAATACATGTTTTTTAAAAAAGTTTCTATTAGTCAATAACTATTATGCTGAAGATACTTTTTTCTTTACAGGCAACATTGATTTTTTTACACCTGATGGCCAGACTAATATTTAATTGGAAAGAATGGCAGGTTGCTGTATACAGCATCACTCTAGGCACTAAACAAGCCATAAGTCAGTGAATACTAATGTTCCTAAGTAGGATTGAGCATAACGCAGATAGGCGATGAGATGTTAAGTAAAAGAGCAAGCGGCTAATGTTTAGCCAAGTAATGACGCAGGTAGGCGATGCGATGCGACACAGTGGGTCAAACAAGAAATTAAAAAAGAAGCGGATCAAAAAGACGCGGGCGAAAGCTCTGTCATGAAAAATCCTGCAAATGTATTCCATCCCTATACAAGGACGTTTAGATAGAAAAAAATACATTTTAGTTAGGTATTATTGAAGACTCGTCTAAAAAAGTCAGTCTACATAGTTCCTCAGTATTTTTTTTAACCCGTTACAGACTTTATAGCAACAATACACTTTAATCGAATGTTAATTGCAAGTCTGTCACGAGATTTAAAAAAAAAAAATATTTAAAACTGGAACCAGTCGTTTCTGGACGGAATTTCACCGTGAAGACGTGTTCGAGTGTTTGAATCCGAACACGAGCAGGCGCTATATGAGTAAGTAATTTCATTACCACTGCTCTCAAACCGAAATGTGTAATGAGAAAACTGTCCTTTTTTTTTGTTGCCGGGGGAAAAACTTCAAAAGCCACCCGATCTCTGGGGACCGTGGTCAGGTAGTGTGGAATTTTTACCTCACTTAAACCACCCCGGTGATCCTCTTAGGAGACCAATTCCGGAACCGCCCCTGCGCATAGTCTGTAAAGGCACGGCTCTGGGGAGACTGTAAAGGGCCCTTGGCCTCGCTGTGTACGGTAGCACGTGACCACTGTGCCACCGTCTTCCCTTTGGTCACTTGATGGGTGCACAGAGTCCCCACTCTACACGCCCGTGACTACAAAGGGAGAATACTGTCCTATGGCCATATCCATAGGACGAAAAGCTCTTAGAGATAATATGTCACCTACCAAATCCGTACAGTGCCCGTGGGTTGGATACTGCTCGCTTCCCTCTCGGATGGCTTGTGTCACATAACATAGGCTGATTCTGTTAGCATCAAGTGGAAAGCTCAATTCACCTGTATTCAAATTTTACTTGTTCCAAATTAACGTATTTTTTTTTTTCAAGATAATATACCAAGTTTATGTCACAATAAATTACATAATGTTGATTTTAGAACGATTAGCCCGATTGATAAAGTATAAAATGAACTTTATTGAGTAGAAATTAACATTATTTTTCTATTTTTAACTCATATTTGTTTTCATTATTTTTCAAGTTACCACCCTAAAGACAAAGTCTTTCGTCGTGTTCCGGCATGATGTCTGGTGAAGCCGTACGGAGGACGGGTCTGAGCAGTTGTGTTGCGATGTGTGCCGGGTACGATGTGCCAAATGTTGTGGTGTCGGGAGTTTGGTCGTGGAGGGTCTCCAGATCAATGCCAGTGTGTCAGTTGGGTTTAATTGCATCATCTCACTCAACTGCCGTCTTCCTTCCTATTCATTCAGTTCTCTCTATTGTTTATCTGTTCGTCTCTTAATAAACTAGCGCGCAACGATTGCGTCACTGCTCACCATCAGGCGGGATTGCGGTCAAGCAATAGCTTATATTATCAAATATATATATAATATATATGTCGCAATATTAAGTTCTCACGGTGAGGTTTTTTCCAAAATAGACTGGGCTGACTTGTTTCTAAACTACATAAATGCGAATACAACTTTCACCAAATCTCGATTATACTTACTGACATATTTAGAAGAAAATTATATTATTGTAATAAAAATATAGTATTAATATACATCTTAACTTTATAATATGTACCTGCACATAATATGTCCCGTGCACAGTGGCTCGCGCTACCCATCATATCGTCCATAGACAAATTTAATGAGTATTAAAAACTCCTTGTTTTATTCCAATACTCACTCGAGCCTCTTTGCACAGGAGTAAAAATACCTACTACTTGTTAAAACCTGCCTCTGAAAAACTATTTTACTTAAACTATGAAATTATATTTATTATACTTTTGAAATCAGACGACTTTTCATTAAGAGACTTAAATATATTATAAAAAGCCTTCAGGGAAAGTCGGAGGTTTTTTTAATCTTCTTTTGTTACATGCTGTTAGTGGAAAGTGTATAATCTTAAAAATAAAAACATAAAATTAACAATAACACATTTTAAATGGGCGTGTATATTTTTAGATTTTTTGTTCTTTATTAACATGCTGATAAAAACAGGAAATATTTTGCAAAGAAACCATAGTGCACATAAATAATTTAAGTCATAGCGCACTTGATCTCATAGTACATTTCCACTAACAATATGTAACAGAAAAAAAAACTATCAAAGAAATATATTTCGTTGAGAAACTAATTCTAAACTGTCTAACGTTCTAAGAACTAAAACTTTCACACTAAAACTAGCTAAAAGTAGATAGATTGCACTCTATTTATTAGAATTTACAATTTTATTTATTTCATAAGTAGCTATAAGTATTTGTCTCGTGGAATATGTACCAAAAATTGTTTAAAAAAATAATGCAATAATATTTGTTGTTATGAATGTACTCTTTGTGCCTGTGTGTAATTTTTTTAAAAAGGTCGTAAGTTTAGTATTTTCTTTTTGCATATTTTTAATGTTCAACTGCACTAAATTGATCTAGGGCTGAATGCATTTTTTTAGCCAGGTTTTCCAAAGGCTAAAGTTCCATTTGAGAATTAATTCTTCTGTCACAGACCATGGTTTGCTATTAATCATAAGCTAAATGTTATGATATAGTAACCCTATGGCTTCTGGCCCAAAGACCAGCCCAACAGATTGTTTTGTTGATTGTTTTTGTTTGCTCAAAATATTATTTCGATCAAAACTATACGACCTTTTTAATTTGCCTATTACTCAATATTGTTTTTGTATTCATATTTGTCATGATAAAACTGTGCCAAAACGTTCCCATTGTGATTCCAAAGTACTATGTATTGTTATACTGTAAAATAAAATAAAATTGTAGTTGTGAAAATCGGCGTTGTGTTAATCAGTCATTTTTAGAATAAAGGTTGAAAGAGTAAATGATTGCTCGTTATATTTTAAAATTTTAATTGAAATATATTAATTTCAAAATGAGTTGTTTTATTATTGAAACGTACTTATTTTTAATTCCTCCTACAAAGCTACAAATAACCAGAATTTCCGATATATGTTAGTAAGACGCTCGACAATCTGTCGTTACCGAATAACAAAAGCAAAAACGTACTTATAGGGACAAAGCAGAAAATAAAAATAAAACTTGATTTCGAATACACCGCCACAATAGAATGTAAAGTTCAAATATTCCCGCTACATTTAATTTTAAATGACAGATGCTTCGTTCGGAAATTGTACCTGTCATTCGGGATTTCTTTTTCTACGCTGTATTTTCTTTATGTAGCACCTTTATTTCTGAAAATTATACTAAGTATACTAATTCTGACTGAATCATATGAAAATCAATCAACGTTTATGATACAAAAGTGCATTGCGAAGAAAGATTTTCAAGAATAAATGACAACCAACAGTGGCTGTATGCAGATAAGTCTGTGCCCGTTCTTAAAACTACAAAAAGTTGTTTATAAAAAAAAACTTGCATTTGTATTGATTTTCGCAGTTCTATCCCAGATATTTCCCGAGAAAATACGGCTGCAATTTTCACCAAACATTTTTTTTTGTCTTATATACACAAGGCAACCGTGGTGTAGCTTAATCGAGGCAGTTTTAGTGGACATTACACCTACTTTTACACTGTGTAGCCACCCGTAACGATCTTTCTGAATATACTTTGCATTCTACTGCTGTTATTCTGGAAAATAAAGTGTTTTAGCTAAAAATGAGTACCATAGCGCAACAAAAGGTCCTTGTTAAGGAGGGTTTATTTCAGTTTATCACCAAACACATCCCTAGTGCGAATGTAAATGTGATTGATGATATCGTTCTCAATTATGTGATTTCTATCCTGGAGGAGGCTTCCCAGGACCCCTGCTTCGATGTAGAAGGTAAGAAAACCATTTTAAATCATCATAAATATCTCATTTATCATTTATTCTTCGCCACCAAAATTTTTGACCTAAATAAGGGCATTCAAAGTGGATTCCAAGTGCATATCCATATCATATTGTTCATTTTTCATTGTTTTTCGTAACTCCACTGTGTCTTTCGATTCAAATTACATCGTCGCATACAAAACATGTTCGCCTCCCTAGATACATTCATAAATAAAACAAAAGAATAGCAGTAGGAAGTTTACAGTGATATATTTTACCGTAGGTAGAAGTTAAAAAATATATTTTGAATCTGTTTGAATTTAGTAATTTTTTTAAATATTTTACATAAACTTATAATAGTTTAAAATACAAGATATTGGTTGATTTACATAAAGTTTATGTTAGCATTTTGCAAGATTTTAGTTAAACTCTTACATTACTCAGAAATTCAATCCCCTTATTCATAAACGCTGCTAAGTGATTAGTGATTCTTTAACCATACATTTTTGACCTTTTAATGTCACTTAATTTTAATCATTGTTTATGAATGAAAGGATGATTTAAGTTAAGTGACTTTAAAAGTTCAAAAATGGATGGATAATGAATCGCTAGTTAACTTTAAGCAGCATTTATGAATAAGGGGGCAAGTTTTAAAATTTATTTGGATACATTTTGATGTCAAGATAAACACATCTTCAGAAATTAAAATAAATATTAAATAATATGTTGTGCAACAAAGTGAAACACGGCAGGCAAAAGCATAGGTAATTGTCTGGTTTTCTGGCAGAAATCTCCTTGAATGACAAGGCTGCTTATGGGTAATTTCTGCGTTTATATCAATCAACTCAGCATATTGCAGTTTATTACTGAATTGACAAAGCGGAAACCAGTGTTCTAAAAATAAAAATTCAACATGTAGCATGTATCGGTGGTAGGCCATAACATCAGCTGCTGGCAGAAGTTACCACCCACCAGACAAGGTCTTGCCACCAAGCAATTCGTCGTGTTCCGGCTTGATGTCTGGTAAAGCCGTACGGAGGATGGGTCTGAGCAGTTGTGTTGCGATGTGTACCGAGTATGATGCGCCAAATGTTGTTGTGTCAGGAGTTTGGTTGTGGAGAGTCTCCAGATCAATCTCCCTCTGGAGCAGCATCGTTGGTCGTGTTGGTCTTGGGTTTATCATAGCATCATCTCGCTCAACTGCCGTCATCCTTCCTATTCCTAAGTTTTTTAAGTGAATAGGCTTAATAAACTAGTGCGCTTTGTCACCAACAATTGCATCACTGCTTACCAGCAGGCGGGATTGCGGTCAAGCACTAGTTTATAATTATTAAAAAAAAACAACTATTGTGGGTTGATTGAGTTCTTGCATAGTATGTTACAGCTCACTCCTTCTTCAAGAGCGATGCCCTAGTGTCCTAACTGTTAGAACCATATAGGCTAGGAGGATTGTTAACATTTTAAAATAATACAGTAACACAGGCTCATTATCGTCTCAGCATTAATCCCAGTCACATCCGAAGCCTTTTCAGTTGAGTCTGGTGGACGCTTTACCAGTCTAATTGCTGATTTTGGCTACACTTCGATGTTTTTCGTGTAGCGACTGCCTTTTAACCTCCACAACCCGAAGCCGATATTGAAGCATTGCAGTTAGACCAAATGTTGGACTTTTGAGGGCTCCAGCAAACCTTAACGAATGCCACTAGATGTTTGTATAGCAACCGGCGACTAGCTCAGTGGAAAAATTTATTTGCATTGCGTTCGGATCAAACCCGCGCCTCCTTGCACATCGGCCGCGTTCGCTACCGCTTCTCCACGGGCGCTGTTTACATCACGGAGTACAGTAACATAGTAAGGTTGTGTATTAATATCCTTGCGACCCTGTAACACTAATAATAAATAAATACGGACAAATCACACAGATTGAGCTAGCCCCAAAGTAAGTTCGAGACTTGTGTTATGGGATACTAACTCAACGATACTATATTTTATAATAGATACATAAATAGATAAACATCCAAGACCCGGGCCAATCAGGAAAAGATCGTTTTCCGTCATGACCTGGCCGGGGATCGAACCCGGGGCCTCCTCGTCGCAGGCAGGCGTGTTGACCGCTGAGCCACGGAGACCGACAAATAATGAACCGAAAGACTGACGAATAATGTTTAACACAAGTCTTGTTTAATGTCAAGCATAACTAATGCCATTAACCAAAACAAGAATCCCGGGGAATTGCTGTACGAATCAGTGACATACTCAAGCTCAAGACTCATACAAGTCACCAATAGAGTGCTACTTAGTTAAATAACCACCTTATTTCCATACCCTCTAGCCTTGAGGGTAGGCAGAATAATATAGAATGCCACCCAACCCTTCCATACTCCTGCCGCATTTACATGTGCCAATTCCGATCCCAGGTCAGGCAATACCAATGTAATTTTTCTAAGTTATATGTACTTTCTAAGTATATCTTGAACACCAATGACTGATTAAAAGGTGAAGGAAAACATCTTGAGGAAACCTGGACTTTAACCCCCTTATTCATAGAAGCTGCTTAAAGTTAACTAGTGATTAGTGATTATTTAAACATACATTTTAGACGTTTGCACGTAACTTAATTTTAATCATTATTGATGAATAAACCCTTTAAACTCTGTGGTGTTTATTCATAAACGATGATTAAAGTTAAGTTACGTTAAACTGTCAAATACGTATGGTCAAATAATCGCTAATCACTACTTAACTTAAAGCAGCGTTTATGAATAAGGGGGCTAGTCTGAAATTGCCAACCCACATTCAGCAAGTGTGGTGATTACCCTCAATCCTTCTCTGTATGAGAACAGACCTATGCCTAGCAGTGGGACGATAAAAAGTTTGATGATGATTTCTGAGGACTATGCACCTTACATCATAAAAATTAAGACAGACTCCTCAGGGCACCTTGATCCTACACAGATGTTCTTCACAGGGTTCGAAGGATATATATCATAACATATAGTATATTTAGTCGTCCTCCATGGCTAGCGGTTAACACGCCTGCCTGCGACGTGGAGGCCCCGGGTTCGATCCCCGGCCAGGTCATGATGGAAAACGATCTTTTCCTGATTGGCCTGGGTCTTGGATGTTTATCTATATATGTATCTATTATGAATATAGTATCGTTGACTTAGTATCCCATAACACAAGTCTCGAACTTACTTTGGGGCTAGCACAATCTGTGTGATTTCTCAAAAAAAAAATCCGATATACATCAAATGATTTTTTGTGATATATCTATAACAAAATTTACTGGCTATATTGCATTTAAGTACTTTTACCGACGCGCTGATGGTATATTCGTCGATTTTTCTGTCTTCAAACTATAATAATTCGAATTTACCAAATAGGTACTGCAATTAATAATAATAGTGCAACATAAAAGAGCCAAAATAATCTTTAAATCTATTAAATGTAAACATACTCCTTAAAAGTAAATTGAAGAGTTAATCCTTTAGGATTTTGAACAGGCGATTTGACAGTTCTAGGTGACTAGAAAAAAACTAATTTGTTATTTGATTGTAACTCGACTGAGACAAATATTAGGATTTATAAGATATTGTCATGTACCTGTGCAAATCATATAGTAATAAGATAATAAAATGACAGTCTTAAGAAATGAATATATAAAGGGTGCATCGACGCACAAACGAGTACCATGAATCCAGTACATGATTCTGAACCCCCCAGTGGTGAAATTTTTCGTCGGCTTTTTCATGTTTTAAAAAAATATATATGTAGTTTTTTTCACTTCAGACCGTTCATAATTGCTATATACTTTTATAATCCAATAAGATTTTAAAGTAAAAATTAATTAATTCGCTAATTACATAAAAAAGCGCAATGAAAACAAAACTCGAAATACTATCTTATCAGCTGATTTAGTAGAGTTCACATCAGGGATCAACGCCTAAAATATATTATATTATTATAAATACCTATAAACCCGCACGGTGGCACACTTGCAACGTTCAACAACCAAGCCGTCACTTGCTGTGAATTCGGTAACCGTTCATTAACGACATAAATTACTACCATAATTTTATTAGTGACATCGGATATATCCAATATCATATCATAAATATCCGATATTTTGATATTTATTATAAATATCGGATATTTTCGAACCCTGGTTCTTAACAGACCAGGAGATATAACCAACTTCGGCGAAGAGGTGGGCTGGTCCCAATAACCACCAATGGATGCCATGGCCTAAGTGAAGAAATCAAACACTGTAATATAGAATATAAATCTTCTATTTAAAAATACTAATCATGACCATTTTAGCTCCACTGACCCAGAACAGGTCAAATTAAACCCTAACATACATTAGCCATTCGGAACAGCAATATTGAATAAATTATAGGGTAGCAACGTGGAGCAAAAACGCCATCTCTTGGATTCCTGCGTGCATTTTAAATGAACAACAATTACACGTAATTTCTATTGGATACCGGAGAAATAATACGTTACCAATAGAGGGCAAAGCATTATTGAGTTTCCTAATAGGAATTTCTCGTTGCCAGTGTGAAGTTCTGAATCGTAGCTTTCAGATAGCAATTTACCCTTACTACATGGGCAGAGGTTGCCCAGTGGTAGGCGGTGACTTCTATGATGTAGGCTTGGAACCTAGGCAGGCTTTATATTGCCTAAATTATCACACCACAGCATGCACCTCATAATGGCGAAGGAAATTATCATGAGGAAACCGGCATGGCCTTGCTCCAAACACTCGAAGGCATGTGACATCCACCAAATAGAACTGGACCAGCATAGTGGCTTATAACCTACGGTAGTTTGAGAGCAATTATAGACTGTTTGTATTGATATTTTAGGATGGGATTCCAACATTACATGCACTTACACCCTTGAGGAATTTAGACATATTTTTAATTGATTAAAAAAAGGCGGGGGTAGGTACTTACTCATTACAATAATTTCAATCATTGGACTAGTAAGAATTTAGTTGCGCCAGACGTTAGCCTTAGCACGATCGCGACATTTAAAAAACGAGTGTGCTTATGACCACACGACTGAAGTGAAACTTCTTTCGCTCCATCTGTATGTATGTATATATATATATATGTGTGTGTACAATATATACATGTATACACATATACATATATTAATTTTCTATAAATATTTAAATTTATTTCATGGTTTCATTGGTAAATTAATATTTTTGCATAGATATTCTATTTTTATTGATAAAAAAAAAACTCGTTGTAGACCTTGTAGTTCCAAGTTCGCGCCACGGGCGCCTCTGTGCTTATATCCCCCACTTAACTTCCGTTCGCCTTGCCCGATCACTTTTCGTAACGCTTACGTCACGCGTTCGCCAGCTTACTACCCAAGTCAAGCGTGCGTAAAGAAGTTTCACTTCAAAACAGCAAATACATCTAGCCACTGCCGTAGCGTAGGTTGGAAGAATCTCACAGAGAACCCAAAGCGCAGGCCACACCGCCAGCTGATGGACGGAGTAGGCAAAGCCGACGATATCGTTTCACTTCTTTTCATAGTTGGGTTCGCACCGCCAACTAACGAGCTAAGCTAGGCTCGCCAATATTTCGCGTAGATTCCTCTGTTCGCTTCGCGCGCTCCGTCCATCAGCTGGCGATGCGGCCTGCGCTCAAGACCGCAAAAAGGTCATTAACCGTGACGCTTGGAGGTCTATTACCAAAACCAGGTCAGTTTTGGCTGAATCGATGATTAAAATCTGGCTGATCCACTAGCTGGGGACTAGTATTTGACTCTGTATGATTATGATTACCTTCTTGTAAAAGAATCGAAGCAATCTAATCATTGTTTTTTTTTTCGGGAATAATGCTTTAAATGTTTCTCAGCGAGCAAACAAAAGACTGTGTATGCTTGCTGTATCAATGACCGTATTATTCAAAGTCACATACCTGGAAAAGTCGATATCGGATATCATGAGCAAGCTGAAGTGCCAATATACCTGCCTAATTATTGTTAGAGACGTGGAAATAACTATCAAACTGTTTGAAATACAATGTCATTGCTTATAATACTCGTATCATCATGGGCGTGCCCAGGGTGGAGGGCTGGAACTCTCTCAAAAATGTATGTACTTCCCTAATTACAAATCAAAGTATAGAAGGGGATTTATACAGGATCATTTGCATCTATTTGCACTACATACTGCACTATAAATACATAATACTTCATACATCTACATGTGTAGTTTGTAAGGCAAAATAGCCGAGGATCATTCGACCTAAAAATCTGACTTGCTCCCCCCTCCCCCCTACGCCAGAAGCTGGGTACGCCCATGAATATCACTTTGGTAAAGCTTGTGGATATAAAGCATTTACAGCAGCATGGATCGATAAAGTCAAGCGAACCTTGTGGCTTTTGGTCCGTGGATAGGCGACCTTCTCTGCATTCCAAGACTCCGTGCCTCGGAAAAGTACGTTAAGCTGTTTGCTCAGCTTTCGTTCATACCTAGATCTTTATCAGACATTACAGGTCGGCAAAAATCTGAAACAATTTTTAACAAGGGTTTTCGCATACCCTATCACTGGATTATGGACACCAGAGAGGCAGGCGATTTGTGTAAAATACTGGAATTCAGCAACTGTGGTTAATATAATATCCATACCAATTCATCATCATCATCTCAGCGTTAATCCCAGTCGCATCCGAAGCTTTTCAGCTTTGGAGTCCGAGGTCCGCTTTACCAGTCTAACTGCTGATTTTGGCTAAACTCGATATTTTCCGTGAAGCGACTGCCGTCTGACCTCAACAACCTGAAGACGATATCGAAACATTGCAGTTAGACCAATTGTTGGAATTTTGAGGGCTCCAACAACCCGTAACGACTGCCATTATTTGATCGTATGGCAACCGGGAACAACGGCTTAACGCGTTTTTTCGTGTGTGCAGTTTGGTCGTGGAGGGTCTTCAGATCAATTTCCCTTTGGCGCAGCATCGTTGGTCGTGTTGTTGGGTTTAACATTGCATCACCTCGCTCAACTGCCGTCTTCCTTCCTATTCGCTCAGTTTTTCTGAGTGAATAGACTCTTAATAAACTAGCGCGCTTTACCATCAACGATAGCATGACTGCTTACCATCAGGCGGGATTGCTGTCAAGCGCTAGTTTATAATCATTAAAAAAAAAAAAAAACTTCCCCACTGCAGGGCAAAAGCCTCATGACTACCTATGCCTATTGGCCAGGGTTGCAGGTTGGTTAAAAGATAAACCGTGGCCCTGACGCACAGGCAAGTGAAGGAACACGAGTGGGTTTTAGTCAGTAAAAGTCTGACCTTTCCGATCCGCCCAGAACGGGAGAGATCATTTGATGATTTCACATCCAGAACAAAAAAGGACAGAGCGGAGCCTTCAACTACAGACATTTCTACGCCTAAATGAAGATTCCTTGACATGCAATGCAAGCCAAAATGGTCAAAGTCATTTGATGATTTTCCATCCAAAACAAAAAAGCCTCCCTTTCTCCTTTTCACTCCCTTCTTTTTTGAGCTCAACGTCATCTTTAGCCTTTTCCCAACTTCGTTAGGATCGACTTCCAGATTTACCAGATTCAACTAAATACCTGTATCATACATGGATCGACTGCTTATATGACATCCACAACCCAGTTCCTAGATGATACCCCTTAGACTTTGGATCCTTTGACTTCGCGACTGTCTAAGATCTACGAATGACAGCTGAACTTCATCATCATCAGCCTCTACTCGTCCACTGCTGGACATAGGCCTCTTCCATGGCACGCCAACAAACTTGATCCTGAGCAGTTCTCCACCAGCCACTACCAGCCACCTTTTTGATGTCGTCGCTCCATCTCGCCCAAGGGCGTCCTACGCTACGTTTGCTGACAGCTGGACTTACATGCTTTAAGTGAAGCACATACTTGATGTAGGTTCTCTGTATGTAAAGACCCACCCACACCCGTCACCCATCCACAAACCGACAGCGGCAAGCCTTTTTAGGGTTCCGTAGCCAAATGGCAAAAACGGAACCCTTATAGATTCGTCATGTCTGTCTGTCCGTCTGTCCGTCCGTATGTCACAGCCATTTTTTTTTCTGAAACTATAAGAGCTATACTGTTGAAACTTGGTAGGTAGATGTATTCTGTGAACCGCATTAAAAAAAAATAATAATAAATTTTGGGGCTCCCGATACCTTTTTTTTTTTTTTTTTGTTGGGATGGGAAATCATCAAATGACTTCTCCCGCTCTGGGCGGAGCGGAAGGGTGTGTCAGACTTTTACTGACTAAAACCCACCCGTGTTTCTTCACTTGCCTGTGCGACGGCCAGGGCCGCGGTTTCTTGTTTAACCAACCCGCAACCCTGACCCAGGAGGCATCGGTCTTCGTGGACCCCGTCACGATGTGCTGACATCTCTTTGAGGCGCGCGTGAAACACGACGCGCCGTCGACTCGGGCCTGGTCCTAACCGGGCGGCGAGTTGCCCACTGCTCACCGCCCGCAGGCCCGCGCCTACGGTGGCTGGGAGTTAGGTGTCGTCTCCCGACCAGGGCGTCTACTGCGGCGGCTAGTGGCGTGAGGGCGCTGGGATTCCCGTTGCCTCACGCGCTCCGCCTCCTCCTTTGCCAGCATCACTGCTTCGCAGAAGGAGGTGACGGCCTGCCATGCACTCTCGCTCCGGACCATGGCCTGGACCAGGGTCGGACGCGAGAGATCGCCGCCGATCGCCGGGCAGACCTCCACCTTATGCTCCACCGTGTCTTCAGGGCGATCCATACAATGGTGACACCCTGGCGTTTCCTCCCGCCTAATACGGAACAGGAACCTCCCGAAACAACCGTGTCCGGTAAGGACCTGCGTCAGGCGGAAGGTGAGGGCGCCGTGGCGCCTCTCTAGCCACTCCTCAAAGAGGGGACTTACCGCCGCTATTGTGGCGTGCCCAGCACTGGGTTGCGACAATCGCACTCTCCATGTCGCCATGAGATCTCGCCGGAGCTCTGTCCGCCGTACCGCGATTTCTCGCGGCAGCGGAGTTATGCCCCGGCGTTTTGCCTCCTCTCGCCACCACATGTGGGCGAGGGCTTTGGCCTCCAGATCCCATGGCGGCAATCCGGCAAGGAGGCTCGCCGCCTCAGCGGAGACCGTGCGGTATCCCCGGATCAGCCGAACGGCCATGACCCTCTGGGACGCGGTCAGGCATCGGGCTGGCCGCTTCCTTAGCGACCGCGCCCACACCGGTGCCCCGTAAAGGGCCATGGACCGCACGGCCCCCGCGTAGAGCCTCCGGCAGGAGGCGATTGGTCCCCCTAGATTGGGGAGGAGCCGCCTCAGGGCAGCCCCGGCCCGTTCCAGTCTGGGTGCCAAACGTCGGAAGTGCTCCTCGAAGTTCCACCGGCTGTCGAGGACGAGTCCCAGGTACTTCATCGTCGACCCGACGCCGATGTGAACCCCTCCTACTGTTATGTGGGAACCCGACGGTGGCGCATTCCGAGGACCATGAAAGCACATGGCCTCGGATTTCTGCAGGGCCACCTCGAGTCCCAATTGCCGGATCCTGTTGACGATTGTCGCAACCCCGAGGGTCGCTGCGTCAGCCGCCGCCTGGTGTGACCTCCCTTGTGCCAGAACCAGCGTGTCGTCAGCGTAACAAACTACGCTGACGCCGATAGGGAGGTCAGCGCGCAGCACCCAGTCGTACCCGATGTTCCACAGATGCGGTCCCAAGACCGATCCCTGTGGAACACCGCACGACATCTCTCGTCGGTTCCACACTCCTTGGTGACCGGGGTAGATTACGGCCCTATCCGTCAGATAGGCCTCGACCACTCGACAGAGATAGGTCGGCATCCGGTGATACCGGAATGCCTCCCTGATGCAACTCCAGGGTAGGGTGTTGAAGGCGTTAGCGATGTCTAGAGACACCGCCAAGACAACCCCACCCCGGGCCACAGCATCCCCCGTCGTAAGGGCTCGCACGCGCATGATGGCGTCCACCGTAGAGCGCCCCCTGCGGAAGCCAAACTGGCTCTCCGCCAAATCCGGGCCCGCTCGGATGAGTTGCCCGACGAGGCGGTCTGCAATGACTCTTTCGAAGAGCTTGCCCACCTCGTCGAGCAGCACAATGGGCCGGTAAGCGGACGGAGAGTCCGCAGGTCGCCCTGGCTTTTTTATGAGGACCAGTTTCCCCGTCTTCCAGCGACGTGGGAACTGGCCCCTCTCTAAGCATGCGCTTAGTAGCCCCCGTAGTCGAGGCCCGAGAGCCCCTAAGGCCAGAACCCAGGCTTTTCCAGGCAAGCCGTCGGGTCCTGGGGCGGTATTTTTGGCATTCAGCCTACGTACCGCCGCTCTCAACTCTACCTCGGTCACTTCTGGAGCATCGTCGTCGTCGTTGGTGTGGTCCGCATCAGGCACCGCAGGAGGCGGAGCCATGGGTGGAGGGGTATGTCCCCCTCGCGAGGGAAACAGAGCGCTCACCACGTCCTCCACGAGCTGAGGCCGGAGACTCTGCGTCAGCGGGGGAGCCCATGGGCGGAGTTTATTCCGCACCATTTTGTAGGGGCTTCCCCACGGGTCTCTGTTCAAAGTCCCCAGCAACTCCTCACGGGCCAGCCCTTTGGCCCGCTGGATTTCCGCTCGGAGGGCGGACTTCGCCACTCTGTATCCCTCGTAAAGCTCCGCTTGAATGGCCTCCGTATTCGGTGGACGAATACGGAGCCTGCGATGCCTGGTGTACCGGTGTCGCGCAGCCACGCACGCCTTGCGCAAAGACGTAAGCTCCGGCGACCACCAGTACGCCTGACGCCTGGCGTGTCCGAGCTTGACTCGGGGCATTGCCACGTCGCATATCTCGGACATGGCCTCCCGGAACCACTCCGCCTCGTTGTTTGTGTCAGCAGGCCTGTCGGGTGGTGACACCCAGGCCTGCACGATCGAAGCTTCCAGGAGGAGCTCCCGGTCAAGCTGCTTCAGCGCCCACCGCGGACCACCTGGTGCCGGTCGGACCGGCGCGCTAGAGGTCTGGGCGGAGACGTCAAACCGGATATACCGGTGGTCTGAGTAGGTCTCCACCCCCTCCATGACGCGCCAGTCAAGGACATGTGGCGACAGAGCGGGGCTGGCGAATGATATGTCTACCACTGAGTCACCCCGCATCCGCACACATGTTGGGACCGAACCCCGGTTTAGGATGACCAGGCCTGTCTCCAGAGCCCAGTCCTCCAACATCCTGCCACGTGTGTCTGTAAGCCGGGAACCCCAAGCCAGATTTTTGGCATTGAAGTCCCCGAGGACGAGCACGGGAAGGGATCGGAACCCTACGACGACGACTCTTAATTCCGCAAGGGAGTTGTGGAACTCGGCGAGAGTTCGGCTCGGGGAGAAGTATACCCCCACCACGACTATCTCCCCGAACCGTGCTGCTACGCAACCCCGCCCTCTCTTGACGGCCTCGAGGGACGGGGTGCCAGCAGCGGCCGACGCAATTAGGGCCACTGAGCCATTGAGGTCCTCCACCCAGTCATCCCTGGGCGGGACGAAGTACGGCTCAGCGACCACGGCAATGTTAATCGACCACTGCGCCATGCTCTGGAGTAAAAGGTCCTGAGCGGAGGCGCAGTGGTTGATGTTCGCCTGGAGGAGGCGTAATGGGGCCATTTATTGGCACTCCATAACAGCCTCCTCCCGAGGCCCTTGTGAGGGCCCAGCCGCGGTGACTGCGGCGGCGGCGACAGCAACGGCGTTCCTGGAAGCGGAAGCGGCAGAGGCTGTGGCTGCGGCGACGACGGCGGTGGTGGCGGAGGGCCTAACCCGGCCCTTTGCTTTGCCTCCGGCGAGTGGGGCGCAGGCCCTGCTCCCAGCCCGGTGCTCGGCCGGCTTACCAGCTGCCGCACAAACTGAGCAGTGCGGAGCGGCATCGCACGAGCCGGCCTTGTGACCGGGCTGACCGCAGCGGAAGCAGAGACCGCTGCGGTCCACCTCCGAGGTGCATTTTACTCCCACGTGGTGGCCCACATGGCAGCGGTAGCACCTCAGAGGTCTGGGTTCCAGCAGTTTCACCTCTGCTGAAACCCAGCCCACCAGAAGTCTTCGGCCCTCGCCAACAATTTTCTCGGCCGCCGACACGGGGCAGCTCACCGTAGCAGTTTGCAACCCGGTGCGGTCAGGGCGGAGCGTGCCCACCTTAATCTGTTCCGCAGAGCACCCCCCAGTCCTGACGATGGCAGCCAACACCTTCTCCTTCGTCGCCGTATCGTCCAAACCCAAGATGCGCAAGTCAGCGCATTTGGTGGGCCTGGACACTTTCGCCTCGACCGTATCTAAGGACGCTCTTAACTTTTCAGCCAGAGCGTCGGCAGTCGAACCACTAGCCTCACCACGAACCTCGATCATGCGGGCTCCGGTCGCGGTGATCCTCATCTTTAGGCCCGAGGTGACTCCGATCTCCTGGAGGTTCACCGCTTCCATGGCCTTAGTGAGCACGTCGCGGTAGGACGTGCCTTTCTTTTCCGCTTCCGGCTGTACTGTTATCACTACAGCTGCGGATTTCGGGGCACGAAGCCTAGCCGCGACTCTACGGTCCTTTCGCCGCTGCCGCTTTCTGGCCGCCCTTGCAGTCTTAGCCGCCTTCTCCTTCTCCCCTGTTACCTGCCAGGTGGTATCGGCTGCAGGGGTTGTAGGAGGTGGTGGAGGCTGCCTTTTTGCCGCAGGGACTGTGGCCTTCGCAGCTGGAGCCTGTGCAGGTGTACCCTTGGCCTTCGTCTTCCCTGCAGCTGTGGCAGTAGTGGCCGCAGCAGCAGCATAGGTTGCTGCCTTCCGCTGGCCTGAGGCTGGCCGGATCGCCGCAAGTGGGGGGCGCAAAACAACGGCCTCCAGAGCCGAAAACCGACTCCGTAAGGCGGCCAGTTCCTTTAGGATCAGGACCAGGCTCGGATCCTCGACCGGCGCCCCACTCCGCCCTTGTGGCGCCCCTTCCTGTGGCACCTCCCGGCGGCTACCAGCTCGCAGCACGGCCAGGTCCGCTCGGAGCTCCTCGTTTTCCTTTCGGAGGAGCTCCATGGTGGCTGTCAAGTGGGCGATCTCCGCCCGCAATTCTGCCACTCCGTCCGCTGGGGGTGCCACGTGGATGGTCTTCGCTGCCGCAATGATGGAAGCCGTGGCTGCGGATATGGCTTTGTCTTTAGAGGACTGAAGCCTCTTCAAAGCCACACCCTTGACCGCGGCAGCCACGACTTTCTCAAATTTTGCCGCCGGCTCCGAGTTGGGGCTAACGGCATCCGGCTCACCTCCCGACAGCTCAAAGCCTTCCCGTGCCATCTCGACTGAGCTAGCTCGGCTCGGTTTCTCTTGGGCCTCGCGCCGACTAATTTTTTTGCGGGCCTTGCCTGTCCCGCCATCCGAGGATGACCCTTGGCCATCACCCGGTTTGGGGCGCTTCTTTAGGAAGATCTTTCTCCCGGAAGCTCCCTCCTCCACGCGCTCCGGCCTCTTAAACGAGTCCGTCACGCCACATGCAGCGTCAGACTCCGACGCCACATCACTCTCCTCCTTCCTCATTGTGTTGTTTTTGTTTGTTTGTTTAATTTTCTCCATCTAAATCCCACGAGTAGTAGCGGTTTTGCGTCCATCTGGGCAGAGCGTCGTACCAACAGATAAGCCTATATACTGTAGGGGTCGGCAGGTACCTACAGTGGGGAGCGCTAACGACTGGACATCCTCCAGCCATTCATCCTCTCGCCGCGCCCCCAAAACTTAGGATTAGATCGCACTTTCGACGGTTATTAGTCCGTCAGGTTCGCGATAACCTTAAACGGGATATGCCGCCCGTGGTTCGGCCGTTTTATAGAGGTGTCCCCTCGCGGCCCGGACAAATGCCCCGACAGCCCCCGGTCCCCGAAGGGATTACGGTATGCCCCCAGCATGCGACCACTTACCGCACTCTGCAAACAGAGTGGAAGTGGCCGCATGCTGATCCCCATAGGCCAGGTTCCCATCAACGACCATCAAAGATGATCGATGATTGAAACCTGGCCCTTCCCCGTGTGAAGATTTGCCGCCAGACCCAAGAGTCCACCAGAACGCGGTGGGCAGTTGGGGCTGGCGTTGCCCAGGGTGCGCCACGTGGAGGCTCTTCGACTGCACCCCGGGCTCCCGATACCTAAAACTCATTTTTTTTTTTTCATCAAACTTTTGAGGTTTCTAAAATAGTTTTTTTCTAAACCGAATACTTTGCGTGACAGAGGCTTCCAAAGTTCTAAAATAAGAAAATGATCTAAAAAAAAAAACATGATGTACATTTCTGTAAATATTACTAACGAAAATTGTTTTGAACGAGATCTAGTACGTGGTTTTTTTAATACCTCGTAAATCGTAAACCGCTTATTACCGCGTAATCTTTCATACAAATAACTTAAATCCTTTAATTTCATCAATCAATGGTACGGAACCCTTTGTGCGTGAGTCCGACACGCAATAGGGTATTTGACTAAAAAAACTAATTAGTCCGTCAGTCAGATTGCCAAAAAATACTAGACAAGTATTTTTTCTTTTTTCATATAAACAAAAAATAAAGACTACACAGTGCGTTGAAAACTCATGTGACGTCACTGGACGCTACACTTTTTAGCGCGCAGTGACGTCACCAGCCACCACTCCTGATCTTTGATGCCTTTTATATATGTCAATCTTTATTGATTTGATAAGACAAAATATACGTATCTAATATTTTTCTATAATCTGAATGACGAACTAAATAGTTTTTTTAGCCAAATACCCTATTGGCCAGTTTTTTCGTATATGGTATGGAAAATCCTCATGAATATCCGCCGCTTTTTGGCGGGTGGTGGGGTCTGTCAGACCCTTACTGACTAAACCGCCGTGGTGAGCCTAACTTAGCCCCTCTATCATGAGCTAGAGTATCATCATCATCATCATCAACCTTTTTATCGTCCCATTGCTGGGTACAGGTCTCATTTCATACAGAGAAGGATTGAGCGTAATCACCACGCTTGCTCAATGCGGGTTGGCGATTTCAGACTTAAAGTCCAGGTTTCCTCAAGATGTTTTCCTTCAAATCAATCAGTGGTGTTCAAGATAAACTTAGAAACCACCACAACTGCTAGAGGACCTTAATGTAGGCATCAAGCCAGTCTACACATGGTAAATTTAGCCCATGATTCGTCGATCAATATGATTTAATGAAATGAATCGTTTGTGTGGAAGGGTGTTTCAGTTATAAGTATTGCGCAATATTAAATACTAGAGGCCTCCAGCGACTTCGTTCTCGTGGTTTAGTTATGCTCCGCTCCTATTGGTCGGAGCTTGATGTTATATAGCCTAAAGCCTTCCTGGATTAAAGGGCTACCGTGGCAATCATTGAGCTACTTATGTTTTGAGTTGAGCTGCAAGGGTCAGAGGTTCATTCGCCAAGTCCTCTCTTATGTGGTTCTTTCCTCAAAAGTACATCTCAGACATCGATTCGACATGTTATTTATTAGATTTCACCGAGATTATGTCTGGATTTTAAAGGAGGCTGTGACCTCTGAGTTTATTTCGGCTTTCTTCTCAAAGTAGTTAGATAGGAAACGATGTTCTTGACAAGTTGCATGATGTCTGGGGGGAAATCGCGCTAAATAAAACCAGTTAAAATTATGGTTTAGTTTCGATCACATTTCGTATCGCACTAAAATTTTAACTTCGATTGCAGTAAAATCAAAGTATGAGTGATAATTTCGTCAGATATAATAATTAAAACTAAATAAATTATAAGTAAAACTAATAGTTTAGACGAAAGTTTGACAAATGGCACAGAAAAAGTTAGCTTTGTTTCAACTTTTACAGTTGACAGCGGTTACGTTCCTATTGCGATCCAGTTATGGTTTCACCATCTGTGCAATACAAACCATAACATAAGTTATGGTTTGGTAGCGATCCAAGTCTGTTTTGGTTGATTTATTTTAGCACTATTGCAACCCTGGTGAAGCCGTACGGAGGACGAGTCTAAGCAGTTGTGTTGCGACGTGTGTTATGTCAGGAATTTGGTCGTGGAGGGTCTCCAGATCAATCTCCCTGTGGTGCAGCATCGTTGGCCGTGTTGTTGGGTTTAACATCGCATCACCTCGCTCAACTGCCGTCTTCCTATTCACTCCTTTTTGTTTTTTAGTGAATAGGCTTTTAATAAGCTAGCGTGCTTTACCATCAACGATTGCATCACTGCTTACCATCAGGCGGGATTGCGGTCAAGTATTAGTTTATAATAATTATTAAAAAAATGTTCTTAAGTATTTTAAAAATATGTGTTTGAGTTGTAAAAGGGTTTGTAGAAATCTTATAGAAATAAAATGATTTGTATACTCCGTATTTTTAAGTGCACTGTTTAGGATGCATTATTGCGAAATGTTATTTTGGGTTGCTCATGCGAAAATATTAGCTTGCGACAAAATAATAAGTGCAGCCGATTGATTCTGAGGGAGGCGTACGACCTGTCGTGGAGATCCTTGGGGAAGGCCCGTGTTCAGCAGTGGACGTCTTTCGACTGAAATGATGATGGTGATGATGATCGATTCTGTCACCGTTAAATGTTAGGTTAAGTGAGATTTAGAGTGACTTGACAATAGTGTCTTATTCTTTTATTAAGGTGAGATTCAACCTCAAGTCTTGATCAATGGCCTCTGTGGAATATATACCACAATTTTGCCAATAACACGTGTAACAAATTATAGAAATTCTTTGAAATTTTTAATTCACAATAATGTCGGATATCGCCAATGACAGTTGAAAAAGACGGCCGCGTGAACCGTCTATGAGGAAGGTTTGAGGCAAAGTCATGATGTGGCCACTATGCAGCGATATTTCAATGTTCTTTATGAATTATTGACTGAATGCACTTTTTACTATATAAATCACGCGCTTTTATTTAGTAAACGACACTATAAATAATTTTAAAAGTCCAATGAAAAATGCGCGTGACACTCATCTTAGCTTTCCCGTCAAAACTCCGACAAGTATCAATTCCTAGCATTAGTTGAAATGACAGTTCACTCTACGTTCACTTCACCTAAATTTTCACGATGGGGTTACAAAATTGCACTGCAGGACTAACGGGTTTCTTCATAAACGTTGATTAAAGTTAAGGGACGTTCAAAAGTCAAAAATGTACGTATGATTAAACAGTCACTAATTACTAGTTAGCTTTAAGCAGCGTTTATAAATAACTAGCGACCTGCCCCGGCTTCGCACGGAAGCAATGCTAAAACTAAATACAACTACAGAAAAACTGTGAACGTTCTATAAAAAACAGCGGCCCGACGGTACCGCCGCAAACGCGACGCTCCGCAATTTTTTAATCTGTAATATCTTGTATAATATTCATTTAAAAATCATGTGCTTCAAAGGGCGATATAGATCTATATTAAATCAACTATGTATATAAGGTATTAAATTGGATAAGGATTAATGCTGTATTGGTTAAAATCGCTTCGAAAATTAGGCAATATTTGTAGTAAGAAGTAAATGACAAAAAAAAATTATTGTGAAATATCTATAAGAAATAGACATATACCATCGCGGACTTATCTGTAGACCTTTTCAATGTGTACAATATTAAGTAAATTATTTTCATAAATCTCGTAGGGTTCAGCCTCCGTTTCACGTTTCACTGGAAACGCGGAAAAATTATAGTAGTTTATGAAACTGTTACATAATGAGGGATATTATGCACGAGTGTGAGTTTAAAAAACGAGCGAAGCGAGTTTTTTAATAGTATCACACGAGTGTGTAATACCTAATTATGTACAGTTTCATACACTACTTTATCTAATCTCATACATTTTAAGAAACAATAATAATCAATTATGTGTCCAGCGAAACACAACAACAACTTGCAATACAAAAATACGTTCGGCGTAACGTATTGTGGCGCCCGCGCCAAAGCGCGCGCAGCCACAGATAAAAAAAAATTCAAATTCATTTATTAATCTTGTGAACACAGTTTACAGTTATACAGATGTTATGTACAAAGAATTTTTGTCCATGCTATGTCCCGCCAAAAGGCATACAAAATATCATAGGAAACGAATGTAGATGTCACAGTTTCATGCAAAATAATATATCAATAAATTGAAATAGTGCTATCTATGGTTTGTAATCTGTACGGTAATGAAAAAAATTTTATTATAACATATTTTGTTAGAGAAATAATGTTATAATTTAATTTTTTAATTTACTTTCGATATACTATGGGTAAAGTACGTCAATATAAACTCCTTTTTAGTTTTATATTTTTAATTTTTTGATATGACAGTAGATAAAATTATTTACGACATCACATTAGAAACCTCAAAAATAATAGTATTTCTCCACAATTTAATGGATTTTATTATACATATGAACCTTACTCTTTAATCACTCTATCTATTAAAAAACTGCATCAAAATCCATTGCGTAGTTTTATAGATTGAATCATACATAGGGACATGGGGAAAGCAAAAGCGTCTTGTTTTATACTATGTTATAAAAGTGGTAAATGTTTACCTTCTCGCAAACTGTAATCACCAGTTTAACATAATTATAATAAAATAACGTAGTAATTTTGTTTCTGTTATATTATGAAAAAAGAATGTTGCTTCATATCTTTTGTCAGAGTAGTTATTGCACTTTTTGTATGTGTATAAGTAACAGGTTTTTTTTATAACCGAAGGAAAAGTCCTGCGCATCCTGGATTTATTGTTACAGTTGCCGTGCTGGCACTTATTGACTTGAACTTGAGTTTTTAAAATAACTTCTGGTAGCTGGCTGGCTGGTAGGGAATCCAAAAATCGAATGGTAACAAAATCAGGGAATACTGTTTAGTGTTGCAGCTTCATTACTATCATTGCTATTCAGAATGCAACTACACCACTGGAAAACTCAAAATTAAAAAAAAAAAAAAAAAAAGAATAAAGTTCTGTACCGTCGTCCATCGCGTGGGGTGCAGTGTGAAGCGCTGCCGTTTTCTGTTAAAAATTAACTTCCAAATCTGTATTTTGGCCTTCTGCTAATCCTCAGCCTATTGAAATTAATTTCTTTGATTCTGTTACCAACAAGTGCACCGCTATAAAAAAGCCATATATATAAATGGTAATACAACAGTCCCCCGTCAGCGAGGGGTGGTGGGATGTCGAATATCGAATCGGTATATTCTCAGTCTGTAATTTCACCGATCGACGCCCTTGCACATGCGTACTGCAGTAACTTGCCTCCCACCCATTTTGCATAACAGCATCAGCTATATTACTAAACTTTGAAGACCGTAGATTATTTTTGAGGTAAAAATTTCTTAATGCTCGTTTAGTCATTAATACCAACTTCAAAAGGGGAGGTTCTCAAATCGAAGCTTATCGTTATTATCCTGCCCTTATTCCAATTTATTTGGATTCGGCGCAACATGTCAATTTCTTCCATACTTCTCTATTATACGTCATCTTCTTTGTTGGCGAAATCGAATAAATAAATAAGTTTATTTCATATAATTTTGGCTTGCATTGCATGTCAAGGAATGTAATGGATATGTTATGTCTCAGACGCCAAACTCATCATTCTCATGCACATCCTATGTGGATGCACAATCATTAAATGACAACTCCCGCTTTGGGCAAAGCGGAAAGTCAGGTCAGATTTTTACTGACTAAAACCCACCCGTGTTCATTCACTTGTGCGCCAGGGGCTATAGTATCTTTTTCGAACAGCCCTGACAGGTATCGGTCTTCGAGCGTGAAGCATGACGCGTCGTCTTAACCGCAAGCCCAGAGCAGAGTACCTAAAGTAGGCGTTTGTTCAAAGTAGACATGCTCCCTGATGCCGATCATCATCATCATCTCAGCGTTAATCCCAGTCGCATCCGAAGCCTTTTTCCAGCTCTGGAGTCTGGGGTCCGCTTTACCAGTCTAACTGCTGATTTTGGCGTAACTTCGACATTTTCCGTGAAACGACTGCCGTCTGACCTCCACAACCCGAAGGCGATATCAAAGCAGTGCAGTTAGACCAATTTTTGGACTTTTGAGGGCTCCAACAACCCGTAACGACTGCCACTAGATGTTCGTATGGCAACCGGGACCAACGGCTTAACGTGCTTTCCGAGGCACGACCAGACCAGTGCAAATATTCATATTCATGTATACAAATATTTGCACTGCGCGGGGATCGAACCCGCGCCTCTTTGCGCAGCGGTCGCGTTCGCTACCGCTACGCCACGGAGGCTGTGCTCCCTGATGCCGATGCAGCGCATTATTCTAGCTGCACGTCTTCCTCACGACGCTCCATCTGCATAGCTCTTCTTACTCGTGTCATAGCTTAGCATTTGTAGGCACTTAGTTTTGTTGCTTAGCTTTCATGTCCCCACAGCATAGCTGCGTTTTTTTTTTTTTTTGTAATTATAAATTAGTGCTCCGCAATCCCGCCTGACGGTAAGCAGTGATGCGATCGTTGATGGTAAAGCGCGCTAGTTTATTAAGAACCTATTCACTCAGAAAAACTGAGCAAATAGGAAGTAAGACGGCAGTTGAGCGAGGTGATGCAATGTTAAACCCAACAACACGACCAGCGATGCTGCGCCAGAGGGAGATTGAAGACCCTCCACTACCAAACTCCCAACACAACAACATTTGGCGCATTGTACCCGGTACACATCGCAACACAACTGCTCAGACTCGTCCTCCGTACGGCTTCATCAGACATCATGCCGGAACACGACGAATCGCTTGGCGGCAAGGCTTTGTCTGGTGGGTCGTAACTTCTGCCGGCCGGCTTTTTTTTTGTAATTATAAATTAGTGCTTGTCCGCAATCCCGTCTGATGGTAAGCAATGATGCAGTCGTTGATGGTCATCATTATCCAGTATTTATATCATGGAAGCCGTTTTTCAAAAGATCCTCGAAAATTACTTTTAAATAAGACCGACTTACTTAAAGTAGAAGCAATTTATTACAAACATAAATTGCAATGCAAGCAAGATCTTTTTCGGCTGTTTGCCCTAAACACTACACCACAAATACTGAAATGTTTCATGTAGTGTGTAGGACAAAACAGTTGCGGACGATCCGACTCTAAAAGTTTGTCTTGCCCCTCCCTAGGCCAGAAACTGGGAACGCCCATGGTTCAAGAGTTTTTTATGGTTATAAACTGTGCTTGACCGCAATCCCCCCTGATGGTAAGCAGTGATGCAATCGTTGATGGCAAAACGCACTTGTTTATTCAAAAAACTGAATAAGAAGGAATACTGCAGTTGGGCGAGGTGATGCAATGTTAAACCCAACAACACAACCAACGATGCTGCGACAGAGGGAGATTGATCTGGAGACCCTTCACGACCAAACTCCCGACACAACAACATTTGACGCATCGTACCCGGAACACATCGCAGCACAACCGGTACCGGTCCTCCGTACGACTTCACCAGACATCATGCCGGAACACAAAGAATCGCTTGGCAAGACTTTGTCTGGTGGGTGGCAACTTCTGCCGGCAGCCGATGTTATGGCCTACCACCAACTAAAATTTAATTTGATGTTTGTTTGACTTGAATCTACATCAATTTGAAACTTAAATAAAATTAGATTATAGGGTGTCTGTTGCGCCAATTATTCCGAACGAAAGCACTAGCAAGTGGTGATGGGAGGGCGTTTTGGGGCCTTATGTATAGATAGTTCAATCCACGAAGACGCGCCCCACTATTTCTCCTAACCGTTTATAGTATATGTGTGCAAGCTTCCGTCAATGTTTGAGTGTTATCCGTACACAATAATTATCTATGAGTGCACACCCACACTACAATAAATTGACTAATCAGGAGAGAGCGTCATGGTCAAAGTGAAAGATGCTCTACTTCAATTTTATACTCTTTACCCGACTGCAAGGAAAATTGAGGTGTGGATATTTTATGTGATTATTAGTTAATATACGATTATAATACCATTTTTATATAATAATAGGAGGTAATTAGAGACATAAATGAAATACGTGAAAAAGTTCTATGGAACTTTTTTTATTGAAATAAAAATCATCAATCACTAGTTTCAGAAATGTCTGATTCAGATTCTGAAGTATCACTGACATTTATAATAAAATTGAAATCAAGATCACAGTGTCTCATGTATTCGTCTTCTATTTTTTCCACGTGCTGACAAGTATTGAACCAGACAGATGTCTGGTTCAACTACTAACTAACAACGTATTTACTCGATCAAATGCTTCATTTAAAATGGGCATAATCGAAGTGTAGTTTTGATTGATATTGCGGCTAGCAACGTCGTTTTTTACAATACCCCAAATGTTTTCGATTGGATTTAACTCTGGGTGATAAGGAGGCAGCCGAAGCACTGTGAATCCATATTCCTTTAATAATTCGTCAACTCTGTACTTGCGGAAGTTTTCTTTGTTTTTTAATATAAGGTCATAAAGTTCAGGCTTTTTGTAGGTTGGTACAAAATGGATATTTTTTGCATTCAGCCAAGTCTGCATGTCTAATTTGTTGGAGTTGGATGTGGGTATTTTTTCCGAACTAGTATTGTGATAGGCTGCATTATCCAAGACTACCACGGCATCATTTGGGAGATTTGGTATTAGTTTCTCCTTAAGCCACTTTAAGTAATTATCCGAGTTCATATTATCGTGGTAGTCTCCGGATTTGATCTCTGCTCTGTACGTTAACAACGCATTTGGTACAAAACCCTCAGCACTTCCGGCATGTACTATAATTATGCGCACACCCTTTGTTAAATTTTGTTTCATTGCTGTTTTAGAGCCTTTGTCGGCCCAAGATTTTTTTGCACGTGGTTGGTATGAATATATGATTCATCTGTGTACACTATAGGTCTACCTGCATTACGAAAAGATTTTACCTGTTTTAAATATTTCAATCTTAACATTTGAATATCATGTTTTTCGGTTAGGACCTTCCTATTATTCTCAGTTTTTCTCCATTTATAACCAAGCTTAAGTAACAATGTTCTTAGGGTGGTTCTACATCCATTAAATTGTATACGGTCTTTCAAAATAGTATTAAGTCGTGATAATGTTGGAAATTGATGATGTTCTTTATGGCAGTTTTGGATAGTTCTTCGGACTACACCAATATCAAATTTGTCTAAATTAATTTTTCGTGGTCTTACCCTTCTCTTCTTCATAGGTGATGTAAAAATAGAAGCACTTCTGCCTGCTAAATTCGAATGCGACGTACTCGCTTCATTTTTAGAATCAATATCCATTTCCGTAGTCGGCTCTGTTGTACGCTCTTCACTTTGGACTACAGAAACTATCGCATCCGTCTCCATAGTTATATTAGACTCCATAGTAGATACTGTAGTTTGCTTTATTGTCTCAGTATAAGCCTTTCTTTCGCGTAGAATTCTAGTCACTGTGCTTTCAGATATTCCAACAGCCTGTGCGGTTCTCCATCGAGCATCAGTGAGTTTTTCTGCAAAATTTTGACTTGCTTCTTTTTTCATGAAATCGTAAACTTTAGAAATAATTTCTCTTGCCTACAATTAAAAAATAAATAAAAAGAAATAACATTAGTCTTACTTTTAAATATAAAATGAAGTCTAGTTAGTAAAATTTAATTTTGAATTAAACTACTTTTCTTTTATTATTTTATGTGTTTCGTAACAATAATTTACCTAAATCCAATCCACCTTATTACAAATTGGCAACATGGATTGTATTTAGTTCAGCGGGGCAATTACGTAACACATTATCAATCGGAAACGGTTTGAATTTGACACGTTAACATCATTCACTGCGTTATTTAAGTGTTGAGTAGATAAATGTTTCGAACTTATGAAGCAATGGTTTAGAAATTTGCTTCAAAATGATGCTGATTCTAATTAATAGTCTGTTACGTAATTAGGGTGCACGTTTAAACCACCTAACTGATTATTGAATTCTGCTAGGTGCATAATTCATCATAGAAATGCAGTTCTTTATTATATATATTTTTTTTTAATAATTATAAACTAGCGCTTGACCGCAATCCCGCCTGATGGTAAGCAGTGATGCGATCGTTGATGGTAAAGCGTGCTAGTTTATTAAGAGCCTATTCACTCAGAAAAACTGAGCGAATAGGAAGGAAGACGGCAGTTGAGCGAGGTGATGCAATGTTAAACCCAACAACACGACCAACGATGCTGCGCCAAAGGGAGATTGATCTGAAGACCCTCCACGACCAAACTCCTAACACAACAACATTAGGCGCATCGTACCCGGCACACATTGCAACACAACTGCTCCCGTCCTCAGTACGGCTTCATCAGACATCATGTCGGAACAGGACAAATCGCTTGGCGGCAAGGCTTTGTCTGGTGGGTGGTAACTTCTGCCGGCGGCCGATGTTATGGCCTACCACCTGTTAAAAATGACACTTAAGTTCTTTACTAAGTTTACACTTTAATTTAACTTCAATAAAGTTCGAAATACAGATACTGACTCAAAGATTAATTCTGGTACTGAAGTTAGGTTTCGTTTTCTAATAACAGGGAATATGACCTGGAAAAATAATCTAGTTTTCAAGGTAGGAAACTAGCGCAGAGTGCTTCTGAGAAAATAGGTCAATCGGTACGCCATCCATTAGATGTCGCTAAAAAGGATTGGGGTGAAATCGGAATAGATGTACAAGTAATACGGGACTTTGTGAAACTACATTGATTGTATCCTTCGAAGAAGAAAATTGATGGAAAGTACTTTATAGATACAGCTACATATAGTTTAAAAAAAAACCCTGTGGCTGTGTCGATAACAAGGAACAAATATTTGTATGGCCTACAGATAGTTGTTCCGTCTGTTTGTGTAAGAGAGTTTAAATACTTGTAAATGCACCCACGATACAGAAGTAATTCCTATTGTGGGGCACCGTTTTGTTGTAAATAAAAGTATAAAGGCGGACTTAATGCCTTAGGCATTCTCTACCAGTCAACCAAGGGTGGTGAAGAGATTAGATGACAGGTGCTTTGGTTGATAAAATCAATCATAAAAATCTCTTATATCTAGTTACACAAGTACAAACATAGATAATGTACAAATACATACTATTGCCATTATACAATATGTAAAGAAAACCTCGTCCGACCCAAAAGGATAATAAATGTTAGGTATACACAAGACCAAATAAAATATGAAAATTTACTTAATCGTCATTGTGAAAATACTAATGAATTTTGAAATAATCTTTTTTTCCGCGAATTATTTTAACTTCCCCAAAATTCGGTCATTTTTAAAAAAGTGACAACACCATTTGTGACGGAGCGAATAGGGATGCGACCAAGTGCCGCATGCCCTGCCCCCCTTCACCCGCGCGTGTATACCTAACGTGTGCACCGCACATGCATTAAGTTACCTCGCTTTTTGAAAAAATATTTATTTTTTTAGCGGGATTTTTTTTAAGTTTAGCCCGACTTTGTATGCATTAGTAGAATCAGTTATCGATACCTAACAATACCTTCACGGATCGGACAGGGTTTTCTTTACATATTGTATAGACAATAGTAAATCAATGGAGAGAGGTATTAAAGAAACCGTGGCCCTGGCGTACAGGCAAGTGAAGAAAAACGGTTGGGTTATAGTCAGTAAAAGTCTGAAATGCTCTTCCGCTCGGCCCAGAACGGGAGAGGTCATTTGATGATTTTCCATCCAGAACAAAAAAGGGGGAGGGAGGTATTGAGATTACTACGCTATTTGTTTAGAAAATTCCTCAAAAACAAGCTATTTCCCGCATTCCAAAGAAGAATATAATGAATGAGCTAAGGCAGTCGTATGAGAAGGACAGATTAAGAGAAGGTTGTTAGAAGAACGTAGATTCTTAGTATTTGAATAACACAAATTTTGGAAGTGAGACAAGAGGGTAAAAATGAAATACAGTCGTGCCAGCAACACGAAGAAAAAGACTACATTTAGTTCCAAACTAGAGTCTCACCTTACTAAGCCCACACCACACATATGCAGTTCTAGCTAATATAAGCTAGCTAAGATTAGAAATACATTTTCTCTCAATGATGTCAGTTATTCATATTACAAATACAATGTCTGGACAACCCGTTACCGCCGTTAAAATGGCACAAGAGTCCGCCCCTGTACAATCCTTTCAGTTTTTATTTATTTATTAAGTCCTCATGACTATCATTCAGAATCAGAGGTAAAATAGGCTGCATAGCGTCGTCTCTATCAAATACACTGTGTGAAGTGCTCTTTGCAAAGCTCTACTGTAATTAAATATCCGTTCCCCCTGGAATTGCACACACGACTTGGCCACAAAATGGATGGACAACAGAAGGTCAACTTCTTTATAACTAGAGGGAAGGACATTGAACTTCTTACCATGGATTCAGAACCCGCATTGCGTAGATGCTGTGGTGTACCACAACGCGGGTTGTGTGTAGTGTGTCTGTGGTACACCACGAAACGGATAGTGTGTCTGGTGTACCACAACACGGGTAGTGTGTGGAGTACCACAACGCGGGTTGTGTGTAGTGTGTCTGTGGTATACCACGAAGCGGATAGTGTGTGTGGTGTACCACAATACGGGTAGTGTGTGGAGTACCACAACGCGCGTTGTGTGTAGTGTGTCTGTGGTATACCACGAAGCGGATAGTGTGTCTGGTGTACCACAACACGGGTGGTGTGTGGAGTACCGCGACACAGCTAATGTACGATGTGTCTATAGTGTACCACGATATGGGTATTATATGGTGTGTCTGGGTGGACGTTGTTTCCGTTGAATCTCACCTTGAAAAAAGAAAAAGAAGAAGAGTGAGTTGTCACTATTGTCTATCCTTTAGCATTAGTTTGGAATGACTTCCCCTAAGTTTTCACTATGAGATAGCTACAGAATTGCACTGCTGACCTTTCTACACCTCTCAACGTTTCTCGTCTGAACCCCAAAGAGTCGCAACGTTTCGCTACCATGAGGGTCGACAAATTGGATAATTTAATTGTGGTTTGATGTCGCGACGATTCGATCGGTTCGAGTCAATAATTTTGAAACACAGTGTATCTACTGTAGGGTGAAATACTAAATCGTAGCAAATATTTGCACTCCATCTAATGTAATTCTTTTGTTAAAATGATAAGACCCTTTTTACCCGACCCGCAAGCCAAATGGAAGGAACACATCAAGCTACAGAATCTGTGAAATTGTTTGTCTACTTTATTGCTGTATCGTTAAGGTTGACTGTTGATTGGGAAAAATTTGGCAGATTTGTAGCGGTATCTAAAAACGCCACATGCGGGTAACGCGTCATACTGACTTCACGCAAATTCCTGCATCTCGCAAGAATACTGCCGTGCAACTAGCATACATACATACAAATTTGGGCATGGGCCCGCCGGACACAACTCCCTTTGTGGTCGGAGGATCCGCTCCTTTCTATGGAGGATGAGTAAACTTTACTCCCTGTTCCTCATACCTATAAAGATTCGATAAACCTGCTGACGCAGTGACGCCTGTACAAAAATGGTCAAGATTTCAAAAAGGCCATGGTTAGTGATGTAAAATGAAAAAAAAATAAAACAACTTGTTTTTTTTTTTTCACTTTATTAAAAAAAAAACATGAAAAGAGCTCAGAGTCGTTGTTTTTTTTTTTCTAACCTACGTTTTAGTTCAATTATAAATTAAATTTGTATAATAAATCAACATATTATTTATTCATAATTCACTACGTCCAAAAACTTAGCGTGGTCGTTTTTTTTTTTCTAAATTTGTTTTTTTTTTTTTTCTAGCCTACGTTTTAGTTCAATTATAAATTAAATTTGTAATTTTTATAATAAATCAACATATTTTATTCATAAATCATTACTTCCAAAAACTTAGCGTCGTTGTTTTTTTTTTTTAAATTTGTTTTTTTTTTTTTTTCTAGATAACGTTTTAGTTCAATTATAAATTAAATTTGTAATTTGTATAATAAATGAACATATTATTAATTATTCATAATTCACTACTTCCAACAATAAATCACAAATCAATCAATCAAATGACTTCTCCTGCTCTGGGCGGAGCGGAAGGGCGTGTTAGACTTTTACTGACTAAAACCAAACCCACCTGTGTTCCTTCACTTGCCCGTGCGTCAGAGGCTACGGTATATCTTTCGAACAATCCGCACCCTTGGCAGGCATCAGTCTTTGTGGATCCCGTCACTGTATGCTGACATCCTTTGAAGCGCGCATGGAACACAACGCGTCGTAGATCCGGGCCTGCCCCCTAATCGGCGAACACATTTTTGTCAAATGATTGCGACTAGTTGGGATCGTTTGGACCGAACGGTCTAATGGTCGGTCCGAACGATCGCAACTGATGCCTTGGCTGGTCCTTGCCGCCTGCAAAACCGCGCCTGGTAGCCGGGAATTCGTTGTTTATTTATTTATATTATTTTATTATTCATGTGGTACCGGGCTTAGAATAGTACCATCCCATATCCTCTCGTGAGTGTCGTAAGAAGCGACCAAGAGAACTCTCACTAGGGAAGCGAGCAACAGCGCTTCTCCTGTGGAATATCAAACTACTGCGATCCACAACCCGCCTGCCAAGCGTAGGGATTATGGCAAACCCCCCAATGTAATGAAAGCCTTGGGGGAGGCTTTTGTCCAGCAGTGGACCTGTATAGGCCGAAGCTAAAGGAGACTTGCAAACAACTTGAGCGGGTACGACAGTAAAAGTATCTCGGTGGGTAAATGAAGCATGGGAGTCCGACCAAGAAATTAAGACCCGGATAGAACATGCCCGAGCATCTTTTAACAAAATGAAGAAAGTTCTGTGCTGTCGTAAATTCCACATAAAGCTCCGAGTCAGGTTACTGATGTGTTACGTATGGCCTGTCGTCATGTACGGCTGCGAAGCATGGACTCTGAAAGAGGACACTACACGACGCTTGCAGGCTTTTGAAGTGTGGCGTTACCGCCGTATGCTGCGCATAAGCTGGGCCCAAAAGGTCAGAAATGACACCGTCCTTCAGCGCGTTCCAATGCCTCGAAAGTTGTTGCCCACCATAAAGAAACGCAAAATAGATTATCTCGGCCACGTGCTCCGACACGGTAGATATGCGCTACTCCAACTCAATATGATGGGCAAGGTAGAAGGAAAAAGGCGCGCTGGACGGAAGAGAAAGTCGTGGCTGCGTAACATCTGGGAGTGGACCGGTATTACTTCCGTCGAAAAACTGTTCAGACTTGCGGTTGACAAGACCGAGTACAAGAAGCTGACGGCCAACCTTCAGGATTGAAGAGGCACAGGAAGAAGAAGAAGAAGGAGACTAAAACATAATTAAGATTTGAGTACAAAGGTGCTGCTTATTTCTTAAGAAATTTCTTCAGCAGACCTGCGAAAGGAGAAGTGTGAAATGTAGACTGAAATGTGTGTAAGAACAAGGTGGCAAAAGAGGATGTCTGCCGACAAAGACGTTTCCTGCGGTTCCTATGGGGATGAGGGCGCTAATATTGCCTTTCCTTCATGAGCTATATATAAAAACGATCACCCTTTCATCGATCGATTGAACCGGCCGGCATTTACCACGCCATCGTAACAAAATCTCTCTTGTTATTTTCAATTTTAGTACCCGAAGTACGTACCCTGACCGAAGTAGGAATTTTATATTTAGATCATTTAAACGATGACCCTCCAATGTACTCCGCATTAGAGCTCGGCGTGACGCTACAGGGGCGCCCTATGTCCTTTATTATTAACGCCCTATCGGCTACGAAAGCCGAATAAGGTCAGTGGAGGGCTATTATCGACTCGACTATTTATAAATAGCAATTATAATAATAATTGCATTAAAAGTACAGCACCCTAATTGCGTAAAACAGTATTACTATCAATTTGTAGCATATTATTAATCCATAGCTTTATATTTTCCAAAAATGCTCAACAATAAAAACCTTCTACAATAAAAAACTTCCTATCGCGAGCTACAGAGCCATGTGCATAGTAACAGTGAACGACCGCTCTTCTGCTGAGGCAACCGCGCCCCCCCAAAATGGCCATACTTCGCTACGGCCATGCTCCTATTGAACGGCATTTAATAGTCATCGAGCTGCTACCAGCCTTCGGGCAAAGATCGCAGTTCCACCTAGCCTAAGGGCGTGACAGATCTGCCACGGACCCGTCCAGTCAGTGCGTGCATTTGTCTAGAAACTGTTCAGCTCAATAATTGCCACGGGATGTTCGAAAGATATACCGTGGCCCTAGCGAACAGGCAAGTGAAGGAACGCGGGTGGGTTTTAATCATTAAAATTCTGACACTCCTTTCCGCTCCGCCCAGAGTGTGATAAATGTTTTTTTTTTTGTTCACGAATTTTTCCGTAATGATACAGCTGAATTCAAAACATAAGTGTCTCAACGACAAAACATAAGTAGCTCAACGACATAACATAAGTAGCTCAACGACAAAACATAAGTTGCTCAACGACAAAACATTTAAAGTAGCTCAACGACAGAACTTAAGTAACTCAACGACAAAACTTAAGTAACTCAATGGCAGAACATAAGTAGCTCAACGACAGAACATAGTAGCTCAACGACAGAACATAAGCAGCTCAACGACAGAACATAAGTACTCAACGACAGAACATAAGTAGCTCAACGACAGAACATAAGTGTATCGTTTAATTACTTAATATCTGGCTTCTCTTGTCCACAGGTTTTATCGAGATGATGTCTGCCTACGTACCACATTTTGGTCATATCGACGCGGGCCTGGTGTGCACGTGGGTGCTCGAGTTGGAGGCTGAGCTGAACCCACGGGATGATACCGACTCAATTTCCAACCCTGGTGAGTACTCGTTGAAATAGAATACTCTAATTATTTATATGAAGACAGAAGTCGTGGTGGCCTAGTGGTTAAAACATTAGCCTCTGTAGTATGAGTGTGCGGGTTCCATTCCAGGTCAGGCAAGTATCAATGTAACTTATCTAAAGTTATATGTACTTTCTAAGTATATCTTGGACACCAATGACTGATTACAAGGTGAAGGAAAATATCTTGAGGAAACTTATGTTGAGTATCTCCATCACCATTATCTTCTCAGCGTTAATCCCAGTCGCATCCGAAACTTTCAGCTTTGAAGTCTGGGGTCCGCTTTACCAGTCTAACTGCTGATTATGGCTAAACTTCGATATTTTCCGTGAAACAACTGCAGTCTGACCTCCACAACCCAAAGGCGATATCGAAGCATTGCAGTTAGACCAACTGTTCGACTTTTGAGGGCTCCAACAGCCCCTTACGACTGTCATTAGATTTTTGTATGGCTACCGGGACCAACGGTTTAACGTGCTTTCCGAGGCACGACCATTAAGTAGCTCGATGTACTATGTGTGCATAATACGCTTTGGAATGGACAACTTCAACTTTCTGAGTGATCAACCCTTTGACCGTTGAAGTGTCTGTGTTTGGTTTATTTGAACTAAATGCTCTGAGTTGCGGTTTATTTCAAACACGTGTATCAATGAATCAGCAATATGATTCAAAATGTTTCCAATTAATAGTAATAGTTCACTAGCTTTCCGCCCGCGTGGATTCAGTTATATTGCGATTTTTAGATTTCCCTCGGGAATATCAAATTTTTCCGCGATAAAAAAAAACACTCTTATTTAATCCGGACTTCTAACTTTACGTCTGCAAAATTTCAAAGCCATCGGCTCAGTAGTTACGGCGTGAAAGCGGAACAAACAAAAGAAACTCACTTTCCGATTTATAATATTAGTAGAGCTTGAGCGAGGTCCAGTGTGTCCAGTCTCTGTCTTTTGGCTGAACTGATGATGGTGATCTGACTACTAAACTCTCTGTTGTACTAAAAACGTATTGTTCCAGATGATTCTGCTAGCAGTGATAGGCTGAGTCTCACTCTGCAGAATCTGAGTGAGATGCTGCCTCCCATGACCAAGAACAGCCGGTAAGCACACCTAATTTGCTAAAAAATAAAACCGTACCTCTACCTAGTACTTATCCGGGATTATCTTTGGGAGTGCGGTGAAAACTTAAACATTAACAGTGTGTATTTTCTTGTATTTTGGAATGGTTAGAGCATAATTACAAAAAAGTTTTATAGTAAGCTTAAATTTTAGCTTCTGTTTAGTAAAAAACACACGTAAATTCGCGCAAGCGCTCAAATAAACCATCCATAATTAAACGAACCATTTCAGCATACATTTTCGCCACGCGGTAGAAAGAGAAGGGGTTAATTATTTATTTATACATTTAACTCCCCCTCCTTCGGTGCGCCGGCCTATCTACTCTTCTTCCGTCTTATGCATTTCCGATCAGGTCACGTATCCTGAAGCCAGTTTGATACCTTTAACTCTTCACATTTTTATTTCTTTCAGGTCTCATTCCAACTCGGAGTCGTCGGAGAGCGTGGAGGAGCGTGCTGGCAATCGCCGCCCACTGCTCGAGGAGGACGTGCACGCCGATCAGTGCCGGGCTCTAGCCGAGATGTTCCCTAACACTTGCGCTATGGAGGTAAGATCTTTTACACACTTTAGACTTCAGAGTGTTGAGAATAATTCCCGGCTATCGTAGATGCGATCTTACGGGCCGCGAGCTGCCAACTACTCGGAAAGGACCACGCCCGGGTCGACGTCGCGTTAATTTCCACACGCGCCAACTGTCAACAACTTCGAGAACAGTCTCCAATAGGAATCGGTATGACTATATGACTTTCGTTTTGTGCATGTTCATTTTAAAACCGACTCGCTCGGAGGCTCTACTGAGGTTATTAAGCAATGTACTCAGGTCCTCCGCGGTCTTAGCGATAAACCGAAGATATCCCAGACGTCGGCCTGCAAGAGATTCGATTGGCTCTCAAACAGGTTAAAAACAACAAGGCGCCGGGCGATGTCGGGATAACGGCTGAGCTACTGAAGGCGGGTGGTGAACTGACCCTTAGGGCCCTCTAGAAGTTGTTTAATTCCGTGATAGTCGAGGAAAAAACGCCACAGGCATGGCACAGAAGTGTGGTGTTCTTTTTTAAAAAGGGTGACAACACCCTTTTGAAAAACTACAGACCCATCTCACTTCTGAGTCATGTCTATAAGTTGTTTTCGAGAGTCCTCACGAATCGTCTCGCCTGCAGTTTTGACGACTTCCAGCCGGTTTCCGAAAGGGCTTCAGCACAGTAGACCACATACATACGCAGCGGCAGGTTATACAGAAGACCGAGGAGTATAACCTATTCATTTGCTTGGCGTTTGTGGACTACAAAAAAGCCTTCGATTCGATCGAGACCAGGGCCTGTAGCCAATGTAACATCGCTTCGCTACGAAGAGATGTTAAATTAGCTACAGGCCCTGGGCTGTACTGCAGTTTCTCCAGCGGTGCCAAGTAGACTATCGGTATATTGAAGCGCTGAAGGGTTTGTACAAAAACGCCACCATGTCACTCCGAATACAGGACCGGACCTCGAAACCAATACCTCTGCAGCGTGATGTCAGACAGGGAGTTGTTATCTTGTCACCGCTGCATTGGAGGATGTCTTCAAGGTTCTGGACTGGAAAGGACTGGGCATCAACATCAACGGCGAGCACATTACACACCTTCGGTTTGCTGATGATATTGTAGTCATGGCTGAGACCGCGGAGGACCTGAGTACAAATTTTTAATAGCATTATGATTATGTAAAGGCATAGGAACAACCCCATCAAATCGTAATAAAGACGTTAATTTTGGAAGTCGGTGCCGAAAAACGAAAATACCGCACCAACGAACAACCCGGCTTCCGAAATCAAATGTTTTTTTGGAAGTTGGACTTTTTATTAATAATTGGATTGGGCTTACGAATTTTTTGGCTTTTTATTGAAACTTTATTTTCCAGAATGTCCAAATTGTAGTTCAATTTGGACTTTATGGAGAAAAATATGTTTTTCTTCCGCAGATCAAGCACTGCGTGTCAATCGCTCATGGTGACGTAGAACGTGCTGCCGCGACTCTGTTACACCGTCGCGAGCAAGGCCAGTCTTTGTCGGCGGCCGCGCTCCACACCGCTGCTCGGCAGCCGCTCTGCGATGATCACGAGCTTAAGAACAGGATCATTGCTCGGTAAGCGTTACAACGTCGTGAGCAGCGCGTACATTGACAGCCTATAATATTTCCACTGTTCGGACACAGACCTCCTTGGGAAGGAGTGGTCAGTGAGGGTCGGCAGTTGTCATCTGTTTTCGAAAGTTTAGTTCTAGGATAGGGATGGCAAACCTCTTTGCATCTATGTGCTCTTTATTCCAACTGAATATTTTATAGAGCCATGAGGTGCTAACAATCTTAACTTTGTGATTATTACAATTACACATAAAAAATATAATTACACTTTCGCAATATCATTATTTTTAATTATTTCGAAACCCAGGTGGCCTTTGGCGTATTCAGGGGTCGAAATCAACTTGCAGGCCCGTTTTTATATTTATTTAAATGAAATGTTTAATAAGCGCAACTTCTGCTATTACTATGTAAATACATTACTTGGGCGCCTAAATTTATGTAATTATAGTAAAATTATTAAATCATATCGTGCCTAAATTATTTTGTTACTTGTCACTAATCGCACGCGTGCCACTAATCGCAGTATATTTTAGTTTCCTCACGAAATTTCCTTCTCTGTTTTGAGGGCAGTGGTGATGAAGTAATTTACACAAAGTAACTATCTTCGTTCGAACCTAAGACCTCCAGTTTCTCCGCTGAGGCAGCGAGCCTCCTTGCCGGATTGCCGCCATGGGATCTGGAGGCCAAAGCCCTCGCCCATATGTGGGAGTGGCGAGAGGAGGCAAAACGCCGGGGCATAACTCCGCTGCCGCGAGAAATCGCGGTACGGCGGATAGAGCTCCGGCGGGATCTCATGGCGACATGGAGAGTGCGATTGTCGCAACTCAGTGCTGGGCACGACACAATAGCGGCGGTAAGTCCCCTCTTTGAGGAGTGGCTAGAGAGGCGCCACGGTGCCCTCACCTTCCGCCTGACGCAGGTCCTCATCGGACACGGTTTTTTCGGGAGGTTCCTGTTCCGTATTAGGCGGGAGGAAACGCCAGGGTGTCACCATTGTGTGGATCGCCCTGAGGATACGGTGGAGGTCTGCTCGGCTTGGGTAGAGCACCTCCGTGTCCTCGTAGCGGCGATCTCGCGTCCGACCCTGGTCCAGGCCATGGTCCGGAGCGAGAGTGCATGGCAGGCCGTCACCTCCTTCTGCGAAGCAGTGATGCTGGCAAAGTAGGAGGCGGAGCGCGTGAGGCAACGGGAATCCCAGCGCCCTCACGCCACTAGCCGCCGCAGTAGACGCCCTGGTCGGGAGACGGCTCCTAACTCCCAGCCACCGTAGGCGCGGGCCTGCGGGCGGTGAGCAGTGGGCAGCTCACCGCCCGGTAAGGACCAGGCCCGAGTCGATGGCGCGTCGTGTTTCACGCGCGCCTCAAAGACCGATGCCTCCTGGGTCAGGGTTGCAGGTTGGTTAAACGAGAAACCGTGGCCCGGGCCATCGCACAGGCAAGTGAAGATACACGGGTGGGTTTTAGTCAGTAAAAGTCTGACACACCCTTCCGCTCCGCCCTGAGCTGGAGAAGTCATTTGTTGATTTCCCATCCCAACAAAAAAAATAAAGACCTCCAGTTTGTAAATCGCAGCCGATAACACACCATTGACCACCACTAAAAAATATAAAAAATATTTTTTTTATATAGAAATTACAACAGGATTCTGTGTTACGGCTTTGGTTGCTCATTAAATGATTGGAATTTATTTCATTATCATCTTCCCAGCCTATGAAGGCTTTCTATCCAACCGGATACAGTTAAATTGATTGGTGACCCTGATTTAACTCGAGTTGATCTCCAAAGCCTAGAGCACAGGCGTAGAGTAGCCAGCCTTTCGGTGTTCTATAGGATACATTTTGGGGAGTGTGCGAGGGAATTGCACGATTTAATTCCCTCATCTCCGTTCCACCATCGGACGACCCGTCGTACGGCGAGTTTCCACCCTTATGTTGTTAACACCTCTACGATCCGGACGAAGCGTTTCGCCTCCTCCTTTATACCGCGTACATCGAGGGACTGGAACAATCTGCCGGCGGCGGTGTTTCCTTCGGACTATAATTTGAGTGTCTTCAAGGCTAGAGTGAATAGGCTCTTAATAAACTAGTGCGCTTTACCATCAACGATTGCGTCACTGCTTACCATCAGGCGGGATTGCGGGCAAGCGCTGGTTTATAAATTAATTAAAAAAAAAAAAATATCTAGTATTTTTCATGGATAAACAGCATATCTCACCTCCACAATTCAATTATTGGGCAACTCATATCAATATTCAACAAAATATCAACATTTTCCTTGCAGTTACTCCTACGTGGACAAAAACTCTGATCAGAAGGAACATAAGCCGCTGGCTCCTAAGATCGAGCCGAAGAAGATGGTCCGCTACCGCGACAACAAAATCGTGTCTCTCAAGGGTGAGAGGTACACTGAGGTATGTGGTATTCTTAACGTCACGCCTACATCGGAGTATAATAGACAAAGGAGGTGGGTAAAGAACGGCCTTTTTTCGCCCACGAAAGTGGTGAAAATCCAAAGTTTTTGTTAAATTCATATTATCATACATATGGGAAGTTCAGGTATTGATCTTTACATTTATTTTAAAATATTAAGAAAAAAAGAAACAGGTCTTATAAAAAAGGTCATCAACTTGGCAGATTTGTCGATTTTTTGCAATTATAAGCTTTTCTTTTTTTACTTTCATTTGAAAAAAAAACTGTTAAGCACTTCATATACCACTTTTTTTTTACAAATCACACAGATTGAGCTAGCCCCAAAGTAAGTTCGAGACTTGTGTTATGGGATACTAACTCAACGATACTATATTTATAATAGATACATATACAGTATGTTAACAAAACCCCGTCCGACCCATAAGGATAATAAAGGTTAGGTAAACACATGATCAAATATAATATAAAATTTTACGTATTCATCATAGTACCAATACAAATGAATTTTGAAATAATCTTTTTTTCCCTCGAATTAATTCCAATTTCCCCGAAATTTGGTAATTTTTAAAAAGTGACAACACCGGTATTATTATGAGCGAATAGCGATGCGACCACGTGCCGCGTGCCCTGCCGCCCGGCCCCCGCGTGCAGCAGGCGAAGGGTGGTTATCGCGCATTTATTAAGTTACCTCTTTTTGCGAAATAATATTTATTTTTTTAGGGGGATTTTTTTTTAAGTTTAGCCCGGTTTTGTATGCATTAGTAGAATCAGTTATCGATACCTAACAACACCTTCACGGGTCGGACAGGGTTTTCTTAACAAACTGTATAGATAAACATCCAAGACCCAGGCCAATCAGGAAAAGATCGTTTTCCATCATGACCTGGCCGGGGATGGAACCCGAGGCCTCCACGTCGCAGGCAGGTGTGTTGCATTCTAAACTAGCGTTCATTTGTTTTGGTGCATCGAGTCCATGTTTGTTGTAGGAAAAGAATAGTTTGTCGGCGAATTAGTCACTCATGCGTCATTACAAAAATTCGACAAATCTGCCAAGTTTGATGACCTCACTGGGTGGTAGATCCTTCTCTGTATGAGAGGAGACCTGTGCCCAGCAGTGGAACAATAAAAAGGTTGTTGATGACAATGATTTTAGAATAAATGTAAAGATCAATGCCTGAATTTCACATATCTGTACTAATATATAAAGCTGAAGAGTTTGTTTGTTTGAACGCGCTAATCTCAGGAACGACTGGTCCGATTTGAAAAATTATTTTTGCGTTGGATAGCCCATTAATCCAGGAAGGCTTTAGGCTATATAACATCACGCTGCGACTAGAGATGGATAAGTGGGTAAAAAATGGGAAGGTAAAAATTGGAAGGAAAGGGTAAAATAGGTAAAAAAGAAAAAATACCCTTACCGGGTATAAAATGAGTTGTTATTTAATTGGCTTCGTCATCAATACTACGATCAGGTAGTGGAGTGCTTTGGGGTCCCATCACCATCTTTGGGACCCAAGTCAACCCCACCTGTCAGACGGTGCACCTGCTGGTTTACGAACGGGGTGCTGACGCCATATCTCGGGGCTGAGTGGTCTGACGGCAGTCGCACTCGTAAAAGCAAAACAAGCCAAACTATTATGAACAGGAAAAAAAGAAATGCACGTGACACAGTTAGGGCGCCGCCGCATAACGGCGCGCAGGAACTACGCCCAACTCCTGTGACCTGTGGGCTAGAGCTACCGTGTCAAAGGCGGACACGGCTGAAGAAGCGAGTCCAAACCAGGAAAATCCGTTTCGCTTTTCTGGGTGCGATGATGCCGAAAGTGTGTTGTTTTGGAGCCAGCTCGAAGGACTGTTTCACGGGAGCCTGTTATCTCATCGAGTCCCGTTATCTCATTTGAACGGTCATGTGGGTGAGAAGAGTGACGGGCTTGAGCGTGTTCACGGCGGCTTTGGGTAAGGCGACCGCACCGCAGAAGGGAACAACATTCTCCTAACGTGTGCGACCGCTGACTTTGCAATCGTGAACACCTACTTCAAAAAGAAGCTAGAGCACCTTGTCAGCTACCGCAGCGGGCGAAGCGCTACCCGTATAGACTTTTTACTGACTAGGTGACATCATATCGGCAAAGCAGCCACCTGCAAAGTCATACCCGGTGAGAGTCTGCACAATATCGCCACCTTGTCATAAATCTCTGTGTAAAGGCCCAACGTAGATGTGTAGAGCACTGGCGGCGCCAGATACGGTGGTGGCTTCTTGATGAAACAAGTCCCAAGAATTAGCGTCGGTTATTACGCACTTGCCGTGCGCTGGTACCGATGGAGAATATGTCCAAGACCACTGGGGTAGGATCCGGGCTAATATTGGGGCGGCGCGGGTGGTGCTGGGTGTCTCTAAAGACGGCCGCAAACTTGAAAAGGAGACCGGGAGGACTGGTGGTGGGACGACACAGTCCAGAGTGAGACTACGTTGAAGAAAGTCCTCTTCAAAACATGGCATTCGACCGGATCTCTTGAAAATCGCGACGCATATATGGTTGCCAAACGTATCACTAAAAAAGCTGCAGCCAGAGCCATATGAGACCACTTGCAACCGCTTTACGAGAAGTTGGAATCATCTGAGGGGCAAAAGATCATTTCCAAATTGGCACGTTCCAGAGTCAAAACGGCACAGGATATATCCAAGTACCATTTTGTAAAAGACCCTACTGGCTACCTGCTATGCCAAGACTGCGCGGTGAAGGAAAGATGGCGCTTGTACTTCCACGAGCTGCGGAATAAGCAGCACCAAGAGGTGTAATTCAGATTTTCTCGAAGATTTTGCAATTTATTGGTCAGTGTCAGGTTGTAACTTGATCAAAATATGATCTGCGATAATAATAACGATGTAACTACGGATCTACCCTAAATGAAACTTATTATAATTTTAACCCGCTAAAAATTAAAAATGGGTATAAATGGGTATTTACCTAAAGTTGGGGTTTTTACCGGGTAAATGCCCATCTCTAGCTGCGACCAATAGGAGCGGAGCATAACTAACTCCACGCGAACGAAGTCGCTGGCGGCCGCTAGTTTATGATAATATGAATTTAATAAAAACTTTGAATTTTCACCGCTTTCGTGGGCGAAAAAAGGCGGATCTTTACCCACCTTCTTTAGGACAAAAGCCTCTGGCTCCTAAGATCGAGCCGAAGAATATGGTGCGCTACCGCAACAACAAGATCGTGTCTCAATGGGAGAGGTACACTGAGGTATGTGGTATTATTAAAATCACGCTTACATCGGAGTATAATGGACAAAAATTTAGGAATAAAAGCCTCTGGCTCCTACGATCGAGCCAAAGACAATGGTGCGCTATTGTGACAACAACTTGAGGAACGAGAAGCTTCTCATCATCCACAACACAAGATGGCGGCGGTTGTTTTGATTTGGACCACGTCCCAAAAGACTAGTCTAACAGTCTCTATTCAAAGTTATTTAAGCCTTTCTATACTCTAAACAAAATGACATATTCATAAAACTTCCAGGTACCCAAATCTGGAGCCGATGAGGAAAACTTAAAGAAGCCTAAAAAGCATCACTGCCCTTAACCATTAAGTGCATGTCAGTACAGTGGACAAGCGGCCCCCGCTCTCTCCCCACTCTCGCTGTCCCCCACCCCCTCCCTCCGCCTCTACCGCGTCATTCACGCACGCTCTACACCCCTCTCACTTCATGTCTATTCGACGCAAACTTGGCTAAACCCAAAATACCGCGTAATCCCTAACGTAATCGTAAATCCGTGCGTAATCACAATTCTAATCTCGATTACGCTTTTAAAGTGTTTCAATGTATTCTTTCGTAGTGATTTAATGTATAAGGTAATATCATATTCAAATTGTCGTAGTTATAACACATGCGTAACGCGTGGTAGTGTCAAATGTAATGAAATTCGCGTTAATAATAATAATCGCGATGTTTTCGATTTTCGCGTTCTGACAACGTGCTCTCTAAATTTTGAGGGCAACATTAAAAACGCGCGATGCGTAATACGCTACGCGGAACTACGCGTACATACGCCAAATGAATTTAAAAATAATTTCGAAATTACTCGTGTAATTTATAACTTATTTGTAATTTTAATCAATTGTGATTTCGACGTAAACCCTAAAGGGGGTGAATTCGTAAATCTGCGTAATTTTGACAATCGTCTCGACACAGGCGGGCGTGCGTATGTGTGTGTATGTAGTTTAGATGTAGATATAATAAAAGTGCGTGATTTGCATAAACTTTACTTTGACCCGCTTAATTCCAGTACTGATTTTATAAATTTATTTAATTTTAATATGATGTCACAATTTAAATGCATAGACTGTAATTGTTTTATTAATTATTTAATTTCGAATGTATTTATTTTTAATTGTAAGCTTTTTAGGCAGCTGCACAGTATTAGTTGTCCTATGGCATCTAAGAAGGAAAGTCAGTGTGTTCAAGGTAGGATATGTAATGTATGTACAGAGAAAAAGCACGATGCCATAGACGTGACTTTAGGAGCGCTAAAATGTTGCTCGGCCACGAACGAAAACGTTCGCCACCTAAATGCCACCCAGCGGCATTCTAGCGGCCCGGCCGGCCATTTTATATTTCCAATAGTTTTAAGTAAAATGATCTGTTTACCTGTGATTTCGTACGTTTATTATAATTTTATTATCATTAAAAATGTGATTCCTAAGATAGGTTTAAAGTTTTTACGTACATCTGTGATTGTGATGCCATTTTATTTGATATTTTACCCTTTAAGCGGTTATTATAGTGAATTAAGTTTCGACAATAGTTATTATTCACATTTGTTTCAAAATGGACGAATGATTCTTTTGTGATGATATTTTTATTTAGTTTTACTGATAATATGATAATGATTCATGTTGTAGGTTGGTTTCTATGTCCCTCGCTAATATCTCTAAAACAGTCAAAATATACATAGCATATACATTAAGAATTTAATCGGTGTTAAATGTCTGTATACAGTAAGTAGTAAACATTCAAATGACTAATCAAATAGTTTTAATTGTGAAGAAATATCTCTTTTTAACTATCTAACATTACCTATTAGAATTTAATGTGTTTTCAAAACCAGACTAAAATATATACTTCGTTTGCAATTGAATTTCCAAACCTGTAAACAAGCAAGTTACTGAAAAATCAACTTTACTACCCACGCACAAATTGGCAACAAAAATGTATGACATTTCAAAGTCTTTCTGAAATCTACTTAATTTTTACTGTTATAAAGCTGATATTCATTCCAATGGCAATAAGGAAACAGTCAACTTATACAGCCATAGTTTGTATAGAAAATATTGGAAATAGAATGTCAACGTTTCTGATCTCGTAACTATCAAAATATTACAGAGAAAGTTGACAGTCTCTGGACATAGCTTGCAGTTATGGTGTAAACGCTCACCACTTTTTGAGGCAAAGTAAGCAGTGACAGGTGGCTTGCTTTACGCCTGGGTCATCCTTACATACAGGCTTGGCGACTAGCGTTCACGCAGCTTGCGAAGATTCCAGAACTTTCGTTTCACTACACTACGCCCAAGGTGACTTTATAAGCTCTAGACATTGCCACATGTCTGTGCGTACGAAGCCTTAGAAAGTCAAAGCAGTAATAAAAAGAAACAACAAAATTAAATACTGAATCATTATCATTTATCTGCAATTAATTAATTTAATAAATTATTTAATTAAATAGGTTTGTGACATAGACTGATTTATTTACAATTTATAATTATCTCATTGAATGAGATATAATTATCATTGTTTTTTTTTTTTCTTATACGGCTTGGCTGTATATTGTCTCTCTATTTCTTATTTATTTTGTTTTTTTGCAAATCTTTTGTAGGATTGTTTTAATATTTTCGTTGTGGAAGAGCTTACTCTGACCATACAATGGTAATGTTGGGCAAACATATTGGACTGACATATTATTTTTTTTATAATAGTGGCCACGCATGCTACTTACATAACTGAAATTAATGCAGACAGAAATCATACTAAAGATCCAGGGAGTAAAACGGAAATCCAGTAAATGGCCACTTTTTTAAACATTTATGCGCCGATTTTCTTTTTCCCAAACCAAACTAATTTTAAGTTCAGTCCGTCTTTGTCTTTCTGTGTCATTAAGAAGGATAGAACATAATATTTTAATTTTAATACTGTCAAATTAAGATACTCCATATTAAACTGTTTAGATGCGATTAAAACTACGTGAACATACATCGGGCGCAGACTATTTTGACAGGACAAAACTAATATTTATCTTCTATCTTTTTCTTCATGAAATGAAAGGAAAGAATGCACTGAACTTAAATTCAATTTAGTTTATCAACACGGGAATGGGTCCGATTCCCTTGTGATTGATGTTAAAAGTTTATCAAATGACATTTATATTTTTGCACATGTGAGAAACAATCATAATAGTTGACAAAAGTAATGCCTATCTAAACATGAAAATTAATTAAAACTGCTTCGACCGAAAATAATTCATTCACACCTATTGTCTTACAGCAGGGCAAAAATGCTTCTCTTTCAGTGAAGACGCGAAAATTGACTGATAACAACGAAAATATTAAATTAATCTCGCAAGGACCAGCTTATTTCTTTGGACTTATAATCAAATTAAATAATACAAGTGGGGTTTGTAAAAAAATACTGTGAAATTATTAAATAATATATTATAGCCTATGCATTTCATGAGCGCGCGCCAATTGTTCCAATTTAAACCTTATATCAATGATGTTAAAAATCACATGACGTGCGCCCGTGACTTGTAACAATTTTTTTTAGAAAATCTGATATAGCTTTAAATACCAATCAAAACGTACAAACAAGGCAAAAAAAGGGTTAAAAAAGGCAGTCGTGGGATTGATCGACAGAAGTGAAAACTGAAATGAGAAATCATTTAACAAAAAAAAGAACAAAATAGTTTTATAGTGGTGACGTAATCTATACCATTGTATGCACTATACATATGTAAAGGGATTATCTGACATCGACGCACAAACGAGTACCATGGATCCAGTACATGATTCTGAACCCCCCAGTGGTGGAATATTGCATAGCCTTTTTCCCGATAAAAAAAAAAATAATATGCAGTTTTTTCACTTTAAACCGTTCATAATTGCTATACTTTTATAACCCAATAAGATTTTAAAGCAAGAATTTATTAATTCGCTAATTACACCAAAAAGCGCAATGTGAACAAAACTCGAAAAACTATCTTATCCGCTGATTTAATAGAGTTCACATCAGGGGTCAATGTCATACCCACAAACACGCGCGGCGGCACGCTTGCAACGTTCAAAGGCCGAGCCGACACATTTTTAACCACTATAATTTCTGTAACCGCTCATTAACGACATAAATGTCTATCATAATTTTATTAGTGCCATGCGGTCTAGCCTTTTCGCGAAGTTTGCGTTACGATGTCAGATACAGCCTGTACATATGTATATCATGCTGTAGCGATCACGGTGTCGGTTCGGTCACACTCATGCGAATTCAATGCTTTTACCCATGCAACAAAAGTGCTCAAAGTAGCGAATGAAGTTTTCACTTCGAAAAAACAACTGTATTGTGATATTTACACATAATCCTAACACAAGAATATGGTATAAGGCAGTAAGGTAAAAAAAGATTATATAACCCGAATCTTTCATAATAAGGGCAAGTGGAAGCTTCTAGAATATACTAGAAGCGTTTAAAAAATATGACGGGCGCTTTTTTGTCATCGTTTGACGTCTGTCACCGGGACTACGCACCGAGAACCTGTTAAATTGGACGTAGTTATGCAAAATGGATTCAACCCGCAAAAACCGTTTTGAGTTACTGTCATAAATGTTTAAAATCTAAACATCAACTTTAGTTTAAGCAAAACATATTAAAGCCACAAAAAAGTACTGGAAAATACCCATTATTTAAAAGGAAATTTAAATCTACAGTCATGTTATTTTAATATATAACTTTTACTTCAAACTTTATTTTCTCAAAAGCAAGTTTGCTGGCTGGATCCTTTTTGCATAACTACGTCCAATTATACTTACCTCTCCCAAAACCCGAATCATTAAAATGATATAATTCTGATGTGATTATATTATGATATCATTTCACAGTATTGTTTGTAACCCTTGTATTTAAAAAATGATATTTCGCCAAAATTTGGTGCTAAATCAAATTTAAAAATAAAATTGCCAAAAAGCTAATTAGTTAAATTAAAAAATTCTCGATTTTAAATTGTTAGGAAAACTATGTAGCTATCTTTTAGTTTCGTTTAATTATTTTGATCATTTTAATTTTATTAAAGGACGAGTCAGAAAAATGCAGAAAATTAATAATAAAGAGAAAACATACAATAATATTTATGGAATAAACATATTTTGAAAATCATTTAAAAACAAAATAATATATACATACATACATATAATTTACGTTTCTTGATAATAAAATAAATTAAAATCTAGAAATGCATATTTTCAATTTGTCCTATAATAAAATTAATTTAATATTATTGAATCTCTCAAAATCAAATAAATTATTTTGATTTATCTTTTTTGTCAGTATTATTTAATTGAAAAATAAAATGAATTAAAATCAAAATAATTGCAGCTTATTTTGACGGCCATTCATAGATTATAATATAGAAAATTATAAAACAGTGAAAATATAACATCTTTTTAAAAGAAAAATACGCGTGTATATAAAATATACTATAATTTATGAATGATATAATCTGCAAAAGCCGAAACACCAATATTTTCAATAGTTTTCTAACAAATTGTATTTTTGTTTTATAGGTATTGTTTTTTGGTCACAAACTGTGCTTTTTTAACTTGAAAAATAGTCATTATTACTGTAACTAAAACCAAATACTTACACATTCATATTTACATGGCAATCATATGATATAATGTACAGACAACAACTAATGTGTTGTTACAGCTTATCAAATTTCTGTATTAGATATTCAACTTTATGGCTAAAGAAATACTCTTAAATCTCAAGGGGGCTTTGGGAATATTTTACAGTGTCGCTTGACCTAGGCTACCTTGACTATAGGTAATATAAATATATGATCAACATTCTGAAAAGAAAAATCTCATTTTCCTGCTTTCAAAAGAAGAATGAACAAGAAAGCATCTGGACATGCTCATCCCATCATGTAACTCACACATCGGTTTCCATTACGTGTAATTGAGGCAAAGAGCAGATACATTCTGCATTTAAAAAGTTTTTTTTGCGGACACCAGTCTTTATCTCACTCATACAAATACGGTGGTCTCTTTCTAAAGACCGATGAATGATTTTCACGCCAGTTTACTGTAATTGGAAGTGTCAACGGTTATACAAGCATAATGCTGGTAATCTTTCATAAAAGTTTGTGATCGTTACAATAACTATAAATTAAAATATACAATTTTGTTAGCAAACCAAAATCCAAAATGGCGGCATCACAGATACAATAAAAACTATAAACCTCTCTCCGCATTTATTTTCTATGATTTTTTTTAATTTAATTATAAGTGTATTATGATTCTGTATAGTTTTAATGAATTTTTGTAAGCAGTGCCGGCTTTAGCCTTGCCATCTCATTGGACATCATGATGCGAACAAATCACGTGATATTTTTTTTATAATTGATATTCCAATTCACTTTACAAGATGAAGCTGACATTTCCCCCAATTTAGGGGGCACTATTTAACGCCAACCATGGTTTGTTTTTTTTGTCGTCCTTTCTTCTTTCATGGCAAGAATTCTTGTTTTCTGTTGTTATACTGCAAATTATAAGCAAGTCGTGGTTAAAACACCAGCCTCTCAAATATGAGTGTGCGGGTTCGATTTCAGGTCAGGCAAGTACCAATGTAACTTTTCTAAAGTTATATGTACTCTTGGACACCAAAGACTGGAGGTAAAGGAAAACATCTTGAGGAAACCTGGACTTTTAAGTTTGAAATCACCAAATGCGCATTGAGCAAGCGTAGTGATCACGCTAAATCCTTCTCTATGTGAGAGGAGACCTTTGCCCAGCAGTGGGATGATAAAAGGTTGATGATTATGACTGCAAATTCAGTTTTTGCGGCACTGGCCTTTTCCACCTTTTTCATTGAAACCACCATGACCCCGCCACCCTTGGTGAGGACATTATTTGACACCACCCCCATTTGTGGTATTATTGAACTTGCTCCTATTTCTGGGCACTTTGTATGATTTTTACTAAAGCCGGTACTGTTACATGCTATGATCGCGCTCTCGTTGTCATATCTAAGTCCAATGTGAACAATTGTACTGAAATATATCGTTAATATCCCTAAATTATTCGTGTTTTATTTCATGTTGCTTTATTGTCTTCCTAAGAGAAAAAAAATAAAGATATGAGGAACAGCGTATAAACTTCACTCATCCTCCACAGAAAATGGAGAATTCTACTATTGATTCGAACAGACGGATGTTATTTCTGGCGAGCACTTGTCTAACGGTTGGTGTTGGGAAGTTGTATACAATATTACTTTTTTTTCATACGAGACCTGAATATAGTTTGTTCAGAATAAGCAACTGAATCGATTCCAATCATTTTTGCACAATGTTATATTTTTTCCCAAATACATTTAGAAATTATTGCACTGTGGTTACTGAGCGGACTAGCTCAGTTTACCGCAGACCATAGTACTTGACGCATGGGCACGCCCGCGCAAAATCTGACGTCAGAGGTCAACGCTCTGCTCGCCCGCCCGAGCACAACTTTATTGGGACAACCAAGTAGGATAACAAGCTCATAACTTTGTGGTGTTTCATGATATCTTTTTGAAATTTAGTTTATAGATTTGTAGCGCGTAGGTCGTGTTACGTAATTAAAACTCAGATAAATCGAACGTTGTGTATTGCACGTAAAAGGGTACAATGTTATGACGTGTACAATAAGGTGATACAAGAGTGTGAACAGGAATGGACTGTAATGTAATAGAGTGTCTCTTACAAGCTATGCACTCACTTAAATACTAACTATCTCTAAATAATAGTGGGGTAACCAATAGCAAATCAGCTTGCTGTCCTGCGGATGTCCACGCGGTGTTGCGTGCGTTCTTGATTTTGATTCGTTGATTGAGGTAGGCCGCGGCGTTTGATTGGTTAATGTAGAAAGCGCGCCAACTTACAGTTTGGTTCTCACGCACATTGACGATGGTCAACAGATGTCTTCCGGGGTGAGATTTATGGGAACCCTCGCCCCGGGGGTCAGGGTTGTAGCGGAGCGCGCCATGAATTCCACGGTCCTGGTGCGATTTATAGCCGACCCTTTCCCAGCGGGTAAGAGAACATGTGTAGCATCTGCTACAATGCTACAGATTCTTTACTTAAAAATACTGGACACGTGTTTCGGGTTTCGCATAAACAAATAATAATGTTGTATAATATGCTAGCTGCACGGTAAACTCTGCTTGCGAGATATAGGACCTGCGTGACGTCAGTATGACGTGATGTTACTATGTGGCGTTCGTAGATACCGCTACATATTAAAAAAGAGTTTATTCCTGGTGTCGGCGGCCATTATCACCATCGGCACGGCTGAGTATTTTAGAGATTATACATTAACTTCATGGCAATAAAGTAGAAATTTCCATGATATATGATCGTAGTAACAAAAATACCACTTACACGTATGCTTGAGGCTACTGCAACGGCAGCTTTGAGGACTCTTCGGGATCCTTCGTAAGCCATTGCTTGCTGTGTCGCTGGCGCTGAGGCAACACTCCGCAGGACTACACAACAGAACAGAACGATGCGGCATGCTTAAGGACGCCTCGACGACCCTAAGAACGTTGCAATATTCCAAGGCATAGTTTCCAACAATGTCCGCCTGCTTTTATAATAATAATAGCCTTTATTTTACGGTTAGAGTTATTACAATTACATAGTTTTGCATAACTAAATGATATCCCTAGCTCGGTGTGCCTCTTGGCATAGGCCTCCTTCAACTCCTTCCATTACTCCTCTTTTTCTTGCTGTTCCTCCTTTTTGAAACAAGATATAATTATCATACTCTGCTGTTTCTTCTTCCGGTCTTCTCATTTCGCTTATCCCTAGGATAGGTATGTCATATTTTATGCGTTCTAATGCTTGATCTAATTCTAATAAGCTTTCCTGGGTCCTGAATTTCTTGTTTAGTGTTGCAATGTTGAATATTTCAGTTCTTTTTGTGAGAAGATTTCGTTCTATTTGTGTTTTTGTTGAAGGGTGTTGGTCGCTTAACCCCACAGGGACCAGCCAGCTTGGGAAAGTTGGTTTCATAGTTTGGCAACTTTCTTTGCGCCTGGTTTTAGGGATGCCGAAAGATCCTTTTTCTTGCCGATGCCGATATGATGAGCCCCGGGCATAAGTTTTACGATTTAGTGTCTCCGTGTGTGCTGTAAACAATCCAACAGCGTACAAAAACGTTGAGTGGCATCTCGCAGTTTAACTTACGAGGTTGTCGTTTTAACTGGACTTGCCTAAGGTTGCGTCAATAAACGAAAGTCTTCAGCCCTTTTTCACAAACAAAACTAAATTTCAAGTAAGTTTGAGATACGGCTAGTGTGCGAATGGCCTACTTACTGCGATCTCTGCATTTGACAGGAATTTAAATAATTGAGAGATGCTCGCGCGTGCCGCATGCCCTGCCCCAACTGTTTACCTCCTTATGCGAAATAATTTATTTTTAGGGGGTATTTTTTTTAAGTTTATCCCGGTTTTGTAGGCATTAGTAGAATCAGTTATCGATACCTAACAATACCTTGACGGATCGGACATGGTTTTCTTTACATATTGTAAAGGGTTTTTCAATAGGGACGCTTGAACTTTCATCTTGGTAATGGGATAGCTGTCAAATTTGGCATGAATACATATTTAGTCGTGACATTTCACCATGGAACGCTACACGCTTCAACAACGCGTAGAAATTATTAATTTTTATTATCAGTCATTGCTCTAATCGCCTAACGTTCCGTGCGTCGCGATGGCGACCGATATCGGACGATGATAACAAATTTTTGTGGCCTAGGGTAGGTGGTATGGATCTTACAAACACGTGGTTCCAACAGGAAAGCGCCACTTGCCATACATCACGGGAAACATTAAATTTATTGAAAGAGAGATCGTGTGACTTAACACCGCTCGATTATTTTCTGTGGGGCTACGTGAAATCTCTAGTGTATACAGATAAACCACAGTCAATTGCTGCCCTAAAGGCCAACGTAACTCGCGTTCTTCGTGGAATTGAGCCCCATTTATGCGAAGACGTCCTTCAAAATTGGTCCACCAGAATACACCATCTACAGCGGAGTCGCAGTGGCCATTTGGCTGATATTATTTTCCACACATAATGTCATTGAATATTCTTTAAAATGTAATAAAAATTGTGGCAATATCACTTAAAGAGATTGTTTTATTTCAATTCAATGTTCGAGCGCTCTTAATGAAAACCCTGTATATTGAATCTGCCCCCTAATCGGTGAACATTTTTTTGTCAAATGATCCCAACTAGTCGCAATTATTTGACAAAAATGAGTTCACCGATTAGGGGGCAGGATTAAATAAAACGAATATTTAATTTCAACTTAAAAATTATTTTTATTTAATTTTATACATAAGTAATTACAATTTATCTTCTATTTGGCTGTCTTAATTAAAGTAAAAATAAATAATATTCGAATTCTGAGAAACAGGCTCTAGTATAATATAATGACGGGTTTAAATAGTGAAATATTAATAAATAACTTCTGTACAGACGACAGCAGGTAAAGTTACCCGAAACTCGAATACCTTAATGCTTTAGAGACAAGGTTCAAAATCTAGGAATTAGACGGGAAGGCAGTCATATTTATTGTACAGACAATTGCTCATCAAACTACTAACCTGTCAGATTTCTTTATTAGATTGTCAACTTTATCTCTAAAGCATTAAGGTTCAAGGTTGATTGAAAAAAAAATGTCAGTTTCGGGTAGTTTTATTTTCTGGGTTACAATGGCATGTTGACACAATCATTATTCAAGTCAGACAAAGATGGCGCTAGGATGAATAGTTCTATCCCTTTTCCACAATGACTCAATGACGGCGTTAACACATCATTGTATCTGTAAAACAAACATGAATGCAGATAGAAATATATTAGATGATTTTGGTCTAATATTTTTTCCTGGTCAATGGAAAGCAACCTTGTTCTTCATGTACAGGTCGATGTTATCTGAAAAATAAAATGAAATAAATATAATAATCAACATTTTAAATTTGTCAAGTTAATGTTAATATAACACACAGTCGAATACTCAATTAAAGAATATGCGTGGCTTATCTACCCGTCGGCCATTTTGTTTTTATTTTATCAAAATGGCAGCATTAATGGTGATGTTTTAAATAAAATCTTTGTAAACGTCAAAAAATGTATAGTTAAGGAAACGCCAATAATTAATTTTCTTCAAGCAAGGTTTATGAATAAGAGGGATAAGCAAATATGAGATGCATGCGGATCTTATAGTCCGTTTCTCGAACGAATATTATCTTAACAATTTGTGAAGGACCAGTAGTAGATCCTCTTTTATTTCCTCCATCTTGGGGGTGACAGAGGGGCCAGGCTCATCATTACCATCTCAGCTTTAATCCCAGTCGCATCCAAAGCTTTTATTTTTTTTCAGCTTTTGGAATATGGGGTCCGCTTTACCAGTCTCTGCAGATTTTGTCTAAACTTCGATATTTTCCATGAAGCGACTGCCCTCTGACCTCCACAACCGGAAGGCGATTTCGAAGCATTGCAGTTAGACCAATAGGGATGTATTCAAGGTATGAAAATCAAAATAATAATTAGTCCGTCTTATAGATAATAATGACGTCATGCGACATTTCCAATCAAAATCATCATAATATATCTTCCTAAGTATTTGAATGAAAGAAAAAATAAAAAATACGTGTTCAATATTTTTTATTAATCTATCTTTTTTTTTAATAATTATAAACTAGCGGTATACCGCAATCCCGCCTGATGGTAAGCAGTGATGCGATCGTTGATGGTAAAGCGCGCTAGTTTATTAAGAGCCTATTCACTCAGAAAAACTGAGCGAATAGGAAGAAAGACAGCAGTTGAGCCAAAGGTAGATTGATCTGGAGACCCTCCACGACCAAACTCCCAACACAACAACATTAGGCGCATCGTACCCGGCACACATCGTAACACAACTGCTCAGACCCGTCCTCCGTACAGCTTCACCAGACATCATGCCGAAATCGCTTGGCGGCAAGGCTTTGTCTGGAGGGTGGTAACTTCTGTCGGCGGCCGATGTTATGGCCTACCACTGAGACAGACGATCTGATGGACTTTAAATTATTTTTTAGGATACAACCCAATTGTTGGACTTTTGGGGGCTCCAACAAGTTGTAACGACTGCCATTAGATGTTCGTATGGCAACCGGTACGGCGTAAGGCGAAGGAACACGGGGTTTTAGTCAGTAAAAGTCTGACACGCTCTTCCGCTCTGCTTAAAGCGGGAGAAGTCATTTGAAGATTTCCCATTTGATTCTCTTTAATTGAGTATTCGTAAAAAAAAACTACTTACACTGAATATCTACATACCATTGTTAGCGTTTCGAAAGAACAGCGTGCATTTTGTTAATAACACTTGTGTTAATAAAGCACAAAACCAGAAATAATTAGAAAAACATAGCTTGTGAGTATGGATGAATGTTCGTTACTCTTTCAGGCAAAAACTACTGAACAGATTTAGATGAAACTTGGTACACATACAATATGTAAAGAAAACCCGTCCGACCCAAAAGGATAATAAAGGTCAAATAAAATAAGAAATTTTACATAATCATCATGGTAACAATACTAGTGAATTTTGAAACAATCTTTTTTCTCTGCGAATTAATTCCAACTTGCCCAAAATTTAGTAATTTTTTAAAAACGTGACAACACCATTTTAGGCGGTATTATTATGAGCGAATAGCGATGCGACCACGTGCCGCGTGCCCTGCCCCCTTCTCCCGCGCAAGTATTGCCTACCGCACATCTATTAAGTTACCTCTTTTTGCAAAATAATATTTATTTTTTTATTTTTTTAAAGTTTAGCCCGGCTTTGTCGGCATTAGTAGAATAAGTTATCCATACCTAACAATACCTTCACGGATCGGACAGTTTTCTTTAGATATTAGTTTATAACAAGGAATAACATATACTTTTCATCCAGATAATTCCTACGGGATTGAAACCGTCAGCTGCAGTTAGTAAGTAGTACTGTAGTCCTTCTTTATTAATAATAATAAACAATTATTAGTACCTACACTTTAAAAACTCACATCAGTATCATCATTATCAACCTTTTATCGTCCCACTGCTGGGCACATGTCTCCTCTCATACAGAGAAGGATTGAGCGTAATCACCACGCTTGCTTTTTTTTTTTTTTTTGTTGGGATGGGAAATCATCAAATGACTTCTCCCGCTCTGGGCGGAGCGGAAGGGTGTGTCAGACTTTTACTGACTAAAACCCACCCGTGTTTCTTCACTTGCCTGTGCGACGGCCAGGGCCGCGGTTTCTTGTTAAACCAACCCGCAACCCTGACCCAGGAGGCATCGGTCTTCGTGGACCCCGTCACGATGTGCTGACATCTCTTTGAGGCGCGCGTGAAACACGACGTGCCGTCGACTCGGGCCTGGTCCTTACCGGGCGGCGAGTTGCCCACTGCTCACCGCCCACCACGCTTGCTCAATGCGGGTTGGCGATTTCAGACTTAAAGTCCAGGTTTCCTCAAGATGTTTTCCTTCACCTTCAGTCATTGGTGTCCAAGATATACTTAGAAAGTACACATAACTTTAGAAAAGTTACATTGCTACTTGCCTGGCCTGGAATCGAACCCGCGCACTCATACTTGAGAGGCTGGTGTTTTAACCACTAGGCCACCACAACCACATAAGTATACAGGATTTAAAACTACTGCACAGAGAGTGACTTTAAAAGGCATTACTAACAGCATCCCGCGGTTTTACCCACTTTAAAGGCAAACTTGACTGTTGAAACAAAGTGACAGTACGGACGATCCCATGTAAAGCTACCCGAAACTGTCAAATATTACCAATCAACCATAACCCGTGCCGTGGTGGCCTAGTGGTTAAAACACCAGCCTCTCAAGTATGAGTGAGCGGGTTCTATTCTATCTTGTCTAAGTTTTATGTACTTTCTAAGTATATCTTGGATACCAATGACAGATTAAAAGGTGAAGGAAAACATCTTGAGGAAACCTGGACTAAGCCAACCCGCATTGAGCAAGCGTGCTGATTATGCTCAATCCTTCTGTGTATGAGAGGAGACCTGTGCCCAGCAGTGGGACGATAAAAAGGTTGTGATGATGATGATGAACCATAATCATTAATACTTTAGCGATAAAGTTGAAAATCTAATAATAAAACTTGGCAGATTATGGTAGCTTGATGTGATGTCGTCCCAGTAAAGGAGAAGCTTCCTAAAGTAGGCCAAAAGCCTGTGTTTTTTGAAACAAGGTTCAGGCAACATTTTTTTTTAAATGTCCTGGCATCATGCTGAAATACGAGCCTTTTGGCGTCGAATAGGACCTTCTGATATTTTGTTACTTTTTTTTTAAATACACGCTGGAATTTTAATGGTTGTTTTCCCGCGGCAGAACGATTTTCTTTAAGGAGTACTTTCGATGAATAGAATAAAAGACAAAATTAAAAATATTTGTGTTATAAAATAATTTAAATTAAAGTTAGTTACGCTACCTACAAGCTGTAGGTACTACTCGGAATGGGCGTGAAACCGCCTCAATGGAAAGCAATGCATTTAATGTTCAAACCATAATAAGCTCGTGCGCGCAGTGATAGGGCATAAAACAGCTTGTAGGCAATAATCCGAAAATTTTATAGCCGACAAAAGAAAAAAATTTTCAAACCAAAAAAATCTGTCATGTGGGTTAATAAGGTATAAAATAACTTAAATGTACCAACACAAAAAATTACTGCTCAAACTATCATTCAAAAAAACTACCGTTCTAAGACGTTGCCGCTTTATAAATGTTCAAAGTAAAATAAGCTCTCGACTTTAGTGATACGACATAAAGTAGTCTGCGCGCAAAAATTACAAACAATTATCTTAGATAATAATTTTATTTTCGTGTTCAGTAAATTGCAGCTAAAAAGTATTTATGAAAATCGTAAGCCCGTAAAAGTATTAATGGATAATAGTTGAAGCACGCGGGTCAATGGCCCCGCGCCATTCGCTGTAGATTATCAGAAGTTTACTATTGTTTTGTGCTCACTTTCGAGTTTTTTTTTTATCACTATGTTAAATCTGCCATTTTATATTTCTAATATTTTATTTATTGATGAAAAGATTGTTTTACTAAGACAAAACCGTTTCGCTGCGGGAAAACAACCATTAAAATTCCACGCTGTATAATCATATTTTTATTTTTAATTGTGTTTAAACACTGTTTTCTTTCTTTATTTTGTAAGTGTGTTGCGCAAGAACTTTAATAACAGTTCCTTAATTGCGCAAATTATTATCAATTTGATTCATATTGCTAACCCATTGCTCCATGTGTTCGAAAAATGTGTTTGCTCGACAACGCAATGAATTTTGTTGAACTGACAAAATTAAACCGATTGTTTTTTTTAGTGTGTTATGTAATTACCTTGCAAAACATAAATGAAATAAACAATGTCTTTATTTAGAAATACATACATACATATCGGCACATCTAAGTTTTCAACATTTTACAGACACAAGGATCAAAGATCTTATAATGTTTGAAATTAATTTATGAGTTAATTTTACGTATTGTTACAGATTCATGTCCACACTAGTAATCAAACGCAGTGTTCAACGGGTTCGGGGTACTAGTATAGACGCTAATAAATATTAGGATATGTAATAAACTTAGTTTCACATTTTTTTGCAGATGTGCCAATATGAAGCGATATGCGCTAGGTGAGTGAAAATATTCTCAGTTTCGTCATACGTAACTTTTGCAACCAATCTGTAGGTGGAAGATGGTAGTGGTAGAAAGTGAAGGGTTAGATGCCTCAGTGTGAGGCAGCCATTATATTTGTGGCTTACCATTCTGTGAACGCGCCTTAAGAAGGTTCCTTTTAGAAATACAAAAGGTGCTGACAATACGAGAATAAATGAAAACACGAACAATGCTGGTTCATAGGAATAATCCTAAACCATAGAAAAAAATCTAGCATCAAAAATAAAAAAAAGAAAATTTCATAAAATTGCAAATGGAATAGAAATCCTTTGAAAATATTGGTTCACTGACCTCCGATCCGCGACAGCGCGATCCTGTATCGGCTTGCTTTTTTCGCGCCATTATTATTAATGTTTGGGACCGCAGGATGCGGAGGTCATTAAATAAATAAATAAATAAATAAATAAATAAATATATACGGACAAATCACACAGATTGAGCTAGCCCCAAAGTAAGTTCGAGACTTGTGTTATGGGATACTAACTCAACGATACTATATTTTATAATAGATACATATATAGATAAACATCCAAGACCCAGGCCAATCAGGAAAAGATCGTTTTCCATCACGACCTGGCCGGGGATCGAACCCGGGGCCTCCACGTCGCAGGCAGGCGTGTTGACCGCTGCGCCACGGAGACCGACAAAAACCATTAACCTGTAAGCACTTCTTTATCAACATGTACATCATGTAGAAAATGTGAAAAATGAAAAATAATTTCCTGTGACTAAACTAATGGACATATTTATATGATTTTTTGTGGGTAGACTGAGAATGTGTTGAGGTACACGGTGTTTAATTTATTGTCGTATTGTCAGCACTACTCTGTACATTATAGTAAGTATGAACAGTGCTCTACACGTAGAAACAATTTTAAGGGGCACGTCAGATTTTTAGTGTCAAATCATCCCCGGCTATTTTGTCTTACAAACTACACAACGTCGCCGTAGAGTGAAAACCTTGTAAGTGCAAAAATAGTAACTTTTCAGGAGGAAGAAAAAACTGCGTGCTGTAAAATTTTTGTACTGCGACTTTTATATATTTTTTATTAATTAATATGGAGATTTAAGCCGCTTTCATACCCAAATCGGTTCAGTACTATACGATAGCCGAAATGAAAAAGAAAATAAAATGAAACTACACGTTCGTTGCTAGATATTCACACGAAACTGACAGCTGCGCGTGTTTACGAGGTTCTTATTTAGTGTCATAGATGTCGCTACGAGAATCGAATGAACAAAGAGTCGGATCAGGATGTGCGTAGTGAGTGTTTCTTCCCAGAAACGCAATAAAATAAATTTGAGCAAAATGCATTCCCGAGGTTTTCACTCTACGGTGACGACAAACACATCTACATCCAAACATTAGGTATTTGTAGTGTAATTTGTACGGCAAATAAACGCAAATGATCCAAATTTATAGGTAGTTAAATAAATAAAAGTAAATTTAACTATGCATGCAATAAAATCGCTTCTACTTAGTTTCCTTTAAGAGTAACTTTCGAGGATCTTCTGCAAAACGGTTTATAACATTATCCGAGATAAGGATAATGAATTAATGTTTTAATCACCTATGTCTGAATTAGCTTTTTTTAAAATAATAATGTGTTATATACAATATGTAAAGGAAACCCTTTCCGACCCATAAGGATAATAAAGGTTCGGTAAACACATGACCAAATATAATATAAAATTTTACGTAATCATCATAGAAAAATACTAATGAATTTTTAAATATTCTTTTTTTCCCGCGAATTAATTCCAACTTCCCCGAAATTTGGTAATTTTTAAAAAAGTGACAACACCGGTATTATTATGAGCGAATAGCGATGCGACCCTGCCCCCCGCCGCCCGCAGAAGGGTTGCTTACCGCAAATGTATTAAGTTACCTCTTTTTGCGAAATAATATTTATTTTTTTAGGGCGATCTTTTTTTTAAGTTTAGCCCGGCTTTATATCCATTAGTAGAATCAGTTATCGATACCTAACAATACCTTCACGGATTGGACAGGGTTTTCTTTACATATTGTATATTAATTGCTAATTGCTCGTAACCTCAGCTCGCAACTCCCAACCGAAGTTTACCGATTACAGCCGAGCTTGATCGTTAAAACACTCGGCTAGATTCGGTAACCTTTGTGCACTAAAGTCACACGCGGTTTTTTGGCAATTACACCGTACATTTTGCCAGCATCTACTGCGTAGTATATTTAAAAGTTAGATATAAGTCCCCGTTTATACTTTGATTATGTAAATTTCCTTAAAAGAGGAAGCTCGTGTCATCTCCCTCGCACGTTTCAAAACTGCCGCTGCCACGAACTTTAACATATACTAACATGCAAAAAAATAATAATAAGACAAAATAAAAATTACCAATTTATTGTTATTAATAATAATAATGACTACAATAATAGTAATTATCTAAAACATTATCAAAGTTCGTAATACTGTCGGCTTTTTAACCGATTTCGAACCGATTAAACGAGTCTTACATGAAAAATTGCGATTTTTTTTGTAGCAATTTTTTTGCTGGTGACATAATTTGTTGATATAATTAATTTAATACTTTAGGTTAATAATACTTTTAGAGCAGAGTAAATAATTAATCTCACTTTCTTAAGTAGAATTTTGACTTAATATAATTTAGAATTTTGTCTTTTTGGTCATTAAAATGCAAATTTTGAATTTTTTTTAGTCCATATGCAGTATGAAGTGTATGCTTCAGGACTTTTTTTTTACGTTATTTGCAAAGCGAGAAGTGAAGTCGGTGTTTGAGAAACAAGCAAGCCTTATGGACATAACAATATGGTAGGTATATGATTTTATAAACATCAGTGTTTAAGGGGTTTAATTCATAAACGATGATTAAAGTTTAAGTGACATGCAAACGTCTAAAATGTGTGGTTAAACAATCGTTAACTTTAAGCAACGTTTATGAATAAGGGGGCTTGAATATAATAATTATGTCCATCTTCAAAGTTACACCAATGACAGTTATTTGTTAGTTAATTTTGACACGTTTTCCATTACCAATTAAAATTATTAGATATAATCAGTCATATTAATGATTTTTTTTAACAAGTGAGATGATTTTTTAAGCTGTGCGAAATAAGATTAATAAAAGCTGTGCCCAATAAGCTCGAATTTTTTTACTAAAATGTGAGAAAATACCAATTAAAAAACGAATGCCAATTCAAAAATGCCAATTAAAAAAATAATCAAATTCTACCATTCTGCTAAAAGATAATGTTATTTTTAGATGGCTTATGAACTGTATTTACGATATTAATAGAGTTTGGTAGGTACTATTAACGTTAAGAATATAGAATATAATACTCTTTAATATGTACACCATAGGGTGGGTGACACAATGGGCGGTCGAACTTTTATTTTTTAACCTTTTGAATTCGACGCCAAAACGACATCTCCGTGCCCTGTACGCCAAACCCCAAAATCGATATAAATACCTACCTAAACAGTAGGGATTCCAATTTCATATCGATAACTATCATTATTACATTTTTTGTCAACACTTCTTGCACAAAAAATGCCACAAACAACAAAAAACAAAGACAAAGTCTCCCCCCTCCCAAGGCTATCATTCCATTGGGGTGGTTTGTTATAATCCCCACGCTTGTCCTGTGGGTTGGGGATCGTAGTAATTTGTTATTCCACAGGAGAAGCGCTGCTGCCCGCTTCACTGGTCTTCCCTTAGTCGCCTTTCTAGATACCCACTAGAGGACATGGGAACGTACTATTCAAATCTCGGTACCACATGGAGTGTTACACCGGGCTTAGAGAGAGAGAGAGTAGTAGTTTAAAACCCGGCGGCACAGCCCGCCTGCACAACCCGGCGACTTATGTTGAAAAAAGCATGTCGGCAACCTTCGCGCGCGTGTGTTGCGCTTGCCGGCGACTGACGTACGCAAGCGCTCAGTTGTCCGGCCACATTTCAGCTGTAGTGACGCGCTAGTATTTTAACTGCCAAATAAGTTTCTGATCTCGAGCCGCCGGCAAAGTTTTACGACTTGCAATGACTGAAGCCGCCAACCTAGCCCGCCGGCGAAATTTTGCCGACATATGTCGTCGGGCCGGCTTTTGTGTGTAGAGCGCTTAAGAGGGAGTTTGTGATATTTTAAAATTAAATTTATATTATTAAAGCTTTCACGACTTTTGACTTGTTTTCTGTCGAGGATAGAAGACCGTGGCGCACAGGGCACGCTTGGGCTTGTCGAGTATAACCCACATTGGCGTTCAAAAGGTTAATAAGCCAATCTACTGTTATCAAAAAATTACTCCATCTTTCCATTATCTCAATTCTTTTATTAGAGGGCCATAACTGAACGATCATTTAGGGAAATATGCATTTTTCCCAAAATCCAAAGTCATTTATTCAAATTAGGCTGAGAATCAGCACTTTTTGGACGTCAATATTACATAAGACAGTCGGCCAAAACGCCCACCTATCGACACTTCCTAATGCTTTCTACTAAGAAGTGGCGGGGCAAACTCCCCAGCAAATATTCAGATCTTCAGTGTAATTTTAACGATTTGGTGGCCCATAATGCAGTCTTTTTTTTTATTTCTTTTTTAATAAGTATAAACTAGCTCTTGACCGCAATCCCGTATGATGGTAAGCAGTGATGCGATCGTTGATGGTAAAGCGCGCTAGTTTATTAAGAGCCTATTCACTCAGAAAAACTGAGCGAATAGGAAGGAAGACGACAGTTGAGCGAGGTGATGCAATGTTAAACCCAACAACACGACCAACGATGCTGCGCCAAAGGGAGATTGATCTGAAGACCCTCCACGACCAAACTCCTGACACAACAGCATTTGGCGCATTGTACCCGGCACACATCGCAACACAACTGCTCAGACCCGTCCTCCGTACGGCTTCAGCTTCAGTCAACGCTAAAATACTGTTTTGGCCTACAAATTCGACTCCCGTTTGAGATTTTTCCAAAAAAACAAGGACCGTTCATAAGTCACCTAAAAACACAGCATTATAATTTGGTACACTGGACAGGACACAGTTGGAATACAGTAGAACCTCGATTGTCCGAACATCCGGTTAACCGAAGTCCTTCGTCTCAACTCTATTTTCCAATTTTAAAAATGTTTTGACGGTGCATCCGACATTTACTCTTAAATGTCGAAGCACTGTGCTGAAATAGGAGCCTTTTGGCCTCCACAGGGACTTTCGAATTATTTTTATTATTACCTTGTTTTTAGTTGTGTCCACTTACTTCAGTTTTAAGATTTTCCTATACGAGTCAAAATAAATATTAATCTTTCTTTTTTTCTTTAGTTTATTCCCGCCTCCGTCCGTGTACTCTAATTTGTTTGTGGGATAGTGTATACAATAACAAATTACATAATTCATTATCGTTATAACTCGTTTTTTATATATCGTGTATCTGAACAACGCATATAAAACCTATAACATACAAAAAAAATGTAAATATTGTTTGATTAGATTTGAAATCAATTAACCGAAATTCTCCTGTTTTTATTTGCTCCGGATAATCGGGATTCTATTGTATAACTGTTATTATGTCTTCAATCAACATCAGTACTGGATTTCTAATGCATTTTCAGCCTAAAATATTGGATACTTTGACTTGAGTTGCATCCCTTAACAGTGGACTCCCACAAAAGACCAAATACATTCATTTGTTGGATATGGTAGGTCCAAAAATGGTTGTCAAATATTAAAGATAAATTGGTCACATCAACATTGTTTTGTAGTTTCATTTTACAACATAGACTTTTCAACCTTATTGCTCAGATATTACGTTTCATTCTTGCATAAATACTTTTGGTACTTAATAAAACACAAACATAATATTTCTATTTTCACACTTGAATAGTCGAACGTCTTTTTTGCAGACGATAATAGAATAGAATAGAATACTCTTTATTATGTACACCATATAGATTACAGAACATAAATAAAAATATTTTACAAAGGGTGACACAACGGGCGGTCTTATCGCTAAGAGCGATCTTTTACAGACAACCTTTGGATGGAATTCTAAGGGGTAGGATAAAGAAATAGTGTAGGTAGTCTACAGTGTACTATTTACATAGATTATACAAGAAATATATACGTTAAGTGTATCATGCTAGTTTAAATAAATTTATACATCTAATTAATAAATATCATACAAGAGCACATAAAATATAATAGTATGTTTAAAGAGAGAGGAAGTGCTTTTTAATAAACTCTATGTTGAAATATTAAGGTTTAAAATCAAATTCTAACACAAAAAACCTTAGGTAACCTTATTACCTAAGTTTTTTTAACATTATTAACTGCTTGACCGCAATCCCGCCTGATGGTGAACAGTGATGCAATCATTGATGGGAAATATAGGTTTTATTTGTAATCTTAAATCTAGTACTATTGTTGATCAAAGTATTACGCCTATAAAGCGTTGTGTACTTGTGTCCATAGAAGAGGGTACTTAAAAAAAAATCTCTGCTCATTGAAAAAAAAAAATCAATGTTTCATATTACCAATAATCGCTTTGACAACATCGGTGGAGGAAGCGGTACCACCAAGGTCTGGAGTCATGATACGATCTACATTGATGGTCTTGTCAACTGCCTTCTTGATCAGCTCTGCGTGGAAGTGGTGTCCAAGATGTTCCAGCATGTCTATAGAAGCGTTGATCATGGCTATGGGATTGGCGATATTCTTGCCAGCGATGGCTGTTCCTGTAATTTGGGAAGAAATTCAGGCATAGTGTAGATTTTGAAGAAAATTTGTAAATGATTGATTCATCAATCATCAACCTTTTTATCGTCCCACTGCTGGGCACAGGTCTCCTCTCATACAAAGAAGTACTGAGCATAATCACCACGCTTGCTCAATGCGGGTTGGCGATTTCAAAGTCCAGGTTTCCTCAAGATTTTTTCCTTCACCTTGTAATCAGTCATTGGTGTCCAAGATATACTTAGAAAGTACATATAACTTAGAAAAGTTACATTGAGAGGCTGGTGTTTGAACCAATAGGCCACCACGACATCCATCCATTGATTAATAAGTTTGAAAAAGTCTGCTCCACAACGCAAGTAAAAAAACTAGTGCTTGACCGTGATCCTGCCTGATGGTAAGCAGTGACGCAATAGTTGATGGTAAAACGCACTAGCTTATTAAGAGCCAATTCACTCTAACCTTGAAGACGCTTAAATTTTAATCCAACGGGAAGACCGCTGCAGGCAAATTGTTCCAGACCCTCGATGTACACGGTATAAAAGACGTGGCGAATTACGGATCACTCTCTCCCATTGAAAGGAAACCGGTGTTCCAAGAGTGGGAGCATTATAGGCTTGATTATGTTTAAAACGGGTAGGAAAATCAAAATACACTCTTAAGTGGGTGACAGACGTACGAACTTAAAATACGCGGGTTTTTAAGATCGTGAACTTACTCGGCTCGACGTCGGTACCACACGTGAAGCTTACTGTTACGGGCTAGGGGTACTAAAATACGGGTTAAGGGTTGCCAAGTTTATTGACAACGAAGGTAGGTACAGTCGATCGTAGGCAATAACAAGTAGAACGTAGCTGATGTCGCACCGAAATCTTCCCTTACGTCCACGAAGTCCGCGTCGTATACACACAATAACACTACAGATGTTACTTCACGTAGTCCTCAAAGTTCTCGTTGGGTTCTTTTTTTTTTTTCTTTCTTTTATGGCTTCGCACGGTTTGTGCATTTAGCAAATGTCACGTAATGAATTGTTCATGTCGAAAAAGACGGCGTGATCCGTCTTACGATGGAGGTTTGAGACAAAGCCATGATGTGGCCACTATGCTGCGATATTTTACTGTTCTTTATGAATTATTTACTGAATGCACTTTTTACTACATAAATCGCGCACTTTTATATAGTAAACAACACAATAAATATATTTAAAAGTCCAATGAAAAATGAGCGTGACACTCAGCTTGACTTTCCCGCCAAAAAAACCTCTCGTTGGGTTGTCGCTGTAGATCCTCTTAAGTATCGCTTCTTAATTGTCGCTTGTTTCGTATCGCTAGTCAAATGCAGACTGACTGCACGCTGACGTCACGGCGCTTTATATAGGTCAGCTGATCGTACATTACAGATCCGTCTAGACGTCATAATAATAGCGCATAATTTCGAGTACGTCCAGCAGGTACCTACGGTACCCGGGGACGAGTTTCAGGAAATTTCAATGTCGACACTTTGTTGACAATATTGATGAAACCTGTACCATTCGATAGGCCATCCTAGGTCTAGCAATGCGTTTTTATATTGTACCTCTACAATGCCTAGGTCTCGAGTTATAGGGCTTTAAAATTACGTGCTGCATGTCACGCAATATTGAACCTTATGCTTTCGACATAAGGTGTATTCGTAACAATACTATATCGTGATGTCGTCGATAGAAGAAGCTTTATATTATTTGGGAAGTATATCATACTACATTTTAAAAACTAATATTTTTTTTTTTTTATTATTATTAAAATATAAACCAGCGCTTGACCGCAATCCCGCCTGATGGTAAGCAGTGACGCAATCGTTGATGGTAAAGCGCACTAGTTTATTAAGAGCCTATTCACTCTAGCCTTGAAGACACTCAAATTGTAGTCCGACGGAAACACCGCCGCCGGCAGATTGTTCCAGTCCCTCGATGTACGCGGTATAAAGGACGAGGCGAAACGCTTCGTCCGGATCGTAGAGGTGTTAACAACATAAGGGTGGAAACTCGCCGTACGACGGGTCGTCCGATGGTGGAACGGAGATGGGGGAATTAAGTCGTGCAATTCCCTCGCACACTCCCCAGAATGTATCCTATAGAACACCGAAAGGCTGGCTACTCTACGCCTGTGCTCTAGGCTTTGGAGACCAACTCTAGTTAAATCAGGGTCGCCAATCAGCCTCTTCGCACGCCTCTCCACTGAATCCAAAGTGGCCAGGTGACACTTAGCGGCACCAGCCCAAATGTGGCTGCAGTACTCCACACACGAACGGACCTGTGCTTTGTACAACATTAGAAGCTACCCTGGTGTGAAGTACTGCCGGACCTTTGCGATTACACCAAGTTTTCTGGCAGCCACCTTGGCCTTGGACTCAATAAACCGCCCAAAGTTTAGGTTCGAGGAAATCTCAACACCCAAAAGCTGAAGGCGGTCGGTACACTCCAAGGATACATTCCGAAAAGTAGGAGCCAAGGTGCACGGGCTCCTTTTGGCGGTGAAAAGACACGCCTGCGTTTTGGCGGCATTGAATGCTACAAGATTGGCATTGCCCCATTCGGAGACTGCCTGAAGTGCAACACTCGTTCGCTCTACCATGGCCTCTCTTTCGGACCGGATTGATTCCCTACTAGCCCGAGCATCCGGCAGGTATCTCTCCACAACTGTGCTGTCATCTGCATACCCATAGATACCGGGCATCAGCAGATCGTTAATATGCAGCAGAAACAGAGTTGCAGAGAGAACAGACCCCTGAGGAACACCGGCATTAGTCGACATGGGCTCAGATGAGCATCCGTCGACAACAACTCGGAGGGATCGTTCAGTCAGGAAGTCTTTTACCCAGCCAGTCAGGCTAGGGGAAATGCCGTACGCTGGAAGCTTACTCAAAATATGAAATCGACAAGTGTGGATAAAGCACTGCATTAAGAAAAAAGAGCGTTTATCGCATGTGAATTTAGTAAGAGAGTTACGTGAAGAGAAGGAAGATTTCAATAATTATTTCAGAATGCCTGAACCGCTGTATGAAGAACTTTTGTGGCTTCCGGCTCGCAGCGCTACCTCACGTACGAGCCGAGACGAGCTACGAGTAAGATTTCAAACAGGTTGGATCGTCGGCGAACTTGCTCGACAATTTTAAAGCACGCGTTTTTAAGGTGACACCGGCGAAAAAGATCGACGAGCCACAAGTCCGCGTACTTACTCGCACGTCTATCACCCACTTTAAAAATCAAGACATTATTAATCCTGGGTACCAACTTGAAATCTTGGGTAGTAACTTTGTAAAGTGATTTTTGGGTCCTTATTCTTAAATCTGCTAAGAACAGAATCAGTTGTGGAACAATTTGCCTGTCTTCAAGGCTAGAGTGGAAATGCTCTCAATAAACTAGCGCGCTTTACCATCAACGATTGCATCACTGCTTACCAACAGGCGGGATCGCGGTCAAGTACTAGTTTATAAAGTTTAAAAAAAATGATTTTGGTAAATCCAGCCTTTAGTAGGGCAAACTTACCAGTATTCCTGGTGCCAGGCTCGAATACAGCATAATGGTCACCGTAGTTCCTGCCGGAGTGCAAGCCTGCGCCCCCCATGAGGCCGCACACCAGGTTGGATACGATGGATCCGTACAGGTTGGTCATCAACATTACATCGAATTGATGAGGTCTGTATGAAGCAAAAAAAAATTATGAGTCACACAATTTTTTACAGCTCTCATATTCGGTAAGTTGGTCCTTATTACACCCAAATGGGAGTTGTAAGTGACCAATTAGCGCTCTAGGATAATAATGTAGCTAGAAAAGCCCTAGAGCGGTAAGTAATATAGTCTGGGGTCCGCTTTACCAGTGTAACTGCTGGTTTTGGCTAAACTTCGACAGGTATTTTCCGTGAAGCGAATGCCATCTGACCTCCACAACCCGAAGTTGATATCGAAGCATTGCAGTTAGACCAATTGTTGGACTTTTAAGGGTTCCAACAACCCGTAACGACTGCCACTAGATGTTCGTATGGCAACCGGGACCAACGGCTTAACGTGCTTTCCGTGGCACGACCAGACCAGTGCAAATATTCATATTCATGCATACAAATATTTGCGCGGGGATCGAATATCGTCAGTGTTCGCTACCGCTCCGCCACGAAGGCTGTCTACTACTTCATCATCATCATTTCAGCCGAAAGACGTCCACTGCTGGACATAGGCCTCCCCAAGGTTCTCCACGACGACCGGTCCTGCGCCTCCCGCATCCAGCGGTTTCCCGCGACTTTCACCAGGTCGTCGGTCCACCTTGTCGGGGGCCTACCCACGCTACGTCTTCCGGTGTGTGGTCGCCACTCGAGAACCCGTCGGCCCCATCGGGCATCGGTCCTACGGGCAATGTGTCCAGCCCATTGCCACTTCAGTGTTGCAATTCTTCGGGCTATGTCGGTTACTCTCGTTCTTCTGCGGATCTCCTCATTCCTGAATCGATCGCGCAGTGAAACCCCAAGCATAGCCCTCTCCATTGCCCTTTAAGCGACTTTTAGCCTTCTTATAAGACCCACTAGGTCTACTACTTGCTGTACTGTATTTATCCTACTAAATCCGATACTTACTTTGACACCAGCTGCATACAACAATTATCAATGATCATGTCATTATGCTCGATGTCAGGGTACTCCTTAGCGATGCGACGAGACGTCTCCAAGAAGAGACCATCGGAAATCTTCATAATGTTAGCTTTGTGGATTGTGGTCACCTGGAAGGAGATAACATATTTTACAATATGTGTGGTTAATGCGAGTTTTGCTTTACGTTGATGCAATTTTTTATAGAAGTTGTATCTGACATCGTAACGCAAACTCCGCGAAAAGGTTACACCGCATGCCACTAATAAAATTATGACAGTCAATTATGTCGTTAATGAGCGGTAACAGAAATCACAATGTTTAAAAAGAAGTGACGACTCGGCCTTTGAACACTGCAAGCGTGCCGCCGTGCGTGTTTGTAGGTTTGAAGTTGACCCCAAAGTGAACTCTACTAAATCATCTGATAGAATAGTATTTCGAGTTTTGTTCACATTGTGCTTTTTTGTGTAATAAGCGATTTAATTAATTTTTATTTTAAAATCTTTTTGGGTTATAAAAGTATAGCAATTATGAGCGGTCTAAAGTGAAAAAGTATTTTTTTAATCGGGAAAAAGCCGACTAAAAATTCCACCACTGGGGGTTCAGAATCATGTACTGGATCCATGGTACTCGTTTGTGCGTCGATGTCAGATACACCCTTTATACATATTATATTTGTTTCATATTTCTATATTTCTTCATTTTTGAAGAAAAAATTAGTCACGCACAAAGGGTTCCCCGTATCATTGATTTGTAAAATTAAAGGATTTAAGTTATTTGTATGAAAGATAACGCGGTAATAAGCGGTTTAAGATTTACGAGGTATTAAAAAAAACTACATACTAGATCTCGTTCAAAACAATTTTTGCTGGTAGTTTTTATAGTAATGTACATCATATGTTTTTTTTAGACTTTTCATTGTCTTATTTTATAAGTTAGAGGGGGGGGGGGACCAACTTTTTTCCACTTTGGAAGCGTCTGTCACGCAAACTATTCGGTTTAGAAAAAAAAATATTTTAGAAACCTCGATATCATTTTTGAAGACCTATCCATAATTACACATATGTGTTTGATGAAAAAAAAAATTTTTGAGTTTCAGTTCTAAGTATGGGGAGCCCCAATATTTTTTTTTTTTTTTATCAAAATCTTAATGCGGTTCAGAGAATACATCTACCTACCAAGCTTCAACAGTAAAGCTCTTATAGTTTCGGAAAGAAATGGCTGTGACATACGGACGGACAGACGGACAGACAGACATGACGAATCTATTAGGGTTCCGTTTTTAGCCATTTGGCTACGGAACACTAAAAAGTGTGATGACGTCATTTATATGGTAGAATGAACTAGTGATTGTTCGGAGTGGATGTTTGGATATTTGGATGTTCAGATAATTGAGATTTTGTATATTGATAATGTAGAGAGTTTTGTTAAATTTAAATTACCTTCCTCCTATTATTCTTCTTGGCGAACTCGAAGGCGAAACGCGCGACTCTTTCAGAGTTGCTCGCAGTCACTACCTTCATGGACTCAATGACTCCATGAACAGATTCATGCTCCAACATGGCGTATTCACCTTCAGTGTTTTGTCTGGGGAAAGAAATATGTTATGGTTATAAATACATAACTTATTACAAAACGTGATCTCGCTGAAGTTGTATGAACTCCCCTAATTATTAATTAGAGCGTAAAAGGGGACTTATCTTCCTCGGTGGTAGGCCATAACATCGGCCGCCGGCAGAAGTTACCACCCACTAGAAAAAGTCTTGCCGCCAAGCGATTTGTCGTGTTCCGGCATGATGTCCGGTGAAGCCGTACGGAGGACGGGTCTGAGCAGTTGTGTTGTGATGTGTGCCGGGTACGATGCGCCAAATGTTGTTGTGTTGGGAGTTTGGTCGTGGAGGGCCTTCAGATCAATCTCCCTTTGGCGCAGCATCGTTGGTCGTGTTGTTGGGTTTAACACTGCATCACCTCGCTCAACTGCCGTCTTCCTTCCTATTCGCTCAGTTTTTCTGAGTGAATAGGTCTCTTAATAAACTAGCGCGCTTTACCATCAACGATCGCATCACTGCTTACCATCAGGCGGGATTGCGGTCAAGCGCTAGTTTATTAAGAGCCCTTTTCACTCAGAAAAACTGAGTGAATAGGATCGCTCAGTTTTTCTGAGTGAAAAGGGCTCTTAATAAACTAGCGCGCTTTACCATCAACGATCGCATCACTGCTTACCATCAGGCGGGATTGCGGTCAAGCGCTAGTTTATAATTATTTTAAAAAAATAAAATAAATATCTCTAACTTTTAAATAAACCCGGCAGTAGACACTGACAAACTGTGCGATGCGATTGCCAAAAAACCGCGTGCGACGGTAACTCACAAAGATTAGCCAATGCAGCCGAGTGCTCTAACGCTTGCGCTCGGCTAAAGTTGCAAGTGATTAGCATTTATTTTATTTGACATGTTACTATTATGAAGAAGCTAAATCCAATGTAGGTGATTACAAATATTCATCCAGTATCAAAATCATGGAAGACGTTTTCAGAAGATCCTCGAAAATTAGTTTTAAAGAAGACTACTTTAAGTAAAAGCGATTTAATACAAAAATAAAATTCCAATGCATGCACAGTCAAATTTGCTTTCATTTATTTAACTGCCTATACAGAGTGGTGCTGACAATACGACAATAAATTAAACATCGTGTACCTCAACACATTCTCAGTCCACCCATAAAAAATCATCTAAATATGTCCATTAGTTTAGTCACAGGAAATTATTTTTCATTTTTCACATTTTCTAAATGATGTACATGTTGGTAAGGAAGCGCTTACAGATTAATGACCTCCGCATCCTGCGGTCCCAAACTTTAATAATAATGGCGCGAAAAAAGCAAGTCGATACAGGATCGCGGTATCGCCGATCGGAGGTCAGTGAACCAATATTTTTAAAGAATGTTCTATTCCGTTTGCAATTTTATACGATTTAGTTTGTTTGATGTTCATTTTTTTATTTTTGATGCTAGTTTTTTTTTTCTATGGTTTAGGATTATTCCTATGAACCAGCATTGTTCGTGTTTTCATTTAATGTCGCATTGTCAGAACCACTCTGCATAAAGCAAGATCATTTACGGCTGTTTGCCCTAAACACTACACCACAAATACCGAAATGTTTCAGGTAGTGTGTAGGACAAAACAGTCGCGGACGATCCGACTCTAAAATTTTGACTTGCCCCTCCCTAGGCCAGAAACTGGGGACGCCCATAGTTCAAGACTTTTTTATAATTACAAACTAGTGCTTGTACGCAATCCCACCTGATGGTAAGCAGTGATGCAATCGTTAATGGTAAAGCGCACTAGTTTATTAAGAGCCTATTCACACAAAAAAAAAAAACCGAGTGGATAAGAAGGAAGATGGCAGTAGAGAGAGGTGATGCAATGTTAAACCCAACAAGACGACCAACGATGCTGCGCCAGAGGGAGATTGATCTGGAGACCCTCCACGACCAAACTTCCGACACAACAACATTTGGCGCATCGTACCCGGCACACATCGCAACACAGCTGCTCAGACCCGTCCTCCGTACGGCTTCACCAGACATTATGCCTAAACACGACGAATCGCTTGGCGGCAAGACTTTGTCTGGTGGGTGGTAAGTTCTGCCGGCAGCCGTTGTTATGGACTATGACCGAGAAGTCTACAACTTCACCCTGATCAATAATGTAGAGCATTAATAGAAAATGCTCATCAATTTTCTAAAAACCGATCAATCTGCTTAGTAGACAGACCTGACGGTGCCATAGCCCCCAGTATGCATGATTAACGTTAAAGAAAAAATCTTACCTGACAATGTGAATGTCAATATCCTTGTGCCTGGTAGCGATCCCGGGGAAGGACTTGCAGTGCATTACATAAGCATACATGTCTAATTCATTGCGTAGGGCTACGTTACGAGACGTCACATATGCTGCTTCACTCTTCGTTTCGATGTTACCCTGGTGGTAGTAATATAAATTAAGATTAAAAATATATATATACAGTATGTTAAGAAAACCCTGTCCGACCCATAAGGATAATAAAGGTTGGGTAAACACATGACCAAATATAATATAAAATTTTACTTAATCATCATAGTACCAATACAAATGAATTTTGAAATAATCTTTTTTTCCCTCGAATTAATTCCAACTTCCCCGAAATTTGGTAATTTTTAAAAAAGTGACAACACCGGTATTATTATGAGCGAATAGCGATGCGACCACGTGCCGCGTGCCCTGCCGCCCGCCGCCCGCGGAAGTGTGCTTCACGCACATTTATTAAGTTACCTCTTTTTGTGAAATAATATTTATTTTTTTAGGGGGATTTTTTTTTGGCTTTAGCCAGGTTTTGTATCCATTGGTAGAATCGGTTATCGAGACGGGGTTTTCTTTACATATTGTATATATATTTATTTTACTGAAAACGTTGCCTCACACTATGAAATATTTGTAAACTGATTAGCGATACAGGAGAAATGTGCCCTAGTTGTCCAATGTCCAATATTTAAAAAAAAATGGGGGGCGAAGCTAACGCCGGCCCTTAGGCGAGTTACCTACTCACACGAGCTAGAGTCATGGCGAGTGGTTGTACGTATAGTTACTACTGATGATTGATGAATGGTTGGAATGACGCTCACATACCAGGGTCGCGGCACGGGCGAGTCACAGCGCCACTGCGGCCGACTGTGACGCGACTCCACTGCCATTTTGGCATTTTTTTTGGGCACAATTGAATTTACCGTTTACGTATTTAAAATGTATAAAGGAACTCTACAGGAACCACGATCCGATTACGCCGCGACCGCGTCTTGACCAGGCCACGACCGCGCCTCGTACGCGCCGCGACCGGGCCTGGACCACGCCACGACTGGGCCTCGACTTACTAGTAAGCGACGCGCCTCAGTCCACCAGTGGTCATACCCGTCTCTGGAGACTTAAATCCAGGGTTGATGTGATTTAAAACACTTGATTTAAATCAGTGATTTTAATCAAGTGATTCTTTTTTTAAAATCAATGATTTAAATCATTACATTTTTACTGCAACCAAGTCGGCCAAAAATTGTCTAAGGACATCCTTCGACATAGATTACGGCGCGCACACGAGCAACTGCTGAGTACAGTTGCTTCTTCGGCTGGGATTGAAAGAATATTTTCGGCATTCAATTTAGTGCACAGCAAAATAAGAAACAGATTAGGACCCGAAAAGGCAGCCGAATTAGTTTTCCTTTTGAAGGAACTCAACACTAAATAATGATAAAGTTTATTAATACTTACTACAAGTATTTGTTCATGTTTCTTTTTTAGTCCGTAAGTTATTACTTTCCTTGTAATTTTATCAAGGCTACTGTTTTTTAAATTGTTGATTTTATTAGTAGAAATTGTTTAATTACCTTAATTGTATTGATAATAAAATTAAAACAAAATATGTTGTTTTCTTTTTAATGAAGAACTGACTATTAATTTAAAAAAAAAAGACAAGAAAGTAAATAACAACAAATAAATCCGATTTAAATCAAATAAACCCGATTTAAATCAAATTAATCGGATTATTTTGATTTTTTTTAAATCATGATTTTTATCAACCCTGCTTAAATCCGCGAAGACAGACTTGATATAAATACCTTAATACAGACACCGTTCCTCTTGATGGTGGTGATAGCGTACTTGACATCCTCGTCGTTGTCTACGTTAGGGTCGATATCCACAATCTCGAAGTCAATCGGTGCTCCAATGTACCTGTAAAGGTAATTACAACATTTTCATAATTCAAGCATTTAATAATTATAGCAGATTTCAGATTACAAGGGGAAGGAAAACATTTTGAGGAAACCTGTCAAGTCTGAAATCGCCAACCCGCATTGAGTAAGCGTGGTGATTACGCTCAATCTTTCTCTGTATGAGAGGGAACCTGTGCCTAGCAGTGGGACGGTAAAAAGGTTGATGATGATAATGATGATGAGGAGCTCGTGGCTGATCAGCAGGGTAATTGCGTAACAAACTATCAGGAGCAATGGGTATCATTATGACAGTTCAATAAGATTCATTGCGTAGTTTACTTTGGTGGGTAAACAAATATTTGCAACATATGCAGCAATGGACTAGCATATAATATGCTTCAAAATGATCCCAATTGATGGTAATGGTGTGTTACGTAATAAGGGTGCAGGTTAAGGTACGCTTGCTGCAGTTGGTCTGTGGATGGATAAACATCTTTGCATACCGAGTCCTGTCCATGTCTCGGAACGCACGTTAAGCTGTTGGTCCGGGCTGGTAGCCGTAGATCTTTGACAGTCAGAAGTCCGTGTGACCACCAGTCTTAGCAAGGGGTATTGTATTAATAAGTAAATGGGTTATGGAGGTCGGATACGCAGTTGCTGAGATTACTGATATTTAGCTGAATCTGACATAGTGGGAAAAAGTCTAGGCAGATGATGCTGTTGAGCGGCTCCAGGGAACATATCGGAGATATATTTGCATAGCAATGTGGCCGAAAGATTGAAAAATAACCAAAAAAAGTCACTTTGTAGGGTTTCATTCCCAAATATCAATAAAGGGACCCTATTGCTAAGACTTCATTCTGTCCATCTGTCCAACTCGCACTCATGATGGCTTTTTTTTTTGTATCTAAAAAACTTGTCAAAAATATACAGAAAATATATTTGAAACTGTAGTTTTGTAGGTTCCATTTTTCGCCATTTGGCTACGGAACCCTAAAAAGGTTGTTTATAGTGTACACTTTCTTGTACTTTGTTACAGTTAAGAATGATGCCGAATTTATTATAATCAAACTTTTTACCAACAATACATTTTCTTAATGTGAAACCTGAATATTGTTTGTTCAGAATATGCAACTGTATCGATTCCTCTCGCCTCCGTGGCATAGCGGTAGCTAACGGCATGGAAGCTGTCAAGACAGTAAACAGCATTTACTTATATAAATGGATATGTGAAGGTCAACAAATGTATAATTATGTTTATATACAACCTACATGTATAGCAGTGTAATGTTATCTACACATTAATTGGTCTAAACCATTTTAATTGAGGAAGAAATTGATATTACAATGTGAATAGATACACGTGTCATGTTTTCTACATAACAAAATTATGTAATTAATAATAAATTATTCTAATCTATTGTTAGAAATTGTTGTTAACTATGGTACAATTTGCCAACCCGCAATGAGTAAGCGTGGTGATTACGCTCAATTCTTCTTGTATGAGAGGAGGCCTGTGCCCAGCAGTGGGACAATGAAAAGGTTGAAGATGATGAATGGTACAATTTGAGAAGAAAACGTTTTTAATATAACATAATTATACATCTAACCTAAGAGTAGTATTCTCGGAATCAAAATTAAAAACCACAGCACCAAATCTTTTAAAAAAAAAGCAGTATTTTAATTTTCTTCAAAAATAGAATTCTACTAATATCTCAAAGTGTTACTAATATAACTATTTACTCTAACTAAACCATAGTTAAACATGATTGTTTATTTTCTCAATCATGTGGTACAAAAATATTCTTATGGTGTTTTCAGAACTGTATTAAAGTAAGGTTATTTTGGTTAATGTACTAATGTAGTATTTGTAATCAAATGGATTGCGTAGTTCATTTATAAGAAAACCTATTGCGTATTATGAAAATAGATCAGCTGATTCCCAAGTATTTTTCCTGCTAGTTAAGTATATTAGCTTCAAGTAAAAAGGTGATAAATACTTACTTGAAAATGTCCCGGACGTAGCCCATGCACTCAGGGCCGATTCCTCCTCCAGGGAGCATGGTAACGGCATGACGACCTCCATAGTGGGCCTTCGGAACCAGATGCTGTTTCCTAACAACTGGAGTTTTATGTTGAACATCGAAATCTGATAATGTAGCTGCAGGTGCAGCAGCAGAACTGAGGTTTACGACACCACGGAGTTCAGGCCGAACACTCAATTTACTTATTAATCTCAGAGCCATCGCGAATTTTCCGCAAATATCTTGGCCCAAATGTTAAATAACCACAGGAAGAGGATAAGTCATGAAAACGGAAAATGGCAGTGTTGCAAATTTTTAGATTGTTGCAAACTTTTTGGTAGTTCTTATTTTTTGTATAGTGTAAATAATTGATTTTCTTCTTTTACCCTCCAATCAGTACTATTCATTCAATTCAAAAATCAAATCTTTCTATTTACTTATATATCTTAAACTACTTTACAATTTTTTTTTTTTTTATTTCTGAAGGTTACTTTTAAATTGCGTTAACAACTTTCATTCATTGGATTTTAGCAAATTTCTGACTGTACTCCTAACGAAGGAGAAAATGGAGGCATGCACTTATATAAAAATGGTAGAAAAAAAGGAACCATAGCATACACACCGAATTAACGCTTTGGCAATAGCAACTAGCGCCATTACGGAATGGCAATTAAATAAAATAGGCCCGGGAACTTTCAAAGAAAACTGCTGTATTGGTTTGATTCCATATATTGTTATACACTGACTCATTCTTAGACCAATCATAATGTTAATAAACTACTAGGACATATGAAATTTACTTTTTCTTAATTAGTGATATAGTGCTCTCTAGCGAGAACAATGTCTGCGCAGGAGTACAGCAATTCTGAGCTGCCATATAGTCTGCGCAGGAGAACAGCAATTCTGAGCCGCCATATAGTGACACCAACTACCAATGCCTCTGATGTGTAGTAGCTGCATTTTCATGTGTGGAAGGAATATAATTGAAACGACGAATTTTGGTTACGCATTTATTAAAAAAAGCTCCTTTTGATATTAATAGCTTCCTTCTTGGCCTTGTCGTAAAACAATGTATTTATAATGAAGGCCACAGAGCTAGGTTTCTTCTTCAGCCTATAGAGGTCTACGGCTGGACAAAGGCATCCCCCAGGGCTTTCATGGCTTTGGGGGTTTGTCATAATCCCCACGCTTGGCAGGCGGGTTGGGGATCGCAGTAATTTGATATTCCACAGGAGAAGCGCTTCTGCCCGCTTCCCTGGTGGGAGAGATATGGGTTGGTGCTATTCTAAGCCGGGTACGACACGGAGCTTACGCTCTTTACGTAGGGTAGTATACTTACCCTATGTTTTTTTAATGTAATATTTTTTATTCCTTTCATATCTATTTGCATTTACTGTGCGTGTAGTAAATCTTTTTTTTCTCCTGGAACACCTACCTTGGCAGCAATTTGCATTTGCAGTTTTTAAATTCCTGTCCTTTTTATTTTTGGTCGGATGATTACATAAATATTTCGTTGATTTCATAATAGGTACTTTGTGCAACGTAAAATTACTTTAATATTTTTTATTTTTTTAACTATAAACTAGCGCTTGACCGCAATCGCGCCTGATGGTAAGCAGTGATGCGATCATTGATGGTAAAGCGCGCTAGTTTATTAAGAACCTATTCACTCAGATTGAGCGAATAGGAAGGAAGACGGCAGTTGAGCGAGGTGATGCAATGTTAAACCCAACACGACCAACGATGCTGCGCCAAAGGGAGATTGATTTGAAGACCCTCCACGACCAAACTTCCAACACAACAACATTTGGCGCATCGTACCTACCCGGCACACATCGCAACACAACTGCTCAGACCCGTCCTCCGTACGGCTTCACCAGACATCAAGCAAGGCTTTGTCTGGTGGGTGGTAACTTCTGCCGGCGGCCGGTGTTATGGCCTACCACCGAGAACACAGGTTGTCACAAAAACATATGTTTGAGGTTTTTCTTTACTCATATCAAAGCAAAAACTGCCTCAGGCCTCTGGCACCGAAAGTCACTTTTTTATACAAACTTCTTTTCTGGGATTCTATTCTGAATTTTCTAGTTCTTTTCTGAGTGAGCAGGGCCTAGAGCATAGTTTGATGCTCTAAGGAGCAGGGTCATGAAAGCAGTGAATTATTAAAAAAAAAAAATATATAGCCCCACATTAAGAATGACTCCTGTATCGTGGGTGCGTTTGAAAATATTTAAACTCACATACACAAGCAGCCCGGAACAATTACTTGTAGGTCATATAAATATTTTTTCTGTGCGGGGATCGAACACGCGATACGGAGCGCAGCAGTCGATCGCTCCGCCACTGCACCATCCGTGTCGTCAAATATTATTTTATTATTTATTAGCATTTCGTTTGAAAATAGTTTTACGGTTTCGTTAATTATTGAGGATGAAGTTATTTTATGTAGGTATGAGGAAGGGTATTTTTCTAGGTCGGGCCCACAGCATTCTAGGAACAGGCCAGGGTGGGTCATTATCATTCATTTCCTCCCTAACATGTGATATTTGTTATGAACTTGATCAGTTGAAGTTTTTGAACAATTTTACAAAATAATTTCTGAACCAAGTTTTTAATTTTACCGTACTTACTTATAAGTATTTTTTATAATAACTACATATTCTATTATCATGAATGTACAAATATGTGCTTTCAATCACTAAAAGCGGTGCACGCTATCCAAAATTACTACCGAAAAACCAACATACGTAATCAGTCTAGTTTTTATAATTTTCCCCGAGAGATGGTGCTGTACTGTTCTTCTACCTCCTGGAATTAATCATTGTAATAATTTAGTGACTTGCCCCTTATTCATATAAGTTGTTTAAAGTTAACTAGTGATTAGAGATTCATTAACCATACATTTTTGACCTTTTAACGTCACTTAACTTTAATCATCATTTATAAATAAACACCACAGTGTTTAACGGCTTTATTCATAAACGATGATTCAGTTTAAGTGACGTGCAAGCGTCTAAAATGTATAGTCAAACAATCACTAGTTAACTTTAAGCAGCGTTTATGAATAAGGGGGTTGGTTTACAACATTTGTCACATATAGACAACAGCAGGTCAAGCAAGCCGGACCTGTTCAATATCCCCAATCAACCTTGAGCCTTTATTCTTTTGCAATAAAGTTAAAAATGTAATGAGGATATTCAATAAATTCAAGTAGTTGGTATACTGTCAAGGTGCGTACGGATAGCGCGTTCCTGTGTTACGCGTAGTTGGGAAACACTGTCCACGCGTACATTGGAAACGCGTACAGCTCCTGTACGGACCGCCGCGAACCTGTACGCGAGGTCAATCGATCCAGAGCGCTCCGCGAGCCCCAGTCATTCGCCATGACTCCGACAAACTTAGCGGTTGCGTGCACCACCACTGCTGCGGCGTTAGTCATTATTCAACACATTTTAAATAAAAAAAAAGAGAAACAAACGGAAACCTAGATGGTGGATGAAAAAATTGATTATTATTATTTTATTTCGATAATCAGTTAGTGTGCTATCCCACAAGACCCGCTGAAATTCATAAAGTTGAATCAATCTAATAATATTTTTATTATTGAAACTCGAAGAACACGCGTGTTTATTCATTTTGCCGTCCAAATATAGCGTAGCCGGCCGCGTGCTTCCTCTTTGACGCGCGACCAAAAACCGACTGAAGGTGCGTACGGATAGCGCGTTCCTGTGTTACGCGTAGTTGGGAAACACTGTCCACGCGTACATTGGAAACGCGTACAGCTCCTGTACGGACCGCCACAAACCTGTACGCGAGGTCAACCGATCCAGAGCGCTCCGCGAGCCCCAGTCATTCGCCATGACTCCGACAAACTTAGCGGTTGCGTGCACCACCACTGCTGCGGCGTTAGTCATTATTCAACACATTTTAAATAAAAAAAAAAGAGAAACAAACGGAAACCTAGATGGTGGATGAAAAAATTGATTATTATTATTATTATTTTATTTCGATAATCAGTTAGTGTGCTATCCCACAAGACCCGCTGAAATTCATAAAGTTGAATCAATCTAATAATATTTTTATTATTGAAACTCGAAGAACACGCGTGTTTATTCATTTTGCCGTCCAAATATAGCGTAGCCGGCCGCGTGCTTCCTCTTTGACGCGCGACCAAAAACCGACTGACGGTGGCTCGCGCTGCGAGTTGGCTCGCGCGGTACGCGTACCCCAAGAGTGAACGCGTAGCTGCAGGTATGGACTAGGCGTTCCGGATACGCGTAAACTGAGTACGCGTACCAGGGTACGCGCAATCCGTACGCACCTTCACGGTGGCTCGCGCTGCGAGTTGGCTCGCGCGGTACGCGTACCCCAAGAGTGAACGCGTAGCTGCAGGTATGGACTAGGCGTTCCGGATACGCGTAAACTGAGTACGCGTACCAGGGTACGCGCAATCCGTACGCACCTTTATATGTACTTTTCAATGTATACCTGCAAAGTAGGTATATGATTGTTAGTTACTCCTGTATGTGGGTGTCTAAAAACATTTAAAGTCATACAGAAACTTTTCTCGGTGGTAGGCCATAACATCGGCCGCCGGCAGAAGTTACCACCCACCAGACAAAGCCTTGTGGCCAAGCGATTTATCGTGTTCCGGCATGATGTCTGGTGAAGCCGTACGGAGGACGGGTCTGAGCAGTTGCGTTAAAATGTGTGCCGGGTACGACGCGCCTAATGTTGTTGTGTTGGGAGTTTGGTTGTGGAGGGTCTTCAGATCAATCTCCCTTTGGCGCAGCATCGTTGGTCGTGTTGTTGGGTTTAACATTGCATCACCTCGCTCAACTGCCGTCTTCCTTCCTATTCGCTCAGTTTTTCTGAGTGAATAGGGCTCTTAATAAACTAGCGCGCTTTACCATCAACGATCGCATCACTGCTTACCATCAGGCGGGATTGCGGTCAAGCGCTAGTTTATAATTATTAAAAAAAAAAGAAAAACAGCTAGACCCTAAGCAACTACCTGTGGGCCATACAAATATTTGTTCCATGTGGGAATTGAAACTACAACATGCAGCACAGCATTCAATTGTTCAGCCACTGCACCAACCACATTGTCAATAATTTTAAAACATTTTTGGTAATATTTAGGTTCAGGATCAGTGACTTTTTTAACAGACCGAGACTCCGCTATCCATCAAAACCATGTTAAGCCACTAGGCTTTTTATTAATAGCTGTATTTTTTTTTTTTGATGAAGTAACTATTGCCTGTCTGTCTGTAGTTTAGATTAGAAGTGACTTTGATGTCTTAATAGGTTTAGTATGTCTCACTTTTTACATAAAAATCAACCTTAATTTGATTTTTTTTATATTTTGTTTTGAAAAATGGTCAGCTGTCAGCAGCTAAATAAGGGTTGCCTACGGGTGCCTCAATGAATTAACCCTTTAGCCAGGGCATAAAGATCTCAGAAACTGAGCTACTACAGGCTATGGACATTCCCAGTAGGGTACAGACTTCGACTTAAGGTCAAAATCGGGGTGGGCAGCGGCAGATTAAACATGTTTACTATATTCATTAACAAAGTACATATATTATGTAGAATAGAATATTCTTTATTATATACACCATATAGATTACAGAACATAAATAAAAATATTTTACAAAGGGTGACACAATGGGCGGTCTTATCGCTAAGAGCGATCTTTTACAGACAACCTTTGGATGGAATTCTAAGAAGGATATAGAAATAATGTAAGTAGTCTACAGATAGTGTACTATTTACATAGATTATACAATGAATATATATGTTAAGTGTATCATACTAGTTTAAATAAATTAATACATCTAATTAATAAATATCATACAAGAGCACATAAAATATAATAATATGTTTAAAGAGAGAGGATGTGCTTTTTTTTTCATAGTTTTAAAAGTAAACAGTGTTTGAGCACACCTTACAGACAAGGGCAAGTGATTCCATAGCCAAACTGCTTGTACAGTAAAGGATTTATCATAGAAACTAGTGGAATGCATCGGCATGTCTAATATCAGGTTTTCCGATGACCTCAGATATCTATTATGTGTCATGAAAGAACTTGAAACATTCTTTAAGACAAGAGGGGGAACCCACTACTGTGTAGCACCACTTTCTGAGTTTTTTGAATAACAGCCGAGTTATTAAGTAGGTACTGGGGAGTACTAATACTCTTAACCCCTGTTAGTCCCAGTTTTTCCAGGTTGGGCTGTTTGTGTATGTGAATATAAATGTTTGTAAATGCACCTACAATACAAGAGTAATTCCAAGTGTGGTGCAACATTTATATAAAAAAAAGTCCCGCAAGTTATACACAAAAAGTCATAAATTATTTGATAATTTGAACGTAACTCATAGATTCGGGTCCGATACCACCTCCAGGAAGCATAGTACCAGTATGATGACCTCTATAGTGGGGCTTCGGGTACTGATTCTTCACAACTATGGGCATAAGCGGTTAGTCATAACATAATCTGTTAGAGTAGTTCTGTTCTAAACGTAGAGCTCAAATTGGCGACATTACGGAGTGTAGGCCGCATATTCAATTGACCTAATAAATATAATCTGAATCTCACTGCCGTTGGAATTTTGCACAAATCTCGGCACAACTATGCAAGGAAGGGAAGAGGCAAATATTACAACAATAAGATTATAAGATAACAACATAATATGGGTAAATTAAATGAAGAATCAAGAAATAAGAATCAGAATGACAAGTATAAAATAATTTTCGCCATCAGATGGTGCTGTTACGTCAAAATTTTTGTATAGATGGCACCATTGGGTCGCGATGAGTTTGACAGCTTAACTAATGAATTCTGTTTATAAACGAGTGATCTAATGTGATTTTTTAATAAAATTATAGTATAATTAACAATGAAACTTATATGATATTGTAACTGATGGTTCATCTATATAATGAAGTTATCAGTATAATTTTCAGTTGCTTTGTTTTGCTGAAATTAAATAAGAAACAATGACGTCGGAAGTTTGAGTATGGCAACATTTGGGTATGGACGATTTTTTTTCTATGTGACGTGAGTGTTGCTTTTGCTTTGTCGGTGGAGTTTGCAAGTACGAGCGGCTGGAGAACGGGCGTCCATTTTGCTTCGCCATATTGAATTTGGTCGGACATCTTTGGACGCCATGTTTAGTCGGACATATTTTATAAACATTTTCGCGTAAATTTCAAATATTTTTGAGCCTAAATATCGAACTTTTTTTCACTGAAAACTGTGGCACTAGTTGCGGTAAATATTACTTTGGAAAATTCCGTGCCAACGCATCTGTCCATATTTGTCTCCTGGTGGCCGTCGGTGCTTTTGTTACTGGATAAATACAGGTAAATTATTTCTATCGAAAACATAGTACTTTTTGACGTATCGTAACAAGTGTTTTCTATTTTCTATGAAATTACGCGTTTGATCGATTAATTAAGGGTGACAGAATGAAGGTCATTTTATATGGTATCGATGAGTGTAGCGTTTGGCGTGGTCACTTTATAATTATCTAAAAAATCGTCTGGGTTGCGGGCCCGGCCGGTCGAGCTGTGCCGTCAGTAGACTCGCACCTGTCCCGAGAGATAGTTGTTTGACTCCAATGCACCATAATGCGGCACAAATAAAAGCTAAAAAACTGATTTTCTCTGTGGGAGGGAACAAATTCTCGCTACAACTTGTACCCCAACGGATGACGTTCTGACACTATTTACACTAAAATCACAACTGTTTGTGTGTATCACGATCTGTTCTAAAAATAAATCAATTGTGCTCGTATAAAAATGATAATGAACTGTTTTATTTACATACATCTGTAATCCAGTGTTTTTATAATCTGAAGTAGTTATTATTTTCTTGTCATCTTATCATTTAGGCAATGTTATGTGTATTCTGCCTGATTAGATACTTTCCTTATACAATTATTGTTTTGATTGGAATATAATTTCAAATGAATGAATCAACCAAACTAACAAAGAACTTTTTAAAAGAAAGGCTTTTAATTATTATACTATACTCTGATAACTTTTAATTTGGGTACTCAGATTTAGGTACAATTTTCATGATAGTATTGTTCTGTTCAGTGTCTGAACAGAACAATATCTTATCTTTATTTAATTCTAATAACCCGTCCAAAGGTAACAATTTTAAATACTGTTAACTATTACAAATATTGCTCTTTCTTGGTCTTAGTGCTCATTAATCCTAGTACCAAAACCAAAAACTTTAAGTAGTAAAAGACAATAATGTGCTAAGAAAATGTTACGTAATAAGACTGGATTACCACAAATACACTCTGAGAAACAGCTTGAGCTTATAAAGTTATAAATACTACATACATACACAATTCTTTAGCATAATCTGTCATGTTCTGGTAATTATATGTGGTATCATATTGACAAGTGACAGTTGTGGAGGTCACATAGGCCATCAAAAGCCTACACCAGTCTACAACTCGACATAGGCCTCTCCAATAGCAGACATAGGCTGTTGTTCCACATAAAGTACTGGCGTTTAAATGTGTCTAGTATGATTGGAAGCTAAGCATATTACGGTTGGAACAAAACCAAGGTTGATCATGATGTCTTATAATATTCTCTTTGCTGGAAGATGTGTGGAAGGAGACCAGCAGGGTAATTGTGTAACATACTCTCAATAGCAATGAGTTTCATTTTGACAAGTCAAACACCATTCTTTCTATTATTTACTTTGTTTAGAAGACACACTTTCCGAACATATGGAGAAATCGTTTAGCAATTGGCTTCAGAATGATATTCCAATTGATAGTAATGGATTGTTATGCAATTAAACTGATAGTCTGCCTGAAAGTATATTTAACTTTAATGTTTATTCCTATACAATCATTAAAGTTAAGTGATGTCTAAACATCAAAAATGTACTGTTAAACATTCACTAATCACTTGTTCATTTTAGAAATATCAAATTAAGTAAGAGAATCACATTTCATTTCATTCCTGCATTTCAGTCTTATAAAACTTTTCAAGTTTGTAACGTAAACTAATCTTTGTTGTGTTGTATTTAAGGTTATTATTCCAATAACTCATATTTCTTTAATATTTCACAAATACAGAGCACATACAGTATAGATAAATTTGGACAGGACAGTTATAATCTTCTTTTCCAAAAAAGGTATTCATACTCAGTTGCATTGTCTCCCTACAGCCAATCATTTCTGTAAAAATGTCACTGCTTTAATTTTTAATCTATGTATTTTGTACGTTTTTTTGACTTACCTAAAATTTACCTTTGGATATTTATCTGAAGTAAACAATTTGATTTTGATTTGAAAGTTAGATGAAGTGAGTTCTAGTTTATTAGGAGGCTATTCACTTAAAAACAACTGAATGAATGGGAAGGAAGACGGCAATTGAACGAGGTGATACAATGCAAAACCCTAAAACACAACAACAGAGTGAGATTGATCTGGAGACCGTCCACGATCAAACTCCCTACACAACAACATTTGGCGCATCGTATCCGGCACACATGGTAACACATCTGCTCAGACCCGTCCTCCGTACGGCTTTACCCGACATCGTGCCGGAACACGACGAATCGCTTGGCGGCAAGCCTTTGTCTAGTGGGTGGTAACTTCTGCAGAAGCCAATGTTATTGCCTACCACTCTGTCCCTCGCATTAGCAGGGATGACAGCTCATTTCTTCTAAGTTTAATGGTTACAAGACTATTGGATTTGCTGCTGTATTCTTTTTCCTTATTGTAAAGTAAATTAGCTAATGACCAAACAAAGCTATGATTAATGGGACGTTAACTTATTCTATGTTAATGAAACCATTAAATATGATGTTATGACCCCTAAACTAAACTGCTTAAGGAATCGCCTGGACAGATTAAATATATCCTAAGCTATATGATAGAAACCCTTAAATCATAACATTCTGAGGGCATCCCGAAAGGCAACAATAAATTCAAAACTTATTTATCACTATATACATATACAGCAGAAGATAACAGGACTGCCTCCGTGGCGTAGCGATAGCGAACGCGGCTGCTGCGCGAGGAGGCACGGGTTCGATCCCCGCACAGTATGAATATTTGCAGTTGTCTGATCGTGCCTCGGAAAGCACGTTAGCCGCTGGTCCCGGTTGCCATAAGAACATCTAACGGCAGTCGATACGGGTTGTTGGAACCCTCAAAAGTCCAACAATTGTTCTAACTGCAATGCTTCGATATCACCTTCGGGTTGTGGAGGTCAGACTGCAGTCGCTTCACGGAATATATCGAAGTATAGCCAAAATCAGTAGGCAGACTGGTAAAGCGGACCCCAGACTCCAAAGCTGAAAAAGCTTCGGATACGACTGGGATTAACGCTAAAATGATGATTATATACAGCAGTAGATAACAAGGCTGTACTATCAATGTTACCATCTTTGTTGTGGTTGGCTTCCAGTCTAACCAGATGCATTAGACAGGCCTATGTGCGCTATGCTGATGATGGAAACTGTGTTTCAAGCCTCCACAATCCAGTTACTTGAGTGATAATACAGTACCCCACACAGTACAGATAGGCATGCCCTTTTAGAGGCCTAAGTGGACTGATGTAGGTTAATGATAATGACTGCCTATCTGACCTCCACTTGGGTAATTACACTATCACTAGCAATGGGTTTCATTTTGGCAGTTCAACAAGATTCGTTGCCTTATTTACGTTGTTGAACAGACACATTTTTCTAACATATGGAGTAATGGTTTAGCAATATGTTTTAAAATGATCTGATAGTAATTAGAGTGCATGAGGGGCACGTGATTAAAATAATAGCCGCAGAGGTCGATTGGTTAAGCTAGCTTGGCGCGATTGGTGTGTGGATGGGTGAGTATACATATACATACCGATTACCGAGACACTTTGTGCCTCGTATAGCAATTTTCCTCTGTGGTAGGCCATAACATCGGCTGCCGGCAGAAGTTACCACCCACCAAAAAAAATCTTGCCGCCAAGCAATTCGTTGTGTTTCGGTATGATGTCTGGTGAAGCCGTACAGAGGGACGGCTCTGAGCAGTTGTGTTGCGATGTGTGCCGGGTACGATGCGTCAAATGTTGTTGTGTCGGTAGTTTGGTCGTGGAGGATCTCCAGATCAATCTCTCTGGCGCGGCATTGTTAGTGGTTTTGTTGGGTGTAACATTGCATCACCTCGCTCAACTGCTGTCTTATTTCCTAATCACTTAGTTTTTTTTGAGTGAATAGGCTCTGAATAAACTAGCGCGTTTTACCACCAAGGACTGCATCACTGATTACCAACAGGCGGGATTGCGGTCAAGCACTAGTTTATTATTATAAAAAGCACGTTAAGCCGGCCCTGGCTGTCATTTGACGATCTTTGACAGTGGTTCCCGGTCGTCAGAAGTCAAAAATCTGACCAGCCTTACCAAAGGGTATTATGTCACTAAGTATCTGGGTTGTGTAGGTTCGATAGGCAGTCGCTGCATGTTAAATACGGATATTCAACTGAATTCGATTAAACTGGAAACTAACTCCAAAATAGTTGGGAAAAGCTTAGCCAGGCAATGATGACTGTGTTACTATCATCATCTCGGCGTTAATCCTAGTCGCATCCGAAGCTTTTTCAGCTTTGGAGTCTGGGGTCCGCTATACCCCTCTAACTGCTGATTTTGGCTAAACTTCGATATTTTCCGTGAAGCGACTGCTGTCTACCCTCCACGACCCAAAGGTGAAATCAAAGCATTGCAGGACCAATTGTTGGACATTTGAAGGCATTTGATGGGTTCGTATGACAACCGGGACCAACGGCTTAACGTGCTTTCTTTTTGAGACACGACCAGACCAGTGCAAATATTCATATTCATGCATACAAATATTTGCACTGCACGGGGATCGAAACCGCGCCTCCTTGCGCATTGGCCGAGTTCTCTACCGCTACGCCATGGAGGCTGTCAACGATACGCTTCGGTAGTATTTTGGTAATATGGGCTGGTCCTAGTAACTCCACGTCAGTCTTGCCAACCCCAAAAGGCTAAAAACAGTAACTCATCTTTAAAAAAACAGAAAATAGTAGGTAAAGAAAAATAAGGCAGATTTCATAATTTTGTTCATATAATTAATAATACCTACTGATTTTCTTTAACCAGCCTTTCAACTTTTCATCTTTTAAACAAAAATCTACGAATTTTTGTTCATATTTCACGTTTTTCTTCTTAGGAGGACTATTCCCAGTACTCATTTTATCGAAAAGGTTGTAATTATTATTATTTTTATTTATTTATTTATTTAAACTTTATGCACAAACATTGCACAATGACGGACTTAATGCCTTAGGCATTTTCTACCAGTCTACCTTGAGGTGATGCAGAGACAAAACATGGTAGGTGCAAACAAATTAAAGTTAAAAGAGAGAAAAAAAATTATAATAAATACATAAATACATACATACAAAATATAAACAGAAGAGAGAGTTAAAAAAAAAATCATAGATAGAGAAAAGAAAAAAAAAAATTATAAATGTGATGAATCTGCCAATTTCTTGCGTAGGTATTCCCGAGCTTTCACTTTAAATGTGTACCGACTTGTCAACGTCCTGATAGTCTGAGGAAGATCATTCCAAAGGAAAACCGCCTGAAACAGAAATGAAGACTTAAGAAAACCAGTGCGGTGAGAAGGACTTCTTAGACTCCTTAGACTTCGCAATTCAATGAAACTGTTGTGACTATAAAACAATACACAATACAGCAGGCGTGTAGCTGTCATTCATAAATTAGGATTTCCCCATGCATAAAAATATGATTTTCAAATTCATATAATGCTGATATAATGAGGCCACATGCGACCGAGACGGGATTCGAGGGAATTCTCGGGAAGTCCCTCGAATCCCGACTCGGTCGCATGTAGTCTAATCCCGCCAAAGAAGATACTGCCATCTAGTGTCATTTCGTTTTATTATGTAGTGGTTTGTCATTGCGTTATATTACGTAATGGATAACAAAAATGTTTACATAGTAGTGTATTAGGTAGCGCTGAGCAGTAATTGAAAAACAATAGAAAATAGGAATGAAACAGAAAACATGGACATCAATGTGAAAACAGCAAATCTACTGTTAAAACAGTAGGGTTGGTAATCCCCCTCCACCATCTCCAAGCTTCGCCGCCCAAGGTATGCCCTCACAGACCCAGATGACCCCATAACCCTCCTCCAAGAGGCCAATAGGGCCACCAGCACACTAATAAAAAACAGACCGACCTACCGACCTCCGCCGCCGCCGAGGTCCATCGCGACGCGTTCAACGTAGTAGCCCCCTCCCCCGTCCCTCGTCCGATGAAGGCCAGCCCGCGCCGCAGCTGAGCCAGTAACCGTAACTTCCCAACCATGACCCCTGAGTTTGTTTCGGACGTTTCTTCTCAGAGCTAGTACTAGGAAACGCCGCGGTCATCAAACCGAAATAAAAATAAAAATTCGATCCAGCCGCCCCTTGCTGTTCACTCCAGCGACGCCCTAAGCCGAGTTCGTACCCCACAGGGGGTGCCCTTAGTGCGCAGTCGCTTAGTTTTTAGTAGCCCTGGCTGGAGGCTTTAAATTCATTTAAGGCATCCACAGGAAAGTCCGGTTAAGTAGTCACGGCCTCTCAAGGTCAACTACGCTACGAGATGCCATATCAAAAAAAAAAAAAAAAAAATTGGTAACACTGCTCCACGTCAATACGCATTTTTTGTGTGCAATATCATCAACAACCTATTATGTTCCGACTGTTGTGAGATAGGCCTCCTCTCGTTGGATTGTAATCTACCACGCTGGCTCAGTGCGGTTTAGTAGATGTCACAGGTCTTAGATATTTTTTTTTGGCTCTAGGACATGCCACAGTGCACTGGCTGAATAGAAATAAAGCTGTTAATGATTAATATTCAATAGTAATGGTGCATTGTTCTCATAACACAAGTAATTACGACATTACTAATATTGAAATAAATACTTTTATGATAAACTAATGTTATTCATTTATCATGATCAGTTATCTAAATATTGTTTATTATTCACTAACTTCTGTCAATGACTACTATCATTAATCTTCATGTCCTTTAGGAATTTCTTAGTAATAATTCTATTCTTCACAGACTTAACTAAATTTTAGTTAAGTGCAGTCCTTTTCTTTCTATTTCATTAAGAACAGGATAGAAGATAACATGTTAGTATCATCATTATCAAGCTTTTTTATCGTCCCACTGCTGGGCACAGGTCTCCTCTCATACAGACAAGGATTGAGCGTAATCACCACGCTTGCTCAATGCGGGTTGGCGATTTCAGACTTAAAGTCCAGGTTTCCTCAACATGTTTCCTTCACCTTCAGTCATTGGTGTCCAAGATATACTTAGAAAGTACATATAACTTTAGAAAAGTTACATTGGTACTTGCCTGACCTGGAATCGAACCCGCGCACTCATACTTGAGAGGCTGGTGTTTTAACCACTGCGCCGCCATGACGCTCTCATGTTAATATAGTCCTGTCAAAATAAGATACTCCGCAGACATTAATAGATATTATGATTTTTTTTTTATCATAAAAATGGATAATCTACTTAAGGCGAGGGGTGCGTGGCTAACTAAATAATAACAGCCAAACAGGTTGAACGATCAGGTTAAGCTACGTTTGGCGCAATTGGTCCGTAGATGGGTGTCCGTCTTAACATACCGAGACTCCTCCGTGCCTCGAAAGCACGTTAACCCGTTGCTCCTGGCTGTCTTTCGTAGATCTGACAGTCGTTACAGGTTGTCAGAAGTCTGAAAGTCTGACCATCCGTCTTGCCAAGGGGTATCGTGTTACCCAATAACTGGGTTTTAAAAATAAGGGTATTCAGCTGCAGCCGGTAAAGGCCATCAACTAACGTGGGAGACCATAACATCAGCTGCCGGCAGAAGTTACCACCCACCGAAGTCTTGTCGCCAAGCGATTCGTCGTGTTCCGGCATGATGTCTGGTGAAGCCGTACAGAGGACGGGCTTGAGCAGTAGTGTTGCGATGTGTGCCGGGTACGATGCACCAAATTTTGAGTTTGGTTGTGGAAGGTCTCCAGATCAATCTCCCTCTGGTTTAAAACATTGCATCACCAAGTGAATAGGCTTAATAAACTAGCGCGCTTTACCATCAACGATTGCATCACTGCTTACCATCAGGCGGGATTGCAGTCAAGCACTAGTACATAATTATCAAACCGGTTATGACTGGACACCGACCTCAATATTCAATTAAATATGGCCTAGTGTACCTATGTGAAAACTGCTAACAGTATTAATAACTGTTTTGAATGTTTAGAGAATGCATTCATAATATAGATAATAAAACTATAATTAAATAACAATACAATCATCATAAAACGCTTCTTTTATTACGGCTAAGTAACCAGGAATGAAGAGATCCGCAGAAGAACGAGAGTAACCGACGTAGTCCGAAGAATTGCAACACTAAAGTGGCAGTGGGCTGGGCACATTGCCCGTAGAACCGATGCCCGATGGGGCCGACAGTTTCTCGAGTGGCGACCACGCACCGGAAGACGCAGAGTGGGTAGGCCCCCCAACAAGGTGGACCGACGACCTGGTGAAGGTCGCGGGAAACCGCTGGATGCGGGAGGCGCAGGACCGGTCGTCGTAGAGAACCTTCGTGGAGGCCTATGTCCAGCAGTGTATGTCTTTCGGCTGAAATGATGAGGGTTTAAATTGTAGGTTCGAACCCCACTAGTCACTTAGTCACTTTTTGTATATTATTTCATCACCACAGCTCTTAAAACGGTAAAGGAAGACATCGTACGGAATCCGGCATCTCCTAGATGAAAAAACCTCGAAGACATATGACATCTGCTGAAACACCTAGTTCGGCAGCAGACACAATTATTGGTATTAATTTATTCTAAGCATAATTTTATGTAGCGAAAACAAAATGTGTAACGGATTTACTATTTTGATTTAATAATAAATACATATCAGTGGCGAAGAGTCCATACAAGCCGATTCCCACCGGGTTACCTTTCAAAAATCAGTTCCATATTCATACAAAAGTATTTACATTCTATTTCATTAACAAAGTATTATTAATCAAATGCCGGCGCGATTTACAATAGCAATCGCAATTTTTAGCAATACCCTAAGTATCACATTTCATTTTATAGTCGTAAATTAATCAGCGCTTCAATTTTTCGTAATTCTTTTCGTAGTTCTCTTGAAGGAAGCCGTCGAATTTCAGCTTACCTATGTCAACGGTTTACTATGCCGCGAAAAGAGAGAGCGTGTCAGACCATCTCTTTCTAATTCTCGCTAACCGTCGCGGTAAAACTTGATAAATATAAGCCGCCCGCGAGCGGCTTGTATTTCTCTCCTCTCCTCTATTAGAAAGAGACAGAAACCACGCTACTACGAGATAGCGTTCTATACATATGGTGCGTGAGTTTTTCGTTTGTTTTTAATATTTGTGTTATTTAAACTGTGACGGATTCTGTAAGGTAATTTAATCGCAGATTTGGTTAAATACTGTTAATTTTGTTTGTTATTATGGCTTTAATTCATATAGAGTGCTGTTACTGTTAATTCGTCTTTGAAAGACGCATTTTCTCAAGTTTCGACTCTTTGCAGTTTAATTCTGACCCTCCCCATTTCAGTAGCTTCAGCTGAGCGGTCATTTTCTGCTTTAAAACGCATTCACACGTATGTGCGAAACTGCCAAAAAGAGCAGAGATTGTCCGATTTGGCTATCATGTCAATTGAAAAAAATTTGCTTAATAAAATTAAAAGTAATCCGAATTTTTATAACAACATTTTAGCTCATTTTGTTAAAAAAAAACAGACGCATTGCATTAGAATATAAATAACGTTGTGATTGTGTATAATTTGCTTTATTTTTGCTTAATATTTTTGTTGGTTTTGGATCGGTGTCTGTGTGGTTCGGTTTTTAACACTTTATTATTTTTATAATTTTTTATTTTATTTTTTCTTGACTCTTATTCCCTAACAATAGGTACTTAACTTAGTACTTACTAACAAGCATGCATGTGTGGTATAGAGATGCACGTCGAAAAAGGCTTTTCACAAAGCCGCTTTTATCATACTTGAAAGACATTGTTATCAAATCATCAGTCCTTTTTTGTAAGGTGAAGGTGGGGCTTTTCATATTATTCTTATCTGAAGACCTCCTCCAAGATATCCTGCAGTAGGTAAGTGTTTAAGTGTTTATTTTTTTGGACCGGCTTCCCTTTGTCAAAATTTCACCCTTCGCCACTGATACATATACAATATGTAAAGAAAACCCTGTCCGATCCGTAAAGGTATTGTTAGGTATCAATGATGTGAATGACTGTCTTATGTAATATTGACGTTCAAAAAGTGCTGATTGTCGGCCTAATTTGAATAAATGACTTTTGATTTTTTTTTATGAAAAGGGATTTATTGATTGACAGAGCAAGATTGACCACTCTAAAGCCATATTGACGCCATTTTGTCAGTAAACCACGATACTTGTCAAAATCGATCATTATGAGATCACTGAGCGACCATTCTGACACTATAGTAATAGAATAAGAGAGAGGCCCAGTCCCTTCGTCATAATTGCGAAACTTCCACATATCCTATTGTTTGAACTTACTTAGCAAAGTGCTATATACAGTATGTTAAGAAAACCCTGTCCGACCCATAAGGATAATAAAGGTTAGGTAAACACATGACCAAATTAATATTTTACGTAATCATCATAGTACCAATACAAATGAATTTTGAAATAATCTTTTTTTCCCGCGAATTAATTCCAATTTCCCCGAAATTTGGTAATTTTTAAAAAAGTGACAACACCGGTATTATTATGAGCGAATAGCGATGCGACCACGTGCCGCGTGCCCTGCCGCCCGCCGCCCGCGGAAGGGTGAACGCACATTTATTAAGTTACTGCTTTTTGCGAAATAATATTTTTTTTTTAGGGGGATTTTATTTTTTATTTAGCCCAGTTTTGTGTCCATTAATAGAATCAGTTATCGATACCTAACAATACCTTCACGGGTCGGACAGGGTTTTCTTAACATTCTGTATAAAATGAAGCCGTACGGAGGACTAGTCTGAGACTGAGCAGTTGTGTTGCGATGTGTACCGGGTAGGATGCACCAAATGTTGTGTCGAGAGTTTGGTCGTGGAGGGTCTCCAGTCCCAGATCAATCTCCCTATGGCGTAGCATCGTTGGTCGTGTTGTTGGGTTTACATTGCACCACTTCGCTCAACTGCCGTCTTCCTTCCTATAAATTAAGTTTTTTTAAGTGAATAGGCTTAATAAACTAGCGCTCTTTACCATCAACGATTGCATCACTGCTTACCATCAGGATTGCGGTCAAGCACTAGTTTATAATAATGTATAAAAAAAAAATATCACGACACAGATGCTTGACGAAAATAGCTTTTTGTTAAATTTATCGTACCTCTTTGTTTCAGTTAACATCAGCGAAGATGATGAACCAGGAGATTATGTGTGAGGTGGAAATAGGCACGCATGGTTCTATCGTGGAGATGGAAGGAGACGACCAAGTTGGAGTCAAGGTAAGTGTTTTGATATGGCAGTGCCGCGCGTTGTTCAAAACAGATACCGTGGTCAGTGTAGCTCAGGCAAGTGAAGGAACACGGGTGGGTTTTAGTCAGTAAAAGTCTGACACACAAAAATGTAAGTGTTTGATTAGCAAGGACTATTTGGGATCATTATTTCCGCTATAATCATGATCCCGACAGTTTGAGTAGTTTATACGGTCGACGGAAATGTCCTGTGGTATTGTTTGTCGCACCGGAAGATGCAGCGTGGGTAGGCTCCCGACAAGGTGGAACGACGACCTGGTCAAGGACGACGGGAAACCGCTGGATGCGGGAGATCCTTGGGGAGACCTTTGTCCAGCAGTGGACGTCTTTCGGTTGAAATGATGATGATTATTATTTGTCGAATCGTTGAGATCTTTATATCTGAGTTGAGCTCCACGGTTACTGGCAAATTCGTGCACTGATTGGACAGATCCGCTTAATTGATGTGGTTCTTTCGTCTTTTAAATTCGATAGGTGTAAATTCTATACAGAGTGGTGCTACAATACGACAATAAATGAAAACACGAACAATGCTGGTTCATAGGAATAATCCTAAACAATAGAAAAAAACCTAGCAACTTAAATAAACTATCAAACTAAATCGCAAAAAATTGCAAACGGGATAGAACATCTTTTAAAAATATTGGTTCACTGACCTCCGATCTGCGACAGCGCGATCCTGTATCAACTTGGTTTTTTTGCGCCATTAGTATTAAAGTTTGGGACCGCAGGATCATTAACTTGTAAGCACTTCCTTATCAACATGTACATCATGTAGGAAATTTGAAAAATGAAAAATAATTTCCTGTGACTAAACTAATGGACATATTTATATGATTTTTTTATGGGTAGACTGAGAATGTGTTGAGGTACACGATGTTTAATTTATTGACGTATTGTCGGCGTCACTCTGTATATTGTAACACCCTATTATTATTAACTTAATTTCAGTATGAGGAGATTGAACCTGGTCAATATGAAGAGTATATCACAGATGATCAATATGAGGAAGTCGAAGAACAAGTCATTGGGATGCAGCATCTTGAGGAAGGTATGTAAGAACAAATATCTCGTCTAATTATTGAGATCAATCTCCCTTTGGCGCAGCATCGTTGTTCGTGTTGTTGGGTTTAACATTGCATCACCTCGCTCAACTGCCGTCTTCCTTCCTATTCGCTCAGTTTTTCTGAGTGGATAGGCTCTTAATAAACTAGCGCGCTTTACCATCAACGATCGCATCACTGCTTACCATCAGGCGGGATTGCGGTCAAGCGCTAGTTTATAAACATTAAAATGAAAAAAAAAAGAAGAAGAATAACTATACTTGGGCCAAATTCGATAAAGAATAGAGGTAAACAAACTGTTGCTGGGCATGAGTAGTTTACGCCTAAAAGACGGATTTTAACAACCTTTTCTAGATAGATGATTTTAATGAAAGTAATATTTCTACTTCCTACTAATGTAAACAGTTTATTTGTTTAGATATTTATGATTTGCATAGAACGCTTAACCGATTTTAATGAAATATGACACACATGTAAGCTAATTTCCTAATAGGTTAAATTTTTGATACATGTATATTATACTTAGTCCATACTTGAAAATATTGTAATACAATACCAAGTTATTATGCATGTTATTTTAGTGATTCTATTGAAATATGCTGCAATAGGAATTGTTAAAAAATAGTTAGCATGTAAAAGTCGATAATCATGTAAATAACAGGAGATTTGTAAAACGTGAGTTGTTATAAGCCTAAATGGGTTTGTTTACCTCTATTCTTTATGGAGCTTGACGGGAATATAGTTTATGCTGCATGAATTTCCACATCATACGCGTCAATTGTTCACGTAGTTAAAAGTCATGTGTTTTTTAAATGAACACACAGCTGTGCTGCTGGCGTGGTGAAGAAGTGGCGGAAGAAACTCCCCAGCAGCCTGCTGGGGAGTTTCTTCCGCCACTTCTTCCCAGCGAAAGCACTAGGAAGTGTCGATGGGTGGGCGTTTTGGGGGACTGTCTTATGTAATATTGACGTTCAAAAAGTGCTGATTCTCAGCCTAATTTGAATAAATGACTTTTGATTTTGATTTTAAAGTTTAGTGCATCCTTTTCTTTCTATTGCATTAAGAAAAGGACAGAACATATTATTTTAGTCCTGTCAAATTAATATAACCCATAGACAATGAGGGCTACCGTTTCTTGCTCACTAGTTGGCGCCACTGTCGAGTAAGGTCCTAGTGTATAGCTCTCAGCATGTGTTATTACGAACGTGGTAACAACGTTTACATTTAAATTATATTTACACAAACAAAAACTTAACAATGTGTTTGTAAACAGTAAACAAGCTAACCTCTGAAACGTAACTTGCGCCACTTCTACTTAGGTAGTAATAATAATAAACGAGAATAGTCGACATCGGCTTCACTTGCCATAAATAAAATAGAATAGAAGAGGCCTTTGCCACAGGACTGAACTAATATCTTCTGTTCTTTTCTTGATAAAATGCTTTGGCTTTGTTTTAATTATTATCCATTTTGTACCCGTTTTCCCAAAAAGGCGTGTTATAAAAAGTTATTTTTTGCGAAACCTAAAACACGTGTCCAAAAGAATTTATGTACAAAATTTCAAATAGCTATCATGGATAATTACAAAGTTATATGCTTGTTATGTTAGCTGGTTGTCCCTACAAAAATATGGTCATTGCACCGCTCACCCGCTCGCGCCTACAGCGGCGCGGCGTGCCGGGGACCCTAGGACACGAGCCGCTGTGAACTGTGTTGTGCGCTTGGTGACCACACTGCAACACTTTTTAAATATAAAGGGTGTATCTGACATCGACGGACAAACAAGTCCATGGATCCAGTACATGATTCTGAACCCCCCAGTGGTGGAATTTTTCGTCGGCTTTCTCATGATTAAAAAAATATATACAGTATGTTAAGAAAATCCTGTCCGACCCGTGAAGGTGTTGTTAGGTATCGATAACTGACTCTACTAATCGATACAAAACCGGGCTAAACTTAAAAAAAAATCCCCTAAAAAAATTAATATTATTTCGCAAAAAGTGGTCAATTAATAAATGTGTGTTCACCCTTCCGCGGGCGGCGGGCGGCAGGGCACGCGGCACGTGGTCGCATCGCTATTCGATCATAATAATACCGGTGTTGTCACTTTTTTAAAAATTACCAAATTTCGGGGAAGTTGGAATTAATTCGTGGGAAAAAAAGATTATTTCAAAATTCATTTGTGTTGGTACTATGATGATTACGTAAAATTTTATATTATATTTGGTCATGTGTTTACCTAATCTTTATTATCCTTATGGGTCGGACAGGGTTTTCTTAACATACTGTATATGTAGTTTTTTTTTTCACTTTAGACCGTTCATAATTGCTATACTTTTATAACCCAATAAGTTTTTAAAGTAAAAAATAATTAATTCGTTAATTACACAAAAAAGCGCAATGAAACAAAACTCGAAAAACTGTCTTATCAGCTGATTTAATAGAGTTCACATCAGGGATCAACATCATACCTACAAACTCGCACGGCGGCACGCTTGCAACGTTTCAAAGGCCGAACCGACACTTTTTTTTAAAACTGAATTCTGTAACCGTTCATTAACGACATAAATGACTATCATAATTTTATTAGTGGCATGCTGTGTAGCCTTTTCGCGAAGTTTGCGTTACGATGTCAGATCACCCTGTATTTGAAAAAAAAAACATAACATGATGTAAAAATGATTGGAATCGATTCAGTTGCTTATTCTGAACAAACTATATGTATAAACAAAAAGTAATGTTACCTATAAATATAATTATATTCTACTCGGATCATTCACACATCAATTAACGATATTCAAACTGTCTGGCTTTGCTGCTTTGACAGACTATAAAATTTCAGTTGGCAGTGAAGAGGTGATCCTGCCTGGTATATCCGGAGAAGAAGTCTTGAACGCAAGTCCTGACACACAGTATGACCCTTTGTACCCTGGACCGGCTTCAACAAGTAGCAGGTAATGTTTTGAAACCAAATTGTTTTTTGTCCAATCTACTTAGTTTAAATTTTTTCTACTGGGTCCAACTTCGAGAAAGAGGTGTCTCGTCGAATCCAGCTCGGCTGGGCAGCGTTCGGGAAGCTACGCAACATCTTCTCGTCGTCCAAGATACCACAGTGTCTCAAGACTAAAGTCTTTGACCAGTGTGTGTTGCCAGTGATGACTTACGGAACGGAAACTTGGTCGCTCACAAAAGGCCTCATAAAGCTCAGAGTCACACAAAGGGCGATGGACAGAGCTATGCTCGGAGTTTCACAGTAGAACCAAAGTCACCGAAATAGCTATCCTACTAGCTCTGCTCTCAAAAGTGTGAAGGAGAACATCGTGCGGTAACCAGCATGTTCTAGAACCAAAATTTCGAAAACATCTGACATCTAACAATCCGCATTGGACCCGCGTGGTATATTACAGCCCGCTCTCTCTCAGAAGAGGCCCGTTTCCCAGCAGTGGGAACATTTTATGCTGACAATTCTTATACAGCCTCCGTGGCGTAGCGATAGCGAACGCGGCCGCTGCATAAGGAGGCGCGGGTTCGATCCCCGTGCAGTGCAAATATTTGTATGCATGAATATGAATATTTGCTCTGGTCTGGTCGTGCCTCGGAAAGCACGTTAAGCCGTTGGTCCCGGTTGCCATACGAACATCTAATGGCAGTCGTTACGGGTTGTTAGAGCCCTCAAAAGTTCAACAATTCGTCTAACTGCAATGCTTCGATATCGCCTTTGGGTTGTGGAGGTCAGACGGCAGTCGCTTCACGGAAAATATCGAAAGTTTAGCCAAAATCAGCAGTTAGACTGGTAAAGCGGACCCCAGACTCCAAAGCTGAAAAAGCTTCGGATGCGACTGGGTTTAACTCTGAGATGATGATGAATGTTTATATCTAAATGATGGTAAAACAATCTGTCGGTTTGTTTCAGAAGAGGTCGCGGGAGACCCCGTTCTAACGTCACGAATAATGCCAACAATATACAGCATTTAATGCCTATTGGTAAGTTTATACATTCGTTTTAATACTATTAATACTTTGATGGCATGACTGTCGATTCCGTGGGAATAAATCCAAATCCGTTCAGTACTTTTTGCGTGAAAAAAAAATTAACATATGGGTTTTTTTTATAAATTATAAACTAGTGCTTGACCGCAATCCCGCCT